>JAENPR010000034.1:1200000-1800000 GCA_018135685.1 Themeda triandra
TCTTTCCCTCCGATCGTGTCTTCTCTGCGTGCCGGCGGCCGAATAACCTTTCTTGCGCGCTCCCCTCCGATTCCCTGATCCCCTGCCGGCTCTGCCGCCATTGGCCACTCTCTTCTCTCCTCGCAAGTCGCAACACAACAAAGCCAATGAAGCATCTCCACACGTCGGCACGCGACTGCGCTATGCCGATGCCGGGGTCGTCGACGGAGCAAGCTAGGCGTTCACGCAAGGCCGGCGGCGAGTCGATCGGATCCTCTGCGGCGGCGGCGATCGCGTCACACGTGCAGCTCCGGCCGCGGCGAACCGCCGGCAGCCGGCGACGCGGCGGCGTGGAGTCGAGGTCTCCTCGAGTCAAGTTGACTTGAGAGTTGCAGGCTCTTGCCTGTCGAGACAGTGATGTTCGTTCGGGATGGAATGAAAGTGCCAGTTTGATGGGCCCACAAAGATTCCTTAAGAAAGGGATGTGGAATTATTATGTTTATAGTTCTCACGAGTTCTCGTGTGGTGTTAGCGTGTTGGAGATCTCGTGCAAAAAGTGTGTTAGGTGGGGTCAACTTTTTTGATACTTTAGTCAGTCACTTAGGTCAAGTGAGTCCACTTTCGTGTCGGATATGGTGAAAAGTACGTGGACTGTGTCAATCGGCACAGTCTTTTTATAAAGACGACAAATAATATAATTCCACTTGCTGAGTACAACAGTTGAGTTCTAAATGGTCTTTCACCAATAAAATATGACACACGTGCTTTGTGCCCTATTACGACACACATACAACACACGAATATATTCGCATGTGTTTTCTACTATACACTTACAAATTTAGACATGGTGGTGTATGTGATGTGGTCGACCTTAGTGTTAACTTATGATCTATATGTGAAGAGATTTTTCTCTAAATATGTCTATTAACGTATGGCCGCCACCATTAATCACAACGGAACTTACATATAAGCTCAAGCACATCTTTCTTTCACCAATCTTGTATTTTCTTAGGAGTTAACGACTGGCCTTAAGCTTGAGGTCTGGTCCTAACTCTTTTGACCTTAGGTTAAGTCCCTCTTTTTCCCTGACACTACAAAATGACTTAGACAAGAGGAGTTTTTATGAATCTTCTTCGATGACCCTTAAGTGCTTGTGTTTGGATCTTATTTTCATTTTTCTTCAGAGATTCAAGCTGCGTGTAGACATCTCCAATGACAGATAACTATTAAGCGCGTGATAGTATTGGGTCACACCATCACACGGTGATACTGCCACTGCGTTGTTGCATCTGCCATATTGTACCTACGCTTTGTCTCTGCAGCACAAACGATCGCGCAAAGAAACGATCTGCCACTCGGTTTTGTCTTGTCATCATATATACCTTGAACACAAGCCTAGCAACTGGCCAACCGCGCAGCTGTTCCGATCCGTGAAGCAAACAACCTGGACGGGACCGAGAACCTGGCCGCGAACGTGGCCGCCTCGGAGGACAGGGACCGTTGATAGCTAGCCAGCCAGGCCAGCGGGCACCTTATAGCTCGTTGCATTTGCATATTCTCATGGGAACCATTAGTCATTGTGAAACGAGAAAGATGATGAGCTCTACGATACGGCTCTACCGCTCACGAGGTCGTCGCTTTGGCTAAAACGCAGAGCCTCACACGCAGCCTACGCAAATGCTCTTCAATTCGATCGATGCCGCTTCTTCCATAGTTTGGACCCACACGTGTAGGGACTTGGGTTGGGACTTTAGCTTGGGAGAGACGGCCATTTGGTATAGACACTATTTACCTGACGACACTCTAGTGGCTAGGCATGAAGTTCTGTTTGTTCGTAACTTCAGTACTCTACCCTGCTGTACGGCATTACCATTTGGTATATTCCCATTTTCCTTCAGCTGAAAACCGTGATGCAATGTTAGATCAAGCAAATATATTACATCCCCGTTCACAAAGATTATATTTCTAGCTATTATTCTGATTCAAATATGTATATCTTCGACAATACCAAATTGTAATGTTTTTTTTTTTTGAAGAAACAGGAGGAGCCGAGGCTCCTACTGAGATTTATTGAAAGTTAAAACAAGTACAAGAACAGAAGTTACAAAAAGAAGGGAAAAGAAAACCAACCGAAAACCTGATCTGCAAGACGCAGAAAGGCCCTGAAACTAAGCACACCTAGGGAACATCAAAGAGAAAAAGAGAGTAGCTAAAGGAAAAGATTACAAAAAGGAAGAAAGCCATGCTTGTAGCCGAGGGAGTACTGAAGCTTTGATTCTGCATTTAAGCAGCGAGGTCTCAAGTAAAATGTAATCCTTGCAGTTCTGGACCAAAGGAGCCAAGTTTCTGAAAATTGCATCGTTTCGAACCATCCAGATGCCCCAACAAGTTAATACGAAGATCTCCATTGCAAAATTCAGCTGAGAATGAGTTTTCCATTCCTGGTAGATAAGGTTAACTGGCAAAGAGTCATCAAACTGGAAGTTTATGATATCCCAACACTGCTTTGAGAAAGGACACTGAAAAAGCATGTGTTGTACAGTTTCTTCAATCTGTTGCTGGCAGAGAACACAATGAACATCATCCACCCTCATACCTCTTCTTCTCATCATGTTTCTAGTGCTTAGCTTATCCCATAGAATTAACCAGGAGAAGATTTTGTGCTTCCCCTGACAGGAGCTCTTCCAAAGTTGTTTGAAGATGATATCTGTCGGTTGTTGTCCAGCAAGATGTTTATAAGCTTTAGATGCTGAGAAGTTTCCTGATCCCCAAATATAAGACCAACTGTCCTCATTATCCGACAAGGTCACAGTAAGCAGCTCATCATGCAGATGCATAAATTGCAGATGTGCTTCTGAAGACAGAGGCAGATTGAAAAGGCTCATGAAGTCACCCATGTCAATGACTTTGTTCAGATTCAGATGTTTATTTCTTGCAAAGGAGTGGAGTTCAGGGTGTGTGAGCCTTCTGACTGAACCATTCCAGAGATCATCCCAGTACAAGACAGATTTCCCATTCTGAATTGCAGCACTAGCCAAACCTTTATATTTTTCTAAAATTTTCACGATGTCCTTCCACCAGAAGGAGCCTTTTCTATTCTTTAGGTCAGGAAGTTTTCCATTTGAGTAGTGTTTTTCCCAAATAAGAGTGACCCAAGGCAAAGGTTCTTTGTTAAAAAATTTGTGCAAATGTTTCAACAGTAGTGCTTCATTTTGTGTCTGGAGATTAAGAACTCCCAGCCCTCCTTGTTCCTTGGCAGTGCATACCATTGGCAAGGCAGCCTTTGCAACTTTCTTTTCATTGGCTTTGGCACCTCTCCAGAGACAGTGCCTTCTATATTTGTCCAATTGTTTGATGACTGTTTTTGGGAGAGCAAGAGTACACATCATATATGTTGGCAGAGCACTCAGGACTGAATTAGTCAATTCTAACCTTCCTGCTTGATTCAAGAAAGGAGAAAGGTAATTTAACCTTTTTTCACACTTGCTTAGAAGAGGAAGAAAATCATCAACCCTTGGTCTAGTTAGACTCAGTGGCAAACCCAGATAGGTGAAGGCCGCGCAGCGCACAGCGGCGCCCGCCGGTGTACGGTCGCCGCGTGGCGGCCACCGGACTGTTGACGTTTCTTAGCGCAATCACCAAAGTTAGATAATAAGTCTATCCCCGGCAACGGCACTAGAAAACTTGTTGGCACTTCTTAACGTGTGCAGAAAGAATCCGCAAGCGTACGAAAAGTACCGTTGTAGCTTTCACCCGGAAGTATCTGTGGTATCGTATTTTCCACGGGGAACGGAGGTATTTCTCCTAGCTAATACGTCCAAGGACAACCCAAGGGTAGAGTTGGTAGGAGGGGAGAAGGATTCTATGGCTTTTGGGTCTAAGAGTAGATAAACTACACCTACACTTGCTCACTTCGGGCACCGGACGCACCCGGTCCGCCAAGTGATGCCGGCAGTAGCTCTACGCCGTAGCCGGGACGTGGGATTACAAGGACGGACAGTGGCCGTCACCACCCGCCGCCTACCACCTCAACCGTGGACTACGAGGCAAACGAAGGTAGCCGCCTGCCCTAGACACCACGTCTATGCTATTAGCTACTACTCTAGCGTCGTACAGAAACATCCGTCTCTATCAGGAGTCCTCTACTAGAGCAACCGCCACAAGGACGGTCGACGAACCCACAAACAAGTATAAATGAAGAATAAATACCGAAAGACTTATTACCAAAGAAAACACGAACACTCATGTAGCGGGAAAACCCGACGAAGTGTAGCACAGGTGTTCATTGAGGTACAAGGTTGGGGGAGAGACCGACAAGTCCGGCTCTTCCCCGCTCTTCCCTCACATCTCTCCACTACCAAGCTCTACTAGCTAGCTAGGGCCTAAGCCCATGGAGTGTGGCTCTTTATTCTCTAGGTGTAGTAGCTCTTGATCCTTGGAATGGTGTGTTGAATGAGGAGGAGTGGAGCCTCCTTTTATAGGTGGAGAGGAGGGGGCTCTATGCAAAAGGGTCATGCCCATTTGGAGACCAAACCGACCTCTAGAGGCGGTTTCGTACCTTCCATGTACAAAGCACCAAAGAAACCGACCTCCACGTGTCGTCATGGACCGACCGACCAAAGCCGGGCCCGTTTGGCGCTAGATAGGCGCGCGCGCTCGAGCGCGCTCGCGCCCGGGGCTTGGGGCCGCTGGGCCTCGCTTTTGCCACCAATGCATGGGCCTTTCAGGGCTTCGAATCGGGCTGGTGTTTTGCCCAAATCGGAGTCCGGATGCATCCGTGGCGCCCTAATTTATGAGACATGGTCCTGCAGCCCAAGATAGAATTGGTCTAGACTTTGGCCCTTCACCTCATGGGTTCATGCTTGGCATTTTACACTATGTTTGAGACCCGAATTATCCGGTAAGTGGGCCACCTTCTCATAGCATAGTTTTTCTCCAGCTTCTGGCTCATTTTAAGTGTATTTCAGTGTTGACCCGCAAAACAAGAATTCCGCGCCACACCGTGGAAATGGTTAGAGTAGAGCCCTATTCTAGGTGAAACTTAATGTTGCCTAGGCTAAAGTTGGCGGGGTTAGAATTGAGTTAAGGACCGCTAACAACTCCCCCACACTTAGCTCTTTGCTCGTCCTCGAGTAAAGGTTGAAGAACTAAGGTGGTTGTATTCTCCCAAGAGCTGACCTGCATACAGATTATTCCGAGCTTTTTCCTGCATTTGTGAACATTCATGGTGGCTACCAAGTTATCTTATAGCCATTGAAGGAGGAATAGCTTGAAATCAAGTCAACTCACACTACCCCTGCTTTGAGACTTGGGGTTTTAGCATTTTCGCAAAGATAGCCTTAGCTCCTTCACGTGATACTCTCAAGTCACTCTTTTTAGGTGGCTAGTCCTATCCAGGTGTTCTTGATCACCCTACCACTATAGGCTGATATGTGGAGTTTTGGGTATGGATGATGAACAGATTCCAATATCAAGCCAACTGGATTTCATGAAGAGAAGGCCATATCCCTAGATGATGCAAGTGCAAGTGCAAGTGTAGAAATATTTGTGGACTCCTCGATCATGTTTCTCTCTTTATGAAGGAATATGCAAGAAGGTATGGACTCAAAGAACATCTCTAAAACTTATTTTATTTCTTCCTTTCTTTTTCTCTCTTTTTTTTTTCTCTCTTTTTTTTCTCTCTTTTTTTCTTTCTTTTTTTCTTTTATTTCTTTCTCTTTTTTTCTTTTCTTTCTTCTCTCTCTTTTTTTCTTTTATATCTCAAGATCTTGGGAAGAAAAGAACTCTTCCTTATTCACGAACTATGCTTCTCTTTGTAGGAATTTTCTCGATAAAGTACCATACCCTTCTTGAATGAATGATGGAGAGAGATGCATGATTTGTTGACAGGAGTATTTTGGTGGAAGAGGGAGAAAAATATGGAATATATGTGCTCAATTCTCGTGTAAGAAATGAGCATTTTTGGTGGAATGGTGGGTGAACAATATGCGCGGCCCTCAATGTGAGAGTCGGCGTATTTATTTGGCGGGTGAATATTGTGCGCGGCTCTCATTGTGAGAGTCGGCATGTTTATTTGGTGGGTGAATGCAATAATCTTGGGGATAAGGCCATCTCTAGCAAGAATCTCAAGACTTGACATCGCTAAAAGTGGCTAAAACAGTTTTGTAATTTAAGCGTAGATATTTGGCTCGGTAGGACATAGCACTTATCACACGAGGAGCATTTGCTAAAAAGTTTTTGAAATTTTGCATAAAAAATACCCAAGTCCATTGCACGAGTTGGTGAGCATCATATCATTCTACTATATCTCACCTGCCAATAACTTAGACAAGAGATGGGGTCCCTATTGCAAGGTTGTTCACACAATCAAGATCAGCAAGGAATAAAAAGTATGCAACTCGTTCTCAATTGATGAAAATAGGAGATGGAGTTTTGCAAAGTTTTTTAGTTTTATTTAATCAATTTAAACTTGAAAACTTTAGGAGATGTGAGGGTAGAGTTGCACAAACCACCGTTGAAGGTGAAGGAGCCGATGAAAGTCGTTTGCTCGTCCTTCGCATGATGAGTTGCTTGATGTTGTGCATTGTGTTTGGGGAGATCTCGAATGTGAGAGTTAGTTATTCTTGAGAGATCTCCCCACACTTGTTCTTGTACTCCGTTTTATTTTCAAAGAAACAAAAAAAGAAACAAACATGGGCTCTACCGGTTGGAAAACCAGGAGCCGCATTTTTTTATTGAATTTTTTTTTCTTTATTTACTCAACCAACTCGTAACTCAAACAAGGTCAAGATTAAGTTGCAAAGTAAAAAAACAGACCTTGATTAATCTCCATAACAGATTACTTCCTATTGCTTATGGCAACAACTCAAGTTCATTAATCAAAATTCAACACCATGCTGAAATTTTGATCAAAGAAGGCAATTTTAACCTAAGCACCATGCTTAATTTAAAAAGCCTATGGATGTATTGTATACAAGCACACCCAAACCAGAGCGTATGACATAAACATGAGAAGCAAGAATTTGTATGATCACATGGGGACAAGAATGAGTAAGAGAGTTGGTGAACTTTTGTTACCTTTGCTTTACTCCGAGTGTTCTTCTTTACCGGCAAAGCATGTGGATGGAAACTTCATGTGGGCCGCAACGGTGGCTTGTTCTCATAAGCTCCACTCAAGTAATTACCTAGGCTAGGTCATATGCACAACTAGTGCGCACGAGCCATATGCCTTAGTAATTGCAAAGGTCTAGAAGAGGGAGGCTCTTCTTCTTCTTATTTTTCATTTTTTTCCTTCTTTTTTAATCCTTTTTTCTCTTTCTCCTTTTTTTTGTCATCATCAATTTTTTTTAAAAGTCTAGGGACCTTCATGTGTCCCACTCTTTTTTTTTTTTCAAAGTTCGGGGACCTTCATGTGTCCCCAATTTTTTTCTTTTTTTTTTCAAAAATCCAGGGACCTTCATGTGTCCCTCTTTTTTTTTTTCTTTTTTCTTGTAGCAAGGCGAGACTACCATCAACTTTCTCCCCTTCTTTTTTTCATCAACTTTCTCCCTTTTTTTCCATCTTTTTTTTCTTGGCTCTTGGTGTGAGTGGAACTCATGATTCTTGCCGCTCTCCCCACACTTGGACTTTTATATAAAAGTCAAGTGTGTTGGGTCGAGGTCTCCTTTTTTTTTTTCTTGAAGTGTGTCCTATCACCCAAGGGTACCAAAATTTATAGTTGATGTAGCTTCCATGTTTTCAAGCGTCATATGACCCATGCCCCGTAACGGTTAGCAACAAGAATACCCGAAGGTGCATACGAACTTGACAACATGCCCTTGCTTTTATTGAAAAGAAAAGTTTCTCATTAAAAAAAATGAAATTAATTATGATGAAGAAGATAACAACAACAACAATAACAACAACAATAATAAATTTTTTTTTAGATAATCCGGGTATCTCCTGCAGTTGCTTAGGTTATGGTCTTAAGCTTGACCGTGGGAACTTTCCCTTGTAGCGATCGATGGTGGTGTAGTTCCCACTTTCACCACCATTTCTTGGTCATTCAAGATTAAGCTACAAGGTTAGCACCATCGTACTACTACGAGATTTGCAATATTTATGGTAAACATAAGCATCGACAACCATCCTCTTAAATAGTTTGACAATAGAATGAAGAGGCGGTTGTGATTCTCGTATGAGTACGTGGTGCCAAGAGCAACAAATATTGGAGACTCTAAAAAGGAGCATGAATCTCGAGAGGTTTTAAATGAGAAAGTTTCATGCTCAATTGAGGAATCCTTCTTGGTCTCCAAATTTGGTGCTCTAGGTTTGTCCATGGCTTGTGAGTTTTCATTCTCAAAGGATATATTATGAGGGTCAAACGTTGATCTTTGATCACTAACAAGATCAACGTTGTGATGGCCGTAGGGACAAATCTTGTGTTCGGAGTGAGGAAGATGATGAATGTTCAATTTCACAAGGATGTGAAATGAACGGGGAAATGAACTTTGCCTCCTCGAACGGGTTATGTTTGGGGAGATGCTCCACCATTGGAATTCCTATGTGAGTGGTGGGAGCAATCTTTCCCAATATTTCATCAAGGCCCCCATTGGATGGTTCTTCTTGACTAAGACTTTCAAGAGAGTGGCCTAAGAGAATATCAAAATCAAGGATGGCGTAGACGTAAAAATCTATGTAAACCTCGGCTTCATGAATTGCGATTGGCACGGCCCTAGCGATCCCACAACACTCAAAGATGAGTCCTGATGAACCTCTAAAGAGTTTATCATTCGGGACCAGCGGAAAATTTCCCAACAGGGCTTCCACAAGGAATTGTGACATGATATTTGTCCCAACCGTGGGGTTGTGTAGGGCTTCCATGGAAGTCCTTTAACGAACAAAGTATGGTTGTGGATGGTGAAAGAATCTCAATTGCTTCGAAGAACGTTTCACTTCCATCAACCATTCTTTTGATGGTTTTTCGTGAGGGGAGGCTTCCTTAGAATGAAATGTAGAATTTTCGTGCCGGTGACATGTCCGAGGTTCTACCATAATCCTCAAATTGATAGCGAACTCAAGGATAAAGCATCCCTTCCTTCGGTGTTCGTTGCTCTAAGTGAGGGCTCACTAGTCGAATCTAAGGATGGCAAGGGTAAGGATTCGGCCGATGAGGGCTCCTCAAAACTTGACATGCCCTTCTTTTGGAGAGGTTCAGCCTTTACGACGGGAGAAGCATGCTTCTCTAGGAAGTGATTAAGAATTTTCCTTTGTTCCCGTCGTAGTTTTATGTGAAAACGATCCTCCGGCGGCCGTGTCAAGGCATAGGGCGAGCATCTATGTCTAGACCCGAACAAAAGAGATGCAATTGCATGCTTTTGGGTAAAGACAAGACCGGGTCGACATCTACCAACATTGTGAACCCGGCCCAGCCGCACCTATGGATTCCTTCTCGTTCGTCGAAGTCAAGGATTGCCCTTGGTAGAGAAGTGATGTGAGACATGGGGAAGAATGCAAGATAAAACTTGTCTTTCGGTTCATCCCGGTCTCCACTCACACTTTCTACGGTTTTAGTGTACCATTGTTTTGCCTCTCCCATAAGGGAGAAAGGAAACAATTTCCACTTAAGAGTTTCTTGTGTCATGCCAGGAATGCATAGGCATGAACAAATTTCCTCGAAATCTTACAGATGGCTAAAAGGGTTTTTGTGATCAAGCCCTGAGAAGGGTTGTGCCCGAACTATGGCTTTCAAACTAGGGTGGAGTTCATAGCCAGATGAAACTTTTGGTTTTGAAAAAGATTTTGTCGAAGAACTCCCCCTTTGAAGCGTAGGATTTGGAATTGGTTCATGCTTCATGGTGGAACAGGTAAAAGGGATATTTTGTTTTGAAAAAAATGAATTATAAAACAAAATTTTTTTAAAATAGATACGAGGACGAACTAGGTTCGAAGAAATAGCAACCTTTCCCGGCAACGGCGCCGTAAAGCTTGTTGACGTTTCTTAGCGCAATCACCAAAGATAGATAATAAGTCTATCCCCGGCAACGGCACTAGAAAACTTGTTGGCACTTCTTAACGTGTGCGTAAAGAATCCGCAAGCGCACGGAAAGTACCGTTGTAGCTTTCACCCGGAAGTATTCAGGGTATCGTATTTTCCACAGGGAACGGAGGTATTTCTCCTAGCTAATACGTCCAAGGACAACCCAAGGGTAGAGTTGGTAGGAGGGGGAGAAGGATTCTATGGCTTTTGGGTCTAAGAGTAGATAAACTACACCTACACTTGCTCACTTCGGCACCGGATCGCACCCGGTCTCGCCAAGTGATGCCGGCTCCGTAGCTCTACGCCGTAGCCGGACGTGGGGATTACAAGGACGGACAGTGGCCGTCACCACCCGCCGCCTACCACCTCAACCGTGGACTACGAGGCAAACGAGCAGTAGCCGCCAGCCTAGACACCACGTCTATGCTATTAGCTACTACTCTAGCGTCGTACAGAACATCCGTCTCTATCAGAGTCCTCTACTAGAGCAACCGCCACAAGGACGGCCGACGAACCCGCAAACAAGTATAAATGGAGAATAAATACCGAAAGACTTATTACCAAAGAAAACACGAACACTCACGTAGCGGGAAAACCCGACGAAGTGTAGCACAGTGTTCGTTGAGGTACAAGGTTGGGGAGAGACGACAAGTCCGGCTCTTCCCCGCTCTTCCTCACATCTCTCCACTACCAAGCTCTACTAGCTAGCTAGGGCCTAAGCCCATGGAGTGTGGCTCTTTATTCTCTAGGTGTAGTAGCTCTTGATCCTTGGAATGGTGTGTTGAATGAGGAGGAGGGAGCCTCCTTTTATAGGTGGAGAGGAGGGGGCTCTATGCAAAAGGGTCATGCCCATTTGGAAAGGACCAAAACCGACCACTAGAGGCGGTTTCGTACCTTCCATGTACAAAGCACCAGCAAAACCGACCTCCACGTGTCGTCATGGACCGACCGACCAAAGCTGGGCCCGTTTGGCGCCAGGATAGGCGCGCTCGCGCCTCGAGCGCGCTCGCGCCCGGTTGGGGCCCGCTGGGCCTCTACTTTTGCCACCAGTGCATGGGCCTTTCAGCTGGCTTCGAATCGGCTGGTGTTTTGCCCAAATCGGAGTCCGGATGCATCCGTGGCGCCCAATTTACTGAGACATGGTCCTGCAGCCCAAGATAGAATTGGTCTAGACTTTGGCCCTTCACCTCATGGGTTCATGCTTGGCATTTTACACTATGTTTGAGACCCGAATTATCTCGGGTAAGTGGGCCACCTTCTCATAGCATAGTTTTTCTCCAGTTCTTGGCTCATTTTAGTGTATTTCAAAGTGTTGACCCGCAAAACAAGAATCCCGCGCCACACCGTGGAAATGGTTAGAGTAGAGCCCTATTCTAGGTGAAACTTAATGTTGCCTAGGCTAAAGTTGGCGGGGTTAGAATTGAGTTAAGGACCGCCAACACGGACCGTACACCGTCGTCGCGAGGAAGACGATGGAGGGAGGGAAACGCCGATGTGTGGGTCCCACCCCTTCAAATTTCAAACTAAAAATTCAAACCCCTATAACTCCAAAAATATTTCGAATTAGGAAAAATTTCCAACATGAAAGTTTCTCAAAATTTCGAGATGAAAAACTTTCCCAACTACAACTTTTGCTAATTCGGCCTGGTTTGGGAGATTCAAAAATCAGTTTGAAAAGGACTTTTAAAAACTAATATTTTTAAAACCCTTGAGCACTGTTTTGTCCAAAAAGAAGCCCTAAAACATATTTTCATAAATTGGTCCCAAAAGGAAAGTTTCTTGAAATATTTTTCTGCATAAATCATCTCAAAGCACCAAATTCAAATAATCAACCTATCTAGCACTTTGGAATAATTTTGCTTGCACACCTTAAGCCAATAATCATCCTAAGCATATATTTAATTGCAACTAATCAAACCAAAGCATTCCCTAGGCTAACAATCACATGATGATGTGCTTATGCAAATGATGATATGATTAGAGTAGTTTAATTAGTGCTTAACACTGGAGGTGTTACATGTCTGAACCAAAAATTGAATTTATCCAAGAGATCCATCTATCTCCAAATCCTTTAGCTTTCAGAATATCCAGAATGGCATGATGTTCAATTCTATCAAAAGCTTTTTTGAAGTCCAATTTAAGTATCACTATTTCTTTTTTTGAATGATGGCAGAGGTGAAGATACTCAAAAGACCACGCTAAGCAATCCCGGATAGTTCTGGATCTGATGAAACCATATTGGTTTGTATACACTAGATGAAGAATGACCCGTTGTAACCTCGTTTGCAAGGAGTTTAGTAATAAGATTGACTGAACCATTTAGAAGGGAAATGGGTCTGAAGTCTCCCACTGTGTTTGCCCCATCAATTTTTGGAACCAAGGTGATGAAAGAATCATTTATGCTCTTAAGACAGATTGATCCTTCAAAAAAACCAGAGCAAAGGGCATAAAAGTCTTCTTTGATGAAGTGCCAGCAAGATTTAAGAAATTCATTGTTAATCCCATCAGGACCTGGTGACTTGTCTTTTGGTAGCTCCTTTATAATGAGATCAATTTCAGCTGTGGTGAAGGGCTCTTCAAGCCATTGCAGGTCAAAGTGCCTTTCTATGAACTGTTCTAAGTCAAACCGCATTCCAAAGATATTTGAATTTCCCATTCTATATCTGAAAGCCTCCCAGAGAACCTTTGCTTTTTCCTCATGGTTTAGGACAATCTCCCCCGAAGTTTTTTGAAGCTGAGCAATTAAGTTGTTTCTGTGTTTTATAGTTGCATTTGCATGAAAGAGGCCGGTCCCCGCATCTCCATCCTTTACCCATCTTATTTTGCTTCTTTGCTTCCAATAAAGTCTTTCTTGTTGAAGGAGATTATTCAAGTGATCTACCAGTGTCTCTCTTATACTCCATTCAAAGAAGGGTGAGGTCTCTGAACTTTTCTAGCTTTTCAAGTAAAGAAATCACTATTTTGATATTACCAATGTTCCTTTTGAGGTTAGAAAGATTTTGTTGCCAATCTCTAAGGGCTTTTCTCAAATTTTTACACTTTGCTATAATTGACTTAGCTGCATCTGCTTGCTGAGTTGGGTCAGTCCATCCATTCTGAACTGTAGCAAAAAATCCAGGGTGTTGGATCCAGTAATTTTCAATTATGAAAACCTTGCCTTTGGGGATGTTGGTAGAAATTGATATGTTGCATGGCCGGTGATCCGAGGTTTCTAGAATTAAAGTACTCACCGTTGTATCGATGATAACTCAGAGTCCAGCTACTTGAGGTGAAAAACTAGTCTAATCTTTCAAGAAGGGGAGGAGATTGCTTATTGGTCCAAGTAAATCTTTTGCCAAAAAGAGGTAATTCCACTAGCCCCATGTGACTGATAGCATCATTGAAAAGAAGGATTTCATTCACATCTGCACCAGCTCTGTTTCTATCCTCAGGTTTCCTCATCAAATTAAAGTCTCCTACTAATAGCCAGTTATCATCATCTCCCAAACTGTAGTGCTTAAACCATGTTACAAAATCCTCCTTCTCATTGTGATAACAAGGTCCATACACATTAGTAAGAAACCAAGGCTGACAATTATGCCTTGAAGTGAATTTCAGGGTGATAGCATATTGATTTTGAAAGACTAACTGACCAGTGAAAAAATTGCTTTTCCAAAGCAAGAAGTAGGCCTCAAATTTACTCCTCCCACGTAAGGCACATAGCTAAAAGAATCAAAACCAGGAGGGCAAAACTTTTTAAGGAACAAACTGTCAAAACTTTGCTTTTTTGTTTCCTGAAAACAAAAGACATCACATTCTCGAAGCCTTGTATTGTATCTCTAAAAGCATCCCATTTATCGCCAGAGTTTAAGCCTCTCACATTCCAAAGCAAAGAACTTTCCAACTTCTCTTGTTATTTGGATTCATTAATCAGAAACTAAATGGAGCACACCAAAACTTGAAGACAGACTCAAGCAACAGCAAACATAATAATTTTATAAGGTAAATAGCAAGCCATAAAAGCTTGTTACAACCATCACGTATAGCATCCAAAGGATCTAGACTTAGGACAACCGATAAAAGTTCAGATAGGTGGCAGAAACAAAAGAGGCTCTCCAAGAGCCAACTAATAAGAAAAGAAAAAGAACTGGCCGAAGGCCAACAACCAGGGACACCATCAACCCAAGACCAACACCTCCCGAGCAGATCCCATGAGGATTTCATTTTTTGGCTTTCTTGGTTGGTGTTTCTTCACTGTCTTCACCATCCCAATCATTACTATCATTAGAGGTAAGGTCCTCGGGTCCCGATTGATTTTGTTCTTGTCAACAAGAAGTTCCGATATGCCTTTGGCCTTCTTCTTCTGAGTCTTCTTACTGCCCACTACCTTGCTTGGGGTACTGCCAGTGTGCCCCATTTCCTTGCCTTTCTTTGCCTTATTCTGTTTGGCCAGCTGGTGGTTCTTTACATTCTGCAGGATGACATCTTCATCGATATGGCAAAGCTCTGACCCCAGTTTTTTGATCTGGGATAGGGACAGATCAGGAGGGGTGGGAGAACAGGTGGAGCACCTTCTATCTGTACATGTTTTAGGATAAAATCCTTTATTCTTGAGCTTAACTCTAGGGCTTCTTCCGTCAGTTTCAACGGTAGGAGTAGCCTTGCTTCTTTTTGGGGTTTTGACGAAACACTTGCTTTTTGTGTTACGTAATCGATGTGATGTTATCTTTAGAGGCATCGTGGCTTGCCTCTAGAATTTCAGCAAGTTTCACACTTGGCTTGCTTGAAGGAGCTTTGTCTCGGAATTGTTATTAATGAACTTGACAAACCCATGCCGAAAGAGTTCCAAGCCTCTCGATTCCATGAAAGATTTTGCCCACAAATAGTTTTCGGGGCCATTAGCATTGAAGCAAAGAAAGGAGCCCGAAGTAGGGTGTTTGAACTTTCTTTCCTTCCAAACTGCAAGAGCCGGGACCCAAGGAGAAGGATTGGAGTTAAAGCCAAATTGCATCCTCTGCACAAGGAAAGGATCACTAACAGGAGCATCTCTGATGAGGACCATTCCCAGGTCCAGGATAGCATTTCCTAAGTACTGATCCCCCAAAGGATTATCATCCTCTGAATTATCACTGTCAGGTTCCAGGGTTTCATTGTCCTGTGGCAGTTGTTGCTCAGCCTGCTGATCGGCCAAGTTGGGGTTGATCTGTGCAGGCTGCAGAGAAGAGCAAGTTATGTTGGGATTAAGCTGTTGCGAGAAAAGCCATTGTCAGTGTTCTGAGATGATCCTTGGATAACACCGTTCCTAATCTGGTTGGATCCCTGAGAGGCAGAAGCATTCATTGGAGCATTTTCGATGTGGAAATGGTCAGTCTCGGCCATGGGGGGGGAGAAATTCCCCGTGGCCTCGCCGTCGAGAATCGCCCGGAGGAGAGGGCCATCAACGCAGCATCGAGCATTTCCCATCTGTCC
Organism: Themeda triandra; assembly: GCA_018135685.1. Classification (NCBI taxonomy): domain Eukaryota; kingdom Viridiplantae; phylum Streptophyta; class Magnoliopsida; order Poales; family Poaceae; genus Themeda; species Themeda triandra. Next base: position 1,215,446 of record JAENPR010000034.1, read on the forward strand.
CTCAACATTTGTTCCATTCTCCTGAACATCCATCATGTCAACCTGAAGGAGAGGGCCATCAACAGAGTTCTAGGCATCTCCCATCTGTTCCTCAACATTTATTCCAATCTCCTGGAAATCCATCATGTCAGCCTGAAGGAGAGGGCCATCAACAGAATTCTGAGCATTATCCATCTGTTCCTCATCATTAATTTCATTCTCTTGTACCCCCATCATATTCTCCGAGTCTGAATTGGCACCAAGGAGCAAAGCATAAGGCACCACGTCCTCATCATCATCAATAACAGGTTCAATAGGCATCACAGGATTTGGCAGTGGGACCTCAGGGAAGACTAGTTGCTGCTCTTGTAGTTGCAGGTTTTGATCAGGTGCTGGTTCTGGAGCATGAGCAAAAGGAAGTTCAGGATTAAGACCAAGGAGCTAGATTTCTTCTTCATTGTCACTGGAGTTGGCTTCATTCAAATCAGGTGGGAGAACTGGGTTCAGAATCACCTCTTGCATGTCATCAGCAGGAACCTGTTTCAGGTTAATTTGCAGATCTTGTGGTTGAGCTTGAGCTTGGTCCTGTGGCCATTGACCCCATGCCACATTTGGTGCCATCTGAGCAGCCAGAATGTCCCATTGGGCATCTGGGTTTTCTTCTTCTTCCGCATTTGAACATCTTCCTCAAGGTTATTGTTTTCCTCATTCGAATAGCTTGGTCTTCCTGGGCTGCATCATTCTGCTGAACCTGGTTCTGATTATTGTTGACCACCAATAACCCATTTGCATGCATGAAATCCCAAGCACCATTCTGAGGTTGAAGAGGACCCTGAACTGGCCCTGGTCCCGGCTGACCATAGCCAAAGAAGTCAAACGGAGCCAGGTGATTATAGTTATGAGGAGATGGATCTTCTGGTGGGGGAGCAGCAACAACATTGTGACCTACTATTTCCACTTGAACAGTCCAAGAATCAAGCTCATTGCCCACACCATCCGAGTAAACAATCCATTGAGGGATGGTTTGCAGATTGGAGACCCTGGTTCTCACAAGGACCCTAGTTAAACGACCTCTGTTGTTGATCCAGTTTTCGACTCTACCAAAAGAGCAAACTGCATCTTGGATATAATCTGTGTCCCAGTAATCTAAAGGAAAGTCCATGAACATAAGCCAACACTCATGGTTAAAGTTGGTCCTGCGCCAATTCCGACCCTGATTGTGCCTAGTGAAAGTGGCTTGAACATCTCCAACAGGTAGAGGGCTAACAGTTTTCAGGTGAATAAAATGCATCAATTTTATCATGTCAAACAATGCATTTTTTTAAAGAAATTTTTAGTCCAAATTTTAATTTGTACCCCTTTTTGTTCCAGATTGTAAGTCCTTTTAGCTTTTTCGGTTATAAATTTTATTACATACATTGATATACATTATGTCTGGATACATAAAACTATGTAGCTTGAAACAGTCTGTTTGTTTAGTTGTGAGCTGTGAAAAAAAAAAACTATTGTGATCTATGTGCTGTAAAAAAAAGTTGTAAGATGTTTGGGTGATGAACAAGTACAAAGCTTACACACAGTCTCCATCTCCCTTAGAATAGCTGTGAAACAACTCTCTATCATTCATTTTTTTTTTAAAACAAAAAATCAAAAAGCAGGGTCCAAGGTACTTTCAAAACCATATTGTACAAAAGCAGTTGATTTTTTAAAAAGAAGCTTCAGATTTTATCTACTTGGTTGACTTTGTGTTTGTTAATAGCAAAAATAGTTTTTATAAGGCCAACCAAACATTCAAAAGCTACAGAGCCTACACCGACTTACATAAAGTTATAATGGAGTGAATATAAACTAAATAAACATATTTTTTGAGTAATATACTCATTTAGTTTTTTTTGAGCAACACTCGTTTTATTAGTTACTTATAATCGGAAAGAGAGAAAGAAAATAGGAGAGAAAACAGAAAACACTTCACTTTTTTTTTTTTTTTGAGAGGAGAAAACACTTCACTTAATCACTTGAACTCACATACAAGGCCCACGAAAAATAGAACACAAGCCCAGATAGTACGATCTGTAGACAAGCAAGGCCTCGATCCACAGTGAAACAGTGACAAAAGGCCCATGAGAAACAATCCACTTCCGCCTCTACGGCCTTCGAAAGAATCAGGCCCACCAAGCCGAAGAGGACGCGCGTGCTTTCTCTTCTCAATTCTCGCTGTTGATGTCTAAAAAAAAAAAAAAATCTCGCTGTTTCACCCGCAGCACCTTCTTCTCCGGCCGGCGGCCGCCGCACCGTGACCCGGATTCCGGAGCCGCGAGGCGTTGCAGCGGCGAGCCGACGAAGCGGTGGTGTTGATTGGCCTTCGTCAAGCTCCCGGCAGCGCGCTTGGCGGGAAATTGCAGCCGACGGGCGAGGTCGGTGTGTGCGGTCTCGATCTCGGAGGCGCTGTTGCGGCCAGCCGCCTCGGGAATCATCTGTGCCCCGCGCCTCGCGGGCAAGCAGGAGCCGTTGCTGTCCCCGGTGCCTCCACCCTCAACCCACTTTCAAACCCTAGGGGCGGGGCGGCGAAGGCTCGAACCGTGGGCGGCGCTTTGACCGACTGTGCGAGGTGGGCGGCGTTGCGACCCACGAGTTGCGGGTAATGAGCTGTGTGTTTGAACTCAAATCCGAATTCCATTCGTTCAGAATGCAGATTATAGATAGCAGTTGAAATTTCATGTTTGTCTTGGAAATATGACCTAACATTTGGGCGCTTCATAAATATTGGTTGAGTTAATGTTTGAGGTGTCTGAGCTGATCGTGTCCCACTTTCCTCTGTGCAGTTGACTGGTGCTGTTTTTCCCCTTCCTGGACTGAATGGAGCAAGGGGAGAACCAATCAGCTGATAGTTTTGTTGCTTCAACATCGGATAATAATGAGATGGAAGGTAATTGTACTGGACTGGTTGCTGCACGTTTCTGGAAATCCCACATCATTGTGACCGCATATATTACAGATTACACAGAAACGTGAGGAAAGAAAAACTCTACAACAAAGGGAAAAAAAATGCTTGGCACTAAATATTTGTTTACACTTTACAGAGATCTATTTATGGCCCTTGAAACTTTGTAATGAAGCTGCAACTTCCTTCTTGAATTGATGTTAGTAATTAGCAGGTCAAGACCAAATAATGAAATCTCATGTCCCTGTTGGCTCACTATTTTAGTTGATAACCATTTTGTTATTTTTTTTTTTTTTTGCTACTAGTTGTGCATATCTTATGTCTATTCCATGCATTTCGATCAGACATCAATGTCTTCTCCCTCATATGTCATATATGTTACTTGCAGATTTACCTGTGAAGGAAAGATGCCTTGAGCAGAGAGAAGCTCTTCCCGGGGAGCCTCGTTGTGCTGTGTGTGGCCGATATGGTGAATATATATGTGATCAGACTGACGATGACATCTGCAGTATGGAATGCAAGACAATTCTTCTTGCTCGGATCGCTGCTAAAACAAAGCCAGCAGTAAGAGCAGCGAAACGTGTGAACCTTCCTTTGGGCGATGAGAGCTTCTGTATCAAGGACATCAATTTTCCAAATATACCTACTTTAGCTGACAGCCGGATCAGTTCATTGAGGAGTAAACTTGACATTTGTGTCAAGGGTGATGCTGTTCCTGATCCAATCATGTGTTTCTCTGCCTGTGGTCTTCCTGAGAAGCTTGTGCGCAATCTTGAGAATGCAGGGTATTGTATGCCTACTCCAGTGCAGATGCAAGTTATCCCTGCATCAATGAGTAATAGAAGCTTACTTGTTTCTGCTGATACTGGTTCAGGGAAAACTGCATCTTTTCTAATTCCCATAATCGCTCATTGCTCACGAGTAAGATCACAAGAATGCACAAGCAATCAAGGACCATTGGCTATAGTTCTTGCTCCAACTAGAGAGCTATGCCTGCAGGTAGAAGAGCAAGCAAAAGTGCTTGGTAAAGGTTTGCCTTTCAAAACTGCTCTAATTGTCGGTGGAGATCCATTGCCTCAGCAAATTTACAGAATTGAAAATGGTATTGAGTTAATTGTTGGCACCCCTGGGAGGCTAATTGATCTTCTCATGAAACACAATGTTGACCTTACCAATGTTTCTGTATTCGTTTTGGATGAGGTGGACTGCTTGCTGGAGAGGGGATTCAGGGATCAGGCCATGCAGATTTTTCAGTCACTTTCACACCCACAGGTTATGATGTTTTCAGCAACATTACATTCGGAAGTTGAGAAGATGTCCAACTCACTGGCTAAGAATGTGATAAGTATCTCTTGTGGGAACCCAAACAGACCAACCGAATCAGTTAAACAAGTGGTCATTTGGGTGGAGTCTAAGAAGAAGAAGCAGAAGATTTTTGAGATAATGAAAAGCAAGCAACATTTTAAACCTCCTGCTGTTGTGTTTGTGAGTTCCAGAGTTGGAGCTGATCTTTTGTCTGAAGCAATTACTGTTGCTACTGGATTAGAGGTTGTTTCTATCCATGGCGAGAAGACGATGAAAGAGAGAAGAGAGAATTTGAGAAGGTTTTTGACAGGAGAAGTATCCGTTGTTGTTTCTACTGGTGTCCTGGGGCGTGGAATGGATCTCCTGAAAGTACGTCAAGTGATATTGTTTGACATACCAAATTCCATTGATGAATATATTCACCAAGTTGGAAGGGCATCCCGAATGGGTGAGGAGGGTATGGCTGTTGTGTTTGTGAATGAGGAGGATAGAAGGATTTTCAAAGAGCTTGTTCAGGTTCTGAAGACTGCAGGAGCACCGATACCCCGGGAACTTGCAAATTCAAGATATACAGCTGGTGTTTATATTGGTAGCGAGAGGAAGAGAAAATTGAGTTCTAGGTCTCGTTCTTGACCAACATGTGTGAAAGAGTTGCTCTCAATCTTTCTTGAAATGAAATATGGCGTTTTTGCATGTTTATCTGGAACTGTCTTTTCAACTCATTTGAAGATCTGTCTATCTACCTAATGGATGAGCTGGTTATCTCTAGAGTCCATACTGTTCCTGAATTTAAAGCATGCACAGACCCAACAGGGCAAACAGTCCAAGATTATTTCTTAGTGCATGATGTCTGAAGAAACATAAACAAGATACATTATAAAATTCGATAAAATATAAGTCAAATGCATATGATACAGTTGACTTGCATTTACTACTGTTTTTAATGTGCGCCTCTAGTTTTTTTTATCCTCAAATGGGCATGTATGATTAGCTTTATTATATCATGTTGGCTACCAGAATATTCTTCCACCTTTTGAGTTATTTCATTCAGCTATATTGGCGAAGGGAGATTCAAATCAGAATAGTGCTGCATTACTGAAAACTGAAAGTATTATTGTGATTTTGGTTGAATGTTACCATGTACAATTCCATAAGAGTAGTGAGGCATGCTGACCTGAATAAACAAAACATCAAGAAAGGTTAGAAAGTACTTCAGGACCACTATGTTGTGGACCTGCGGTACTTATCCCTACTCAAAGGGGCAGGTTGGATCTTACATTCTAGTGGTTGTCCTTACCAGATTTCTAGTATATGGGTTGGTAAACTGTCCATAGCTCATTGGTAGCCAAAGATGCTGTGCTGAATCTGATAATATAACAATTTGATGAGAAGTAACTATGCAGGAAAATATAGCTGAGCCCTACACTCTATAACCTTATTTTGCACCCAGTTTACTACCTTATTGTGAATGTTCAATCGCTATCTTTTGTATTCATATTCTGTTCACTCCCTGCAGATGCAAGGTTTAGGAACATTCACGTGCTGTTGGAAAGGTTGCTAGGAATAGCTTGAGTAAAAAAAAAGATTCAGTGGAATAAAAAATTAGCAGGTAGAACATATTATTCATTGTAACTATTACAACATTCATAATTTTCTGTTCAACAAGCTATAGTTTCTATGTACAATTATCCCTTCACAATTGCAGAAATGTTCTACCATGTTTACCCTTGGGTGCTGGTTAATTAATTGACATGCACTAAATGATCTTTATTTAAACCATTCTGGGTAGATCTAGTGTATGACAAGACCACACCATTACAAAGCGAATAAGTTAATATGACGTGCTTCGCAATCTTAATTAGATGACATCACTGGTCTATTTGAATAGGATAGATGCAAAGGATTGAGTTAATGTTAAGGGACCACTACAGCTATCTTGCTGGACATATTCAATGCATGCTTTTGCATCATAGAAGTTTCTTAACCAGCTAATGTGGTACCAGAAATTATCGAGCACAGAAATAGAATAGCAGAAAAAATGGAGATGTTCATGTCATACTTCTAAATTTTATGGTCAGGCCATTAAATTTCACATACTGTCTGTGTTATAATTTACTATTGGTGCTGGATAAAATCGTGCAGTGCACATTTCTACCAAATACATATGAATAAAATCGTCTACTGATTAGCTTTATACCATGCAGTGCGCATATTATCGTTCAGTTTGGATTATATAAGTGATCGATGAGCAATTCATAGATACCATCTTCTTAAATTTTGAAAGATGAGTTCACCTAGACCAAGCTAGGATACATGTCTCTGTATGTAATTTCTGTTTCATGAAGATCATGTTCTTCTGTTTTGTTCTAGTAGCACAATGACAATGAGTTATTTGATACTACATGAACATTATTAAGATATTACCTTAGTGAATGTTGTGGCAAGAAAGATGATTGCAAGGAGATAACAATGGTGGTAATGGGAGACAATAAATTTTAAGGGGAACCAGCTAGTGCCCAATGAATGAACTGAAGTTATTATCATACATAACTTCATATTAAACATTTGATTGAGATAAACATAAGTAGTGGGAACAATTTTCTTTTGCACAGTTAGCAGTGCTTAATCTGCTGAACCCTTGGTGTTCGGAGGTGACGGCGTTTTTTTGTTTCAGTGTCCAGACTGCTTTGTGTCTCACTAGACTGTTGTAGTTTTCTTACTCCCTGGTAATGAAATTTGGCTTGACCGTTGTAGAAAAAGAAAGTAGGAATAAAGATAGAGATAATCCATTACCTTTCAAACCTTCACAGTGTAGACAAGGACTAGATAAAAAACAAGCATCTTAACTATCTTGAAATATTTCAGCTCTTTTATGTAGGTATCCAGAAAGTCTCTCAAAATGACAAACCTTCAGGCCTCAAAGTTGCTATTTAGTTATATTATGACACACAACTCAGTATGCATCAACTATGGCGGGGATCTACTTTCCTTCTGTTCTATTCTTCTCTAATACAATCATACATTGCGACTGACCAACTAACTGGCTGGGTCCTTAGCATTGACTGCATGCTTTGCACCAACCTCCAAAACCAACCATGGAGCTGATAATTGCTTTTTTGGCTGTCTGCTCTTTGAGTTCTGGAAGAGAAAATAGCACACTTACTGTGTCTTTGTTAACTTGTTATCTATTGCACTCATATGTAGGGCTACCTGGACCCTTTTCTTTTGACTTTCCATTGTCATGTTTGCATCCCTGCTAGGATACAAGTTGGTAGGGTTTTTTTTTTTCAACGTCAAAGACTGGGGAGTTCCCACAGTGATTTCATTTATATAAACACAAGGTGGTTACATACTTACAGGGAGGGGGGAACAAGAAAAATTAACTAAAATCATCTATCCAAATTCAGGAGGACCTAAGGTTCTCTTTAAATACAAGTTAGTAGGGGTTCTTCATGTCAAGGATTGCTGATCATGGGTTTACTAAAACTGTGGTGGATGAATCACCACAATATCAGTTATTTTCACTGATGTATCTAATTGTATGGCTGCCTTTTAGGTCATAATGACATGTGATGAGACTTTCTTGTGGCTATTTCTAGTTATGTGTTGATGCTTGAAAATGATAATCTGGGTCCTTGTATGGGTTGTGAAAATTCCAGTGGATTAACAGATTGGGTTGTTTATCTTTGTATTTATTTTATCAAGGTTTAAAGACCCCCTCATCTTCTGTTATTATTTATTAATAAATTAATTTAAGATCATATGCATTCAAGATGAAACAGCACATGATGACCTCAATTCTGTCGTGGTACTGTAACTCTGATTCCCATCATGGGATACTGGAGCCAGATGCCAAAATTTTGAGACCTGAGAATATTGATTGTTCCTAGTCTGATGGCAAATATTATTCTGGTCATTATGACATTTGTCTGTAGTAGTCTATAATGATTATCAATTATCTATATATTACATTTGCTTATTTAATGAGGAGAAAGATGACCTTAAGGCCTTTAAAGTGTTTGTTGCACACCTTGATGGTCCATACGCTGGGTTCATCGCTCTCACCCTTAGTGCATCTCTACGTCCACATTGTAGAGCTTTTGATGGTTACATGATGCTAAACATAGTGCATGACCTATTAATACAAGATTGGTAGAAGAGGGTATCTTTAAATGTTTTATTCTCAGTCAGTGTTCAGTGGTGCCTGGTGATGTGGAATTGGATGTCCAAAAACACCATATTCCTTGTGCCTGCGAGATGATGTTAGAAGTGCCAAATTGTGTGTTTTCAGATAACCAATGCCAAACCTTGAGTTGCTAATGGATACTGTTTTTAGTGAAATGATGTGCATCTTGTTCTCACTGAATTCTATCTGTTTCCACATAACTGCCTTCACTAGAGTGACTGATTTAGTTTATATGATTAAAGAAATGTGTTGTCTACTTACTCGTTTGTCTTGTATGCCATAGTGATGATGATATCTCATAGAGCATGGCCCTTCAAACCATTTTATGATAAAAGCAAAGGTCTTATTCATAAACATCACCTTCATCCTGTTTTGAGATTTATTTGTTCAGCCTTGGTTCTTCATTGAAGAAATAAAGTAAGACTCTCTACTCAATTTTTTTAGAACTGTGTTGAGATTTCTCAACTGAGTTTGACATCAGGATCCAAGCAAATGATGAACAGTTACACAATCATAATCTATTTATTTCCTTTATAAGCAATTATATCACTGACATTGATGTGTAACAAAGTATCTTGACAGGAACATGTGTATGTAGAGCTTTTCACAAGTACATAGAACTGCACACAATTGCAAACTTTATAATTCTTGTAAGTTGGATTTAGTAATAGACGTATATATCTATATCTATATTACTGAAGCAACCTGAACTGCTTGTGTACCAACCGGCCTAGCGAAACTCCGATCTGGGATGGTGACTTGTGCTGTTTGATCGATGCTTTTTCAGATGATGAAGCGACCTTGGTCATCTCCGTGCGAGGGTGAAGCTGGGCTGCTGCTGCTTAGCAACTCTTCGATCATTTGCAGGGCGATCCTCTCCTCGTCATCCATCAGGGTGGCTGGTGGAGCAGTTGTTGCTGATGTGGACTGTGATGCAGCATCAGTGGATGCTGCATCTTTGTTGAGCTCCACGGTCATGACCCAGTTGGAGTCAGCACGAGCTCCTGCGCGCTTCTGCCAAACACCAATGTGAGACTTCTCAGGGTCAAGGCGGAGACAGGTCAGGGACGGTGATGGCGCCTTGCAGCATTTGCGGAGCTTCGCACTGAGAATCTGGGACAGGTTGGCGGTAGAGGAGCCGCTGCCAGTGTTGCTGCGAGCGTCCCTTCCTGCAGCTGGGGTAGGCTCCCCTGTGCTGCTCCTTTGGACTGGGAAGTTGGTCTTGGCGTTGCGGCCGCTCATCAGCACAGCAGCCTCGTCATATGCTCTCGCTGCCTCCTCAGCCGTCTCGAAGGTGCCCAGCCAGACCCTCCTCTTACTGTAGGCATCACAAAAATATATGTACATTGCAATTCAGAATTATGGTTGCATCAGTAGTTTATGTTCTTCCCTAATAATTATAGGGATAGAAGGCCTTACAGGAGCGGATGCCTGATCTCAGAGACCCAGGAACCCCAGTGGCGCTGCCGGACTCCACGAAACTTCTTTGGCTGTACCATTTTCCTTGAGTGGAGATTCTCTGTCATGGAGGACACAGGAAGCAGAGATGAGCTCTGCTGGGGCGCCTATGAACTGAAGTGTGTGTGGCCGGGTGAGGGAGGAACGGGCTGGTTTGAGTGAATATAAACTGCCCAGCCTGTACTTGCTTCTGCAGTGAGTGATAAATGTGGTTAGCTGCGTAGGTAGTAAGATACTACCTGTCAGAGAGGAAGGGAGTGGAGAATGTGTCTGACCCTAGTTTCACTCACCAGTCACCACGTCACCATGATAGAAGGCGGCATACACTGACTGGAGAGCAGGGGTGCTGGGGCCAAGAGCAGTATATGGCATACACTGACTGGAGAGCAGGGGTGCTGGGGCCAAGAGCAGTATACCAAGCGTGCGTCAATGGATAAAACTATATAGGGCAAAAGATGAGGAGAGAAAACAGGGGAAGGGCAACTGAAGAGGGGCCACATGGTGTCTGCAGGTGTAGGCTGTCGGTGAACCGTGTGTGTGCATAGCATAACCACCTTCCCTGCTAGTACAGTGGTAATAAACACTCTCACCTACACCCATGGCTGCCACATTTATTTGTGGGGCAACCCTAAGTTGATCCACATAGTCGTCGATTGCTTAGTAGTTGTTTATGTAGGGTTAATGTACATCTGTTTTGTATTAACTTCATCTCCTTTTCCAGAGCTACTATGGCCAATCATATGGTTGAGTACCAGGAGTACTGGACGCATGGACACCACCACGAGGCATATAGGTAAAGACCTGTGCTGAAACCTTGGGTGTCGGAATATTTTCTGCGTATTTTAGAGGTAATGACATAACGTCAAAATTCTTTTGCTTCATTTGGAATCTCTAGTTGTGCTGCATCACCCAATTTTGTTCTCTATAAATAAATATGTAGTGGGATGTTGAAATTTACAAGGAGTTGTTCTTTAACTGAATATAGACTGTGCGTTTAGAGTGATTTCTTCAGTGCGATCTGTAAGAGAATTGACAAGGTTGCCTTTGTCCTGGGGTGTTAGCTCTGGAATTGCTTGGAGTTGGTTGGCATTTAAGCTTGTCTGAGGTAGCTGCAGGTACAGGCTGGTGATGACGATTGTGTGTGCTCAGTTGATCAATATTTTTTTCGGTTAAGAAATATAATAGTTTTTTTTCTCTTGACACCATTATTATTTAGTAGACTGAATTGTTGCTCAGTGAAGAATTTGATAGTATGTTTTACATTTGGCTATAGTATATTGTTGGGCTATAATAATCTTTATATACCTAACTTCATTTCTTCTCCATGGAGCAACTCGTGCTTTAATTTATAGAAAATTTCATTTCGCTTGAACTTGGTTTTCTTTTATCAATTTCGGAAACTATCCATAAGACGATAGCTCTATAGGCTTATGGTAGTCTGCTGACATATGTTTATAATAAGACTCTAGATCCTTTGCTGTATCCAAACATTCAGAGTGATTTTGGGTTCTTTCAAAGGGAGCTGGAGTCTTTGCTGAAAATGTTTGGTTGCAGTTTGCCACACTTAAATGTTGTGTTCGCTCTTGTCCAAAACTTTCCCGTTTGGGTACTTTCCTGAAAAATTGTTGCCGTTTTGTTTGGAAGTATAATTTTGCACGCATTGTTTGGATTTGAAGTATCTTATTAATGGTTTTGACTTGCGCCTGCTTATATAAGTCAGCAAGTCGCACTTTGGAATATCGTACTCTATTTCACAGGTGTGCTTTTTTGGAAAATGAAAAAAAAAGAATTAGTTGTAACGAGTGTACTTGTAGTATATGTAAATTTCACTTCATTGTGGTCATGCACTCCTATCTGTAAGCAGAGCCATTTGCATGACTGGTACTAGCTAGGACTTCTTCCTGCGAATACCAAAATGAAGCATTGTTGGTCTGCAATAAACCAGTGAGCTGTGGGTCATATTTTACCAGGCGAGCAACCACCCACGTTGCTACAAAAGTTAAGCTATGTGAAATGGAAAGGTGAATTAAATTTATTTGTTTGTTGGCCTTGTCGAGTCAATTAATGAGAAACAGGTACCTGCAGTACATCCACGGCCTGGCTCCACGGACATTTGTGTCAGTCGATCCACTTCTCACTGGAGCATAGAAGGTTCTGTGAGATCTTGTCCTCTGACACTGTTTCTGGTACATAGTACACCCTTTCTCACACATTGTGGAAAGGTGTCTTAAAATGTAGAGTAAAAAAAAAGGAGCATGTAGCGTGCATATTTGGATTTGATTTGAAGCCCTTGCATATCTGCAGCAGTTATCTGCTCCTCAGTTTCATGTAACCTGAGGTACATCCTGGAGTCTGAATTATTTTTATAATCATCAATTTGTTTGATGTTGCCTGGCGTAGTGGACAAAGAGATAAGTTGTTCTGGGGACCATATATGACTAAGCCAGGCTCCCAAAAATCATTTCCGGCAAAATTATGGACCTTAGCGAGGAACCGGAAGCTGCTTGGTCTTGAATTGTCCTTTTTGTTTTCTTCTTCGTTTATATGTGTATGGATCTTGTATAGATTAATCCGCTCAAGGCGGCAAACCGCCATGCATGGTATAGTAGAATATACTAGTACTATGGATAAGTTCCAGCATCATTCTTAGAAAAAGAAAGTGCGTCGGAAAACAATGGGAACTTGGAATCTGTTACATTGTAGTCTAGTCCATGATAATGTTGACATTAATGGTAGGTATCTCCATCCCTGGAGGCTGCAGCAATCAGGTGCAGGATAACACGCTTGCAACCTTTTTTTTTTTTTGCAATTTACTACTACTAATCTAGCATCTATCTTGCAGAGATGGATCATTGGTGTTGATTGACAAGATGGAGTTCTAGTAGTTGGGCACTTTCCAGTCTTTACATGGGTCCTATGTGGAGATCTTCACTCATCACTCATCAGTAGGGTTGTACTACTACTCTGTGTGTGTTGATGAGTAGATCTGAACTGGGCATCAAAGTGTGGTTTGGTGAAAGGAGAGAAAAAGGGCAAGTAAGATATGGTCAGCCGTATGCCGTAATTGCACGGTTTTGCCCTAGCAAGTAGCAGCAACTTTGTTGCCATCTTTCTAGCTAGCCTATCTGTTTTTTTTAACTTTGCTGTTATCTTTCCTTGGAAAGGTGAGGCCGCAAGGACAAATCTGGGGACAGCGCAATAAAGCTAGCTTTAATCACCCGGATCAACTCCAACCGTATACTACTAGCTGCTTTCTCGTGCGTGGAGTGGATGCAGCCAGAGCCAGCCAGCAGCGCCCAGCGCCCAGCCCACAACAAACCCGGGCCTTGGTACGTGTGTGGCTGAGTCTGTTGGTTTTCTTCGTGCACTCGGAAAAATCAGGTGCCACTTCGAACGTACGTTGCAGGTGTGCACCAGGCATGTGCGCACAAATTATATAGTAGTGTTTTTTTTTGTGTGCATTGGTGTCCACTTGATTCGGGAGCACACGTGCATATGTTTGGACATGCATGTCAGGTTTGTAGGTTTACTTTTCTGAGATATGCTATAGAACAAAAGTGTTTTGAAGCAATCCAACACTCGAATTTTCTCTTACCCATCTCTGGCCTCTCCCTCTCTTCTCCAAATTAACCGGCCTTAGAAGGGGCTCGGAAGAGGTAGACCGGCCAATGGTAGGGACAGGGCGAGGGCGGTGTTAGGATTCCGACCGTGCCAAGCTAGGTCAAAGTGAGGGCGCCCATGGCCATGGCGGAGATGGGGGAGGAGTCTGTCGCGAGGAAGGAGAAGATAGGGAGAGAAAGTGTTAGGAGAGTCCAAAAGAACCTCTTTTTTGGTATAGAGTTGATAAGAGCATGCTTAACTTTATAAAGGCTTGCTTGGATAGATTTGAAGCTTATTATTAGCCTTTTCTATGTATTGGTTATCGTGGAAAATTAAAGTGAACTAATTTCCAGAGACCTCTCATCAGGACATGATTTCCTTGTGATCGTACCGGACATTGACCTCTTTATGTGGCAATGTAGTAGGCACCGAGTCTGTTTAAGTCAAAGCTACATAGTGCAAAGTTAGATCAAACACATATGTGGTAATCAAGCCTAATCACGCACCTAATAAAAAAATGAACCTTGTAAATGTAGTTTTCACATGTCCATGTGCCTGTCTCTAATTCATAAACTATTATTCGCAAGTCAGCTAGCAACAAGTGTGCCAATGTGAGAACGAGCGCTAGCTCAGTTGGCAGTGGTTGCCTGTGTGCACCCTGCCCACCAGAGATCGAACCCTGGGTTCGACAATGGTGACTCCCACCGGGATTTATTCCCATGTTTTCTTTCCAGTGCAGCCTCTCGACGCGTGGAGCCACAAAGGTACTGCGACGCGCCTCGTCGCCTACAGAGTCTCGTCGTCTCTGGTGATCTCTTCAAGGACGCGTCTTCGTATCTGCGTATAGTTGTAGGTCTGGTTGCGTACAAGTGGTGTGAGTGTGCGTGTGCGTGTGCGGTGTAGGAGTGCGTTTGTATGCGAACAGATGCTACAGCTGTATCCAGATGAGAGGTATCAAAAAAAAAAAAAAAAAAAGTGTGCCAATGTGGACAGCAAATAAGCAGGGCCCAAAATGGCCTGTGTTGATCGGACCAATTCCAAGCATATTTCTCATTGGGCATGCAGCCCAAAAAGCTGGAGAAAGTTGCAATGTATGTCTGTCCAACAAATTGCATTGCGCATGTAAAAAGAAGGCGAATATTGTGCATGAATAGCAATATGAATCATGGATTGCCCTTTTTATCATGGAAATGCAACAAAAGTTTCCGAAGGCGATGGATCGATGATGTCGTTAGGCTGCGGCCACACACGACGACGAAGGTAGCTGTGGATCGGAGTCACTGTGATAGCTACGCTGAACGTACTGATCGAATGGCACGTATATGCATAGGAATCATCGAGATGGATGGATGGATGGATGGAGGCATCCATGGACGATAGTAGAGGTAGAGGGTGTAGAGCGGTCGCTAGACGATGGATCTCAGATGTCCATTTCCGGACGAGACAGCGTGAAAACATCACCTTACGTACTACCTGGCTAAGACAAGAGTACATGATGACAGACGTACGTATTTTCTTCAGTGATTAAGCAATTAAGCATGGTTAGTCCGTCCCTGTCATCAGAGCGTAGCTAGGCGATGGCCGTCACGTACTGAGACCAGATAGCTAGAGAGAGAGAGTACTACTACGTAATATAGTAGATGAGAGAAGGATCCGATGTAATTACTTCCTCCTAACAAACTATGAGCTGCTAGCTAGCTAGGTGACTAGGTCCTTTAATTTCTGCCCCGACGCCGGCGCCGGTACGTTTCTCGGTTCCATCGACAACGCTGATTGCACGCCGCCGCAGATACAGAGAGAGAGATGGAAGCACATACATCCCTCTCATTCTCATTCGAGACAGAGACAGACAGAGAACGAACTGAGAGAGAACGACACAACGGGCAGCTTATTCCGCTTGGATCGTCGTCGTCGTTCCTAATAAATCCGGCGTCGCCGTCGTTTAAATTCTATGGTTCGGTACTTGCGTCGCCATCACCGTCGCCGTCGTGCTTGCCGCTAGCACGTACTCCGACGACGCATGATATGGTATAGGGTCAGCGTCAAATGGCGCACACAGGAACCGTATGGTACGTTGTCCGTGGCTGATGGATGATATATATCATGCATTCTCTCCGCGGAAAACGACCATGCACCGGAATATATCACGTACGCCAACTCGCCAAGGCACATTGTTCTCTCCTAGCCTGCGCTCGATCTCGAGTGGAAAATGTCGAATGTAATGTAACCCGTACCGCGACCGTAGTACGTGCCTCCCATCGATCCATCGAATCAAATTAAGGATCGAATCAAATTAAGGAGCATAACGATCCACAGTTATATTATACTCCCTCCATCTAAAAAAGAACATAAATCTTTGCCGGATTCGCTTGAACTTACCAATTGACTCATCAGCCGCAGAAACCATCAGCCGAACAACCCACATCATTGTAAGAGAAGTTAATATCTAATTTTACAGAAAATATTATCTACATTTGAATCTCTAATTAGATTTATTATGAAATTCGTTGACACTTATTACATATATCATAAGCATTAATAGCTGCGAGAGAAGTTGTAGAAGAGAGAGACACTAACTCAAGAAATGGCTGAGAAGAAGCTATTCTTTTTACTAGAAGAGTGAACCGCGCCTAAACGTAGATTCTGATTTCTCTGGCTTCTTTGGTGAAGTGGTTATCAAAGAAGTCCTACCAAACAAGTTTATCTGACTTCTCTGGCTCCTTGATTAGGTGAGCTGGATTCCAAAATTTTTGTTGCCAAACACATTAGCCCGTTGGATTACAGCCTCGCGACATGGATCAACTAATGTCTGTCACCGGAATCCCGGAATCAATAAAATATATGCATTGCAGCTGCAAATCTAAAGAAGTCTCTGCAACGTGCAATAAGCATTGGAGTTGTCCTAAATTCAGATCGCTCTGGTAAATGCAATCATCATATCTTTGCTTTGCTCGAGTACTGTTGTATGTGCAAGAAACTCTCGGCATAAAGAAAGACAGCATTGATGGATGAGATGGACAATAAATGGAAGCTTGAGGGATATTTTTCATGCTTCTGCACTTTTTCTGTGAAATTGCAATGTGTATCCTGCAAACTGAACTACAGTATAATAATGGAACACAAAAAAAGCTTCATTGGTAACAATGATCTTTTTCCTTGATAAATGGATAGTATACAGTATACAAAAGACCTGGATATGTATATAGTAATATACCAAAAGTAGCATGGAGAAAAGCTACTCAAATGGCTGTAAAAAAAACTGATGGAGATATGTGATGCACAAATCATTCTCAAAAGATCATGTTAAAAGAGTAATATATAGTAATTTCTAAAGAACTACATACAACAATTTCTAAAGAACTCTAATTACCAAGACAAAAAAAAAAAAGAACCTCCCACACCAGAGAAGAAGGGGGTTGGGGGTAGTCTTGAATAGCGTGTGTTAACAGCACTCTTTGTAGTGCCTACATTGATAACCAAGTTGAAAGTGCCAACAATATACCCATAGCTCCCAGACCATACATCACAATAGTGTCAGTATTCTTTCCCTCTAGCTGTTCAAACAGAGCTTCAGCCCATCCATGCGACGTTAATTGTGCCTCCTGCATGTTGCAATTTGTAAAGTATTAGCATCTCAAAACTTTCTTTTCTAGACAAAGCTTAACAGTCATCAGAACTATAGAAAGGAGAACAATAATAGCATAAGCGAATGAGAACAAGGCCATGTAGGATACTCAATGATTCAACCAAGTAGACCTAGATACTAGCACCGCTATTTTAGCTATCTCAAAACTTACTCAAACTAGCATTCACCTTTTCTATGTTTAATCTTCTTGGGCTAGCTCTGTCCTTTAACATGAAATGACCATCTAGATTATCTCCGATGGACATAGGAGTTTCAATGTCATGTGCAGCCAAGAAACCTGTGTAGGCTGAATCTGTGTGGAGAGTCTTCATGACTGATCCAAAGAAATTTGTCACAGGCACCTGATCAATGACAGAAAATAAAGAGAAAAAAGATTTGTGTGAACAAGAGTGGTTAATGAGAATCCAAAATATATACTGTCTTATTACCTCATTTAAAGGCCGCTCATAAAGATCCATTCGATAATATGCAGTAGACATCAGCATGGAAGGATTGTATGAGGTGAAAAGACTGCAGCGTACAAAATGAGAAGGCTATCAAAATACAATACGAACATAAGTGTGTTACTATGTAGACTTTCTAAGCTACATTGTTTCTAACATAACATAGTTGAATGTTACCCCCATAGTTTAGCAGCAGAATTTCACAATAGATTCCAAAAGGTAAGTAAAATCAACATAAACAATGTTTGAGAATGCAATGAGAATAGTAATTGGTGGGCTGATTTTTTACCACGGAGTACATAATACAATGATGGGCAGCTCTTCTGCCTGTTCAAGAAAGAAAATAACAGTAATTTGTTTGACAGTTTACGGTGGCTTCTTTCAGAAGTTATTATTCTAAAGAGTTGCATACCCTCTATGACCTCTAGTGCCCATTTTCATCTTTTGCTGTGCTTGATGTAAAAAAAAAAAAAAAAAAAAAAGTAGATGTTGTGCTTATGTCCCACAATACAGGCTCCAATGTAACCACAGAATAGCAGATTTGATAAAATTTGCCAATTGCGAGCAGTGGATTTCAATTTCTTATGTGGTACCAAAGTAGTACGCCGACGTATCAATTCTACTAACACCATATCACATGCAAATCTTCAAATGGCAAAATAGACTCAACATCTTATCTCAATGCAAAATGAGCCAAGTGTTTGGATTCAATGCACATCCCAAAAAGACCTAAAAGAGGCACAACACATTCCTCATGGAAAAGTTTTATCTTACAAAAAACATGTGAGAACATGTTAACACCAAGATTTGGTAAGATTTTGGTGTTAACAGAAAATTAAGTTTGGAATGCAGCAGTTAATGTACTTATGGATCAATATGCTTAAGATCAGCAACACTGTTTAAAGTTTGTTTTACACTTGTACCTGTTCAGTGAGGCATTGCTATACATGTTCAGTTTCTCAAAGAAAGCAAGTGTATAATAGGTAAACCTATCCACAACAGAAACACCTACCTGCCACAAAAATAGATCAGATTGGTCAGCTTGATGAAAAGTAATTAAGCCAAAATGGGGTTACAG
Organism: Themeda triandra; assembly: GCA_018135685.1. Taxonomy (NCBI): domain Eukaryota; kingdom Viridiplantae; phylum Streptophyta; class Magnoliopsida; order Poales; family Poaceae; genus Themeda; species Themeda triandra. The sequence goes on from JAENPR010000034.1 coordinate 1,234,079, forward strand.
AGAATATCTGTCAAAACTGTAAATGGAAAGGATATTCTCACATCTGAATCAAGATGGTGAGAATATGAGTTTTCACCCTTCATGCTACTACCAATCGCCAAAACACCAGGTGATTGAAGCTGCAGATATTAAAAATGTCAGGTATTTCTACAGAGGTATAACATTTACATACAGAAAATATGTATTTGTGCGACATCTTTTCTAAGCCTAGTAGCCTACAGTAATATGATCCAAAATTGCCATGGGCCATATTTATATAACAAGATGCATTTCTGTCAGTGAAACGAACCTGCGAAAAGAGAGTAGCAGCTTGGCAGGTATCTACCATTATCAGCAGCTCTTTAAATCTGAAAGACAGATAAAAGAGAATAGGTCAAAACCAACTATTGCAAACTGAAGAAAGTAAGGAAGCATTTGATTCTTGAAAATTCATTGATTTTACCTATGGGAGTCTAGTATAGTAAAATGTGAAGAAAAAAATAAAATGAACTGACAAAGAATAAACCACCTATGCTTCTCCTTCATTTGCTTCACAGCATCTGCTAAGTCATGGCTCTGAAGCTCTTCAGAATCTTGGAACTTCAAAAATTCATCACCACCATGTCCAGTCATGTACAAAAGTATATGACTTCCTTCATCACTAAGGAGACGCTTCGATCTTGGTACAGCACTTTCATGTCGGCCAGTCAAAACTCTCAAGAAATTTTCAACTGTCACCTCATACCCTCGATAATCGACCTGTCATAGAAAGTAAAAAGGAGTAAAAATTCAAAGTAATATGTTTTGCTAATGTTTTCTAATACTCGGATCAGACAAGCATTATGTACACTTAAGTGAACATTGTGAGGTGCACTGTGTAGTGTTCTTAGACACTATGTACATGTTATAGTTCAGCAACAATATTTACAGACTGCAAAGGTTCACCTCAACATTGTCACCATAGAGATTTAACTGGTGGTTCTCATTATTGAAAACTTGGGCAGGATAGCTGTTCCTAGGGTTACAGGCCATATCGTCCGCCAACATAAGTATGATTCGCTCATCAGGTATTCCTAATCTCTTAACAGTCCTGAAAGGAAACAAAATGCAACAATATGGAATAAGCTGTAGACACTAAACAGAGAATGGTTTAATAATTCCACATGAAACCAAATTAACACGATACCTGTACAGGGACAATGTATTCGCCATGTGTCGATAATTAAACCTGGGAACATTAACGATAATAATAAGTAAGAGTTAAGCGCAAATAATGTAAACCATTACCCACCTAGCTGAATGCTACTGTTAGATTAGACTTTGGGAACATGACATGCATACGAAATGGAGATATCTCAAACACAGTTTAAGTCACCTAGAACTGAAAAGACATGCAAAAACTGTGTCAATCTAGATCAATACACAATTTAAGAACTTTTGACATTATTAGGTTGGTTAGTCACAACTGAACTCGCATAGTTGCTCAAAGCACTTGATTTGAAGTTTTGAACCATGATTAATCTTAACCTGCGACAAAATGGCAGATTGGTTGTTGGATTATCGTTCATTGAGAACTCAACTGCCAAATCATTCTAGATTTTTGTAATAAATCTCAGGTATTGCAGCAAAAACAGTAAACCAATACTATAAGGCATGTTTGGATCCCCTGAATTGGAATGCTTTTCCAGCAACTTTGAGCGCCAAGCAGGCATGCTCAGTAGTGCTCCTTTAACGTTGTGCGGATTCGTGGTTACCTAAAAATGGTTACAAGGAACAGATGCTTCCAATGACAGGAGCAGCAAGCGAGTAAATAGTAGAATGAAATGTAGTTGGACTTTCCACTTTTCAGCCATGAATCTTATCTTGGTCTGGTGGGCTTCACTGAGTTGATTGGAATTATTGTTTTAGTTCTAAACAGAGCCAAACAGACTGCCCAAACAAGATGATTCGGAATCCACCAGATTCCAGAGATCCAAAAACCACACACTACTTAGCATACAGCTAAATACAGTATCATTTGTGTGATCCACCACCAATTAGATGTCGCATGAGCGCGCGACAAGCAATCTGACCAGCGCAGTGAATTCAATACAACTTCACTAAGCCGCGCCCCAATTTAGTACGAGTATTTCCACTAGTCCCTCACGCGAAACCCGCCGAAGCTATGCCTACCCAGTAGGATAGAACCGGACTGGATCCCCAGCCACAGCCAGCAAGGCAGGGGCAGACGAGGAGGATGAAGAGGGCTCACCAGAAGCGGGAGGTGCACACGAGCACGGCCCAGTTGTTGTTGTGCATCGCGTCGGTCGACGACGACGCCGCCGCCGCTGCCGCCGCGGCGGAGGAGAGGAAGGCGAGGAGTAGCGCCGCGACGATGGAGAGCGCCGGAGGGTGCCGCGAGGACCCGGGGCTCCGTCTGCCGAACGCCATGACGGCGCCGGCGAAGGGGGCGTGCGGGGCTGGGCAGTGGGGATTGGGGAAGCTGCTGGTCGGAGGAGATCAAGGAGGCGGAGCGGAGCTCGCCGGGGCCGGCGACGAGCGGCGAAACTGGAACTCCGCGGCGGACCTGGCCGGAAGGTGGGAAGAAGGCCCAACAACTCCAAGAGGACGGGAAATGGTGGGCCTCCAGTAAGTAATCACGAAGCGGGCATGTAGAAGGGAGCGCGAACGGCCCGTCTCGTGCTCCTCGGATGTCCACAGGAAACTGGACCTGGATGTTGCTTAAAAAAAAAGGGAAACTGGACCTGGACGCCCGATGGTGGATGTAATATTACTAGGTAAATACCCGTAAGGCGTCGCAAATCTTAACTAATACCCCAATAATTTTATTTTGAACGCGAACTTAATGTTTACAACATTAACAGAGGACAGTTTAGAAAACCGGCTAACATAGTGTACATCATCACCTAGCTAACATATTGTATACCATCATCTAGCTAACATATTGTACATCATCAGCTTTTTAGCATATACTCCTTGTACTTATCGCATGAATCCTTTAAAGAACCTAAAGAAAGAAAGATGCACATGAGCATATGTTCTTGAGAATGTGCGTGAGAACTGGTACCCATCTTTTTTTTTTCACGTACATGAGCCAGAGCTAAGTGTTTCATTAACAGGAAAGGAATGTTACGAACACCACAACACCACAACTGAAATCCATGAGTAAGCCCAGTATTGCAGGCAGCAAACTGGAGCAGCACCGAACATTACAATCAATCAAAGTTATGTTGCTGCGATTTTTGCGACTAAAAGCAGCAGTCTAGAACCTGGCAACGGCAAGAAGCGCTGCTAGCGAGTTGTACCCGGCCTGCAACCAGTTACTACCTTCTTCTACAATTAGGCGCAGAACCTCAATCGATTGTCCTGCCTGCCGAGAGAAAACCCTTCGATTGCGTTCATGCCAGACAGACCAGGTTATCATGAGGACAAGGGTGTCATATATAACTGACACCTTTGCTATTGAAAATTGCAGGAAGAGAGTTAAGGGATCCTATAGAGAAGATGCAAGCAACCTGTTGAACCCAGAAGTTCAGAACATGAAGCCCTAAAAGGCCTCCACAACAAATTTAAGTAAATGTGGTTACAAACTTACAATGATACAATTATCACACTGAGTTGTATGCATATTGAATTCATCTTCCAGCAAGAAGTGGGTTGATGCAACTGAATTGCCAAAGCAAAGAAACAGCTGAAAAGAAATGGGGCTTCATGTCAGTCACCAGTTTACAACGATAGTGTATTGATTAAACACCACATGAGAAAATCTAACGAAATGAAAAAAAAAATAGCATTATAACACTAAACCCTTTGCTAAATTTGGCAGTCGGTAACACCTATATTCTACGTTCTACAGGTCTACAACTCAATATAGAAGCTTTCTGTAGCATAGAGAATAGAGAAGTGATTGGTGCATGTAACAGTCATTCTGTGTTATTTTCAACTACCTTTTTCATGTCATAGATTATGTTGGACTTATGTTGGATTTTAATTAACACACTTAGTTGAAACAGTTCTAGATAGAAATTGCTTGCTTCCTGCATACCTTGGCCAAGGTCACATTGCTCCTTCCCCAGCCTGTAAACACTCCTTACAAAGAAGCAACCCCTTTTTTCATAGTGTCATGCCACAAAGTCCTGTCAAGCATGCTATGAAACGGTCTAACTCTGCCAATATTCAGGGAAGCAAAAAAACTCTTCAAATTACCTGACCAATACTTCAGTTTTACCTGACCTAAACACATAGGAGCAAGAAGTAATTAACTTAACATTATCACATATGTAATGTTACCTTGCAAATCATAAAATCAATAAAACTGAAGTATTGTAAATATTAGTCCGTGGGAAAGTTGTATTTGGATAGCATGGGAAATTAAAGCATCTCCAGATGCATTTTGTAATAAAAATAAGATATTAACTTCTGATGTTGCTATCTGCATGTCCCTCTCCAATAGTCCAAGGAAAAGCAAGTCCCAAGATTATCCCGAACAGATGATAAAAGGGGATTCATCATTCCATTAAAAAACTTAGTAGTTTCACTTTGAAAGTGTCACAATTCGTCAATTCCGCAACAATTATAGGTTCATCAATTTCCATAGGCTATTCGTCCTTGCACTCCTACATATCAATAAAAGAAAATATTATCAACAAGAGATGCAGCAGCTTATCTTGATTCTTCCTTGTTGCTCCGGCACCACAAATATGCCCACAAACATGGAACACTTCCTACTCTCGACCTGCCCCAACTTGTTGGTTGGCTCCAAGGGATGGCCCCAATTACGAATATGCTTGTGTGTGGTGAATATATGTACAGGAGTACTCTATATTCAATGAGAAAAACATCTCTGCTACTTACTGAAGGTGCCCAAGTAGAGATCCTTGTTCCCTGCAGCTCGTCCAATCAGTGCTCCAAGTAGAGATCCTCTAGCTCCTTTTCATAATTAGTACTCACCTATAGAAATACAAAAAAAAATTTACTTTAAGTACAATTCCAGCAATATACATAATAATTAACAAAAATTAGAGAATCTTCACTCAGATCACTAACAAATGAACAACATTTGGGACATATAGCATTGATATGATCTTCAGTAAAGTATAAAAGGTAAAAACTGCGTAAACTACATTCTAAATATACATACTTGAGTTTCTGCATTTTCATAAATTATAAATTAAATGAGTGAAGGTATCTTATTTGTAGTTGAACATCAAGGAAGAAAATGTGAGAATCATATAGGAACTTACTAATACGAAAAACAATAGTGAACAGTTTTAGCAATCATTGGCAAATAAATAGTGCCATCTCAGTATAAAATTGGAGCACCTACAATGGCAAGGTTCTGTTTTAGCAAGCTTAATTATAAGACCTCAGAATTATTTAGTTATCTTGTTAGTGGGAACTGGCAATACTTTTAAGCAAATGAGTCTAGGGACCAAATCAGGGACATCCAGGCTGAACCACGGATCCTCAAGTTGATAAGCCCTATTTCGTAGGGAGAAATTTCAGCTACTTCAGCCAATCAATGTGACTCACCGAGAAGACTTGGACGGCTTGGACGGCTTCCTTGCAGGCTAGCGAGAAGAGGCCAGCGCTTGGTAGTAGGAGCATGATGCAGCGAGGGCCCCCAAGAGGAGCAGACGCCGGAGCAGTGGTGCACGGGGCCCTCCCCATCTCTGTGTCGTCTCGATCTTGCAGGTTGCTGCCCGGTCCGGTGGGCGACGACCACGCACGTCCCCTGCGCTCATCGGTGCGTCGATTCCTCGTGGTGCCAAGCGACGGGATCCGCCACCGGCATCCCCGCGTGGCCTATACGCCGGCGGCTAGGCGGCGGACGACTCCACGCGGCCTCCGAGCCACAGCATTCGCGCCCGACGGACTCCGCCCCATGGCTCACGCGGCATCCACTCGTGCCCAGCCCGGTCTCTCCTCGCTGCGACTGCGACGGGACAGGGAGCCCCCATCCTTGACACCCCCATGGCTTCCTCCATTGCAGCGCTGGATCTCAATCTCCCGCCGCACAGCTGGGACGATAACGGGACACAACGTGTTGCTAGCCGGCGGCGTTGGCGCCGGAGAAGGCCCCAACTCTTCCGGCGGAGAGGATGCTGGCGTGGGCGAGCGAGCACGAGTGGGGAACGCCGGGCGGTCTGCTAGCAAACGCGGCCGGGAACCGCCAAGCGGGCCAAGGAGTGAGCGAGCGTGCGAAACTGTGGGTGGGGCGGACTTACGAGCCAGGGTAGTTTTCGCACGCCCAGTTGACGATTTACCGTGGTTCTTTTAGTAGTAGGATGCCCGCGTGGAGCTTAGAAAAAGAAACGAGTGCGGCGATTAATAAAAAGAAAGAAACGATTGCGGCGATTGACGAGTGCGGTGATAATAAATTAAGAAGTAACTAAAAACCCTAAATGTCGAAGCTTCAGGTTTCAGTTAACTCTGCTGATGGGGACCGAGTCAGAGGTATCCATTGTTCAGACTTCAGAGACCACAAAAACCGACACCACGGCGTCTCTTTGGCTACCTGACCTAACAAAGACAGCACACAGACGTCAAGATGACCGAGAACCGTTCTTTCCTGTGCCCATAGCTGAGTTTGAATACTATTCTATTGTTGACTGAATTGTGAGCTGTTCCGTTGGTTGAGCAGGTACTACCATTTGTAGTTCTGCTTGGCCTCCCTGAATTTTTCCGGGTGACAAACGGATTAGAGAAGAGACAGTGACAGGAGCAGATTTGATAATAGACCTGATCCAAGCTTGCAAAAAGCAGGCCGGCAACGCGGATTATCGAAAGCAGCATCTTATAATCAGCTAGACTGGAGTACTTCAGAGCTAAGATATTCATTATTTCAGTCAAAGCAGATCAGTACTACTTCATACAGTACTAACCTACTACAAAACCTTCTGACCACTCTTGTGAAATTTCCAAACGAATCCTCCTCAACTTCCTTGGCATGGCATTTGTCACATGTACGCTGACTGCTACGAAACGGTCCTCCTTGCTGACACTTCTCTCCTAGCTGCTTTACTATGACAATTTGGTTTCCGCGTCTGCACATCAAGATTCAAGACACATGACGCCTGACGATTCAGAAGCAACACAACGCGGAGGAGGACCGACAAAGGGTGGTCAAGACCTGCAAGCAACGGCGTCCAAGTTCCACGGCCGCTGAGAGCTGTCTGCCGGACGGCTATGGCGTCCCACCTCCTCCTCCACGCCGCCTTGGCCTTGCTCTTCGTCGCGGCAGCTGGGCAGGGCGCCAAGAACGTGCTGCCGTTTGCGCCTTCCTGCTCGACAAGCGGCAACTACACCGACGGCAGCCAGTACAAAAAGAACCTGGACCAGCTCCTGGCCAGGCTCCCCACGGCGGCCGGCGACAACGGGTGGTTCTACAACGGCACCGCCGGGACGGGGGCCGACCACGTGTTCGGCCTCATCATGTGCTACGCCGACCGCAACGCGACGCAGTGCCTGGAGTGCCTCGCCGGCGCGCCCGCCGGGATCACCGCGCTGTGCCCGGGCAGCCGGAACGTGAGCGCGGCGTACGACGCGTGCGTGCTCCGCTACTCGGCCACCGACTTCTTCTCCGTGGCCAGCCGCGAAGAGGCGTTCTACGTCTTCGCGTCCAGCACCGTCGACCAGGCAAGGCTCGAGGACGCGCGCTCCAGCCTGATGAACCGGCTCGCCAGGACGGCCCCCGGCTCGCCGATCTTTGTCGCGAACGAGAGCGCGCCGCTCGCCAGCTCGTCGGACTCGGTGTACGGGCTCGCGCAGTGCACGCGGGACCTGACGGCCAGCGAATGCAGCTGGTGTCTCACCACGTATATCGGTCTGCTGCCGGGGAGGTTCCCGAACAACACCGGCGGCGCGATCAAGGGGTACAGCTGCTACGTCAGGTACGATATCGATGCCTTCGACATCACCCTGCCACCGCGCCGGCCGGCGCCACCGCCGCCGACGGATTCTCCGCCGGTCTCCACGGGTTTAGTGGTCGGTTTGTCCGCCGCCGGTGCTGTCTCTTTCTTGATCGTTCTAGGCTTGTCAGCCTGGTTCCTCCTGCGCCGACGGCGAAAGCGCGCCCTACAGACGATGGAGCGGGAGCTGGAAGAGGGTGGCGACGAGCTGGAGATCGAGGACGAGTTCGAGAAAGGGACCGGACCAAAGCGGTTTCGCTACAGCGATCTCGCCACTGCCACGGACAACTTCTCGGACAAGCACAAGCTCGGAGAAGGGGGGTTCGGGTCGGTGTACAGGGGATTCCTCAAGGAGATGGATCTTCACGTCGCCATCAAGAGAGTGTCCAAGGGATCGAAGCAGGGGAGGAAGGAGTACGCCTCGGAGGTGAGGATCATCAGCCGGCTCAGACACCGCAACCTGGTGCAGCTCGTCGGCTGGTGCCACGGCGGCGGCGAGCTGCTGCTCGTGTACGAGCTCATGCCCAACGGCAGCCTCGACACGCACCTCTACAGAGCCAGCGACGACGGCACGGACACGCCGCTGCCGTGGCCGCTCCGGCACGACATCGTGCTGGGCCTGGGGTCGGCGCTGCTCTACCTGCACGAGGAGTGGGAGCAGTGCGTCGTGCACAGGGACATCAAACCCAGCAACGTGATGCTGGACGCGTCCTTCCACGCCAAGCTCGGCGACTTCGGGCTGGCGAGGCTAGTCGACCACGGCCGGGGCTCGCACACCACGGTGCTCGCCGGGACAATGGGGTACATGGACCCGGAGTGCATGGTCACCGGCAGGGCAAACGCCGAGTCGGACGTCTACAGCTTTGGCGTCGTCCTTCTGGAGATCGCCTGCGGCCGGCGGCCCCTGGTGCGTCGCCACGGCGAAGAAGACGTGGTCCACATCGTGCAGTGGCTTTGGGAATGGTACGGCAGAGGAGCCATCCTCAACGCCTCCGACGCGAGGCTGAAGGGTGAGTTCGACGCACAGCAGATGGAGACGGTGATGGTGGTCGGGCTCTGGTGCGCACACCCTGACCGGAGCCTGAGGCCGTCCATCAGGCAGGCCGTCAACGTGCTGCGGCTGGAGGCACCACTGCCAAGCCTGCCGGCGAGGATGCCGGTAGCAACCTACATGCCGCCGCCTGACGCTTTCTACTACACATCTTCGGTTACAACAGGCGGCGGCAGCAGCAGCACGGGCACCGGCACCACTGGGTCAAGCACGACAGAGACATCTACCCTGCTCTTCAAATGACCACAGATCGGTGCTTCTGCACCCCGACGATTTTGAATGTAAAGTAGGGAAAAGTACATATGTAGACTATGTTCATATAAGTATAGTTAGCTCACATATAGACAGCAGTTTTTTTTTTCTTCTAAACATATTTTATTATCATAAATTACAAATGTGCCCATGTGTTACAATGGAATATGTTGTGAGGTTATCTAGACGCTTTTGTTGTTGCAACAGAAATATGTTGTGCAGTTAGGTGGACGATTTATGGACAGAACTTAGGTAATCATGTACCGTCGCTTGATGCGTCTTGGAATCAGAGTCTATAGTATAGTTAGCTCACATATAGCAAAACATTGACAGCAGTTTTTTTTTCTTCTAAACATATTTTATTATCATAAATTACAAATGTGCCCATGCGTTACAATGGAATATGTTGTGAGTTTATCTAGACGCTTTTGTACATGTTGCAACAGAAATATGTTGTGCGGTTAGGTGGACGATTTATGGACAGAACTTAGGTAAGCATGTACCATCGCTTGATGCGTCTTGGAATCAGAGTCTATAGTATAATATGTTTGCAAAGAAAAATAAAAATAGAAAACATGTGAATACAATATGAAATAAAACTTGCCATTGTACAAAAAATTGAAAAAAAAAATCTAAAATCATGGAAGTCATTGAAGAATCGAGATCAGGAAAGAAAACTTGTACGTGAAAAAAAACTCCAAAGTCACGACCATGTCAATGGAAAAGTAGAAAACAAGGAAATCACCATGGATCAGAAAATGAGAAAAATCCGAAAATGCTCCAAAACCTAAATGGTATCTCGACCCGCAAAATGAAACAGGAAACGTTCCAAAATAGAAATAAACAGATTATACTCGGAGAAAAGAAACACTCGCTAAAATAACACAAAACAATCAGGAAACGTTCCAATCAGGCACTAGGCCTCATCTGCCCTAGAAAAGCTAGATCGCCGTTTAAATCAAATCCTGGGGATTCAGTTCAAATTTGGGCTGGATCCTAGAAACTCCAAATCACTTCTTTTTTTCAAGCTGATCTAGAATTCCAGATTTTGAAAGATGAAAACAGTCCAGATGTTGTTTGCTGGACCATACACAAAATTTGCAGCATGTGAAACGTATACTTGAATCATATATGATATGCTTCCACACAATGCATCGTCCCCTTGGGTGATCTTTTCTTGTGGCAGCTAATGTAGAAAATAATGGAATAGCCTGGCATAGATGCAGTGATAGAGGTACAGATGGGACTAATCTGGACATGACACTTCAGTTTAACAACACTTTTAAAGAGCTCTACTACAACTACAGTATCGCTATAGGGGATATGAAACAATCGGCTCATCGCCGTTTGTACAAGCACGGTTTCAACTGGGGCCAATCGATGCTCTTTGCCACCTTACTCTTTTCCTGCAGGGGCATGGTAAGCCACTGAATTCAGCATGAAGGCCAAGTGATTTAAGGTAGCTAAGGTAGCAAAAATTTAAACTAACCTTTTTCCTGAAGTAGAATAGAATGAACATTTTATTTTTCACATCCTGCAGAAATGATACCAACAGCCAATTAGAAAGTATCATCAGAATTATCTATTATCAAGCAAATGAAGTGTAATCTTTCATCATTAATAAAAAAATGAACTGTATATCAGAAACTATGAAGGTGCCAGAATGGAAGGGGCTGAACAAACTTCTAGTCCATTACAGAGGTTCACATTTAATGATTTAAAACATGGCAATCCCAAATCAATGCAAATGTTTCACAAACCAGCATTGCATAACAAGTTAACCAACCACAATCTAGTAGTCAACAAACTGATTAGTTCTCAGGTGTATTGCAAGGATGCAAGGAGCAAAGCTCTCAGATTCATAATCTAATATTACTTAATACATTGGAGCCACATAGGGCCACCATATATTTAGGTAAACCCAGCTATTTTCATTCTACAGGATATAATGTCCATGAGCTGTGATGATACAAAATAGTCGTGCCTGTCATATGGTATTCACTGCACCACACATGTGGTGTTAGACACCACACAAACCATAACAAAATATAAACCAGGAGAAACCAATGAATGGAATGGATCATACAAGCAAGATATATTAATTTTCAGCCAAAAATTGCAACTCTGCAAGTGAACCAAAATATCAAATTGAAGAAATTGACAGGCAAGCATTTGATGTGATCTTTATCAGGCCCTGAATGATTCTTATATAAGTTGCAGCAAGAGGCGGAGCGTGTTTGTCCTCTCAAGGAGGAGAATTATGTCAAATAAATTTATACTCTTGTTTGATTTTCCTGATCAGCTACCCTTCACACATATATATAGAAGGTTGTCCCATTAGGCCATTAAAACGTTTTCGAGCTTTACAACCAATCTCAACTAACCTAGTAAACCAAGGCTAACTAATCTCCTAACAATTAGCTAACTTAACGTCCAATCTAACTATATCTCTAAGAGCAACTCGAAGAACCTCATTATATCCTACCTAATTGATAGAATAGATATTTTGGTGGAAAATACCCTCCAACAGCTTTTTTAATTAGATCTCCAAATAAAGCTATGCTTTATTCTGGATTTCTCGTTAGCTAAAGATGGAGAGCGGGGGCGGGCTCTCTATAGTGCATACAAGTAGACAAGTTGGAGGGTGAAAAGATATAGAGCTATTTTTATTCAAATAGCTCTCCAAATGATGATTTAGAGAGTGACTTTAAGACTATTAGAGATGCTCTAAACATGCCTAATGCTTGCCGATGTGCTTATTGTGTCGCCGATATTGTGGGCTAGAAGGCATCCACAACAAGGCCATATGGTCGATTGCTTGGGTCCATAGAGAACCAATGTTACTTAGCACCACATGTTTCAGTACTTGCAGGCACTTATTGTATATACAAGTACTTCATAATAATGTATCAAATTAAGAACTCACGTGAAAAAACATACAAACCTTTGAAACAAGCGAAAAGCCAAGCTGGATAATGGCTTTAGAAAACTTTTCAGGATCAGCACCTCCATTGTTCGGGTCTAACCTACTTCGCACTTCAGCAATAACAAGCCAACCACTGCATAAACAAATCTATAAGTAAATAAACAAAACAAAAAGTAGCCCTTTGCAGTAAGAAATGCAGCAGCTTTGGTTAAGAAAACCTTGGCTTGAGAACCCTATTTGCTTCCTCTAAGTAACTTGGATAGTTGATTCCCATCAAAGAAAGACAAAATATTGCAACATCTATAGAAGATGGCTCCAATGGAGTCTGCAGAGATGCCAAAAAACAAGGAAGAAGTTTAGTTCAATTAATTATCTGCACACTAGTCAAACGTTCAGTGAACATTTTATTCAGTCTGACTACTCCTAGGTTCATCCTGGAAAAAAGGCAGAATATATAATGGAAGAACAGGATATCTTTTTGGACAGTCTCTTCCAATTGAGAACTCATATGTCTTAAAATTAATTCAATACTAGGATGATGACAAAATATTGGATGTTGTTACAAATCAATCTTTTTTAGAGGGGGGTGGAGGTGGGTGGGGGGTCATACGAACAGTAGGAACTCATTTGATGAAGTGAAGGCTCATCAACAAAGAATGAACAATAAGTGATCTATCATTCTAACTCAGTCATCTGACACTTCAATTTCCTATAAGTTAGTGAATGTGACACTGATGCAATTATGTCATATTAAAGAACACATAAAACAAAGTTTTTGCTTAATCAACTCATCCATCAGGACTCAAAGAAGCTACATTATCTTAGCTATGTTACCTTCAACTCATTCATCAAAACTAAATATTCAATTAAGCCAGCTTTTACAGATTTTTTTAATATTAACATCAAGGAAACATAGTTCTAGAAATTCTTTAATCATGTAAAAACATAGTACAATGGTAGGTAAACTTTTCAATTGCAACTCTGCAGGTTCAAAAAAAAGTAGCACTGAAATGATCTTGTACAAAAATATTGTCAAAATATGGACCATTTTGCTCATGAAACAAACCCCCGCAATGTTGTTCTCAACCATTACCAAGAATCATGCAAAAACCACAAGGATGGCAAAAACCACCAGGAAAACGTTTAGCGAAAGGACAGATAGCTAATAACAGCGAAAAGCATAAGAAAGATATTATGCCGCTTGCAGTGCTTACATGAGCCATATCACAAGCAATCACTGAAGGGTCCTCTGAAACCAGATCAATGGAGAAAACCTTGTTCTTCACATTTTTTGCAACTGCGGCATTGCCTGGAAAATAAAAAGATGTAACAAGGAGGAAACAAGCAAGAAGCACCAGCTACATGCCTACATGACAGTAAGATTAATCTTACCACAGCCAAAATCAGCCACAGTCCATGATGCATTGTGACTCTTCAACCAATTGATTATTACATTCACTGGCTGTTCAGGCCAGTGTGACATCTGTTCTTGATATCCTGTATGATACTAAGAGAGAAACGTGAATTCAAGCATGTAACCTCATGGTTAATTAGTTGCTTGAATGAATCCTTCTTTGCATAATAATAAATAAACCTTTGAGACAGATACTAGTATTAAAGCAGGAAGAATAAAATAATAACATACCACATCAAAAAGATTAGGGTCATTTTTGAAGTAGTCAAACGCATCCTCTCCACTGAGAAAGATAAAGAATATATATGTGAAAATGTGAATGAAACGTGATAAGTAAAGCTCAGCTGTCTATGAATTCCAAGGTCTAACAGACCTTTTGGTAATTCAGTACAGTATGCTTTACTAATGATAAGGCAACCAGCATATAAAGCCACATGGGGAAATTGTTAGCATTAGCAAATCACAGAATGTAGGAGGTAATAAGACACAAAATCACTATCATGAATTATCATTATTTGTACAAAGAATAGAAGCTAATGAGACAAAAATGTATGTATTGTCTAACAATCGTCATATGCAATCATAGAAGTATAGCATTCAAGCCAGTCAAGACATTAAAAAAAAAATCAACCAAAAAGAGGTGTGATGTGTAGAATGCGAACCTGCAAGTGTATAGCTTCTCATTTAACATTCTGAAATGGCCACCAGATAACCTTGCACGCATCTAAGATGTCACCAAACAACAAACATATTAAAAGATTAGTTAGTTCACAGAAAACAATGAAAGCAAACAGGGATAAACTCTAATGAAGCCATAGATGCAAGTCAGAAATTCACAGTTTAACTTTATCAAGTAGAACCAAATGAACACCGACTGTGATTTTTTCTGTGCAATTGGAGCAATGCACTAAGATACAGCAAGCACAGAACATTGGGCTTGCCTAGCATTTTTTTTTGTTACTGCACAGAGGTGCAAAAGGACTACCAGCAATATCAAACTGGCCTTCGTATATACTATACAAAAACACTATTACACTAATCATCACACAAAGCACACTTGTTAACGCTGGCGTCGCACATACATAGATTTTTGTTGTATCCAATAAGCAGGCGAGGGATCGATATACTTTACAACCCAAACCCTCTACTGCACCACTGAACACTCCCTCCGATCCCGGGTAAGATAGATTACCTTGTCCAGTAGGCTCGAGGTGTTGCCTCTCTTCGGCATGTCGGCGGCCTGGCCAGCGACGTCCTTGCGCCGCCGCTTGGCCGGTGGGGACGCCGGCGCTGGGGCCGCAGCCGCTGGAGGAAGCCCCTTCTGCGAGGCAAGCTTCTTGCGATTCCGGACGCCTCCTCGCCGGCGCCGCTTGCGGCCGGCGGCGGCCGACTCCTGCGGTGGATCCATGGGAGCGGGAGAGGGCTGCGCTGCGCGAGCCGCGAGGGTTGTCCGAAGCTCAGTCACAGCAGGGACGCACGCCGCCGCCGCCGCCGCCCCGACTGCGCGCAGAGGTGCGAAGGAGATAGCGCCGCGCCGCCGGCCCGCCGCCACGCTCCGGTCTGTGTGAATGGAGTTGCCGAGGCCAACAGATTGGGCCACGTTTCTCAAAAAAAAATGATTGGGCCAGGAGCCCATGAGCGGGGGTGTCTGTTTCTGTGATACTGACTCATTTTGTTAGCTGGGAGTTCCGATTAAGAACATGGGCCTTGTTTAGATGGCAAAATATTTAGTAAAAAACACTGTAGTATTTTTGTTTGTATTTTATATTATTGTCCAATCGTAGATTTCTAAGCTTAAAAGATTCGTAAGAATCGGCAAAATCCTACCAAACACTTCACGAGGTTGGATTTTTTAGAGAAAAAGGTAAAAGACGCTTCAAATAACTTCAGGTTTGATTTATAGGAGATTTGGATCTCGTTCAATCTCACTCCAATCCGGCAAACCACCTCAGACAAAACAAGCCCTAAAGGAGCTGCCAGATGGGTTCGCGGCCAGGTATGAGTGAGCACACTGGCACTGGCGGCTGTTTGTTGAACATCACGTCTTTTAGGTAAACCGATTGACCGCGTTGGTTGGATTGGAGCAAAAACGGAATTGTCAGGCTAATCGGTCATATAAACTCGTAATGCATGAGCCTTTGCCAAACTCAGAATTCAGAAATCTGCTGAGCAGTAACGATTTCGATCTGACAGTCCTCTGTACATACATGACAATAATAGATACAATTACAGATTACAAATCCAAAACTGACATGATTCTAGGTCCACCCAGCATATGCCCCAAAGTCAGAGCAAGCACATCTAGCACCGAAAGCTGGTTCCTGCATCTGCGTGACTGGCCAGCTCAACGGTAAGTTCTAGTTCATCTCTACGGTAAGACTGCAAGGCTGCAAGTGCTACAAGATTCGAAAAAGTGATGTAGAAGTAAATCTTTAGCTCTAAAGTGGGGACTAAATAGTCATCAAAATGTATTGTCTAAATTCAGTATGATATATGACTACAGAGTTTTCGGCCCTGCTATTTGAACAGCATTATCAGTCAGATCCCTTCAATTTTCTAGGCCGCTTGGACTGGGGTGGCGATGGAGGCGCATCTATAAATCTTCCAGTGGTCTGGCAAAAATGACTTTGAGATTAAATGATGCCACAACATAGTTAAAAGCAGATGAAAAGATGAATTGAACTCTTATAGGTCCATAGTAGAAAATACTAGGCATCCATTAAATCGTCTATAATCTAACTGACATTGTAGAAACAGCATGGATGTTCAATTCAAAGACGTGCATGTACGAGCAAAGTTCAACAGAACAACAAACCTTCCGCTTGTGGTCCCGTTTGCCTGCCCTTTCACCTGAAATCACATGCAGCATGATGCAAAATATTAATAGGCAACCCTTCATATTGAAGATGAAAGGCATAAAAAAATGAACTGTCTGCTTTTAAATACCTGTAAACCCAATTGTATCAGGGTTGAAGGGCCGATCAATGTCCCTATTAGAACGCTGCAAATAAATACACAATAGTGTTGTTAAATAGAAAGCAACTAATTGTTGGAACCTGATAAGGCACTAGCCAGTGAGCATAACTATTACCGCAAAAGGGGGAAACATAATTCACTCTGTCTCAGCAATAATTTTTTACTTGACATTTTTAGATGGTTCCACTAGAGACATTTCAGTTAACAGGATATATGGATATTGAAGTGCTGCGAATTAATATATATTGTCATTGTTTTGCACGACCCTGTTAATACCCCACTAAGCTCTTCATATCTTCTATCAAGGAACTACATGTTAGACAGCCATATACACCGCAACAGATTAGAACAAGAGGAAGCCTATTTGCATTCTGACATATCTATTCCCCAAGGTTTATGACTTCACATTATCTTACCACATTTCCACACTGATAAAAGAGAAAAAAAAAGGTAATTCATATTATTATATCATATACCTTAGGTGTGCTTGGTGCCTCTGTGAAGGAACTTTCCCGGTTAGCTGAAACTTCGGCCTCTTTAGCTTGCAGCTATTAACATAAAAGACAAAAGAGAACTGTTAGTTGAAGGGAAACAACAACTATTTGAAGATATGCTTAGTTTCCCCCATTTTTCTCCTTCGAAAAAAAAAGAATCAAAACTGGGAATCAACACTTCTGCAACCTAATGCAAATTTATAAGGTTAAAAGTATATGCAAGTTGCAAAATGTTAAAGAATATGTACCTGCTTTTGTAGGTTAAGCAAAGTGAGTAGCTCATTCCGCAGTTCAATATGTTCTACACAAACTGCTTTCGTTGGAACCTTAGGCTTCAAATTCACCTAAAAAAGATGGTTGCTGAAATATAATTATGCTACTTCACAAATTAATTTTGTGTGCATCAAGTACAGAACGAACCCCTAGCTCTTGTAGTGTCTGATCAACCCTTTTGATCACTCTAAGGCCAGCTGAAGCACCTACTGCTTGGACCATTTGGTCAAGCGCATGGGTTCTCAAATACACTCGAAGCTGAAAGAGAAAGTATACAGGTCATATGCATATATAAGAAAAATGCAGATATATGTACAATGTTTACACTGCAGTTAACCAGATAAGGTGAGAAGTGGTCACCAGTCACCAGTGGCATATTAATAGTTGTCTATTTGTTCTGTGTTTACCACTAAGAAGCAGCTATGTATTTCATAGAATCGGCAAAACACACTTTTACGATCATCTTTCAAAAATAAATAGGATCTATTTGTATTTAATGAATTATACATTTGAAAGAAGAGACAGGTCTACTCAAGCCCATAGAAATGCAAGTGGAAAGATGAACTGCACTACTCAACTGCAGTATTAGAACAGCAGTACAGTTCAAATATGCAAATGGATTCGTTTTTGCACCTGATTATGAACCTGTATATCTATAGATAGTGGCAAAAATGGATTTGCAACATTTTTCTCAAACAACATCAGTAGTTCAGTACTTCTAATGGAAAGCTTGAATAAATCCCACTATGAGGTATGCATTTTCAAAAATGCCACTTGCTGTGAGCTTGATATATAATTCCCGACACCACATGGCAATATGGCATTTATCCAAGTTTCACTTAGTGGAACAAAGTATTTATGTAACCTTAATGTCCTGACAAAACCCTTATAATAAAAAAATTAAGGTGATATCAGATCTAGTGCAGGAATCAACACTGAAAAACTATATATAATTGGATCTTGAATGTACGTGATTTATTCTCCTTTAGATGTCACTGAGTAGTGGTGAGTGCTGACACAGACACATAGTAAAATTTGAGAGAGATAAGCTGAATTACGGCTGATCTTATTTATTGCATAATAAAATTATAACTGTAGCTTCTTCAGGGTAAAAAGAACATCTGTCAACGTAACTTAAAATGTAAATTAATCAACCATAAGACTTAACCAGAAATAGTTTCAGGATTACCGTTCGTAGTGAATTAGGTATCAAGGTGTTAGATGTTGTATTTGGATGTGCTGAAGATGGATGAGTGCTGCTTGAAGGAGATACACCATCAACAGGAACCATAGCATTATCAGAGCTCGGAGGCATTACAGCTTCATCAACATTCTACAAAGTATCAAACAATTAGACATCCAACAATCCATACCATTAGCATCAAGCAGTGTCCATTTACTCTTGAAAGTATACCAACAGTAGAAATAGAAAAGGGAATTGATGAACAATATTGGCATGCACCTGGAAGGTCTAAATGATAAAGATGCTATTTAAATTGAAAAAATAACAAACATCTAGATGTTTTACCATCATCTGAAGCTCATCCCATAAATAGCATACAAATTATCATTAAAAGCTTTGCATTAGGTTATTTGTGCTCATAACATGGATTGGTTACTCACTTTGCTAGCAGCACGAGATTCCATAATACGTTTTGCTTCTGCTAAAGTCTGCAAATGCAACACTTGGTAGTCAGGTACACAACAACAGAATCTAGCAAATAGTAAAACTTCAGAAGTCAGCAAATTTCTCACCTCTGCATCCTTTCGTTCTTGCTGCTTTGTTTGGGAGAGAAGTGCTGCTAATGCACGCTTCCTCTCAGTCTCATGAGCAGCATCATAGGCATCCTGAAAACAAACACAGTGCACATATGTAAGTACAGGAAAAAAATTATCATCACTTTGAAGTAGTTACTTTAAATTAAGGAAGAAAATTAAGCACTACCTTCACAAGGGGATTCCCAGAAACATCTTCAAATGACCTAGCTCTATGAATTAGAAGAGCCCGAGAAGCTGCAAAAATAAAAAACGACGATGACTATAGAGGTAATGTATAACATATAAATTGAGATGGTGGAAATACACGCTTTGTGCATACATGCTTATAAATAAAAATTGATTGAATAGGTGAATAGTAAGTCATGATGCCACCTAACTTCTGGTAACATAACACAGGGGACAGGGCAGACCCAGTGCTGGAGGCTGCCACATGAGTGGGGTCTGGGGAAGGGCAAGCCTTTACCCCCACAAATCTGCAGAGAGGCTGCTTCGAACCCACAACCTGGTGACTCAGTGAGACAGCTCTCACAACTGCACCAGGCCCGCCCTTCTTTCTGGTAACATAACATAGTATTTGTACAGCAGACCAAATGCAATGGCAATCTTCATGACTTCCTTTATCAATTTAAAAGAAGTTGCAACAGAGCAGTTGATTTTAGAACATCTATGATACAAGAGTGCATGCAAATATCTTACTGGTTGTGATTGAAAGGTTACTGTCCACAAATAAATAATTACTTTGTACATTGAATATAGGCAGAACAACCAAAAATACATCACCAATGTTTGCTCCTGAGCAAAAAAAAAAAAAATGCATATTTAATTGCTCTCAATAAAATCAGGGCCAGTAGCCTTTAGTCTAATGCATATAGAAAATAATATTAAAAATGGAAGAAAAAATCACAAAGCATGTTCTATTTGACATTGTAACCCCAGGGATATCATGATTAAATTACCAGAATAGTAACGACTCTTCAGATCTTCCACACTACGATCGGTTGGAAACCTATCTGCTATTACTATGAAGCGAAGGTCGAATCTTTCACATAGTTCAAATAGCTGGTCTGTTTCTTCCTTGCTCCAAGCCTGAAATAGATACACCACATATTTCTTTTAACTTCAGAAAGAACATGGGTGGGGGAAAAGGGGACGGGGAGGGATCCAGAAAATTTAAACCCCCAAAAATCAATAAGTTCGTGAATATCCAAAATGTCCACAGACCAAAATTAGACATATGCTCACTGGTTATATTCTAGAAATGCTTCTGTTAAAGTAGACAAATTACTGAACAATATCGTATACATACAGATTTGTTCTATTCTAGAAATGCTTCTGTTATAGTAGACAGATTACTGAACAATAGTGTATAAATACAGTAAGGTAAAAACATGACTGAAGATTCCAAAATTTCCAACATAAGTTTATTTATCAAACCAATAAAACTTCAGCCAAAAAAAAAATACCACTGCACAAGACATTCTGTTTAAAGTTTGGGTATAAATAATAGGTGTATTTAATGTCTGACGATACATATTCCAATAGCAGAATATGAAAGCTTTTGTTTACGAGTTCAAATATTCCAAAGGACATTCACATGGATGGGTACTACCGATCAGCAGCAGCAGGATCACGGCCTATATGTTACTAACTCCGTTCCCTTCTATAAGGCACAATATCAAGATTCAAATTTTAAAAACTTTGACCAATAATTTGACTAATAATGTTGAACTATTATAATTCAAAAAGTTGGAACGATTAGATTTGCAAGAAATTGTACTATCCAATAATCACGAGTTTATAAGCGTAAATGCTATAATATAAAGTAAATGAATGATCAAAGTGTAATCTAGGAGACTGTGTCGTTCCAACTGGCAGCTTATTAAACGGAACGGATGGAGTAACAAGCACGCCACGCTAACAAAGAAAAAAGCAATATCAAACAGATGTTTAGAAGTTAGACTATGTTGTTAAGATGGGGAAGGGAGGTAAACTATTCTGTTTCTAGTATAATATAACTAGGAAACCATATGAAAATGAACATGCGTAGCACTCCAGATTTGCTCTTTCCAGGATATGAAGTGTGGGTAGCACCGAAACGTAAGCATGGAAACAGACCAGACACTAAATTTCGAAAATAAAAATATATATTGGAAGTACTAAGTAGTACCTACAGGGTCAACTAAATACTTCTCGTACTCCTCATCCGTATACTTAACAACATCCGCCCTCTGCAAAACCAGAATGATAAATAACCAGAATGATAAATAAAGACAGGAACACAGGGTAAGCCCAAAGTTTTGCAAGGAAAGGCTCTTCTTACCTTGTTATATTTTGCAAACTGATAATCACCAGTTGGCTGGATACCATTAACAACTCTAACCTGAAAAATCGAATCGGTGAGAACTAGTTATTGTGCAGTTCATACTATTTTCCAACATACAGCACATTAGCAGAGCAAGATACAGACCCAGTGATAGAGTTGAAGGTTATCAGTTCGTGCAGATGATGTGAAAGGTAACCACTGCCATGCTACCTGCATAAGATATTAAAATGGTTTTGTCAAATCGACTAAAGTGCCCCCTGGCTCCAATAGCATCAAACAAACCATATGACTAGATAAGAGTAGTCATCTTCTGCATTCTATGAGAAGTTCACATCAAAGTTGAATTGCTTTGCTATGGGGTAACAAATGTAACATTTCACAAATATGTCACAAATCCAATGCAGAAATCTTCACCGGACACAGTGAATGAACGGTGAATATTAAGTTATTATAGTTCTAGTTCTATGTAGTCTTGACTCTAACTGCACTTCTGCTGATTACAAACTAGAATATTTATTTGTACATTTCTAGTATATAAGGGGTGTTTCATATATACAAAAACATGTACAGGTTAACAAGTTCATGTGGATCCAACGCACATGAGGAAACTAAATCTGGTAGAAAGTTATTTTTATTCGCGATCCAAACAGTATGAGTATAGTCAGCAACTCAGCATTTTAGTTTTCCAGGTTCAAATTACATAAGCAATGTACTTCACCAATTTTCCTTGTGTATGGTTTATGATAAGCTTAAAGCTCAGCACAGCTCAGAAGCTATCCAATTTCCAATACGTACAAGAAGAATTGTACTCCCTCACCTTCTCTTTCTCCGCAGCAGGCCGCCGCTTCAGGTGCGACGCCTCGATGGTGGGCATGAGCGGGGCCATTCCCACCCCTCCAGTGAGGGCATAGACCTACATACATCTCCAAGATTCATCAGCGTCGCAGGCACGCAGCAGCGGCTAGGAGGAGCCAGGGTGAATGAAGAAATAAATACCTCGCGCGAGACGCCATCGGGCTTGCGCTGCGGCTCCTTGGGCGTCCGCGACTTCTTCTCCTGGGAGCCCGAGAAGGGGGTCTTCGGGAGCCCTAGGATGTCCTTCGCGTCCATGTGTACGGCCGCGCGAGGACGGCGCGGCGGAGGGAGATAGGGTTAGGGTTTGGTCCCCCGTCCTACTGCGACATGGGAAGAGGCGCGCTTAGAGGAGAACATGAACCAACGGGAGGCACAGACACGGGGCGGTGAAGCTCACCGCAGGGACGCACGCCGGCGGTGACGCCCGCCACGACGGAGCGCAGAGCCGCGGAGGAGATGGCTGCCGCGCCGCCGCCACGCTCCGGTCGAGCTCGAGTCTGTGAGTGGGAGGTGCCGAGTGGTGGCGGGCTGGGCCGCTGGGGGCGCGGGACACCGATGCTAACTAATTGGGCCAGGACGAAGACGCGAGGTTGGGCCAGGAGCCCAGGAGTGGGGTGGGCTGTCGCTGTGACTCGTTTTGTTCGCTGGGAGTTTCGGTTGATGGCCCGTTTGGAATAGAGCATTCTCACACGAATTTTGAAGGAACCATGTTCTTCTGTTTGACTTTTGAGGATGCGATGGTATATACGTACTCTTTTTTATATTTTTTATTACTCTTTGATTGAAATAGAGGAAGTAGCTTCCCCTTCATCTAAGCTCAAAAAAAAAAGTCATATTCTTCTCCACACCATCCATCCATCTTATTCGTCCATTATACTTTGGCTTTGGCCTGAGCGCGGTAGCATCGCCAACTTGCCACCGACGCGTCCCCAGCGCCACTTACCACGTTCTAGACGCCTCGGGAGCCAAGCGACTTGTCAAGCCACGACCCCTTTTGACGAATTCTTTTTGGTGTTTTGACCTTGCTTGCACCGGCCGGTTTTGCTGACCGGAGCAAACAGAGCAAAGTGAGCTCCACTGGATTTTGTGTTGCTTGGCCTTGGAGGTAGTTACAACGACCACTTGCAAAAGCACAAGCAGTCAAGCACGTGTTAACCATCGGTGTCTCCGATGACGCCTCCTGTCATCCATCGGAGCCATGAAACAAAGCAAAAGAGACCAGTTATGCATTTGTGCTTAGCTTATTAAGTCCAAAATCTTTAGGGCAGATTTTATATTACTCTATCCAGTAATTTTTTTTGTCAGTAAAAACGAGCTATAACTAGACAATACATTCTTTTGTTTCATCATTTTTATAAGAGTATCTCCCCATGATAACCATTCCTCACCTAGAGATTAACACTAAGTGTAGTGTATTTTATAATAAAAATAGTAGTAATATCATGATATTGATTGATAAATAAAATATCAGTAGTAATTAGCTGGCCCGACGTCTGGCCCGGACTGTCAGGGCTGCGAGACAGCGTGGCGGATATTCGCTTTCCCTCCGTAGACCAGACAGACGCTAACGGCAAAACCACCCTCCTCAAGTTTCAATTCCACACCGCGCCGTCACTCCGTCACCGCATCACTCGCCACCTCCACCTCCTTGCTCTCGCTCCGCTTGCGTTCCGCTTGCGCCTCCCCCTTTCCCCGCCGTCGCCGCCGCCACCGCCGGAGCCATGTCCGGCGCGGCGGTCCAGGCGGTGGAGCCCCGCCCAGCGACGAGCACCCCGCCGACCACCGCGGCGGCGTCTCCGGTCGCCACGACGGCTCAGCCCGCAGCGGCGGCGGCGAGGGCAAAGGGAGCGATAGGGTGTGGCGGCCCAGCGCGTGCGTCGGCCCCGGCGGCGACGATGGAGCACGTGCTGCTGGCGCTGCGGGAGACGGAGGCGGAGCGGGAGGCGCGGATCCGCGGCGTCTTCGCCTTCTTCGACGCCGCGGGGCGGGGCCACCTCGACCACGCGCAGATCGCGGCGGCCTTCGCCGCGCTGCGCGTCCCCGCCGCCGAGGGGACGGGCGGCGTCGGCGCGGGCGCCGAGGACTACGCGCGCGCGCTGCTGCGGGCCTGCGGCTGCGACCCCAGCGACGGCCGCGTCGGCTACGACGACTTCCGGAGGTACATGGACGACAAGGAGCTCGAGCTCTACCGCATCTTCCAGGCCATCGACGTCGAGCACAACGGGTGTATCCTGCCCGAGGAGCTCTGGCACGCGCTCGTCAAGGCCGGTAACTGCAATGCCAGCCGCCCCCTTGCTTTATTCCTTCCTTTTAGTGATTCCCCTAGCATAGCTCGATTCTGGGGTAGTGGGGTGGTGTGGAATACTCCAATGAGGGTTTTTTTTTGTTTTTGACAATAATACTCCAATGAGGGTTTTTTTTTGTTTTTGACAATAATACTCCAATGAGGTTGAGTGAGAGAGTGTGAGAACTGAGACTTTGTGAATGAAATAGTGATCCCTTATAATAAACTACAAATTTAAGTTTTCCTTGAGATGTCATGAGCAATGTACTCCCTAGCTGAATACTGCCATAAGCTTAGTTCAGTACTTCACTTTTCTTTGTTGCTTGTAGTGGTGGAAGCTAGGTTGTCTACTCTTGAAAAGTTGAATAATAGTCCCATACATGCTTGCGCTGCAGTATCCCAGACTAATTTAGGTACCCCAAATTCAAATCCAGCATTTGATGTAACAAAATGCAATGCTTGATATACCGATGGAGACATCAAGCAAGTTGGTGCTTTGCTTTTGGTTAATAAAGTCACTTAAGTTTTGTGATGGTTCCAGATTTTAGTGATGCCATGGGGGGACATGGGCTCCTTAATAAAATAGTTAATTAAGATAAAGGCCCTTTCATAATCTGTGTATCCTTTTTTCCAAATTTGGTGATCAGGATGCAAAACAAAGTATTGATGGAGACATACTGCATGGGATAGTTTCTTTTTGTGGTGATCAAACTTGAAGTGGAGTTAAGTTTTGACTTAGTTTGTATTTTCTAACACAATATCTCACATTCCTTGGTTTGATTTTGGGCCTGGTAATCAGCAGTTACTGTAAATACAACAAAATAGTTTGGTTGTTGGATCATAAACTCCATTTTAGCGTTGCAATGAGCTTCACCATTTGATAATTTTAATCAATGTTCAGTCATGTATATCAGAATATTAGATGAAAGTGGCTAAAATGATCATGTGTATGTTGTGTGTGGGTGTAACTGTCTAAGTCACCATTCTGAAAATAGGAAGTAGTTCCTTATATGTGAAGTCTGTTTTAGCTTTGAATAAAACAGTGCGTTGTATGTGTCAATGCTGGTAGGAAAGTAAATAGCTAGGTTCCAAGGAACTGGCTGACAAATCTAGTCTTTGTGATATGTCTTACAAGTGTATCAGTTTAATGTTTGCAGGTATAGAAATTGATGATGAAGAGCTTGCAAGATTTGTTGAGCATGTGGATAAGGACAATGATGGTATTATTACTTTTGAGGAATGGAGAGATTTTCTCTTGCTTTATCCTCATGAAGCAACCATTGAAAACATCTATCATCACTGGGAAAGAGTCTGCCTTGTAGATATAGGTGAGCAGGCCGCTATACCGGAAGGAATAAGTAAACATGTAAGTGCGAGCAAATATCTGATTGCAGGAGGCATTGCTGGTGCAGCATCTCGTACTTCAACTGCACCCCTTGATCGCCTCAAAGTGAATATGCAAGTGCAAACAGACCGCACTACAGTTGCACATGCAATTAAGGGTATATGGAGAGAAGGTGGTCTGCTGGGATTTTTTAGAGGGAATGGACTGAATGTGGTAAAAGTTGCTCCAGAAAGTGCTATAAGATTCTACACCTATGAAATGCTTAAAGAATACATAATGAAAAGTAAAGGAGAGAATAAGGGCGACATTGGTACTTCTGGACGCCTCATGGCTGGGGGTTTGGCTGGTGCTATTGCGCAGACAGCCATTTATCCCATTGATTTGGTGAAGACTCGTCTACAGACTTGTGAGGGAGGCAGAATTCCTAGCCTTGGTGCACTATCAAGGGATATATGGATACATGAAGGTCCTCGAGCGTTCTACAGAGGCCTTGTTCCATCATTGCTTGGCATGGTCCCGTATGCTGGAATTGATCTTACTGTTTATGAAACACTGAAAGAAATGTCCAAGACATATGTTCTCAAGGACAACGGTACACTTCGACCAGGATCTGTTTGTACTTCCACCCTTCTCCTCTGGTGTTACTAAGAAATGATTTTCTGATGTAGATCCTGGCCCTTTAGTACAATTGGGCTGTGGAACAGTCTCTGGAGCGTTAGGAGCGACATGTGTATATCCTTTACAAGTCATCAGAACAAGGTAAGCGGTAGATTTCATTGATATCAATGTAGGCTTGTACAGTCATGAAGCTCTGCCCCTCACACATGCCTATATGCTCCTTTTCATTAATGTTATTTCCAGAATGCAAGCTCAACCAGCCAATTCAGAGGATCCATATAGAGGGATGACTGATTGTTTTCGGAGAACTCTGCAGCGTGAGGGAGTTGCTGGATTTTACAAAGGGCTTGTACCAAATCTTCTTAAAGTGGTGCCAGCTGCAAGTATTACCTATCTTGTTTATGAGTCAATGAAGAAAAGTCTCTCCCTAGATTGACTTTGCAGATTCTGCATATCAGCGGCTGACTGTATAGATAGTGTTGAGGCGTGATGTTCCTCGTTGAGTAGGTGCTAACTTAATGACCCTGAAGTGTGAGGTAGTATTTTGGCCTCGGGATACAGTTAATGCAGGGTATTGTCATTCTTATTGGCAGAAATAAAAATGTTATACCTGTCAGATCATCAAGGGACCATATTGGAATGCAGGTAGTTGGCCTTCTTTGTAAGCCTCTACTGCTGCTATTTCTATATATACTTTTTTTTTCCAGATTTTGGCACTATTCTTTATTTTCAGTTTGCACTTAAGAACTCCTTATCAACCATAGGAGTTCGGACTAGGGGATTGCACTAGGATTTTTTTGGAACTTACTCAATTTGGGCAAACTACAACTTGATTGCACCATACCTTAGCTGTGACTAGCTAATCGACCAGGGAAGAAGTTGAATTCTTTTGATTGACAGATCTCGTAATGAACCAAGAATATTTCATCGAAGAAAAGTTCTTGGCAAGTTGCATGGTATCTTCATTGGGACTGCCAGAAGATGTTCATATTTTGAAGGTGTTAAACAGTGAAAATTTGAGATTCTCCTAGCAGCTTATACTTTGATCTAATTAACTGACCTCGGTGCCATATGGTTTGGCTGTTTCTTGTGCCTTGGCAATTACTGTTCACGTCAGCATTGATTAACATTGTATTATGATGGAAATATTGTCAAATTGGCTGGCTGTTAATTATTTGGCTAGGTAAGACTACCTCTTGCTAGGAATGTAGCAAGAAATTGATTTCAGAGGGAACTGCCATCTGTCATTATATTCTTGTGTAATGAGTTATCATTTTTTTTCCTCGCTCCCTTTCTTTGGCTCTGTGAGGCACCTGATTCTTTTAGATTTTTCAGTTGAAAAGTAATATACACGTATGTATCCTACTAGTTCAACCATTTCAATGTTTTTCTTTCGTGATTCCATTTTTTTTTTCTGTGCACAAACACAACATTCAACTATGGATTTCAAGGTGGAATAAGATGATAGGGATATGTTTTCTAGTTTAAAGTTGTTTAATTTAATGTATTGGAAAATAGGAGTAACTCATATGCTATAAATGATGGAACACTAACATAAAACATACAGGGGATAATTTGGTATGTGCCACCCAAAACATTGCAGCATCATAAGAATTCAAATTGCTTTTACATTTCTGTTTTGACCCTGATTTTCATGTTTCAGTGTAGTACAGGGCATCTCGTGCACCCTGCACCTAGTAAGGTGTTGAGGCGATTTTGTTCACACAACTTGCAACCGTTACAGTGGTGTGTTCAACATACTGCTTGTGCTTCTGAGATTTTGTCTTTACTGAGCTCGCTCTTGCCCTGCATAAAAGTGTGCTGCCCGCATGGCACCATATTTGTATTTGTGTACTCCCATACAGTATAAACCAAATGTCGTCATGATTGACCTGTACTCCATTGCATATAAATGGGCAGCTCACAAATATGGTACCTGACTTGTTTGAGAGATCACGTGGCAAGCGTGGACAGCAACTTAAAAAAAAATGTTTGAGAGATGTAGTATTAAGGGACAGGAAACTGATGCCTGTTCATAAACCGATGCAATCCCCAGCTTGAGCGCTACTGGAGCGATGGACTGATGGTGCATTGATTGACAGACCTGATGAGAAAAACGTTTGTGCATCCCTGGAGATCGTTGCATATTCCAGATTGGTTGTTGGCAAGAATGGCTGTTCTAATTCAGTAATTCTATACTAATACACCCTTATCCTTTCCGTTTGCCCATTGTCCTGAAATCGTTGAGAGCGTGTACGATTATGAAATTCTCGCATGCTCAGAGAACGTAGGCTAGCTGTGACCTACACAGGAGATCCATGAGGTTTTGTTTTACCAGTATTTATGTGTAACTGCGCCGTTTATGTAAAGCTAAGTGTTCAGATAGGTCCGATATGTTCTGCTCTTCTGCTCTGCTCTGCTTGAGAGCTCACACGAAAGTTTCGTTTGATCAAAAGAACGAGCTGGAGAGATCCAGAGATAGTGCGAGGAAAGCAGGAGGTAGTAACTGACAGAAACCTCGTGGATGCCTTTGGTTTTTCCCAAAGTACTGTATTATCGTGTTTTAGAAGCTCCAAGAGCCAGAACGAGCTGAAACCAGAACGCCTGAAAGGGAACAGAACAGACCGATTTGGCCACGCCAAAGGCACCCTACCTAGGAGGGCCCGGTTCTAAAGGCACACACCCGCAGTAACGGCGAGATCTGGACACACTGGACAGGCAGGACAGGTGGCGGCTCTCGCCGCTGCCGACGACCTCTCCCCCGGACCCCGCGGACACCTGGGTGAATCGCGCCGCCCAGGGTCGGTCCCGCGCCGTTGCACTTGCACCTCTCACGTTCCCAGGTCTCACAGCATTCGGAAAGTCGTTCTCGTGTCCCGCCCGCGCCGCGACATGTGTCCCGACAGCCACGGTGCTTCGGCGTCTCGGCGGTCCCTGGATCTGCTGCCCCCACGCGCCCCATGCAACTTCGGTCGCCGTCGAGACGCGACGGCTCAGCCCCGCCCACGGCCATGCCGGCTTCCCTTTCGGTTCCAGATAAACCCGGGGCCGGGGGGCGAGCTGCACACGGCAGCGCACACAGCGATCGAACGCCCTGCGTGCGTGCTCCTGGGCCGCGCTGCTGCTGGCGCACAGTACTGTACGTGGATCCGCCATTCCGCCACAGCCTTGTCCACGTGTTGCGTGCTGCGGTCAGGTCAGGCAGGTCGCTGTTGCCCTCGGCGATGCCCGACTTTCCCTTCGTCCTGGGCTCGTGTCATCACGGATTCACAGGACGTAGGGGACAGGTGGCGACGGGGCCGTTGCCGACCGAAACCTCGCCACGGACACCTGGCGGCCTCATACAGCCCCCAAAATAGCTCCCCCCGCGACAAGTGTCCCCGAGAGCGGCTCTCCGGCGGTGGCTGTTGCCGTCACCTGGCCCCGCCGGAGCCTAGGGACAAAGACCCGACCCGACCGAGGCGCCGCGTGACGGGA
The DNA here is from genome assembly GCA_018135685.1 of Themeda triandra. Taxonomy (NCBI): domain Eukaryota; kingdom Viridiplantae; phylum Streptophyta; class Magnoliopsida; order Poales; family Poaceae; genus Themeda; species Themeda triandra. The sequence goes on from JAENPR010000034.1 coordinate 1,264,035, forward strand.
CACCTCGCAGCTGACGGCTCCGGCCTCACGCCAATGTGCGATGCGGGGGATGGACGGACCCAGCCCCGGCCGAGCCGCCGCATGGGGTCCGCGGTGGCGCCACTGTATCTGCAGATTTTCTTTTCTGCCGGTGTTGCTCGCGCATGCGACGGTCGACCACGCATCGTGCTACTATTGCGACGTGCACTAGGGCTAGCGAAATGTCTCATGTATGCACAGGATGCTGTGCCGAACCTCAGGCTGTCGCTCTCTCCTATCCCTTTCGTAGGTCACTGCGGCCGGGTGCTGGCCGATGACGTCCCTGCACCGGTGCGCCAAATTGCGAAAGTCGTGCCTTGAGAATTAAGGGTATGCTTGACGCACTTCCAGAAGCAGGGCCGAACTATTTTAGCCAGACAACATGTGGTTTTGACCATCGATAGGTGCAAAATAGAAAAGGCACTACCACCTAAATTTCACTATACAAAAATTCCCGCGTTGTTTAGTTCATCAAGTTTGCTCCCAAATTTCACTATATAAAAATTCCCATCACATCAAAATACTGACACATGTATTAGTCTTAAATGTAGATAAAATAAAAAACTAAATGCATAATTTTATTGTACTTTATGAGACGAACAATTTAAGCCTAATTAATCAATATTTGGACAATATTTCACAAATACAAACGAAATATTACAATACAATATGGTGCCAAATCCCCAACTTTGTCATCCCAATTTTGGGAACTAAACAAGGCCTATATTCTTGCTCCCAGATGTGCCAAGAGGCATGTGCTGCTGAAGAAGAACAAGGAAGGCAATTGTGTGATGGAGATGGACATGGAAGAAGCTGGCAAAAACATCAGTAGCACTGCTGAAGAAGCTGAGGTGGGAAAGATGCTGACTCCATAGTGGCAAGACCTGGAGACCACCTTGAACTAAAGAAGACAGAGTACAAAACCAAAGCTGATCCATAAGAAGAAAAAAGAGAGAAGGCCAAAGTTGTTATTTCAGTCCTTGTTCACTTGTTAAGACTTTTTCATTTCGTTCTCTGTAGTGCCATGTCTTTGAGCTGGCGATGTAAAACTGTTCCAGCCTGCTGGTATGCGGCTGAGGCGAGTCCAGGTGGACGTTGTGTGGGAGCATGAGTTGGTTGTGAACTGGTGTAGGGTGAACTTGGTCTGTTGGTTTTTAATCAAAAGACCGGGGCATTGTTGCGCCCTCGAATTAAAAAAAAAAAAAAAACTAAACAAGGCCTCCATTGATTGAGGTGTGTGCATCCGCGATGAATTCCCCCACAGCAATTTCGCGTGACAGCGTGGTCGGAGTCGAGCCATCATTGGTGTCGCGTGGTGGCTCATGCCGTCAGGCACCGGACGAGGTCAGGCAGCATGACGCAACGCGATTCGGCCTGCGGCGCGCCGGCACGAATGACGCCGCCTCGCACTAAGGCCAGTCTCAATGGAGGTTTTACGGGAGTGTCATGCACATTAAATAGACTGTCATGTCAGCATTTGCATGAAATTGGGAGGAGAGAGAAGGAATTCGTTTCACCATGGTGAAACTATATAGCGGTGTTTTCAAAACATTGGAAAGTGTGTGAAACCCCATTGAGAGTGTTATTTTATTTTATCCGCATGCATAGAGGAAGGTCATTGATAGAAGAGATGAGAGAGAGACAACGGTGGTTTTTAAAGGCTTTAAATAGTATGTGAAACTGTGCAATGAAACTATGCATTGAGGGAGTGAGTTGTTTCGTATCAAAATTTCAAAGCTTTAAATAGTATGTAAAACTGTGCAATGAAACTAGCGATTGAGACTGGCCTAACCAGCATGCACTTTGTGCCAGACCTTTGTCCTAACGCACTTGCTGATTGGCCCTTGAGCGTCTTCACGAGATACCTTCCATCGCTAGTCAAGCTACAAAGGCAAACACATAAAGCAGAGGACCTTTCGGCAACATCATCCTGTTCTTTTTTTTTCGAAATCGTGCGCTGCACGTAACTCATTAAGGACATCATCCTGTTCTTTTATGCCATGCCCAAAACATCATCCTGTTCTTTTATGCCATGCCCAACGCTCCACTGTGGAGTGTTGTTAAAAAAAAAAAAAGCTCAGCTGTGGAGTGCTGCCCCAACTTTCACCTTTGCATCTCGTGTTCAAATCATCAAGAACATTATCCTTACAATGTGTCCGGTTCTCGTATAGAGGAGACGTTAGCTTTCACTGGCAAAAAGCCTGAAACAGCCATGTGTTAATTGTTGCGCTGAAAAACTTTACAAAAACTAACTGATAGTGGCAGGACCATGGTAGAGGACAAACTACTATTCGCGTTGAGAAGGTATTGGCCTGAAGTCATTTTGATCTACTATTGGCCTCCGGACTAGTTGGATTATGATTTTCTACCAAGGCCAACACTCATAGTTGCCCTGGTGGCCCTGCGCCCTTAGTGGTATAAGTTAGGTATCCGTTTAGACCCTTAGGGACTTTAAGAATTCAGATAAAAATGTGTTTATTAGATTTTGTATCATATATGGATTATGTTTATGTATGACACTTCCTCTATCCCCCATTTATATGCCGTTTTGACCCTCTACTAGATACATGAAGAATATTCTGAATTTAGACATACTTTATGTCTAAATACATTGAAGATACTTTGAACCTAACGCTTACACTAGAAACACTAGCTAGAATGGAACGTAAATAGAGACAGAGTAATCCAATACAACTAGAATCTAGCTAGACTATTTGGAGAAATTATAGGATTCTTAGTTTTTTTTTAAAAAAAAATCTGGATTCTTGAGATTTTTTTTTTTTTGTAATGAGACGGACTCTTTAAGATTCTGGAAATGCAAATGGGGGACCTTGGCCGTACTGCATGTGTTGTGCAGTCCAGATGAAATTAATCTGACACAACACATGACGAAATAATCAAATTAAACTGACATAACACATGACGAAATAGCTGCAGGACCAGATCGACGACCTGTGTACCGTGTGGACTGTGGAGTACTACTCGTATAAGGTACTGTATGCTTTCTTTTTTGCTTAGTAAAATATTTCCTTAGTCCCAAAAAGAATGCAACTATGTAATTCATGCCGGTCAACTTGACTAACTTTTTACCAAATTTTTAGTAATTAGTATTAATATTAATGTCTTATATGAAAATATATTTCATTAGATACATAGTATTTTTTATTATAAATGTTAATACTCTTTTATACTCCTCAGGTTATGGTTTCTTGAGGAGTATAATTTATCTAATGTTGAGTATAATTTCCTGGGGAGTATAATTTCCTGATTAAAAGTTGTTTAATTATGAAAATAAATTATACAAATTTATTATGAAAATATATTTCATTACTCATTAGATACATATTTCCTGAGGAGTATAATTTTAATCCAAGTAGAAGTCGTTTGACTCCTCAGGAACTGAGAGTTGCATTCTTTTCGAGATAGATAGGGACTAGGCCAGTGTTCAATATCGTAGTACGTGAGATACGAGACACTGAGATCGAGATCGACATGAATGGCTGCTTTTTTGAATCTAAGGAGAAACACGAGCAGGTTCATGTGAAATTTCTAATGGTGCATGTGAGATTCATGCGTTCCGAGTGACGACGCAAGGCTGTTTGACTTTGGGCTCAACAGCCTGTGCTACGACTACTACGAGTACCACATCTCAGAGTTTCGCTGCCGTTCTTGTTTGAACAGATAATTTTCAACGAAAACGTACACGATGACACGCCAGTGGGAACTACTCCGACCGACGATTCATGAGAAGGTTCGCGCCACCGTGCAAAACAAAACAAGTCAAGTCAAGTGCAGCTGCTGTGTGGATAACACTAGCTGGTGGTGTCGGTACTCGATCGGTATCCTTCCTGCTCCGTTCATAACAAATCATCATGCATCGACCGTTCAACCGCAGCAAAGTTGACCTCTCCCCAGGACCAAGTCTCCTTATTTTATTGCTGGGCGGTTTGTGGCTCCTTTTTTTTTTTTTTTTGACAACCTTGTGTGCCTTTGAGGTGCCAACTCCTCACCTCAGGAATTGTTAAAGTCAAATGGCCCCTTCGGCGCAGAACATGTTTCGCCTAGCAAGAATCACGAAATAATGCAGATTATTTTGTCGAGGAACTATGCGCACTAGCAGTCTTGTGTTCAAGAGGAAAATTATGTTCTTTTTTTCGCAGAAGTATACAATGAGGATTTTTCAGAGTATGTATTAAAATCATCATTTTAATTTGGTCGATGTGTGTTCACCAAACCCAATTAACCTAGTTCTCGATTGTTTCTTTAGTTTCTTGACTAGCCCACAAGAATCACAGTTCGTGTAAGCATTCACCGATCACACCTATGTTCCATTGCAACGTTCTGATTCTCGAGTCCACCTTTGACTACTCGTCTTCCAAGTGATAATTCACTGCATTTGGCATTGGCATGGATCTTAATTTATGGTATTGTAGGAGACACCACCATGACTGTTGTTGATGGGACGAAGTGGCGCTTGCCACGACGAGTTCATTTAGACTAACATAGGTCAACCAATAAGTCATTCTCGCTACTTGCTAATTTTTTTCATTTTTTTTGTACTCGCATGCCTCATGAATTATCATTCTCATCGAAGTTCTCAATTAGAGTAATTGTGTGTGTTTTTTCCTAGTGGTTCAGTCAGTGCTTAAGACGATTAAGGATTAAGTTCCTATTGTAGTTCTTATCATTAAAAAATATATATCATTATATAATGAATCCTAATTTAGTTATTTTATTTTCTAAGATATAGGGGTCTCATTTTATGTTTTGCTTGAAAAATGTATAACCATTCATTATGTTTTAAGGGATTTTACAAATAGGGGAGGGGGCAAATGCCCCATGGCATGCAATATCCTCTACCTCTCTGTTTTGTACAAGCTTACTCCAAGACCATGGTGGGGTGGTATGGCCGTGACAATTTATAATTAGACCAATTCCAATGCTTGGTGAAATGAAGGCGATGCCGGTCAAGTTTACAGTGTAGATTATAAAGTCGGTCCGAAATGACATCGTCGGTTGATCGCTAGGCATGCACTCCAAGTTAATGTGTTTGCCAAAATGGATGGCACAAGAGCAACACAGGTCATCAACGCTAGTGTTATCGTGGCTCCGAAATTGTCGCAGTGCTCTGTGGGGGCATGACTTAGGGTCGTAGCGGAGGAATAGAAAGACCCCAGAAGATGCGCTTGCAACACAAAATATGACCAAACCAACTATACGTGCATGGCTAGAGAGCTCTAGATTAATAATTGAACCCATTGTAATGGATATATATATATGACAAAAAGAGCAACGCAAATAACTGCTTATCGTCATTGTAATCATCAATTGTTTTTTAATGGATTTTTACAAATAAGGGAGGGGGGCAAACGCCCCATGGCATGCAATATCCTCTGCCTTTGTTTGCTACATCCACGATCCACCCCCACTACTAGTCTTGCCATTGACCAACACTATTGATCTTGTCATTGAATTGTGAGTTTTGAGGCATTGAATTGTTGTATGTAGAAGTGCGCTTCGTTCCCTTGTCATCTGCCTAGTTTTAGTTCATGAGGTGTGTTGTTTTTTCTTTTTACCTTAGGTAGCCTCCCAAGGCTATCTGCTTGTAATAATTTCTGTTATATCAACAGAGATGACACTAGTAATGCCGATTTGTTTAAAAAATATTGTCATCAACCATTGTTCATCTATCCTATTATTATTACTACCCTATCATTGAAGAATGGGAATGCCATTAATGCATTTTTAGAACCAAAGAATATGGTGAAATGTAGTTCTGTCCTGTTGGAGTATATAAAAAAAATATAGACATGTACCGTTGACCGTTCCATTTTTTTCATGCCTAGAAATAATTATGGACCATGTGAATATGACGGTGTGTTTTCATCGACAAACAAAAAAAAGTTGGCACATTTTTGTTGACAAATTAAAGCGACAAGTCTCGCATCACGAGTTTGTGGAAAGGAAAATATCATGAAACATGGGAGAAATTACTTGGTATTTACATGCCAAATGAACAGTAAATAGGCACACAAAAAAGTTTCAAAACAAACTACTGTATCACCCCTATCTCGTGCGGTCGTGCCTAAATATAATTGTGAGAACAAAACCGCGCAGGCGCAGCCGACCCGGCCCGTGAAGACCATCAAAGCGGACGCGTCGCGTGCACGCGCCAGCCAGGCCCGTTCGCGATTTTTGTCCACCTCCAGCTCCAGCTCGCCGCAGCTCTGTTTGAACGCCCCAGCTGCCCAGCAGACCAGACCCAGAGAATGACCGGACGAAACCGTCGGCGTCAGCCGTCAGCTCGAAAAACCACACCAGATTAGCCGTAATCACCTTGGAGTTTGGGACCCAGTCGTGACCGCAGGCCGGGACCTCTCTCCCGCACGGCAGCGCGCGCGCGCCTTTATTACCCCCTCGCGTCGCGCGGGCGGCAGAGGCACCGTCCCGAGAAAGCAAGCAAAGCGGACCAGCGCAGCGAGTCACCAGTCACCACTCACCAGCCACCGTCAAGGAGAAGGAAAGCGGAAGCCGAGCGAGCACGCCGCCCGCCCCGCCCAGCGCCCACCTAGAAAAGAGAGGAGGCGAGAGGAGACGAGACCCCCACCACCTACCGCGCGAGCTGAGGCTTGCTTGACCACCGCGGAAGCGCCATCCATCCATGTCTCCCTCGTCGTCCTCGTCGTCGTCGTCGATGGGGGGCTCCCTCGCGCTAGCCGCCGCCACGGCCGTCGCGTTCTCCGGCTCCCTCGTCATCTTCTCGCTCTGCCGCGCGCACCTCTCCCACGGCGCCGACCCGGAGGAGGAGCCCGAGGAGGAGGCGGAGCTGGAGGAGCACGCCGCCCTGCTGCGCCCCTGCCTCGTCTCGGAGAGGCGGGCGCGCGTGGGGAAGGCCAAGGCGAAGGCGAAGGCGAAGGCGAGGAGAGGCGGACGCAGGGGCGAGAAGCGCGTGCGGTTCGCGCCCGACGTCGTCGACAATGAGGGCGCACCGCCACCCCGCCGCCACCCTCCCGCCACCACGTCGTCGTCGGCGGCGTCCACATGCAGGGACGCGGCGGCGGCGGCGGGCTCGGACGACCGCGTGACGATGCCGTCCAACCGGGAGGCGCTGTACCGCGGCATGCTCCGCGACCGTTCCGCGCACCGGTACACCTGCTCCTACTGATGATCCTCCCACCACCGCCGGCCGGCCGGCCTCCGTGCGCCATCCGTTTCGTCCGCGGCCGGAGGGAGACGGATGCTTCCTTCGTTCGTTTGCCGTTGGCGGTGTTCGGTAGGCAAGCTGTTGACTTCGGGGTTTTGGTTCATCCTCTTGCAAGAGGAGGATTTTGTTAATAGAAAATTTTAATATCTTTTATGTTTCTGTTTTGTTGTAGATTAATTAATGTCTTTTTTTTTTCGTTTGAGCGAGGAGAGGAAGCTCTGCTCTGTAAATATGATGCCATTTTATCCGAAGAGGAAAAAGGAAAAAAAATCAAAGTCGCTGCTTCAGCACGCACGACGCGTAACGTGTTTGGTCTACAGTGAAACACATCCCCCGTTCACACGAAATTTCTACACATCGATCGTGGAGAAAGAAAAGGTTAAAAAGGGGCGGTAAATTGGTGGCTATGGGAAAAAGAGATGCCGTCTGAACGGGGCTAACCGGTTAATGGCTTTCGCGGCCGCGTGATCGGAGCTCGTCATCGCGGCACGGTACGGCAACGAGGACGACGATTCGTTTTCTGGATTGGGCTGGAGACGGATGATGGCCGACTGGACCGACGACGACGACCGGAAGCGCCTCCTTCACACCGGTCGCCGACGAGGTGCTGGGTCTGGTCGGTGGGCCCAACCACCCCTCCCAGGATATGGTTGGTAGTAGGACCTTCTTTGGTTACTCTTTTTTTTTTTTTTTGTGTTACCCTACCATCTTGCTCTGCCAACTAACCGTGGGATAAGAAACTCGCCTACACATGTTTGTATAAAGAAGAGAAGGAAGTTTACGAGAGTTTTACAATCATGCAAGATACAAGAAAGAGCTTACGACCAAAGTGGCCAAGTATATATATAGAAGAAAAAAAAAGACAAGACCCTATGCAATAAATTAGTTCGTCTACACAAAATGGGCAATGAGGCAAAAACAAGTTACAAAAGTTTATTGTAAAAAGAGATATACGGTGTATAAATTAGCTTACAACCAACGTGACCAAGGAGGGGCAAAAAAGAAGACAAGACCCCGCACAAAAGAAGACAAGACCCCGCACAAGAAAAATCACTCACCTACACAAGATGATTTGCCTTTGAAAAGGATAGGATATGATGATTTGGCTTTGAAAACAAGATGCTAAAGGATAGGATGATTTGGCTTTGAAAAGGCCGCCCAAGGGAATACTTGTGCCTCCTCGGCCCTTTTTTTTCAACTCTACTTCAACATGGTTTGCCAAATAAGCTAATGTCACTAGAAAAAAAAAGGAGTTGGATGCCAACTCCACATTTTTATGGGGGCCCTTAAGGATATTCTAAAACACCGTACCACGATTGCACAGGTTGCCCCCTCGTCCATACAATAGTGACACCGCCTGACAAGGCAAGATCTCACAACACTCGTCGGTTTGCCACAAAGGGTGGGGATGTCACAATGGTGCTTGGACGGGTTCATCCATCGTAGACGACAAACCGCCACACCGCCACCCCTAGTTTGCATTTGCCGCCTCTAGTTGGCAATCCAACAAAGTTGTCGAGCTACACCGACCTGCCTCGACACGCAAGAGTCCATGGCTCCATGCGCAAAATTGACCTACCTTGACGCTATCATAACCCTCACACTAGATAGGGATGGGGCTGCAAGCAGTTGATTATTGTAAAGGTGGTGTTTTTGTAGGTCCTAGAATCAAAATTAAAATGGCATAAAACCAATGTTCTATTAAAAGATTACTCGTCCACTTGTCCTATTAAAATATTGGTGTAAATAATTTCATGCGCTAGGCATACATGGGTAAAATTTGATTACTCTACATGTTTCAAATTGTAATCAAGTCCTTTTAGCCTTTTGTGGTATATGACTTTTTGTATAATAAAAGTAGATATACACCAAGTCTAGATACATGGTAAAAGCTATGTATTTAAAAAAAAATAAAAATAACTTATGATTCGAAGCTGAAAGATTACACTTTGGAAGAAGGTCTACAAAGTTAAAGTTGTTTATAAATATAAATCCTATAATAAAGAATCGGAGAGGAGCAAAGAAGGACGCACCTTACCAGCATGTGACACAGCCTGTGTGCACATTTCTGTCCATTTCCGAGTTCCCACTCTACTGGAGTCCTTTTTCAGTTTCCTTTGCGCAACAAGGACATGTGGTGTTGGGGCTGGCTGTCCGATGTCAGTCCGGTTGAGGCACAAGCACTAGTGCGAGACTGCGAGGAAGATTCCTCTGCCCACTTTCCAAACTTGTGCCGGCAATGCCAATGCAAGCAAGACGGGCATACGAATCAGCATCGGCAGAGAAACGAACAAACCTGCATCGACAGAGGATAGGGCCAAGCATTTTCGTCAAACCACAACGGGCTTGCGAAGCTAAGTGTGTCGGTTCGATCGTTCAAGCAGGAACGGATTTGCCTGTTGACTCTTGTGTTGTGCTGGAAACAGGCAGGCAGGCGGATGCCGGGTTTGGACAGGCAAGGCATGTTCACAGCTTCTGCGCGGAAGATTCCTTTTATCCACTTCACTACGTAGTTTTTTTTATAAAGAGCTCGCAATAAAGTACGTAGAGCATGCGAATCAGGAGCGAAATAAAAAAAAAGTCACATTCCTTTTATATGTACGCAGTGCAACCGGCACAATGCGAGCTCTTTCTAAAGAAATAGGATAGGATCTTTGGCTTGGTTTCATTTGCTCTTTTTCTTTCTTGGCGCCAGGAACGTTAGTGCAGTCGTCTACAAATGCAATCATTTCTAACCTCTTTTCACAGATTAATAAGAAATTAGTAGTGGGCTGGTCGTGGATAAATGCAAAGTGTACTCCTATATTTATTTATTTATGGTTAAATTTTAAACGCTAGAAATGCTCACATTTCTTTGACAACTAAATGATGCTCAAATTTGTGTCTGGAGTATACTAGTTTAACTAATCTGGACGGTACGCTGGTTGTTGCATTGGCTCTCTTGGGGAAAAAAAAAAACAGAGAGCGTGCACTTGTTGTCGGCTTGTTGCATCTCCTGGAAAAAGGGGCTTAGCTATTCCGTATGTGCCAAAAGAAATCGAATATAATCATAAATCGATCAGTCCTATAGAAAGCAATGGGAAATTTCTTAATCCTTTTTATCCATTGTGGCGGAATATTCCCCTAATGATATATAGGACCTTAGTGTCGCACTTGTCTTACAAAAATGTCCAATACTTAGTAGTGCTTTTGCGCAATGGCACTTTAATACTTTAGTAATCATTTTTTTGCTTTTATGTTTACTTCTATATGGGGATAGTAAATCATTTTTCCATATGCACGTATCGAATTAATATGGTAGCATTAACATCAAAGTAGCTAGAAAGATTCTTTTTCTTTTCTCGAATACATATCATTATATTAAGAGAAAGAGTTTAAACGAACATTTAGCGTGCATATAACGAGCGCCGATGGAGGTTAGAAATAGATTCTGGATTCAAAACCGTCTCCTCATGATTAAGGCAGTATATATGAAGGCGACATCTACACGCTAGGAAGGAAGTGGGCAAGTAACTTGATCAATTATTACATGTCATTTTCATCGCCCATTACTGTTGTTTTCTGCTGGTTCAAGCTAGATTGCTGTGCAAGCAACACCTACTACCTTTCTCATCGACCGTGACCCATCTTATAAATTTATGAACTGATAAATTCGCTAGAAAATTTTGAAGGCGAAAGCCACTCCCCGTGTTGTAGACCAACGGACGCTGATATTTCTACTCCTATTTGTTGCAAACTTGGAAGTTGCCCACTTTGCTTACCAATGGAGATGGCCGTGGCAACGCACAGACACCATTGGGCCCATGTGGTGATGATCTCACGCTCAACTGTGGTTGACCACTGCATCTTTCGTCTCTGGGCCGGCTTTGTTTTTTCTTCACTTCACTTTGGTGCCCTCCTCCTGGACTATATTACGAAAAAAATGCAAACCAAACATATTTAAAAAGTTTAAAAATATAGAAACCAATTAAAAATACATATATTTCCCTCATTAAAAAAAACAAAAGTTTGATATGTTCATATAGCACATATGACTATATATGACTTCTTTTGATGTATGCTGAAAAAATATTACTGTACTACTACCATTCGAGTACTCGTACATGGGAACTTGGGAAGTCAAGACTGGTTGCTGTTTGCTGGCTCTACGACAACAACGTAGTACCGTCCAAATCGGGCGATTCCGTACAACACGAGAGCCGATCACCGCGGGGACGCTACGCACGGGATGACCTCACCTCGCTGTACCACAGAGCTGGGTCCAGGATCGGACGACGACCGCCACGTAGTAAGACGTAACGTAACTCTTGTGCTCGTACGTACGTTACAGCTGCGTCTCGGTGTCTCCACGATGGCGACGACGACCGCGGTGAGAGGAGCAGGAGCCGGTTCCCTGTACCTGCCGCGCGAATGCGAAGCTGCCTACGCCCCCCGCGACGTGACACCACACTGTCCACAAAGAAGCTGTATAAACCTGCACGGCTGCACCGCATAAATCCTAAAATTTTCGTTTAGTCAAAATATTCTATAGTTATTAACTAAGTTAAAATTATCTATCAGGTAAACCACAGATTGAATACAATAGAACCGTTGCAAACAAAACCATACTCTTCAGTCTTCACCACTAAATTGCTAACAGCTTGGTGTCAATTTTGTACACAATACATGGGTTCCATACTCGATGATAGGTATTCACGATTGGACACGTTGACTTCTACGTTTTTATGTGTATTTATTGTTGAATATAGTTTTTGAGGAAAATTGTTGAATATAGTGGTCTCGAATTTCAAATCAGGGCATCCTATCATTTGATGCCAACATTTATGAAAAATTCTTCATTCGCGGAATTTTTGTTAACGCTCCATTAATACGGGAAGAGTGACCGTGCGGCCCAACCGGCACTGGCAACGTCTGTTGGGCCATGAAGCAGGCCAGCGGCCCATGTTTCTCCTCCGCCTCCGTCACCGCCGCTTCCTGTTCCTGTGCCCACCGCCGTCTCTCGCCGTTGCTCCTCCTCCTCCCTGCATTCTCCAGCCGGCGGCCGCCGCCCGTTCTCCTCAACCGTGTCCGCGCTCCTCCACCGCGCAAATCGGATTGGGCCGCCACAAGTTCTCGGCTATCGTCATCTCTCCCCACCGTTCTATGCGCCTCGGTCGGATCCCAGCCTCCACGGGGGCCAGGGCCACCGTGACCGCCACCTTCTCAACCACGCCTTCGACTTCGAGTGCGCCGCCGCGCCCTGCGGCTGCTCCGCCAGGAGCCGTTCCTATGCCTGCCAGCTCGGTCGGCGCTCAAGACCGACGCCGGCGTGGCCAGCCTCGAGTTACCCAGCGGCAGCTCGCCTCGTCGCCCGGGAAGTCCAAGACAGAAGCGCATTGATTCACTGAACGTCGCTCGGCAAAATGCCATCAGCTCCACTATGCCAGGCAATTTCAGGTATCAGACACATTTTTCTCCTACATTGTTTTGTTTTGTTCATCTGTGGTCTACACGTATTATAGAGAGATGTGTTTTGCTACTCTGACAAGCTTGTCTCAGACTATCAGTCTAAGTGCCGAACTGCCCATGGCAATGAAAAAAAAACATAAAATTTTTTCTAAGAATAAGAAAACAAAAAGATCTTGGTCAATTCTTTTTGTGATGCGTTTATTTCTAGGCTTTCATGAACTTAATGTGTTTGCTAAAATGTCATAGTAAATATGCAAAAGTTAAAACAACAAATTGACGTTCCTGCATGATTTCTCTGGCAAAATACATAGGATATGTAACCCTCGTCCAAGCGTACGGTGTCTTCATTTTTCCACATACAGTTCACATCTTGGTCCCTTAAAGCATTGAATGCCTTTTTGTTTAACTTGTTTATTATGGATCATAAACATTCAACTAAGTTGTCTTAGCATTTAAAAGATAAATCCTGCTCCAACTTTTTTTTTTTTTAAAAGGTCAATCTAATTTATCATTCACTTTATCATCTTAGTTGACAGTAGGGAATAACTTGAATTTTACTTCGAGACAAAACTTTAGCCTCTGAATTCCTTATCATGGATACATGGCAATAACACGATCTGCTGCTTTAGTTTATAAAATATTTCAGTAAAGCTTATTCATCCATAGTGAAATATTTTCATGTGAACTGTCACATGGCAAGAAGAAGGAAAAGTCTGTAAATTGTAATCCGTACACCAAAACAGGCAAAAACACTCGAACAATAAAATATAAGCTTGACACTAAACTCAAAACATTAAAAAGGACCTCAGCCAAATATCAATTGTCACTTGTCCAACCGCGCAAGGGCAAAGATATGGGAGAACCCTTGTGCCCCAGCAGCCCAACCAAGCACCAGCTCCTCCCTGATGAAAACCAGCACCTCGTTCAAGTTTGGCATAATTTCATAAAAACACAACAATTGTGTTGATTCCAGATTGCCCATGCTCCTAAAATGATGATGGAATTTAGCTTTTTGAACAGAGAAAATCTGATGTGCCAAAAATCAAAATTGTATGACAGAAAACTCAAAATTTATTGACTCAAAATTGTATGACAACAATTGTGTTGATTCCAGATTGCCCATGCTCATAAAAACTCAAAATTGAATCATCATGTTCTACTTTATTGACCCACCATCTTTAAATATTTCATTTGGATAAAATCTGATGTGCCAAAAATCAAGTGTGGAGAATGAAGAAACAGTAGAGTGAAATATAGCAATCCCTCTCAAGAATCAAATCCAACTCATCCACTTCTAATCGCATATATACTTCTAGGATCCACTAATGCTTGGCTGTCACTGGCATCCTTAATATCGATCAATGGCCTAGTGGGAAGATTGTAGTTGCAAAATGTTGAATAGAGAAAGGATGAATAGATTGTATCATAACCATGGCTATAGTTTGAAAGGGGTATCTGAATGAATGGAAGAAAACAGTTAACAGTTATGCGGCTGCAAATCTTGTAACTTATATGGAACCCACAACATATAACCAATGTTGTTTTGTCCCAAATAATTAAAACCTAGCCAAGATCAATCCATGTTTTAATAAACATGCACCAAAATGAATGGTGGTATTTTACAAGCTTCCTAAGTAAATCATGGAGTTTATGTTTGGCTTTGTATCCAGGTTAAAGGGGAAATCCCGTAATTATCACTTTTACCGAAGCCTCTCTTTTGCTGTACTTGATTTCCCTTTGCTGTTGGCTTCAGTTTAGTTTAGTTTTTTTTGTTTTGGCTACAAAATATGGCTGTTGTCATTAAATGGCATGTTTTATTTTTCGGAAATGGGAAAGGTGCCCTTCATCTCATGACATCTTCATGAGCAGCTTTGCCTACATGTTGCAAGCTACCAGCATAGAGAGGGTACACAATGACCTGGTATTGGAAGAAACTCATGCATATTTTTCAAGGTTTACTTTTTATGATTTTTATTGTTTCCTTCATATATCCACCATTTTAAAACAAAAATTAGGACAATATCTGATGCCTAAAAAAATCAGGTTGGAGGAGAAAAAAATATGCTAGAACGAAACATAACAATCCCCTTCAAGAATCGAATAAAAGATCGACCACTTCTTAGTGCATATATACTTCCAGGAGCCACTCGTCCACGCCTGTCGCTCGCATCCTCAAGATTGATGAATGGTCTAGTGAGAAAATTGTAGGCACCGCACAAAAATGTCGAATAGCGATAGGTTAAAGAGATCTAATGATCTATACATATCTCTAATAGATTGTATCATAACCATGGCTATATAGTCTGAACGGGGTTTGCACAAATGCAAGCAAGCACCCAATTCTGTGGTTGCAAATCTTGCAATGGAACATAATGATATTTATGGAACCCACGCTGTGTAGCCAAAGTTGTATTTGTCCTATTGGAATTGCAAAGTAGATGAACCAGTCCATTCATGTACTAACACGCATGTGCCAAAATGAATGGGGATGTGCTATATTCAGCCTGAAATTAAATAATGGAAGTTAGTTTTTTGTAATCAGGTTAAACAGAAAGATCCTTATACCTTCTTTACTGTTGGCTTCAAAAACACATCTGTGTTTTTATGCTTTACTTTATATCTATATTTATATACAGTTTGTACTTCATATATCCACCAGCTTTAAATAACATTGTTGGATCAAATATGATGCAGCCAAAATCAATTGAGGAAGAGGCATAAATGCTGGAATGAAATAGGGCATTCCCATTCAAAAATGGAATCCAAGATGAATCACTTTCAGGAGAGCCACTCTCATCCTTACCCGTAGCTCACATCTTCAAGAACATCCAATGGCAAGACTGCAGGCGCTAAAACGTTGAATGGTGAAAGGACGGAGAGATTGTATCATAACCATCATGGGACGATTTTAGAAAATTGAGCCATTGATATCATGGTATATAATAGTCTTGCTAGAATCATAGAATTGTGTCTATTGGGAAAAAAACATGCTTATAATGCAATTATTTCCTCGATCGCGCAAAAAGTTTGCATGTTTTTTGTATTTAGATAGAGAAATGTTCAATACAACACGCCTTAGTGACGCCCTAGGGTGTCAAAAGAGATTTTGCAATGCAATTTATGGCTGTTGAAATGTGGCTCCACCCAATATGATAGCAATGCATATATGGCTGTAGTCTGGTCTGAATGGGGGCACGTAAATGCATGCAAGCACCCAATTCCTTGGCTGCCAAACTTGCAATGGAATAGAATCTGGTGATTTGGTCCGCATGACAGCATTGCTCGTCACGAACGAACGCCAAGCCTGGAAGCGTCACAATCGCCACATCGTGGCCACGCATCTTGTTGGTGCCCCGGCACCATCCATCCCTCCAAATATAATCACGTTGCATTATCGGTTCATAATCCCATCATGTCGTCTTGAGCACGCTGGAGACCTAAACAATACGAACTGATTTGCTACGCCTGAGAAAGCTCGAGGAGCTAGCAGAGAGCTGATACCTGCGTGTCGCTCTTGTTCGTGCGCCTTCAGTGAACTTCGAATAGGATGCGCTGGCCGGGGTTTCAGGAGAGTTGGCTCTTGTGGCTATGTGCACGAAAATATCATGTACTGTCTTCTGTACTCTGCAGGATATCTACTACCAAGTTGTCTAGTGGCTTCATGCATACCTGGCTTGTTCAGAGGCCAGATGAAACACGATATTTACTTTGATTACTATAACATTTCAATGTTTGGAGAAACTGGCCAGATTATTTTCAGGTAACGTAGGTGATGATAGTCTACAGATTGATACTCAGTTCACTGAACGGGGATTACAAGCTTAAGAATGAGATTTCAGTGTTCAATTATGATAAACAAGGAATTGTCCCAATGGAGGACCCGTAATCACTCACTAAAAGAAAGCTATATTCTCACACAACAGAACATGAGAACAACTCAACAATAGTATGCGGGCTATCTGTCATACAGCCATGCTAGTCGCAGACCATGTTTGTAAAAGTCCCAACAACTCCGATCCTTGTTCGTTTCATTGAAAAATCAGGCTGAAATGTATTGTTCGCTGATTTATTATGAGAGAAAAACAGTGTATCATAGCTGATGAAAACACATGAGTTGTTTAAATCTATTATAGCGTGCGAAGCTAGGAGCCAGAGCTATGTCAAATGTGAACTGCAGCGCAAAGAAGAACATGTAGTCCCCAATCAGAAGTGGGACTAACAGTACAATGGTTGAGGTCGAAAAATCAATATGGGGAGCCTGTTGCATTGCGTCCAACAAGAAACTAAATCTTTCATTCACGAGTCTATTCGTGTATCCTTCTTTACCTTAAAAAAACCGTTTAGGTCCCTAGTGTTCACACAAGTGAAAAGAAAATTTTGAGATAAAGCAACGGACGCTGAAATAGCATCAACTCCATACTCCAATAATAGAGAGCATATGTCTTAATTGTATATAATCAATATTAGAGACAACATTGCTAAGAGATAGTCGTAAGAAAGTAGTTAGGAGTCACTAGCTAGTATGGAAAATCCAATGGTATGACTAGGATAGTTGCCTGTGCCACGTAGATGTTCTTTTTTTTTTTTTTTTTTTGAATTAGGATATTTTGTTGATATGACAACATCATAAAAGAGACGAAAAATACTAGAAACCCAGTCTAATGCAAGAAACGCTGGGACTTAGGATATTTTGGAATTAGGATATTTTGTTGATATGACAGATAGTCCAATTCTCATATTACATCTTCCCTATATTTATAGTCCATGGGACTTTATTTGCGAGCAATAGAGTTATGTTGCTTGGTAAATAAAAAAAATAGATTATGTTTATACATATATGGTGTCTTTGGTTTCCTAGCCTAACTTTGTCTAGCTTCTAGAAATATAACTTTGATATGTTTGGTAGCCTCTTTTGGTTTGAAAAACCTGGTTCAAGTGAGTCAACAATCAACACTAAGCCAGGCCTGCTGGAAACGCGAGTGGTCGTTCCCTGCGAGCCAGGCTTGGCTACACAACATATATACCATGTATTCTCACCTTCTCTCACATTTACCCTCAACATCGTGCAGGATGAACAAGACTTTCCATCTCGGCCATCGTCCACCCTGACTGCGCGCGAGACGACCTCCACGCCACTCGACACTCCCTATAGTGGTGGTATCTGTGGGCAATGATGGATACTTGGGTTTCTTGCTACGCCATTCTTGATTGATTTCGTTGTTGGCATTGTTGGATTGAATGTGTAGTGCACGGTCTGTGCTCGCATGGAGGCGGTGATCTACCTTCTCTCTCTTCATTTCAAATTATAAAATGCTTTGACTTTTCAAGGTACATGTTTCCTACTATATATCTAGACAATCTATGTGGATATAGCAAAGTTATATATCAAAATAGGTAAAATGTCTTGTATTTAAGAATGGGGGAGTACAAGTTAAATGTATCTGAGCGAACCAACCAACCAAACACGATCTTCATAATTCGAGCTAGTTTTTTTTTCAACGAAGTCAGTAGGGGAAACCACCTTTTTTGTTTTTTCAGATATTTTAATTCGTTCTCACGTGGAGTTGAATCCAAATTTGCTAAATGTTACTCATGTACTCTCACCACTAGGTTAGAGGCTCTTTAGTTAATTGAGGCTAGTTAAGATAAACGAAACGTCAAACCAAACAACACTCTCTTGCATTACGGGAGTTAGAGGTTTTAATAGCCCTGGCTATATACCTTAGGTCTATAACACACCAATGATCCATATAGGTGTATCATGTATGTCCGCATCACCGCATGGCATCTGCATATTTTGTTTCACAAAAAAATATCTTACGCTCCCATTGACAACTAAGTCTATATAAACAATAACATGTCATTAGCAGCTTTGCATATATGTGTTCAAGGCCTCTTAAGCTCATAGCCAAAACCCCAACTGAGATTAACACTAAAATAAAATAATATACTACTAGTGTAAGTGTTTAGCGTGACGATGTCGTCCTCGTCGGAGCCACAACAGCCACGGGCGAGGTCGTTCGCGCTGGCGGACGTGGATGAGCAGAGCGAGGACGAGAAGCGTTGGGTGGGGTGGGTGGAGAAGAGCCTGCGTCACGAGACGGCGGAGGCGCTGGGCGCGGCGGCCAAGGTGTTCAGTGTCCCGCGCCCCCTCCGCGACACCAACCCGGAGGCGTACGCGCCGCACGTCTTCTCGCTGGGGCCCTACCACCAGGCCCGCGCCGAGCTCATGGACATGCAGCGCTTCAAGCTCGCCGGCGCCAAGCGCCTCGAGATGCTCTTCGCCGGCGGGCACACCATCGAGCACCTCAAGGACCGGTTCCTCGCCGGCGGGCTCGAGCTCAAGATCCGGGCGGTCTACCACAGGTTCCTGGACCTCAACGACACGACGCTGGCGTGGATGATGGCCATCGACGCCTGCTTCCTGCTCGACTTCATCGAGAACTACCGCCGCGGCGAGACCACAGACGTGGTGTCCTCGTCGGCCAACTGGATCAACGCCGTCGTGCGCGACGCCATGATGCTGGAGAACCAGATCCCGCTCTTCGTCTTCGCCAGGACGCTCGAGCTCCGCCACGGCACCCGCCACGAGGCCGCCAAGGCGATGCACGCCGTCGTCTTCCGGTTCATCGTGGACGTGTCCCCGTTCAAGATCAGCGACGCCGCCAGCAATAAGCGCGGGGTGGCGGCCATCGGCGACCTGACAAGGCACGCGCACCTGCTGGAGGTCCTCTACCACTTCCTCGTCCCGGACGCCACTCTCCTCGCCGACGACAGTACTGCGGGTGGCGGTGGTGACGAGGTGGTGGTGGAGGAGGAGGAGGCGCCCGCTACGGCGGCGGGCGACGGCGAGGAGGTGTTCTCGGACGACGTCGAGGCGCAGCAGGGGATGAAGAAGGCGCTGGAGGAGGAGGAGGAGGACTTCGACAAGGTGAAGCAGGCCGTGTCACAGGCGTCCAGGCTCAACGTGGCGCCGGTGCGGTTCATCAAGAAGAACCTGACCAAGCTGGTGGCGAAGATCGGGCGCAAGGCGCCGGCGCTGGCAGCGCTGGTGCCGGTGCTCGGCAAGCTGATGCAGTCCGTGGACGTGGAGGCCCAGCTCAACGGCAGCGGCGGCGCGGAGCAGGAGGGTGCCATGACGGCGCCGCGTGCGGACGAGATCCGCATCCCGTCGGTGGAGGCGCTGGCACGGTGTGGCGTGCGGTTCACGGCGGCGCCGGAGGGCGAGGGCATCGAGGGGATCGCCTTCGACCGCGCGACGGCGACGCTGCGGCTCCCCGTGATCACGCTGGACGCCAACACGGAGGTGGTGCTGCGCAACCTAGTGGCGTACGAGGCGGTGGCCGTGCGCGGGCCGCTGGTGCTAGCGCGCTACACGGAGCTGATGAACGGCATCATCGACACCTCCAAGGACGTGAAGATCCTGCGGCGGAGCGGCGTGGTGGTGAACCACATGAAGAGCAACAGGGACGCCGCGGGCATGTGGAACGGAATGGCGCGCGCCACGCGGCTCACCAAGGTGCCCAGGCTGGACGCCGTCATCGCGGCGGTGAACGCGCACCGGAGCCGGAGCGCGGCGGCGCGGCTGAGGAAGATGCTCAGGAAGTACGTGTTCAGGTCGTGGAAGATGCTGACGCTCATCGCCTCCGTCGGGCTGCTGCTCATGACGGCGCTGCAGACCTTCTGCACGGCCTACCCGTGTGAGAAGTACTGGTTCAGCGGCTTGGTGCTGCCGATGGACGACCCGCCACAGTAGCAGCAATCCGGTGCCGACTCGATCAAGCAAGAAAATACCAACAGAAACTTGATTAAAGGTCTGTGCTGATTAATTACGTCATGCACATGCATGTTGGGATTTGCCGAGTCGTGTGTGGTCATTGCTGGCGGTTCAGCCATTGCCCAACTAATGCGTTTGCGTGTGTGGTTATTTGTACTTGTGTAATCAGCTTGTTCCTTTTTTTTTTTCATGCGAGGGTTGTGATGAGCTTGTTATAGTGGTTTAATATCATCCCGGCTTGGCCTTCAGAAAGGAATAAAGGAGACTGCATCCCTAAGAGACCAACCAGCGTCGCAAATGAAGTGTCGATTGTTCACCAAAAAAAAGAAAAGAAAATGAAGTGTCGACAATGATACAACGCGGTTGTCCGTTCCTCGGGACACGACTGCAAGTGTGCTGCCACTTAGGCGCGCTTAGCCAACTGGTGAGCGGTTATGGCGATGGGGAAGACATGAGAAGGTAGGTCGCCGGTGGATTGGATTAGGGAAGGGCGGGGAAGGAATGACCGGTATCGGCGGCAGGGTTGGGTCGCTGGCGGCCAGACAACCTCACTAGTCTGTGACTAGACCTCTTGGTGCACCAGAAACTAGGAGTTTGGAGGGTCATGTCGCCACGCCATTAATTTTCACAGGAGGAGCATAGAGGTTGTGTTGTTCCGTTTTGTGACTTTTGTAGTACGTCGTGATTGAACTCCTCGTTGCTGAAGTCAGCGATGAAGATGTGTTGAGACCCGGGCGGAGCCTAGCCTGCACACGAGAGGCAACACGGTGTGCGTTTCGTCTTCATGAATCTGTCAAACCAGGGGCATAGCTTCTCGATAGGTCAGGTAGCGTAGCGCCAAAGGCGAAACCAATACATAAGGAGCGGGGACACATGCCCCTTCTCAAATTCTATATTTCCAAAGAAAATAGGCCTTCCATCACTAAAAAGTCATCACTCAAAATTTGTGCTAGTTTATGCCCTGCGTAGCCCCACCCCCACCACTCGTACACCTGATGCAGTGATTGCTCGACATAGCATGGCAAGCTCCTTGACCATGGTCTTAATCAAGCGATCGACATAGCATTTACGTACTTTCTGGTTTGGCTTTTTTGCGAGCCCAGAGGACACATGACAAAGGGGTTGGGGAGGCCCTCAAGTCCTCAACCACACTAAGGATCTGGTTGGTTAAGCTTTTGGGGTTGTTTTTGCTTTCTAAAAGCTAAAACCCAACTAAAGCTTTTAGAGAATGTATTTTGCAAAACAATTAGTTTTTTCATAGTATATTTTGAAAGCACCGTAGATTCGTGTTTTTTTGCCTTTCTATTTTCAAAATGATCGACCATAGAATAAATAACATTATCATAGTTGTTAAAGAGAGGTAAAGATAGAAGGTATACTTTAGACTTGTTTCAACCAAATAGCATTCGGCTTTTCTACGGCTCACAACCAAAATTTTTTCCACCTCATAGCCCACAACACGTGACCACCACCGTCGAGCCTGACAGCCTTCCTTTCGCCCTAGCACTTGCACAAATATAGTAGAAAAATAACTATCGTTCTAGCTAGCGAAGTACAAGTCAGCAGAACTCACACCTCTGTGAAATTTGCAGGTTTTAATCTCCACAATATTCCAATTTTGATCATAAGACATGAACAACACCTATGCGTCATGTATGATTAACCAAAGCAGCTGGGTGATCACATGAATCACCATTTAGATCATTAATGAACCGTAGTATCACAAATATGCATATAAAAAAAACAAATATGCATATAAGTGATTTGCTTCATTTTTCTCTAAACATTTCCAGACTTACCTTAGGACAATACCCATGATATGGAACGAGATTACGAGAATGTAGAATTACTGGTAGGACAATTTAGTCTATTTTGCAAAGTTGACCTTGCAAGTTGCAACCAGAATAAGCAAAACAGGCTCAATAGTTTAAGTCATTCCCACCGTTGCATCTAAATAAATAGATATTCCCTCCATCCCGAATTATAACACATTTGAATTTTTAAGCACCAAGTTTAACCATTCTTTTCATTAAAAAAATTGTTCAAAATATTATTTCATTTAACGTGGCTTCTTTTATTAATAAAAATTCTTTAAGAATGACGTAAGTTTGACTATTTTGTATACATTTTTTGGTTAAGGCGAGTGGTCAAACTAGGGTTGAAAAGGTCAAAAGTCTTAGAATTTGGGATGGATTGAGTATATTTTTTTGTCATTTAGAAAAAAAACCTCCTAGTCGTTCAAGTCATTCCAACCTCTGTATCTAAATAGATATAATTTTCGTTGTTCAGACAAAAAAGACCCTTATCAGACCTGACCATCTCTACAAATATATTTGCAATTTATTTAATAAAAAATGTTCAAAAGAAAAAAAAAAGATGGTACAATATATCAGACTTTGTTGAAAGGAAAAAAAAAAGATGAACAAGCAAAAACAAGAAGTACACAGGCTCAGCCGTTAAAGTCATGCCACCTCTGTATCTAAGTAGATATAATTTTTGTCGTTCAGACAAAAAAGACCCTTATCAGACCAGATATATTTGCAATTTCTTTAGTAAAATGTTCAAAGGGTGGAAAAAAAAAAAGAGATGGTACAATATATAAGACCATACCTTATTATCTCCAAATAGCTTTGTTATTTCTTTAGCAAACAAACTCCAGATAGCTTTGCTATTTCTTTCTTTAGCATAAAAAAAAGGAAACAATTGTTGAAAGGAAAAACAAAAAGAGATGGCCGAAAGGGTACAGACGAGCCCACATCCGACGTGGTGCGCCTGGCTTTACCTATGCCACGGACCACGTTGGCAGTACCTCAAACCTGCCCTCCATACCATCTCTGAGACGTGAACTGTGGTGTGCTTACTTGAGAAGATTTTTATTGGGCTGAATAAACGATGTGGGACTAACAAGACAACACGAGAAAGCTGGCCTGTTCAGTATCGTGTATACAATTCCCCGGCTCGTTGATAAAAAGAAAAACAATCTCTGGCCCGGCCCGTGTGTCTCTCTCTGCCTTGCACACCTCCCGCCCAGACGTGTCCGTTCCAATTCGCATCGTGAACGGCGTCGCCGTGGCGGGCGGGGCTCGTGATCCTTATATTGGTTAGTAGCCCCAAGTCGGAAGCCATCTCATGATCATGAGCAACTGCCTCTGCTTAACCTCGTGAGAGTCCCAACAAGTCTTTACAGCTCCACGATCTGTGAGTGACTCGAGCCATAGGAAGCTCCGACCACTTTCACCAGTGAGGATTTGGATTCATTTTTTGCTTTCCTGGCTACCTAATTGTTTCTACGCATACATGTTCCCATTCGGTCACTTTTTACTTGTTTTATATAGGTTTGCCGGTGCATTGCTATAGAACTGAAACAAATAGGGCCATTCCTGGAAATGAAGCACACACGTGGATCCGAACGTCACTTCTGTTTGTTGCCGGAGAATTTTGGAATAAAAAAGTTGTTGCTAATGTAACTAATGTAGTTAATTTGAGATGAAAATGTATGCGCTTTCAACCTGCGATAAATATTTTTGCTATTTCTTTAGAAAAATAAGACGATAGCATACCAGACCTCTCCAAATGCGCTTTGTTATTTGTTCAGGAAAAAAATCTAAGAAAAGACAAAAAAGAGATAATTAAAAATAATTGTTGAAAAGGAAAACAGAAAGAGATGAACATGCAAAACAAGAAGTATACAGGCTCATTAGTTTAAGTCACCCCCACTGTTGTATCTAAATAGATATAATTTTCGTCGTTCAGACAGTAAAGTCCCTGTATCATACCAGACCTTGTCTCTAAATAGATTTGCAATTTATTTATTAAAAAATGTTTAAAGGAAAAATAAATAAAACAAGATGGTAGATATAATTTTCGTCCTTCAGACAAAAAGACCCTCCTATATCAGACCAAGCCTTGTCTATAAATAAATTTGCAATTTCTTTAGCAAAAAATATTCAAAGGAAAAATAAAATAAAATAAGATAGTAGCATATATCATAGCAGACCTTGTATTCAAATAGCTTTGTTATTTCTTTAGAAAAAAAACTCCAAATAGCTTTGCTATTTTTTTTTTAGAAAAAAAACAACCGTTGAAAGTAAAAATGAAAAGAGATGGTAGAAAAGGTAAAGGCGAGCCCACGTTCCACATAGCAAGGCTCCCCAATTCTGAAGCGCATAACAATAAGTACGTAATTCAGCGGCGGATCAAGCCATTCCCACCACTGCATCTAAATAGATATAGTTTTCATCGTTTAGAGAAAAAATACCCTATACTCCCTCGCCGGCATGGCCATCGAGCTGGCAAGGATCCGCCGTGGATCGCCACCTTCTGACGACGGTGGCCAGTCTCTGAATCCTGAATATATAGAGAAAAAAAAATGAGTCAGGGGAATCCATATATACCATACCACATCCTCCTTGGCTGCAAAACGACTGAATCTTTCAGTAATTCAAGCTGCTCTATCTATACACCAGTACTTCTGTAGAGTGTAGAACATGTTCTGCAGTATCATCGCCTGATATATTGCTGAAAACTGAACAGGAGGCCCTCAACATGACGGTTGTGGTAACTTCTGATGGCCAGATTTTTCGTTTCAGATTCCAGGTGGGTACAAGTTATGAAAATTCCAATCTTTGGGACTATAAGCTGTTTGAAACTTGAAGGCTTTAATCGGCAGATTCCACGGCCTTGTTTGCTTGGCAAAAAGTTAGAAAATTTCTAACTGTAGCACTTTCGTTTGTATTTGACAAATATTGTTCAATCATGGACTAACTAGGCTCAAAAGATTCGTCTCGTGATGTACAACTAAACTGTGCAATTTATTATTTTTTTACCTATATTTACTGCTCCATGCATAAGTCTAAAGATAGATGTGATGGAGAGAGTGTGAAAAAACTTGAAATTTGGGGGTGCATCCAAACAAGGACCACCATAAGATATAAATGAATCATTTGTGTCATGTAGTAACGCTAAAGCAGCTCGGTGATCACATGTTCACTCGAACCACCATTTCGATCTTTATTTAAGTGCAATGTCACAAATTTATCTAGGGATCTGAACTTGATCTGATCTGCAGCATAGACTGAAGTAGCATGTTGCTGAAACTGAACAGGAAGCCCAACGAGACGGGCACGGTAGCTTCTGATTTGCCACACAGTGCGAACAAACAAAGAGTCAACTTCTTCACGGACAGGATGTATATCATCTCGTTCTCGCCTTCCAACACAATGCAGGGCAACGAGGATAGAGTTGGCCATCTCATGAGTAACTGCCTCTGCTTAACCTCGTGAGAGTCCCAACTCCCAAGTCTTTACAGCTCCTCCTATCATTTTCACCAGTGAGGATTTGGATTCATTTCTTACTTTCCTGACTACTTTTATATAGGTTTGCCACGGAACTGAAACAAATAGAGTATGGAGGTAACGCCATTCCTCGTGATGAAACACACACGTGGATCTGAACGTCACTTCTGTTTGTTGCCAGAGAATTTTAGAATAAAAAGATGTTGCTAATGTAATTGATATGGTAAATTTGAGATGGAAATGTATGCATTTCCAACCTATTATATGATAAATAGTTTTACTATTTCTTTTAAAAAAGCAATTATTGAAAGTAAAAATAAAAGGAGATGATAGCAGAGCAGACCTTGTCTCCAAATGGCTAAGTTATTTCTTTAGAAAAAAAATCTAAGAAAAAAATAAAAAAGAGATGGTAAAAAACAATTGTTGAAAGGAAAAATAAAAAGAGATGAACAAGCAAAACAAGAAGTACACAGCCTCGGCAGTTCAAGTCATTCCCACGGCCGTATCTGAACAGATATAATTTTAGTCATTTAGACAAAAAGAGACCCTCCTATACCTGACCAGACCTTGCCTCCAAATAGATTTGCAATTTCTTTAGTAAGAAAATGTTCAAAGAAAAAAAAATAAAACAAAATGGTAGAATATATCAGACCATATCTTGTCTCCAAATAGCTTTGTTATTTCTTTTTAAAAAATCTAAATAGATTTGCTAACCCTTTCTTTAGCAAAAAAAAAATGTTCAAAGGAAAAACAAAAAGAGATGGCAGAAAGGGTATAGTCGAGCCCACGTTCCAAAGTGGGAAACGCGTAGCCTCTACGGCCCACGATGGCAGTACCTCAAACCTGCCCCCTCCATACCATCTCTGAGATGTGGGCTGAGGTATGCTTACATGAGAAGGCTTTCATTGGGCTGGACAAACGATATGGGACTAACAAGACAACACGAAAGTTTCTAAAAAAAAACAAGACAACACGAGAAAGCTGTCTGTTCAGTAGCCACCTTTTTTTTTGAGCAACCAGTATCCACGTAAACGTGTATGTAATTCTCCAGCCGGTTGATAAAAAAAAACAATCTCTGGCCCAGCCCGTTGATAAGAAAAAAAAATCACTGGCCCGGCCCGTGGCTCTCTCTTCCTTGCACACACCTCCCGACCGGACTTCCGTTCCGATTTGCATCAGGAACTGGCGTCGGCGACCCGGTGCTCCTGATCCTTATTGGTCGCGGCAAGTCAGAGTCAGAGATGGGATGGAAACCGTCGGCTACGGAACAACGCCGCTCGCCGGTCTGGCCGTCGACCTGGCAAGGATCCGCCGTCGATCACCGGTCATCAAATTCAGACGATAGTGGAGCTCGCGGGTATAAGTCCTGAATATGTAGAAAAAAAGAATGAGTCAGGGGATTCCATACTAAACCACATCCTCCTTTGCTGCAAAGCGAATGAGTCTTTCAGTTCAAACCGCTCTATCTATACACCAGTACTTGTGTATAATTGTGGAACTTGCTCTGTAGAATCGCCTGATGTAGCATGTTGGTTTCTGAAAACTGAACTTAAAGCCCTCAACGAGATGGTTCTGGTATTTTCTGATTGCCAGAATGTCTGTGTGCTCTGTACAAACAAACAAACAAAGATTCATCTTCTTCACACAGACATACGTACATCATCAATCAAATCATCTCATTCTCGCCTTCCAGCACAATGCAGGGCAACGAGGATAGACAGAGTTCGCCATATGCCCATATCTCATGATCATGAGCAACTGCCTCTGCTTAACTGTGATTCGAACCATAGGACTAGGAGGACCTCCGATCATCACTTTCACCAGTGCGGATTTGGATTCATTTTGGCTTTTACCTGGCTACCTGAGTTAATAATCAACGGCGTAAGCCACAAGGTATATATCTGCTGGTTTCTCAGCTTTCAGGAGAGTGAATGGCCCGATCATGAAAAAAAGCGTTCAGAGGACATATTTGTGTAGTAGATTGATGATGTTGCTCAGTTCCACACATAGAGTATTATATATGAGATACTGTATGCTGTTAATTTGGTAAGCAAACAAATGCAAGCAAAGGATATTCTTATTGATGTTGCTATCGAGAAAGTACAAGGTCTTATTCCTTTTTTCAAGGGCTATATAGTGAAACTGGTTTCTTAGCTTTGGAGTCAGCCAAAGAAATTGCACTTGAGATGGACATTGGTACAGCATTTCATAAAAAAGAAAAGACAAATCAAAAGGAAGAGACGTTTTGATGAAAACCTAGAAGACACAAATATTGCCACAATGTCTCAAGAGGATTCATCTAGAGCCAGTTATTTTTTACCTGTTGTTGATCAAGCTATTGCCTCTCTTACAAGATTTGAGCCGTACGAAGATTACAAAAAAAAAATTGGTTTCTTATTCACTTCGGAAACATTGCAGTCATTGGATAACCAGAGCTTGAAGTCTTCTTGTGAAAATCTTGAGGCTATCCTTAAAAGGGATGAAAAATCTGATATTGATGCTAAAAAACTATATATAGAGTTGAATTTTCTAATAGAATTCATCCCAAAAGAAAAGATGGGACCTATTTAGAAATTATGTGGTTTTTAAAGGAGCATGGTTGTTTCCCCAATTCAACTATTGCATATAGGGTTCTATGTTGACTATTCCTGTGACTGTTGCATCAACGGGAGCAAAGCTTTTCTAATATGAAGCTATTGACCTCTCATTTGCTCTCTACGATGACACAAAAAAGACATAATGATTTGGCTAATGGCACTTGAGGGCAAAATGTTAGAGAAGATTGATTATGAGAATATCACTGAAGACTTCATTTCAAAAAAGACTAAAAGAATGATGTTATTCGAGTAAGATTATGCAATATAGGTACCACTCATGATATATATCTTATTGCAGTGTAGTACATTTATATTGTACATCTTATTCTAGTCCTATTTTTTTTTCTAGGCTAGTAGATCTTATTTTTTTAGTTTCTTATCAGGCCTAGGATTTTCCTGGGACAACCCCGACGCTCAGGAATGATGAGACTCACGAGAAGAACTAGGAGTACTCATGCTTAATCCTGAAATCGTCGCTACAAAAGACAGCGCGGCCGCCGGTCCATCCTTCGACATATTTGGCATTTGGCTTCTTCCAATTTCTCATGGTAAATTTGGTATGGTCAATATCAATGGCAGGTTAACTTTGTGGCATGTATTGATAAAGTCTCTCAAGGTAAATTTGGCATGGCCAGTATATATCAATGGCTGGTTAACATAAAATGCCAATTGATAAAACTTGATGGACTTGAAATGGACACCCGGCGACCAAAATGGCAATCGTCCTTGTTTTGGGTCTCTCTCTCTCCGGAAGCTTAAGTTGCACATAGATTTATGTAGTAGGACTGATGATTTAAATGGATCATATATTGAACATCGGTGTACAGCGTGATATGTACATGCATTTCGTGTGGACTGCTCATTGACATCAAATGAAGCGGCAGCAACCAGCCGCTCTATCTATCCATGCATGACAGCATGAGCATGGCAAATTAAATGGAAACTAGTATAGTGTCCGTGCTTGCTACGATTTTGTTTAATAGATACACTTAAAAACAAATGACAAGATTTTTTTCATAGTAGGTAAAAACGCCTCTTTTCCGCTGGTGCCACATGCATCTGTTGCTGCTAGTGATAGATGGGCCCATGGGCCAGGTTAGCAGAGATCAATTTTCATGACATCCAAGCCTTTACAATTAATCTTTGGTGTCGCAATTAGTATATGTACCTTGACGTTAGAAAATTAATACGGCACTAATAACACGGTTTAGCCTGTGAGCACGTGATTCTCTTTTTATTAGCACCAACACGGTCCGGCCCTGTCCAAATCAACCCGTGGATCAAAGTGGGCTGACCCAGGCAAAAGCCCACAAAACTTACTTTCCGCTTCAGGTTAGTTTTTTTGCCGCACTTCTTAATTGTTGGAGCCCCCTTCGTCCCTGGCACAACCTCGCAACCTTGACCATCCAAACGTAATTAAATTTTAATTAATTACCCAAGTGCTTTGAGATTCGTGCAAGTGGAAAAAAGAGGACCACTTGAGCATAACCCTAATCCCAATAACAATAGCTGAAAGGGAAAAAGAAATAAGATTGTGTAGCAAGGGTTCTAAAGAAATAGTGTTGTATATCAAATTGTTTTAGACAATATGGTGGACAAAAATATAGAGAGAGAGACTTGCCATGTGGCCTATTTTCTGCAAATAAAAGGATCAAGCTGGTTCAGGTATACATATATTTGATTTAAAACAGAAATGCTATGAAGTTAATGGATTTTTAAGTTATGCAATGAACAAGTATTTAGCGGGAGCTGCTATGAAATACTTCTTCCACCCATTTATCGGAGCATCTTACTTGAAAAAAATCTCCTCTCACTGGCCCAATTAATTCAACCAACTGCATGCAGCATGCAACACCCTTCCTTGGTAAGCATGACCCTAAAATGACTCCGATGTATGGATGGAAGGAGTAAATACATTAAACACGGCATATTATCACAAGTGGTGATTTTTATTCTGAGTTAGGGTTTCATCCTTTTGGGAGAGAAGGATCATTTCAAGAAAATTGCGAAATTCAAATTAAGAGATGGTACTTAGGGCACTCACAAGTCACAATGCATACTCTATATAGAGTTTAAGCATATTTATTACCTCGAAAATATCATAGACTTGGGGTCTAAATAGGACTTGGAGTCTTATTTTTTCTCCCATTCTCTTCAATAAATATACTGCCACCTCAACAAAGTATCATAAATAGGAGGTTAATAAATAGGCTTAGACTCTATGATAAAGTGTACATTGTGAGTGTCTTTAGAGCAAGTATTATGGTAGGATGTAAGAAGGTTAAATGCTGATATGGAGGAGAGAAGAGAAGAGAAGAGAGAGAAGGGAAGCGAGCTGTAAGATTACAACCGGCTTGAACACAATAACCAAGAAAATTTATGAGAAAGACAAGTGAACCATATATTTAAAGTGAAAACTTAACCACTGTACGAATAGGCTAAGAGGTGGACTGTAAGGATCTATACAGACTTCAGCAAGCTAAATCATAATACTTTCTCTGAACAAAGGAGGAAGGGGTACAGGAGCTTTTTCGGGAGGTCGTGGAAGTGGCAGTGGAAAGGGAAGTGATGCAGAACATTGGAGAAGGCCGGTCTCTGATGATAGGATGGTAAAAAGTTCTGAAAAAAGAGAATTGGAGGGGTCGAGTCCGCCGATACAAGTTGCTCACACGTCTGCAGATCAAGTAAAGAACGTGTTGTTACTTCCAAGTCAAGCTCAATCTGATGACGACAGGGTTGCTGCGATGGACAAAGAAAATGAGTTTGAGACATTGAAGGGAACCAGCGAGGGGCTGTCTGTGCATGGAGGCAAACCTGGGGACATGAACAGTGCTATGCACGTCGTGGTGCAGAAGAGTATGGAGGCAGCATTGAAGGAAGATGGAAAAAAGGAAAACCAGCGAGGTTTTAAGCGTATTCCCAGGGTGATCGGGGGTGATGATGAGAAGGGAGCGGTTGTGCTTTCTAATGATAAGAAGAGGGGTCGGGATGTGTCTGATGAGATGGAGGTTGATGATGTAAGGGGAGGAAAGATGGGGAAGGTTGAGGGAGGATTGCTTGTCAATACCAATTTGAATGCGGGACCGGTGAACCGGTCCTGCGAGACCCAATGAAGATCATGGCATGGAACTGTCGGGGGTTGGGAAACGCCCCGGCAGTTCGTGGGCTTCTTCGGTGCCATAAAGCCGAGGAGGCCGATATTCTCTTCTTGTCAGAGATTAGACTCGATGAGAGGAGGATGATGGTGTTTAAGAAAAGGTTGGAGATGGCAAACATGGAGGTGGTGGACTGTGAAGGTACTGGTGGGGGAATTGCAGCGTTTTGGAGGAGAGGGATCAATGTGGTGTTGAGAAGCAAATCAAAATACCACATTGATTTGGAGGTCCAGGAGACCGGCGGGGACGTGTGGAGGTGTACTGGGATCTATGGAGAATCTCATCATGACAAAAAGCATAGGACATGGGAGAAGTTGCGATGGCTGAAAGACCAAGATGTTACACAAATGCCGTGGGTGTGCATAGGGGATTTCAATGAAATACTTTATCACCACGAAAAGGAGGGAGGAGTGCTAAGGTCACAGTCAAGTTTGGATGGGTTCAAGGAGACTTTGGAGGTTTGTGAGCTAGATGATTTGGGGTATACAGGAGATATTTTTACTTGGAGAAACAAACAGACCACAGGTGATACTCATATTCAAGAAAGATTAGACAGAGCGGTGGCGAGTGTGGGATGGCGCATGAAGTTTCCGCTAATGCATGTTAAAAATGGAGATCCGTATCATTCAGATCATAGACCTGTGGTGTTACAAACGGAGATGGAACCAAGAAGAAGTTGTGGTAGCCGGTCTTTTAAATTTGAAGCAAGTTGGATACAAGAGGAGGGTTATAGACAGGTTATTGAGGAGGCTTGGGGTGAAAACAATGGAGAAAATAATAGTTTGAGTGAGGGGTTAAAGGGAGTAGCTTCTAGTTTGACTGAGTGGAGTGTGAATGTTCTAGGAGATTTGGAGAAACGGTTGAAAAAAGCAAAAAAGGAGCTAGAAAAATGGAGGAAGGCGCCAATAAGTGATGAGTCGGTGAGGAGGGAGGCTGTGTGCTGTTTTAAAGTTGATAAATTAGAGGAGCAAATAGATATGTATTGGAGGCAGAGAGCACATGTGAATTGGTTGCAGTTTGGTGACAGAAACACGTCGTATTTTCATAATGCGTGCTCAACTAGAAGACGAAGGAATAGGATAGGAAATCTACAGAAGGAGAATGGGGGTTGGGTGGTAGAGGAGGAAGAGAAGAAGGTGTTTATAGCTAATTATTTTTCTCAACTTTTCAGGACAAGTGTGGTCAATAGTGGGGAACATTTGCAGCAACTACTAGCTGCGATGTGTCCTGCTGTGACCCACGAAATGAATACTTTGTTGATGGACGAGTTTACTGATGATGAAATTAAAACTGCGTTAGATGCTATCGGGGATCTTAAAGCTCCGGGTCCGGATGGTATGCCAGCTTTATTCTTCAAGAAATATTGGGATGTGGTAGGAGGAAAAGTGACAAGAGAAGTGCAACATGTTCTGAATGGAGGAAAGATGCATCAAGGATGGAATGATACTATTATTGCACTCATACCCAAGGTGGAAAAGCCAGAAAAGGTAACTGATTTGAGACCAATCAGCTTGTGCAATGTGGTTTACAAAATTATTTCCAAAGTGCTGGCTAATAGACTGAGGAAGGTGCTCCCTGATATCATTACTCCAAATCAGAGTGCCTTTGTTCCTGGTAGACTGATTTCTGATAATATTCTTATTGCTTATGAGTTAACTCATTTTCTGTTAAATAAAAGAGAAGGAAAAGTGGGCTATGCAGCCATAAAATTAGATATGAGCAAAGCCTATGACAGGGTTGAGTGGAGCTTCCTTGAAAGCATGATGCAACGTTTGGGATTTAATGAGAAGTGGGTAGCTCTGATTATGGAGTGTGTTACTTCTGTGAGTTACAAGGTGAAGGTGAATGGTGAATTGACTGATTGTTTCACACCAGAGAGAGGTCTCCGGCAAGGGGATCCTTTGTCGCCATATTTGTTCTTGCTATGTGCTGAAGCTTTTTCTGCTTTGTTGAAGAAGGGAGAGGAAGATGGGTTGATATCTGGGGTTAAAGTCTGTAATGGGGCGCCTAGTATTTCTCACCTATTATTTGCCGATGACTCATTAATATTGATTCGTGCAAATGAAGGGGATTGCAGGCACCTACAGAATATACTCCAGTTATATGAGGTTTGTTCGGGTCAAGTAATTAACAAGGCAAAATCAGCTATTTTGTTTAGTAAGAACACACATGTAGCTCAGAGAAAAGAAGTGTGTGAGATGTTGCAAGTTACCAAGGAAACAATGAATGAAAGGTACTTGGGATTACCTGTGCATGTGGGGATGTCAAAGATGAAGGCTTTTGGATATCTGAAAGATAGAATATGGAAAAGAATGCAAGGATGGAATGAAAAATTCCTCTCTTGGGCTGGTAAGGAGATACTGATAAAGGCGGTAGCACAAGCAATCCCCACTTTCGCCATGGGATGCTTTGATCTAACAAAAACATTGTGTGATCAAATTGGTGCCATGATCTGTCGCTTTTGGTGGAATCAGCAAGAAGGAACACATAAGATTCATTGGTTAAGCCGTGAACAGATGACCAAACCAAAGGAGGAGGGGGGGCTTGGCTTCAGAGATATTCATTTATTTAATAAGGCCATGTTAGCTAAGCAAGTGTGGCGTTTGTTGATTAATCCAGCTTCCCTGTGTGCTCAAGTTTTGAAGGCAAAATATTATCCAAATTCCTCTGTGCTGGAAGCAAAGCCAAAAATAGGTATGTCTTATTCATAGAGAAGCATACTAGTGGGGATGGAAGTTGTCAAAAAAGGAATGATATGGAGAGTTGGAGATGGTGTGGGTATTAATATGTGGTCTGATCCTTGGATTCCAAGAGATTTGTCCAGAAAACCAATCACACCTCGAAGGCAAGTTTTGATGACAGAAGTTGCAGAACTGATTGATCCAGTGACGGGAGAATGGGATGAGCAGTTGGTGAGAGATAATTTTTGGGAGGAAGATGCTGATATAATCCTAGCTTTGACAGTGCATCAGGGGCGAAGCAATACCATTGCATGGCATTTTGACAAGTATGGTATGTTTAGTGTGAAAAGTGCTTATAAAGTTGCACGGGAAGATTATATTAGAAGCTGTGCCGCTGGACAGCAAGGATCAAGTACAAAAAATCAATGATATGTTCATAATCAATCTTCTTCCTATTTTATGTCTATTTTGCGCTCACGATGACACAAGAAAGACTTAATGATTTGGCTAATGGCACTTGAGGGCAAAATGTTAGAGAAGATTGATTATGAACATATCGTTGAAGACTTCATTTCAATGAAGACGAAAAGAATGATGCTATTCAAGTAATATTATGCAATATAAGTACCATTCATGATATATATCTTATTGCAATGTAGTACATTATATAATACATCTTATTCTAGTCCTAATTTTTCGAGGCTAGTAGATCTTATTATTTTTTTAGTCTCGTATAAAGTCAAGGATTTTCTTGGGACAACCCTGACACTTAGTTCAACAATGATGAGACTCATGAGAAGAACTCGGAGTACTCATGCCTAATCTTGAAGTACGTGCCACGGAGGCTACCCATCGGGTGCTGTGAGGTCGCGGCGACAAGCCTGGCGATCTTGACAACAATGGAGTGTCAGTAGCGTCTGTCGCGCCGCCATGCTCCTCGTGAGCACCATGGTGCCGAGTCGCTGCTAGCTAACATCGGTCGGTTGTGGCTAGAACTGAAGGCAAGCAATCTCGCTTGTCACGGCGAACGCCCAACCAAGTAGTGAGGTTGCGTCCTCTGTTTCTAGTGACGACTAGACTCCTCGTCGCTTACGAACACATTGAGACCTGGCCAGAGCACCGCCGTTCATCTACTTGAATATGTCAGGGACATTAAATTGGATGTGGCATTTGGCTTCCTCCAATTTCTCACGATAAATTTGGCATGATGGTCAATATCAATGGCAGGTTAACATGTGGGCATGTGGCAATTAGTGATAAAAGTTTCTCACGGTAAATTTGGCATGGTCAGTATTAATGGCTGATTAAGATCAATGCCAGTTGATAAAAACTTGATGGACTTGAAATGGACACTCTTCAACCAAAGCGACAATCGTCCAGGTTTTCCGGTCTCTGCGGAAGCTTAATTTTTACATAGATATGTGTAATAGGACTGATGATTTAAATGGATCATACATTGACCATCGGTATAGTGTAATGGACTAATCCTGCTGGAGGGATCTAGGGTGGAAATCTAGGGTAAATTGGGGGAAATCGCAGCTTTATTGATGCACTTGCAGGTTCACAATTACAGGAGCAGATGAACTGCTATTGATAAGGGAAATCTACAAGTAATCTACTGAATGCTAAAATGATTCTATCAGGTTCAATCCCCTTCCCGACACCACCGCCGGCGCCTTTATACCAAGGGTAGTGCACGCGCTAGGACGTCCTAGCGTAGGACGCCCGTCCCGCGGCCCACCAGGACTCAAAGGCCCACCAAGACAGCACCGCTGCTCTCCTCCCACGCGTCCCCCGCGCGCGCGAGCGACGCCCAACCCCGCACGAACGCGCACCCGGCGCCGTCACGTGTTCCTCTTGACCCACGCGCGCCCGCAGTCGGTGGGCGACTCCCACGTGCTCTCGGCAGGGGCTCCACCGTAATGACAAAATCCAAGAAAAACACAAACAACAACTTCGATCTGCTCGTGCAACAACACTAGAAAAACCGATGAAACAACTTCGTATAGCCAAAGAAACAACTTCGAAATCAATAATGAAACAACAAAAAACAAGAAACAACCTAGATCTACTCGTGCAACAACACTAGAAAAACCGATGAAACAACTTTATATAGTCCAAAGAAACAACTTCGAGAACACTAAAGAAACAACAAAAAACAAGAACTAAAAGTAGATAAAAAAAGACTAATGCAAATAACAAATCGGAACCTAATGCAACAACAATTGGCACCCTATTGAAGCAACAAATAAACACCTTAGTGAAACAACTTAGACTATTGAGAAACAATGGCTTTTGAACAATTGAAACAACATGACAGTGTTAATGGAAACAAGAGAGATGAACTATCTGAAAACATCCAATGAACAGGTGTTTTGTAACAAACAAATAAAAAAAACACCATTGCAACAACCCAGATCTGCCATTGCAAACAACTAGAGAGTACAAAATTGCAACAACTAGAGAAAAACAAGGTTGGGAGAGAAAGGGGGAAGGCAGGTAGGGGCACTCGCATCATCTCGCCGTGGTTGCTCGTCGTCGTTGGCACCTCAATCCGCCGCTAAGTCCCCGGCGCGCGCGGCAGGCAGCCGGGCCCGTGCGCTGCCGAGCCACGGGCAAGCTATGTGGGGGCACGCGGAAGCCGCGGCACGCCTTCGTCCACCACTCCGGTGGTGGAGATCCACCGTCGGGGGTGGCCTTCGTCGCCCCCAAACTGGCCTAGGGAGTGAAGGCCCCCCTGCAACCACGGGAAGAGGAAAGAGGAACGCGAGCGCGTCGGCGAAGGAGCTCAGGCCTGCCTCCGACCTCGTGGACCTCGCCATGGCCGACGGATTTTTGGACCTGGCCACCGGTATGTGGAGCCACTGGCTCGCCGGGGTGAGAGGACGCCACCGGCGTGGCCACAGCGCAGGTCACCTCCATGGATCTCGCCGGGGTGAGAGAGGACGCCGCCGGCGTGGCCACATCGCAGGTCACCTCCATGGATCTCGCCGGAGGCGAGTGGATTTCACAGGGGGAGAGTAGAAGGCCGTCAGATCTGGGGGAGGAAGATTTTTGGGGTGGTTGAGGGCGCGCACAGGTAGAACGCCGGTGGGTAGCAGCCATGACCATGCGCGGTGTGTGGAGGAGCACCGATGGTGGAGCTCGCCCACCGCCGGCCATGGAGGCGTCCACGGCCGCACGTTGAGCGAGAGGGAAGGCGGAGGAAACAAGGGAGTGGATGCATACGGGGGTGGAGAATGGAAAGGGCGGAGCCGCGGAGGAAACGAGTGTGGCGGATGCACCGAGACATGTCAGTGTGAGCGACGGGTGCGGTCCAGTGGGCCGTCGTCACGTCCTATGATTAGGACGTCCGTAAGGGAGCATTACCGTTATACCAACGGCTCTTGACTTGGCCGCCAAACCGCCCGCCTGGGCCAACTGGGCCACGCTGACCTCACAGATGTAAGAAGGCCCATGGGCCGGTCGTGACATATAGTGTGATATGTACATGCATTTAGTATGGACTGCTCATTCCCATCAAATGAAGCAGCAGCAGCCAGGCGCTCTATCTATCCATGCATGACAGCATGAGCATGGCAAATTAAAGGGTTGATGATCTGCATGGTAGGGAAAAACGCCTCTTTTCCGCCAGTGCCACATGCATGTTGCTGCTAGTGATAGATGGGCCCATGAGCCGGGTTAGCAGATGCGTGTCATGTGGTGTATATATAGGATGTTTGCACTGGCTTTGCCATTGTGTTTTGTGGTTGTGATATGATCAATTTTCATGACATCAGCCATTTACAATTAATCTTCAGTGTCGCAATTAGTAGTTGTACTTTGACGTGGCCCACGAAAGGATAAAAGGAAGGAAACTGACTAACTAGTGGTAGGGTTTTAGCAAAATGCAAAATAGCAAAATAGCTTCGTCCCCCGCTCAAGGGAGCATGGCTCAAGCTGTGGATTACAGTTTTGTTATTTTTATTGGCTTCTTTAACATTAGAAAATTAATACGGCACTAATAGGTTTGGCCCAAGAGAGCACTAACTCACTTTTTATCAGCACCAATACGGTCCGGCCCTGTCAAAATTAGCCCAAGGATCGAGGTGGGCCGGGCGCAGGCAAAGAGCCCACATAACTCCAACACCGGAGGGCACACATCAAGCTCAAATGGCTGACTCGAGCCTTGCAATCTTGGAGCTAGAAGCAAGTTGGTCATGTTCAAAAGCAGTTGAAAATTGCTATAGAAGTGTTGAATCGACTAGAAATAGCCCAAGACAATAGCTATTTATCTGTTGATGCTGAAAAAACATGTCTTGCTCTTGCCTCCACTGAAAGAACAATTGGTTGGCTTTGTTCTGGGAGCGCTACCTTGAGGATGGTGTAGATAAGCATCAAGTGATCCACGGATATTATGAAGGCTCACTCGATGTTGTTTGTTTCTCCCTCATCCACCCCTCTGAGCGTACAATACTTCCATCGTGGAGGCACTGATCTATCAGCCTTGGATGTTCCCTTTAGTGATGAAAGAGGTTTGGGCAACAATTTCCAGCCTACCATCATATCATGCACCAGGTTCGAAATCGGATGGTTTCCCAATCCGCTTTTATAAATCATTCTGTCCTGTGATCAAATCTGAATTTATGGCACCATTGTTAACTCTAAAATGGAAAATTCTAAGAAGCTATGGTTACTGAATTGAACTTGTTTGATGTCTCTACCAAAGAAGGCTGAATCAATAAGTGCCGGGATTTTAGAGCAATATGAGTTCGATCCATAGCTTTGCTACGCTAGTAATAAAAATCAAGACAAATTGACCATGGACCCCATATTTAATTCCCTGTTCACTTCTAACCAGAATGCAATGCATAAATCAGAGGGCATTGTATACATGATAATTATCTGATGGTTCAACAGAAGATCAGATTGTTACAGCGGCAAAAGAACCCAAGTTTATTTTTGAAACTGGACATATCTAAAGCTTTTGATTCAGTCTCATGGTCACTTTTGCTGAAGGTGCTGTCCCACTTGAGTTTTAGTCGATCTTGGTGCAATCTTATCTCTAATCTGTTGATGCTTGTCAACTCAAGTCCTCCTTAATGGTGATACAAGGGATTTTATTAAGCATCTACATGGTCTCCGGTAAAGGGGATTCCCTATCTCAAATGCCTTTTACTCTAATCATGGATGTGCTGAATAACTTGTTCATTAAGGATTGTGATGAAGGCCTTCTGCAACTTGTTGCTACTCATTCTTCTAGTCAGAATGTGCCGCTATATGGCGATGTGGTGGCTTTGTTCTTACACCTAGTTGAGGAGGAGCTGTGGATCACAAATGAAATATTGTATATTGCTTTTGTAATGCCTCTGCCTTGCAAAGTAACCTTCATTAAAGTTGTGCTATCCTGATCGGAGGTGACGGGACTGCATCTGAACTGGTGGAAAATACTCTCCAGTGTCCTTTAGAGTTCCCTAGCACTTATTTGGGATTGCTAATTTCCAATAAAAAAATTTGCACAGAAGTGATTTGCTGTGATGGATTGAAAAGATTGTTGATAAACTCCCTGGTTGGAAGGTAGGCCTCAAGAATTAGCAAGAAGGGCTACTGTGGTACACTTTGTTTTATCAGAAATCCTAGTATATTTGCTAATTGCCATGAATGTGCCTAAATGGGTAATCAAGTCTATTGATAATATTGTGGAAAGGAAGACCAGAGATCAGTGGCAAATGTTGTCTTGTGGCTTGGGAGAAAGTTATTCTAATCAATGGACATTGGTGGTCTTGGCAGTCCCAATCTACAAGTACTGGGCTGGGCATTGTTTTGTCAGTCTCGTAATAACAATTGTTTGCTGCCATAATTAACTTTGAACTACAATCAGAGTGGAATATTCGAATTAGAATATTAGAAAAGGAAACACGAAATCAGGCTCAACCTACAAATAAAATATATTGATTATTTTCAAATTTTGTATAGTTTCAGATTAATGCTATTATCAAATTTACATATACCATCAAGTTTTCTGTATCCACTAATAAGTGGGCATAAGTATGAAAACCAATTCCCTTTTGTTTTATTCCTGCAGTCTGCAGATAACCAAAGTGAGGCAATTGCTTTCTTATTTCCTTAGCAAAAAAAAGTAATAGTTATTGAAGAAAAACTAAAAGGGAAGGTAGAAAGGGTAGAGGGCGAGACCACATTCTACAGAGCCGGGCTTCCAATCAAAGCGAGGCTATTGCTTTGTGATTTGTTTAGCAAAAAAAAAAAAAAACAATCATTGAAAAGGGAAAATAAAAAAGAGATGGTAGAATGGGTAGAGAGTGAGCCCACGTTCCACAGCTGGGCACAATTGTGGCAGTACCTCAAGCCCCTTTTCCCCTTCCTACCATCTCTGAGATATGGGCTATAGTGTGCTTACTTGAGAAGGCTTGTTTTAGGCTGGAGAAACGATGTGGGACTATATAACAAGAGAACTAGGTGATTTCCCCGCGCGTTGCTGCGGGGAGGCGGGGATACAAAACTCCGATTTCAAATGATTTCTCTATGAAAAAATAGAAAAAAAATCAGAATTGCATGCTGATAAGTATACATGTAAAAATAAATTAAAATGAGATGTAGTAAACATAAATAAATGGCCACCTAAGCTGTCGTTCACACAGACTGGCCTGGAGCGATTAGAAAAAAGGAAATGCTGTACCGATGGACTCCCTCAACATGAAAAGTTAAACAAAAAAAAAAAAAAAAGAAAAAATTCTAAAATTAGGCTGCATCCACACATAAGGAGTTTTGAGGTTAAAAAAACTACCGACGACCTAATCCTATCCCATCCGTGCGACATGCGAGCGTTCTCCACTGCTCCAGAAATTCCTCCACCGCGGCTTTTCCAAGCGCAAGAGCAGACGCGGGCTCCCCTTCTATCTCTTTCTACTCCTCCCTCTCTCGTCAGATTGGAGGCCGGCATAGAAGCGGCGCACCAAGGCAGGCCAGACCGCCAAACACAGACCCTGGCTGTCGGCGCAGTAGCGGAGTGGCGTAGTCGGCGCGGATGCAGAGTCGGCTTGGATGCGGACTGGCACGAAGGCCAGTGCCGTCGTGCCGAGGCAAACCCAACTGACGCCGATTCGAGGCGGAGAGGGGCACAGAGGTTGAGTAGCCAGCGGACTGGGGTATAGCAGTGGAGATTTCCTCTTTCCTTCCGTCGGCATCGATGAGTCCCGGTAGAGGTAAGAAACATCTATTTAAACACGAAGCTACCGTGATGGTTCGCTTTCTTCCGTAGGTTTGTAGTGGCTGAGGAATTGATACAGAAATAAATTGATTTGGTGCACAATCATTCACGAAGAGTCGAAGAAGCGCAAGCGTTCGTACATTTCTTCTA
Organism: Themeda triandra; assembly: GCA_018135685.1. Classification (NCBI taxonomy): domain Eukaryota; kingdom Viridiplantae; phylum Streptophyta; class Magnoliopsida; order Poales; family Poaceae; genus Themeda; species Themeda triandra. The sequence continues at coordinate 1,305,566 of JAENPR010000034.1, forward strand.
CTTGCTGAGCCACGAAGGGTCGAAGGCCAAACGTTCCGGCGTTTCTTCTTCTACCAGGGTAGAGGTGTATGCTGTGGGCCAGGTTGATGACGTGGCTCAAGGAGATTTCAGAGAATTAGTTAGTGGGGTTTTCTTATATAAGAGATATAGATACGAGGAAGCTTCTGCCTGTCCAGTGTCCAGTATCCACGAAACGTAACGTAAAGTAATTCTCCGGGCCGGCCCGCGGCTCCCACCCGGACGGGGCGTCCGTTTCGTTTCGCACCCAGGGAACCGCGTCAGAGATGAGCTGGAGACCGCTTGCTGCCGGCAGCGCCCCCTCGCCGGCCGACGATGGTGGGCTGGAGGCCGGTCTGAATCATGAATATATAGAAAATAAAAACGAGTCAGGGGATTCCATACCGCACGGCATCCACCTTTGCTGCAACGACTGAATCTTTCAGTACTTCAATTCAAACATTTCTATGTGTACACACCAGTACTTCTGTTATTCTGTAGATTGTTGAACATGCTCTGCAGCATCGCGCCATCGCCTGATGTAGTATGGATGATGCTGACAACTGAACTGGAAGCCCTTAATGAGACGGTTGTGGTAACTTCTGATTGCTAGAATGTCTTTTTTTAAAGAGTCAACTTCTTCACAGACATCATCTCGCTCTCGCCTGGTTGGTGTTGCCTGGGTCGAGTGTTCAAGCTTATGAGCTTTGTAAAGAACCTTAAACGTTTTGGTCTTTCATATATAAAGGCCGCAGGCCACCCTTGAACTCAAAAAAAAAAAAAAACATCTCGCTCTCGCCTTCCAAGACAATGCAGGCAACAAGGATAGAGTTCGCCATTTCATGAGCAACTGCCTCTGCTTAACCTCGTGAGAGTCCCAAGTCTTTCCAGCTCCTCTGTGAGTGACTCGAGACATAGGAAATTAGGAACCTCAGCTTCAATTACTTCCACAAATAGTATTGTACTCCATATTCCAACTAGAATAATCATGTGTGTCATGTAAGGCTAACTAAAGCAGCTCGGTGATCACATATTCACTTGAATCTTAGAAGTTGCAATGAGAACAAGCAAAAAAGCTCAGCAGTTTAAGTCATTCCGACTACTGCACCTAAATAGGTATAGTTTTCATCGTTCGAAAAAAAGACACAAATAGCTTTGTTATTCCTTACCTTAGCAAAAAACTACTGCATCTAAATAGATATAGTTTTCATAGTTCGGAAAAAAGAGATGGTAGGAAGGGTAGAGGCGAGCCCACGTTCCACAGAGCAGGGCTCCCCAATCGTGGAGCGCCTAGGCAACAGTGGCAGTAACACATAACACCACTGTGGCGGATTGCCCAGATTACAACTCTGTGGGAAACCCAGTCTAGAAATCGAGGGGCTATAGCTGATTAACAGGCCCGGCTTCCGGGTTTGCAACATGGGCTCAAGCCCACTTTCCCCTCCTACCATCTGTGAGATATGGACTGTGGTGTGCTTAGTTGAGCGGGCTTTCTTTGGGCTGGAGAAACAATGTGGGACTAACTAACAGTTAAACACGAGAAAGCTGTCTGTTCCGTTCAGTATCCACGTAACGTAACGTGTATGTAAATCTACGGCCCGGTCCGGCCAAGCCCATGGGCTCTCGCTGCCTCGCACGCCTCCCGCACGGCCCGCCCGGACGCGCGTCCGTTCCGATTCGCATCGCGGCGTCGGCGAGGCGGTGCTCTCCTCGGTAGCGGCAAGTCCGAGATCAGATCGAAACCGCCGCCCCTCGCCGGCCTGGCCGTCGACCTGGCAAGGATCCGCCGTCGAACGCCGCCGCCTTCCGACGATGGTGGCCGGTTTGAATCCTGAATATTTTTTTTTGAAGGAGTTTGAATTCTGAATATATATGGGGAAAAAAATGAGTCAGGCGATTCCCTCCTTTTATTGAGAAAACACGGCTTTATGACACGCCGAATATTTCAGTTCAAACTGCTACACAAGTACTTATGCAGAACATATGCTCTCCAGCATCGCCTGATGTAGCATGCATGCTGGTTACTGAAAACTGAACTCGAAGCCCTCAACGAGACACGGCTACGGTAACTTAATGGCTGCCACAACGTGCGAGTGCTGCGTACAAACAAACAATAGTCGAACTTCTTAACAGACATACTTATATATCATCTCATTCTTTCCTCCCAACACAATTACACAATGCGGGGCGACCAAAGACATGCCACCTGATCGTGCTCCAGGGCCAGACGGCTTCTGTGGTGCCTTCTATAAGGCGTCCTGGGATACAATCAAGCACGACGTCGTTGCGGCGTTCAACGCACTCTGGTCGCTGGACTCTAGGAGCTTCAACCACATTAATGGAGCCCTCATGGTGCTACTGCGTAAGACTAGCGCGCCAACAACGATAAAGGACTACCGTCCCATAAGTTTGATTCATAGCTTCAGCAAGTTGTTTGCGAAGTGTGTGGCAAGACGGTTGGCGCCGTGGCTGCATCGCATCGTCGCCCCCAACCAGAGCGCATTTATCCGAGGTCGGTCGATTCACGATAATTTCCGGGCGGTTCAGCTCGCATGTCGCTTTCTCCACGCCAAAAAGTGCCCCTCCGTTCTGATCAAGGTCGACATCGCAAAAGCATTCGACTCCGTCGCGTGGCCGTATCTCCTGCAAGTGCTGTCGCATGTTGGCTTCTCACGTAGATGGACGAACTGGATTTCCATTCTCCTGTCGACGGCGAACACTAAGATTCTTATCAATGATCGCCCGGGGAGGTGTATCCCCCATGCGCGCGGTCTCAGGCAAGGGGATCCCCTCTCGCCCATGTTGTTTGTAATCGCCATGGAGCCGCTGAACTCGCTGATCAGGGAGGCCGAGCGTGCGCGCGTTCTAGCTCCGCTGCCCGGCCGCGCCATCCGCCATCGGGCGTCCTTGTACGCAGATGACTTGGTGGTTTTCGTCGCACCAAATAGCAATGATCTGGGCTGCCTGCACCAAATTCCGTCACTCTTCGCGGGGGCGTCCGGCTTAGTCTCCAACATTGAGAAGTGTGTCGCTACACCGATCAGGTGCACGGAGGACATGGTGAACGAGGCGCAGCAGGTATTCCCATGTGTCGTGGCGCCATTTCCTGCTAGGTACCTGGGCATTCCACTCTCCCTGACACGGCTCAGGAGAGTGGATGAACAGATGCTGATCGACTCCATTGCTGCAAGGATCCCTACATGGAAATCGGGTTTCCTCACGCACGCTGGCAGGACTTTGCTAACCAAGGTGACCTTGTCCTCCATCCCGATTCACATGATGATTGCTTGCTGCCTATCAAGCTGGGCCGTAAATCAAATTGATAAGCGCCGCCGTGCGTTTCTTTGGAGTGGTACCGAGTCCACGACGGGGGGCAAGTGCAAAGTAGCCTGGCCCGTGGTCTGTCGTCCGACAAGGCTGGAAGGTCTTGGCATTGTCGACCTGAGGTTCTTCGGCTTTGCGCTCAGGTTGCGCTGGGAGTGGCTCAGTCGGACGGAGCCAGGCAGCGTTTGGGCAACACTTCCGGCCAACAAGGAAAAGAATGTCGTGGCCATGGCGCAGGCTAGCATCTCGGTCGTTCTGGGAGATGGGGCGTCGACTTTGCTGTGGACGGACAACTGGGCATCCGTCGGCCCGTTGTGCTACTTTGCTCCACAGCTCTACGCCGCCATTTCAAACTCGGGCAAGAAGAGAACACTTAAGGACGGCCTGTTCCAACACAGGTGGGCGAGAGAGATAGTCGGAGCGCCGACAGTACAGGTACTCGTGCAGTACCTGCGTGTTTGGCGGCTGTTGAGTGAGGTTGCCCTGGACCCGTTCACCGCGGACAGGTTTGTGTGGAAGTGGTCGCCGGACGGCAAATACCGCTCGTCTTCCACCTACCAAGCGTTCTTTGAGGGTTCAACGACGTTGCTAGGGGCCAAGGAACTCTGGAAGACAAAGGCGCCGCCCAAAGTCAAGTTTTTCATGTGGATCGCCTTGCATCGGAGGCTTTGGACGGCGAACAGACGGTTCAGGCATGGCTTGCAGGATGATGACGCCTGTAACTTGTGTGGACAGGCGCCCGAGACCTCGGATCACCTCTTCGTAGGTTGTGTGTTTGCACACGAAGTCTAGTTCGCGCTGCTGCTGCCGTTGGGCCTGCAGGATCTTATGCCCTTTGGGGAGTGCGCTCTGGGCGTCTGGTGGCTGCAGCAACGACGTCGTTTGAGCAAGTTTGATAGGCCCGGGTTCGACAGCTTGCTGTTGCTTGTCTCCTGGTCGTTGTGGAAAGAGCGAAACCGTCGGGTTTTCGACAGGAGACCATCCACGGCGCGGCAGCTAGTGTCTGCGATAAGCTTGGAGGCTGCGGAGTGGAGTGAGGCAGGCTGTGCTCGTCAAGCTGGGTTTGTTGAGCTTTGGTCACGCAACGTGTCGGCAATGTAAATCTTATTTCTGTACCCAGTAGTGTAGGTTTCACTCTTTTGGCGTTGGCCCCTCGCCTCCGCTAAATTGGCGTTGTTGTAAGGTTTTCGGACCGCTCTGTTCTTCCTCTTAATGAAATACAGGCACAAAGCCTGCTCGCGAAAAAAACAATGCGGGGCGACGAGGCTAGAGTTTGCCATCATAATTCGTGAGCAACTGGCTGCCCACAAAGAGAGTTTCCAGTTTCTTAGGAGAAGTCCTTCCAGCCCCATTGTGACTTTGGGGTATAGCAACCTTAGATCAATTTCACCAGCGCAGCTAACTGAAGCTAACGGGGCGTTGTTCTTATAATTAAGTGGTAGACGATGTGATGATAGCAAGACATATGTGGTGATGATGCTAATGGTGTTCATAGGGATAAGGTCAAGTATGTGTGTTCATATGAATAAAATGTGTCGTCGTGTTTTATGTTAGTGATTCATGATGCCCAAGCCATTTGTAATTAACCATCGGTGCCACAATTAGTAGCTGAACCTTGACGACATACGGTTGTAGCAAAATAGCCATAAAACTTCATGAGCAAAATAGATGCCCAAGCCATTTGCAATTAACCATCGGTGCCACAATTAGTAGCTGAACCTTGATGCAGTGAAAAAAAAACATACGGTTGTAGCAAAATAGCCATAAAACTTCATGAGCGGGTGAAGTCCCGATCGCGAAAAAAAAAAACTTCATGAGCAAAATAGATGCCCAAGCCATTTGCAATTAACCATCGGTGCCACAATTAGTAGCTGAACCTTGAGGTAGTGAAAAAAAAAAGAGTTGGAATAAGGGGCAGGGGCGAGCTCGACTCTCCAACCACGAGTGAGCAGGCTCCGAAACGAACTAGAAACCACGCGCGGCGTTGCCGCGCGCCTGCCCAAAGTGAGACTATCAGTGTGGAAGCTAGACTATGAGCATATATATTGATGTGTTTATTTACTTAGTGATGCAAAATATAAAAACAGGTACCGGTAGTCAATCATATTCATGTGATTGCTGCATATTTGTAAGATGAAATATAGTATTGGCACCTCTAATTACATGCCATTAAAAGTTGGCAGTATAATACAATTTCAGATTGGAGTGCAAAGTTCAGAGAACAAGAGTGAGACAAAAAAATGCAAGGAGAAGATAGTTTCATAATAGTTTCTCTATATTCAGTTCATAACCATGACTCCGTTTACAAGGGCTTACATACACGCCCAACAGCGAACTCATGGCTCACCAAACACTAATGCAAGCTACACGGTATAACCGATTCAGCAATATACCAGCCTGTGGCGTCAGCCGATGATGACTACTCCTGTCTTACCTTCTTGCCTATTGCCGGATCTCGAGTCTTCGAACCGTGTCTTTCTTCCCAATCTGTTGGGTAAGCATATGTAATGAGAAGGATAAGCAAAAGTTGTCTATCTGAAGACATGTAGATGGAAAGACACATTGACTTGAAACATCAATATAAATGTTAATTCACCTACGAGGAAAAATCAAATCTGTTGTGCTCTAGCATGACCATTGTTGTACATAACTAAGAAAAGTATCAACTGTAAAAGGTACTTCTGAATATCTGAACGGCTTCTAATCTAATTAATAAAAAGGTGGAAGATGTATTGAGGTACAGCAGAAAAGCTACGTGCAGTGTATTGAAAAACGTTTTTAAACTTCGTTTAATCTCGATTAAACGCTGAACGCTGGCCTAGCGTTGTGTTTAATCAGTATTGACTTGTGCAAACAGAGCAAAACAGCAGCAATTCCAAAGTTATGGAGTATTAGTGAAATATGCAACACAAATATAAATGTATTAATGCATTTCAGCAACTAGCCAATTGGGCAAATCGACAACAAAAGAACTACCTGGAACTGCCATCTATAGTTCTATACAAATAACAGTTTCAGATAGATTACGCGCATACAAGTACATCGCAGGCAAAAGTGACCAAATCAACATACAGAAAAGGTATTTGGCAAACTAAAAATAATAATTTGTCTCAATAGAAGCATAGCTCAAAATCTGATGCAATAAACTGGCTTTCAGGCACCAATGTCCAAGTTTTTCTCCATGCTGAATTCACGAAAAAAAAAACTCCTGAATAAGTAGAATAAAAGTTATAAACTCCCTAGCCGATTTCTAAATGTGCGGTAATAAAGCATCAACAGGAGCATCGAAACATGAAAGTGGAATGTCATCCGAGCATGAACCTGGAATATTGTCCGAGGAGAGGGGGTCATCTAGTGACATGTCAATGGCATTTTGGAAGATGTGGCTACCATCGATTTTGGCAAGGAAAACATCAGCACTGCTTCCACCTCTTGATGCTCCCCTGCTCTCAACAAGAGATGCTTCCTTGTTGTGAGCTGAATGTTGTGAAGTGCAAAACAACCCGCATGTTAGGTATCAGCAACCACATATCGAAGCTGATATGTGAGCTGACTACTGGAACCGGGGTAAAACTTGCACTTTGATCAATATTAAAGGGCTAAGCACAAAAATATTTGATAAATAAGACATAAACCCAGCATTAATTACGAAAATAACTTGGAAAAAGGGTCCTTCATGTACATAGATAAATGAAAAATGGAGCAGTTACTAAATTATACGGTCATTGACCATCGCTACATCTTCAGTGGTATTAAGTCGAACACCTTGGCAGCACGGACGAAGGAGATCGAGAGGCATGGAAGCGAGACGTGGTTACTCGGATTTCTTTGCGCCGGAGTCGGCAGGCGCAGCGGCCGACGGGGTTCCTGTACTGCTTGGACAGGGCGTCGGGCCGTTCGCCCCTGTCCTGTCCGCCGCAGCCAAGGTCTGTCGCGTCGATGCGCCGGAGGCAGGACGCGTATTGGTGGGTGAGAGAGGAAGAGAAGGGAGGAGCACTCGGTCTCGTCCGCGCCGCAGAAGCCGCAGAGGCGTGGAGTCGTATTCGATAGGTAAAGATTAGCGAAACAGGCTGGCGGTTGCCTCGCCTTAAGCGCGGACGATCCACACAGGCTGGCGGTTGCCTCGCCGTGTTGCTCCATGGGGGAGAAGCTCAAGCCCATCGACCCTTGCTCCCAACTCTGGTTAGTGGGCTGCAGTGTCATTATTTGAGCGGGCTTCTACGTGGTTAAAAATCAATACGGCACTAATGAATAACAAGGCAAGCGCGTTTTTTTCGGTTTTTTGGGGGGATGGAGCGTATTAATGTGGCCCACGTTTTATCAAACACCCACACGATGGATGCCTGACAGAATGAGCCCATGGGTCGAGGTGGGCTGACCCCAGGCCAAGAGCCCACAGGACTTCATCGATCAAAGCAGCGACTCTGACTGCTCCCCGCCGCCCTGCCCGTGAAATCGCCATTGCCGTCGTCTCCTGACTTTTCCATTTTTTTCTCTCTTTTTTCCCCACTAGGATCACACCCATGTGTTGCAACAGGAGCAAAATTATATCACTATAATTTTAAACTTAAATATATATTATACTATTAAAAATATTTTTTTAGCATGATGAGATAGTGATTCCACTCTTGCCGCCATCGTCTTTCTTCCATAAGAAGGCAGTCTAAAATGTATGTCATACCGGGAGAGTTTGTCTTGTCCACCTCTGCGCTGGCCGAGCGGTGTTCACAGTTAAGGTCGATGGACACAAAAGCCGGCACTCTGACCATGGCAATGCATTGGGCACTTGGAGTTTGTCGTGACGATATGTAGGTGTGTTTGTAGAATTGCACTCATAAAAACATTTATTATTTGTTGCCCCCTATTTATATATGTGAATATATCCACGAAAAAATAGCGGGCTATTTCTCCGCTATAGCGGTGCTATAGCGGGCTATCTGAAACGCCGCGACGCTATTACTCATTTTGCCGCTATTCGCGCTATTGGCGCTATAGCGCCGCTATTGGCAAATAGCGCCATAGCGGCGCTATTTCCCCGCTATACCTGAATTCGATTTTGAGCCAAAATTGAGCCTAAAATTTGGATTTGGATTTGGATTGTATTAGACTATGAAATCATGGGTTGTGAGTTGTGACTTATGGCACTTATGGCTTTATGCCTTTCGTTTTTGAATTTGGATTGTATTAGACTGTGAAATCATGGGTTGTGAGTTGCGACTTGTGAGATTTTATATTTTTATTTCATCATTTTAATCTGTTGTCTCTGTGTATATAAATAGCGGGCTATAGCGGCGCAATAGCGGCGTCATCGGCCGCTATAGTGGGGCTATAGCGGCGCTATAGCGGCGCCATCGGCCGCTATAGCGGGGCTATAGCGGCGCTATAGCGGCGCAATAGCGGTGCATAGCTGCCAGAAACAGCCGCCGCTATTTTTGATAGCCCGCTATTTTTTCGTGGGAATATATGTATATATATCCATGGATTTTGGTATCCATTTTCGGGTATCCTTTTGGATTTCGAGTATCCATGGGTTTGGTTTCGGTGATAGATTTTTACCAGAATCGGTGTTCACAGCTGATTTGGGTTTTAATTTTGGGTGCTAGGAGACTCCGCCCAATTCGAACCCGATCCATTGCCATCCTTAGTGCCCGTACGTTGTATTTATATACAACAAATGTATCTAAAAATGAAAATGTGAAAGAATCGACTTGTAAGGGATTACTACGCTAGGCTCAATAAGAAGAAAATAGAAACATGCTTGTGGTCATTTGATTGATTAGTTACATGACTTAAATACTAAATATAAAAAAAAAACGAAGTGGCAAAATGAAAAACGTTCTTGCATGTGTCCATGTGAACTTCCTGGTGGTCATTTCAGGATCACCGTGTTGCGGACAGAGCAGGGCGATTAGGAGCCGGGCGGAGGAGGGGCAGTTAGAAGCTAGGCGGACCGATTAGTTTAGCGGTGACGATATCATTTGAGTTTTTTTAGAAGTATAAGATTTTCATGACAAACCAGGCTTTGATTTGATAATTTTTTCCCTGGTAAACCTGACATAATTTTTCTCATCGTTTCAACTTCTTTTTCCCCGGTAACGAAAGGATTGGCTATTGTGATGAGGGACCTCACTCCAGTTTTGACAAATTTTCTCCTTTTTCATTTCTTTTCGTGGTAATAACGAAAGCTGATTTCCCCTGGGTTCTGGGCTCCTGTTTGCAATGATTGGCTATTGTGACGAGGTACCTCACTCCGTCCACCAGAGTAAAACAAATTCGTTCTTCGGTTTCAATTCCGTCCACCTAAAATCATCAGAATTTATAACATTTCCATTGAAATTTTGAACTATGTTTCTAATGGCGGCAGCCGACAGGGAGTGGGCGCCCATTGCATTAGTGGATTAGGCAAAGACAGCTCGCAGTCATGTTGCTCGCCACTGTTCAGTGTCACGCCTCGCGTGCTCGCGTGCGTGGTGTCAAGTGTCCCATGTCCTTGGCAATGCTTTCTTTGACAACCTCCGCCGCAAGTCGACAGAAGACCGGCCAACTCGGATCAGCAAAGACAGCAACCTTCGCAGCCTCATTATTGCCATTTCTGTGGGAAAGGCAGCGACCATTACACCAAGCAATGTGTTTGGTACATCAAGGGGCTTGAATGCAGGGATGGTCAAGCTCCACCAGCTCTGCAGGCAGGAACAGTCAATCACACTCGCAGAGCAGCGCCAAACCCTCGCAACCGTAACCAGGGGTACAACCACAACCACCGAGCTCAGCAACATCCGTATCAACAACCAGCATACTACCCTCCGCCAGCCTTCGCTCAGGGCCAATATGTTCACAACCAGCAGCAGCAATATTACCATCGCCAAGCACAACAGCAGTACCAACAACCCCAGCCAATCGCTCAACAGGCTCAGGTGCAAGCTTTACCTCCGCCACCACCCCTACCAGCATTACCTCCGCCACAACCAGTCAAGGTCGAGGGTGAAGCACAAGGGGCACAGATCGCAGTCAACAATCCCACAGCCACCTACGGGGTCATCATGGCAATCTCCGGAGGTTCAGGAGAGGATCACGGCAACAAAAGGCAGCGCAGAGAGCACTTTCGCCGGGTCAACCATGTAGCCAGCGAAGGACCACACAGAAACGACCATTGGTCCCATATTTCTCTGACCTTCGACAGCTCTGACCTCAAGCTCAAGCAGTATCCACACACCGATGCGATGGTCATAGAAACAAACATTGCAGAATGGACAGTGACTAAAATCCTTGTGGACAACGGCAGCTCCGCCGACATCTTTTTCGCGTCTACCTTCGACGGCATGAAACTCGACAGAAACTCGCTACAGCCGGCAGGTCATCCGTTATTCGGGTTCGGAGGTCAACAGATCAGAGCGATCAGAAAGATTACTTTGCCGGTTTCCTTCGGCAACAAATCCATCGCCCGCACAGAACACATTACCTTCGACGTGGTTGACATCCCATATAACTACAACGTTATCTTCGGAAGGGGTACCATCAACCAGTTCAATGCCGCGATCCATCCTGGTTACCTTTGCATGAAAATGCCAGCACCCGGAGGTATCGTTGCTGTCTACGGGGATCAAAACACGGCCAGAATAGCGGAGCAAGCAGCCACTCCAGGGCAGAAAAACGTCCACTACCTCCAAGAAAAGGAGCAGAGGCAGCAGCAAGAAGAAGAACGAAAAGAGCAACGAGAAGCAGAGCCGAAGGTAGATGTAGCCTGGCTACCCTCGCGCGCACGGCCGGAGGAAGAGACAAAGAAGATCCAGCTGTTCCCAGACGATCCTGAAAAGAAAGTCATCATATCAGCTCTGCTGGACACCGAGTATGAAGCCCAACTTGTCCAGTTCCATCGCGATAACAGCGATGCCTTCGCATGGTCGGCCTCGGACCTCGTTGGCGTTGATAGAAAACTCATCGAGCACTGCCTGAATGTCAGTAAAGATCACCCCCTAATAAAGCAAAAGCTTCGCAAGATGTCGGAAGAAAGGAAACAGGCCGCCAAAGCGGAGGTAGACCGCTTGTTAAAAGCGGAGGTCATTCGCAGAATCAAGTATCCAACGTGGCTCTCTAATGTAGTGCTGGTTCAAAAGAACAATCTCAAGTGGCGTATGTGTGTCGATTTCACAAGTCTCAACAAGGCATGCCCAAAGGACTGCTTTCCATTACCCAGAATAAGCACCCTCGTGGATGCGGCCGTGGGTTGTGAACTCTTGTCTCTGCTCGATTGCTTCTCTGGCTACCACCAAATCTGGATGAACAAAGATGACGAAGAAAAGACTAGCTTCATTACCCCCGATGGCACCTTCTGCTTCAGGAGAATGGCCGAGGGGCTTCGCAACGCAGGCCCAACCTTCGCCCGCATGACAGCGGAGGTCTTCAAAGATGACCCAACAGTCTCGGCTTACGTCGATGACATCGTGATCCAGAGCAAACTCAGAACTAATCACATAGCCGACCTGGCAAGAACCTTCGACAAGCTTAGAAAGGTGAAGCTCAAACTCAACCCAAAAAAATGCATCTTCGGAGTCAGCAAGGGGAAGCTTCTCGGCTGTCTGGTCTTAGCTAGAGGAATTGAAGCCAATCCAACAAAAATAGACGCCATCTTCTCCATGTCACCTCCGGCACCAAGAAAATCTGCCCAGCGCCTGACCGGCCGATTGGCATCGCTCAGCAGGTTTATTTCGCGGTCCGCAGAGCGAGGGTTGCCGTTTTTCGAGGTCCTCAAGACCTGCGAACCTTTCAAGTGGGGCCCGGCCCAGCAAGCAGCCTTTGACAGTCTCAAACAATACTTGCTCAAGCTTACAACCCTCACAAGTCCCGAACCTTCGGAACCCCTACTGCTATATGTCGCCGCGTCGCCCCATGCGGTTAGTGCAGTTCTGGTCAAAGAAACCTCTGAAGAGCACCAAAGGCGACAGATCCCAGTTTATTATGTATCAGAGGTCCTCAAGGGCCCCAAGAAGCATTACTCGGAGCTCGAGAAGGTTGCTTATGCGGTGGTCATGGCAGCAAAAAAGCTCAAGCACTATTTTCAATCACATCCCGTCACAATACCTTCGCAATTTCCTCTGGACAATATCTTCAGAAACCCGGAGGCAGTGGGCAGAATCGCCAAGTGGGCTTCGCAACTCAGCGATTACACGCTAACCTTCGTCGGCAGACACACGATCAAATCTCAAGCTTTAGCAGATTTCATCGCAGAGTGGACCCCAGATCCGCACAACAAGGCAGAAGATATAGAACCTCCGTGGACAGTGCATGTGGACGGAGCATGGGGAGCCCAAGGAGCCGGAATCGCAGCGATCTTAACATCACCTTCGGGAGTTCAGCTCAGATACGCCGCAAGGCTCGAGTTTCAATGCACCAACAATTCTGCCGAGTACGAGGCCGTTCTCCTGGCTCTCGCGAAGCTCCGCGCTCTCTCCGTACGCCGGGCGGTCATCCGGACCGACTCTCAAGTGATCGCCGGCCACATCGAGAAAACTTTCAAGGCAAAAGACCCGGAGCTACAGAAATACCTTCACGCCGTCCGCAAAGCAGAAAGTTTCTTCCTGGGCATCACCACAAAATCCATCCCTCGCAGCGAGAACAGGGAGGCAGACGAAATAGCCAAAGCCGCAGCTCAAGCAACACCATTACCTCTGGACGTCTTTTACGAGACCTTCGCAGCACCCGCGATTGCCTGCAACGCACCACTTGTAAGGATGGTCAACATAATTACCAGCGAAGATTGGAGGGCTCCTATCATAGCTTACATCAAAGGATTCTATGAACCCGAATCGAAGGAAGAAGAAAAAAGAATGATTCAGAGAGCGCGAGGGTACAAGATCGAAGGACAGAACCTTTACAACGCTTCGGTCACTGCTCCTTGGCTGAAATGTGTCGCCACAAGCGAAGGTATCGCTATACTCAGAGAAATCCACCAGGGCATTTGCGGCTCGCACAATGGCCCTCGGGCCCTAGTTGGAAAGGCATTCAGACAAGGGTTCTATTGGCCCACCGCTCTGTCCGACGCTTCCTTGATGGTACGCCACTGCAAAGGTTGCTAGCGGGCCGCCAACCACTCAAACAGACCCGGAGCTCCAACTACTCTGATCTGCCCTACCTGGCCAATGCAACGCTGGGCCATGGACCTGGTTGGGCCTTTGCTGACCGCTCCTAGGAAGCTTCGCTACGCGGTGGTAGCGGTGGAGTACTTTACCAAATGGATCGAAGCTCGAGCGCTTGCCACCATTACCTCTGCCACGTGCAGAAATTCTTCTGGCAGCAAATCGTCTGTCGCTTCGGAGTTCCAAGGGATCTCAAAGTTGACAATGGAACCCAGTTTGATAGCTTCGCCTTCAAAGAGTTCTGCTTCCAAATCGGCACCAAAATCCACTTCGCCTCGGTCAGACATCCGCAGTCCAACGGGCTAGTCGAAAGGGCCAATGCAATCATCCTGCAAGGAATCAAAAAGAATCTCACAGACAAGCCGTTAGGCAAATGGGCGGAAGAGCTTATCACTGTAGTATGGTCTCACAACACCTCCGATGGCAGAGCCACTGGCATCACCCCATTCAAGCTACTCTATGGAGAGGAAGCCGTCCTCCCAGAAGAGCTTCGCCACGGCTCACCAAGAACTACCTCCGATGCCCCCAATCAAGATGAAGCACTGGACAAGAACCTACTCGAGGAAGTAAGGTGCAAAGCGGTCAACAACCTCCACAGCTACCAGGCTGAAACCCAGAAGTGGAGAGACAAGAAGGTCTCACCACGCGAGCTCCGCCAAGGAGACATGGTATTCATCAGGAAGCAGAACACGAAGATGGTGGGCAAGCTCCAAGACAAGTGGCTCGGCCCCTACGTTATCGCAAGCTCCGCAAGACCAGGATCGTTCCACCTCCACGATGCCGAAGGTCGCGAACTACCGCACACATGGAACATCGACGACCTCCGCAAGTACTACCCATAGCGGTCCATTAAAAAACTATGTAATCTCTACTTTCGTACCAGTTTTTTTCTTTCCTTCGCAAACACAGACTATCTCTGCACTCTTTTTCCTTATGTCAAGACATAAGGTTTTTTGATGAGGCAGGAAAACTATGTAATAAAGATTCGATCCCCTGAGATTTGCTTGTCAACCACCGCCGAAATGGGCCAGGCTGTGCCTCGCCCTCATCAGCAGCCGTTTTAAGTGCAGGGATTGCCTCGGGCTGACAATCGACCCTGGTCGAAGGTCACCCCGATGCAAGCCCATCCGTAGACCCCCGCCAGTTGGGCCAGGGGCTGCGATGAAAGCAAACTCCACCTCGACCCCCGCAGAGGGCGAGGCGCGGAGGTACCAAAATCCGCAGACCCCCGCCAGTTGGGCCAGGGGCTGCGACGAAAGCAAACTCCACCTCGACACCCGCAGAGGGCGAGGCGCGGAGGTACAAAAATCCGCAGACCCCCGCCAGTTGGGCCAGGGGCTGCGATGAAAGAAAACTCCACCTCGACCCCCGTAGAGGGCGAGGCGCGGAGGTACAAAAATCCGCAGACCCCCGCCAGTTGGGCCAGGGGCCGCGACGAAAGCAAACTCCACCTCGACCCCCGCAGAGGGCGAGGCGCGGAGGTACCAAAATCCGCAGACCCCCGCCAGTTGGGCCAGGGGCTGCGACGAAAGCAAGCTCCACCTCGACACCCGCAGAGGGCGAGGCGCGGAGGTACAAAAATCCGCAGACCCCCGCCAGTTGGGCCAGGGGCTGCGATGAAAGAAAACTCCACCTCGACCCCCACAGAGGGCGAGGCGCGGAGGTACAAAAATCCGCAGACCCCCGCCAGTTGGGCCAGGGGCTGCGATGAAAGAAAACTCCACCTCGACCCCCGGTAGAGGGCGAGGTGCGGAGGAGCATGGACCAGCATACCATCAACACTTAGGCTAGGAGCGGTGACTAAAGGTAAGTTGTAAGTAGACCACCGCTCCCTAAATCAAGAACCGTGTCAAGGCAACCTTGGTTTCGACTCTCAACCCCTCAAAGCTTGTTCCACGTACAGCCAAGTCCACTTTGCCCCAAAAAATTCACTCCAATCGACACAGCGCCTCTCCCCTCTATCCATACCCCTGTGGCCAATACATCCTATTATATAGATCCTACCTACCAAACCCTCGCCGTACAAACCAAACCGGGAATTAATGGCCCCGTACGTTTCCCCAACCACCGCACCTACCATAGTACCCGGCGAATCCCAGCATTCAAACCAAATCTCAAGCCATCACATCAGTCCCAGCATCAGTACCACCAAACCCGCTTATTTAAGCAAAGCCAAGCATCCAAACCCAGAGCATTTCCAGACCATGTCCGGCCATTAACCCATATCCATAGGAACGAGAGGTATCAGGAAAGAGCGCCTAAGCCAGTTACCCAGCCGAAGGTCTTGATTCCGCAGCATAGCCGCTTTAGCACAGTTCCAGCTAGCTTCCAGCCAATACCACCGCAACCTCCGCGATAACCACCTCCGAAGGTCAGGGGCATGAAGCACAACACCCTTACCTGCCATCACTTGCACATACCCTCCCACAACCACTTCCGTAACAAAACCCCGCAGCTTTATATAGTCACGCGCAGGGCCATAACTTGACATCAGTTGCAGCTTAAACCACCGCGGGGAACCCAGGAAGAGGTGTGCCTAAGCAAAAATCTGAACACGCGAAAGTAAGCAAACTAGCGCGTGATTCCAGATCCAACCTTCAGTTTGATGCTACGAAGCTGTCTACCTCCGCAGCTCCGCAACCAAGGTTCATCATCAGCCAGTACCTCCGATGTGAAACACATGTAGGCTAAGCTCCGCTTACAGTTCGTGCAAAAGATCCTGTATCAACTGAATATAAGCTGCGCTTTTCTACCTCCGAAAACAAACGCGAGCCTCGTTTTTGAAAAGTTGGGCGTCGCTGCGCTTTTCTACCTATGAAAACAAACGCGAGCCTCGCTTTTGAAAAGTTGGGCGTCGCTGCGCTTTTCTACCTCCGAAAACAATCGCGAGCCTCGCTTTTGAATAGTTGGGCGTCGCTGCGCTTTTCTACCTCCGAAAACAGCCGTCGCGAGCCTCGCTTTTGAATAGTTGGGCGTCGCTGCGCTTTTCTACCTCCGAAAACAAACGCGAACCTCGCTTTTGAAAAGTTGGGCGTCGCTGCGCTTTTCTACCTCTGAAAACAAACGCGAGCCTCGCTTTTGAAAAGTTGGGTGTCGCTGCGCCTTTCTACCTCCGAAAACAAACGCGAGCCTCGCTTTTGAAAAGTTGGGCGTCGCTGCGCTTTTCTACCTCCGAAAACAAACGCGAGCCTCGCTTTTGAAAAGTTGGGTGTCGCTGCGCCTTTCTACCTCCGCAAACAAACGCGAGTCTCGTTACCAAAAGTTTGTTTCTCCTTCAGAACACAACATTCATTAACAACAAGAAGTTAAAAGATTCTTTTACAAGTCACCTCCTCAAGCGACCGCGGGAGTCAACATAATAATGCAACACTCGGCCACGCTTTCGCCGGGATCGTGGCCGAGTCACCTCCGCAGCCATTGATTGCACGACACTCTCCAACATGTCATCGACAAGCACCTCCGCAACCATACCCACAAACTCGTCCACATCCGTGATAATTATTTCACGACCGGCAACACACTCGTCTTCCTCGTCGTCGCTAATAACTATCACCTCCGCATGGGTCTCATCATCGCTATCATCAATCAAAATGGGGCACTCCAAGAGCCCCGCCAGCTCTTTACCACAAGCGGCAACTCGCCCTCAAGCACTCTCGAGCGAAAACATTGGCGGAGATCGCGCGTCTCTATTTTCACCGGTTCCGGCTTAGGAATAAGCAACCCACCGCCACCTCCGGAATCCACAGACCTTCGACCATGGCCAGCAGTCCGGAGGAGTTGCCACGACTTCTGAACTGACCGATCGTACTTCGCCACTCTCCACCACCAAATCCTATCAAACTTAGCATGCGGGTTTTTTCCCCGCAGATTAATCCAACTGGCCCCCATCATGAAAAAATCCTGACGATTTAGCATCAGCGGAACCATGTTAAAGATGGCCGGTCCAAAGTCCAGAGGAACCTACGCAGTGAAGGCACATGATCAGTGCCCGCCCAAACTTCCGCCCTAACACTCGTAACCAAACCCTCGTATAAAAACAACAGAAACGCCAAGGCAGAACGCCAAACCACCAGTCGAATTTTAGAAGGCAAAAGGCCCGAAGGTAGCATTAAACGACCAAACCGAAAAGCCTTATGGCTCAATGTATCTTACAATCATCCAGAATGCACACCGTGCAAGTTGTTCAAACAAAAATCTCTCAAAGTCTCACCAAAAGCAGATACGAGCAACCAATTTTTACTTTAAACCTGTTCGCCGGGGGTAACACCAACCTGCTCTTCTGCGGAGCCCTCCGGAGCCGTGTTGGTCGCGGGGGTAGCTTCAGCTCCTTGCGCGCCTGTGTCCACGGGCCCTAGCGCCGAACCTCCATCGCCGGTCATCCCGGTGGTCGTAGTCACGTTGCCTTCCTCCGGAGGTGGTAGATCTTGCGTTCTTTCATTCATCGCATCACCCTGCAAAGATCAGAAAAGCCTTAGTAAAAGTCAACGCAACAATATACTTGGAGCATTCACTCATTGATAAACAACCATGCATTCCTTACCCCCGCAGCAACTTCAGTGACGATCTCGTACGCCAGCTGAGCACCTCCGGCGACACCAAACTTGGTGAAGGCCGCATGACCCACAGCGGCAACCAACGGGTCCCCCTGGCTTCGCGGACCTCCGCGACAGTGGGGAAGCGGAAGTCAGCACCAATGATCTTGCGGGCATGTTTGCTCCCCGCGTCCCTAAGAGCGCACGCAGTGGCTGCACCTCCGCAGTAGGTCCCCGCCTCAGTTAGCTGATCGAAGTAGGGAGTCAGATAGTTTAGCTCGTTCGTCAGCCACTCCGCATAACCCTCAACGCTGGGATTGGCAGGCAGATCGCTGGTGGGAGCGCCGCCGATATGCGCCAGCTGCGCGTCGAAGGTTTGCTTGACCTCAGCCATACGGGTCACAAGGGTGCGCATCAAGTCTGCCTCCCTCTCCTCCGCATCAATAGCACGCTTTTCAAAACGCTCCTTTTGACCTTCAGCATCCTCCGCCCGCTTCCACATATCTTCAAAATCTTTGTTGGCCTTCCGCAGCTCCTTCCTCAGGTCCAAGCTCCGTGACACAGCAGCATTGCAATCATCATAGGCCTTTTTGTTACTCGCGCGAAGCTTCTCCATATCGGAATCGTGAGAAGCTTGCTCCGCGAGAAGCTCCTGAACTCGCCGCTCGAGCCGCTGGTTCTGTTTCTCTAGCTCCGCGATTCTCTTCTGGGATTCCTCTTCTCCCCTTGCAAACCGCTGCCGCGAACCCCGCGCAAGCAAGATAGCCTCAATCATCTTAGCCTCTATATCAACAAGATTGTTCTCCAACTTTTGGCCCGCCAGTAGCACCTCCGCTTCAGGCATGCTGACGCGTCCGAAAGCGGGGACCAAGAACCTCCGCTCTTCATCGCTGCAAATCAGGCGGCAGCCGCGGCGGTCCGCATTGGTATGAAGATGAGCCTTGGGGTCCGTCACACCGGCTGATTGAGCGTAGTATGGCAGCGTGCTCGGTGCGGCGTCGCCAAGGGCATTCTTGCCAGTATCAGTACGAGGCGGAGGCACCGCTTCCTCGCCGTTAACCCAGATATGAATGCGCTCATAGTCTAGCGGCTCATCCCGGCCGCCTGGAACATTTGCAACCTCCGTCATAACCACATCTTGGGTTTCTTTTTCACGCGCCTCCTCCGCAACTTCTTCCAGAATCTCTACAGCGGGTGCTTGCTGGGCCCCCGCGGGGGCCTGTTGCACTTCAACGAGTGGTGACGAAACCTCCGCATCCTCCTTAGGCTTATCGGCCGGGCGACCAGTGGAGGGAGATGAGCTCCCGGAGGACTTGCCTTCGTTGCTGCTGCTGCTGGAGGAGCTGATGCTTAAGACCGGAGCGAGAGCCGGCACGGCTAGCGAAGACAGCATAGCTCCACAGCCACGTCCGCGCCCTCGTCCGCCTCGAGTCGGCAGTGGAGGCCGCTATGAAACTGGAGCAACATGCAGTGCCACTGCTTCAGTCTGGGCGGCAGCGGCGGAAGTTGTACCAGAACGAGTGCTCTTCGCCGTCCCACCTCCGCGACCACCACTGGTCGTCTTCTGAATTTTCCCTCCTCCACGCCTACCCACGCCGACAGCAGCAGGAACGTCCTCGCTAACAGAAGCATCGGAGGTCACTGAAACGGCCTCGGCCGCCGGCCGCTTCTTGCTCCGTCGCTGCTTCTCCTTCGCCGGGGCGGCAGCCTCTGCTGCATCCCGGTACTTTATCCCCATCAAATCATAAACCCGATTCACACGAGTCACCCCAGTCATCTCTTCTTTCAACTTTCTCTGCTCCAAGTCATCCACCTTCCCAACAAGCTCCAAAACCTCCGCCTCCACCAAAGCGCGGATCTTCTTCAAGGCCTCCGCCTCATCGGCGGAGGAAGCAAACTCCTCGGCCCAAACACTGCGAAGGTTGGGCAAGTGCAGGTCCTTCAGAAACTCAAACCCCATAGCCGCATAAGACGCCGGGCCCTCCTTCGCCAGGCCCTTCCAATCATGGTCGGCCTTCAAAGGCACGACCTTCGCACAATGATACTCCGCAAAAAGGTCCTGCTGTGTCATGCGTCGAGAAAGGTCGCGCATGGCGTCTTCCCAAAGACGTGACCCGAGATCGGAAGCGGGGGTCACTGTCAAGGACTCTTTGTCAGGAATCGGGCGAAGGCCGCCCACCAGACCGTGCCCCTCCGCGTTCTCCAGGCAATAGTAAAACCATCTGCTGAGCCAGTCCTCCCATTTGTTTCTCTGAGCTTGCACAGGCACCTTCGTAGTATTCCGGCGGCGAAGCGTGAGTGCACCAAATTGACTCTCCTCCACCAGCGTAGTGTCGTCGGTCTCCGTCTTTTTCGACTTCTTCTGAAGGTGCATGCTATGCACCTTCGCAAGCCCTTCCACCGTCGGTTCCACTCCTTGCGAGTGGCACCCCGAGACGAACGCGCATAGCTTCGGGAAGTTGTTCGGCTTCAGATGGTGAAATTGAACGCCAAACTTCCACAGAGCACCGAGCACCAGCGGGTGAGGTGGAAAATGAAGCCCCGCTTCAAAGAAGGACTCAAACACCACCACCTCGTTGTCGTCAGGGTGAGGCGTCAGCACCCCTCCAGGAACCTTCGCTCGGTCCCTTTCCAGCCACCCCCTGGCTGCAAACCTGTCAAGGTCAGCGGCCTTGACTGAACTGGCTCGGATCCCATAGATGGGAACGGTGGTAACAGTTCCCATCTTCTCAGACCCCTTCGCCATTCAACGCTCACCTCCACCCCCTTAAGATCACCTCCGCCCTCGCTAACAACAACAACCAACCGTCGACCTCCGACACCCTCCTGTCCCCACCCTCGAAGCAATTGACAACCTTCGCGTACGAGGAGGATGAGAAACGTCTGGTGGCTAGAGCTCAAGAGCAGTCAAAAGCGTCTCTTTCACCCACCCCAGCTATTTATAGGCCGGGGGATTTCACCGCGGTAACGGCCGGCGCGAATCTCGAGGACACGGCAATCGAGTGGCGCAAGGCGCGCCACGCAAACCCTAGCCGTCCCATCCCCGCTACAGTGGCGAAGCCCATCCCAGCCCATCACCCAACGCAATTAACCAAACAAAGTGGGCCTAGCTAAAACGGGCCGCGAGCAACTGTTGGGCATCGCTGCGGAGGTGGGCCTTAGGTGTGGCAGAACCTCCTAAGTAATGTGGCCCACATGCACTAATCCTCGTCTTAACAGACCTCAGATTACTATGCATGTGTTCCACACGACTTATGAAGCCCCGTCGATGTTCTTAACGAACACCGATTGAACCACTTTTTACATTCATACCCGGGATCAACAATGGAGTAACCACAACATTACAACATTTGTTATAAAATATTTATCAGAGTGCGGAAGAATAATAACATTAATTTTTCAAATAATGAATAGGATAATATTTTACAAACTTAACTTTATATTGCGGAAGTAGAGTGGAGCTACAGAAGACAACTTAGGTAGGACACCTAAGTTGCGAGAGGCAACCAAATCATGTCGAGCCCAGCGACACAATCCTGGCTAGTAGCAACAGTCAGTACCTGCAACAGGGGTAGAACAAACCCTGAGTACATGAAGGTACTCCGCAAGACTTACCCGACTAAAAGAAAAGACTCTCAAGGATATCTTTGGCTTTTGAGTAGTTGAGCTAGAAAAGGAGAGTTTTGCGGAAATTCATTACTAATCTTGAAACCTTACTTTCAATATTTTAAACGGAATAAAAGCATCAACTTCTATTATATCTATTAAAGCTAGATTTGCACCTGTTCTATTCTCAGCAATCATTTAAGCATCACACTTGAGATTATCTTTCCAGCTGCTTCCTTCTCGATTCCACGAGTCACCAAGAACCAATTCTTTCATATTTCGCTTGATTGCTACGATGTATGGTCGGAGGATCAAGTCTCCATAACCGAGGAGCACGACGATTCGAACCGATTTACTCAGCTGAGGATCCCTAAACACACGATATAAGTGGGACTCTAACCCACAATTATATCAACAATACCGTCGGACATTCTAGAACTAGGCTCAGCTTCCGCGCCACCCGAGAGTACACTTACACCTCCAATCCGGAGGACACGGCCCACGAGGGTATTGTACTCCGCCATCTCGCCACTCCCAGTGCACGGGCTCACCGTACTAGTCCTTAGATTATCCTAGGGTAAAGCTTTTCCGTAGATATGTGAGTAGTTGCAAAGTCTTGTCCAGCTGGCCAAACAACGGCCGGTCCTTAATCGACAAGTCGGAAACACTACATCAAGACTCCATTCCCGATGCAAGTTACCCGACCGGTCTCAATTTAATATAACCATATTCTTATGCCCTCGTGACCCATCTTTAGGTCTAGAGAAGCAAAGATACAATGGTAAATCATGATCAAAGATTAATGACCTACAACTTCTACCGAAGTCTAAGCATGGCTAAGCATAAGAAATCGACCTACACATACTAGTGGGATATCATGATGTAAAAGTAGATCAAGGTAGTCATGCGGCAACGGTATCAACCAAATCCTATTAACTTAATGCACAATACACTAGACTTATAGTGTAAAATATTTGCAGAAACAGAAATAGGTTGCATGCTCCGGGGCTTGCCTGTGTTGCAGCGGAGTTAGATTCCAATTATCAGAGTTGACATCAACACCATGGATGACACCTTCTCGAGTACCACTGTCGGACGACATCTTTCCGAACGTCGATCAACACAATCCACCTCACTCTCGAAACAACTACACGTAATTAATGAAGCGTGATTTAGAACGATGAGCTCATGGCATGATGCATGAAGATACATGATGAAAGCATAACAACTAGATTAACTTGAGTACAACTTTCCTTCGCGATACAGTTGTACTCTAACAACATTAATTAAACAAAACCTATGGTTACATAGGTGAAGCCACTCTAGTTACGACAAGCGAGAGATCAAGATAATTCATACAAGAACACATCAACTAAACCCTAATGACTTGATCAAGAGAGCACAAACAACTAATTAAAGTGCCAAAGGCCATTAAGATCAATGACCTAAGGTCTTCAATCACTCTCAAAGTCACTCAAGAAAATCCTAAGTCATAAAGAACTAAATAAGTAATTAAAGATCTATTAAAAACTAAATATAAAATAAAGACTAAATAAAAAGTTGTCAAATAAATCTCACAAATTAAACTCAAGCTTCTCATGGCCTGAGAAGACTACCAAATAATTTTCAAGATTTTTGGAACAATAAATAAATAACTAAAAATAAAAGAAGGAGCATTTTTCAATTAAAAGGGCTAATTTTAAAACATATAAAACATAACCAAAATAGGCATCTAATATTTTTCTAAAATCAAGCACATGATAAAGAGCATTCATAAAAATTTTCATAATTTTTGGAGCTACCAATAATTCTATACAAAATAAACAAATTGCAACACTATTCACTAAAACAGAAAATAATAAAACCTAAATAAAAAGGAAAAGGCGAACCGGGCCGAATCCGGCCGACTCGGCCAAAGATTGCGGTCCGGCCCAAACAAGTAGCAGGCCGGCCCAACAAGCTCGGCCGAGCCGGGCCGACGGCGGCGAAGGAGCTCGCCGGCGATATCTCGCCGGCGGCGGAGGTCTCCGGCGGCAAGGCTTGGTCCTACGTGACCCCAAGACACGGCGCACCTCCTGGGCTAGCTAATGGGACGGCGGAGCGACGGCAGCACTCTCGCCGGCGGCCATGGCGGCACGGCGGAGCGGCTACGCGACGGGAAAGCTCACCGGAGCTTTTCCGGCGGCGTTAGCGCGCGAGCGGGGTGCTACGCGACGCGGCGAGCGGGATGCGCGAGCCAAGGATGCAGCGCGAGACCCTATCGGCCTCGGCCTTGGACGCGGCGGCGGCGGCACGGCAAGCGGCGGCGACGCGACGGCGGCCGGCTGCTACGGTGCCCTAGCGGCTCAAGTAAGGGCATGGATAGGACGAGGAGCTCACCCTGGTGACGATGCGCTTGAAGATGGGATAATTGGGCGGCGGAGATGGGAGCTTGGCGGTGGCGGCAATGGCGTCGGCGGCGGGCTCGGCGCGAAGCTTCGCGTTCGGCGTGTCCTGTCCACCAAGCGAGAATCAAGGAGCGCATCACGTGCCGGCGATCAAGGCGAACATGGTGGCGAGAGGAATTGGAAAATGGAGCAACGATGACGACCTACGACGATGGCGAATCACGACGGCTCGGCGACCGACCGCGAGGAAGAAAGTGGGCGTGCGGCGATTCTAGCGGGAGCAAGGCGCCACGATCAAGCTCAACGGACGCGCGAGGACGAGGCGGAGCTAGCGGTGGTATTTTCTTGGGCGGAAGCGACGAAACGACGACGTGCGTGCGGAGGCGGAGCTCGGGCGCGGCAATGGCGAGCGGCGGCCGAGGCGAAGGGATAAGGAGGAGGGGAGTGGTTGGCCGGCCGGGGCGGGGTTAAGGCGCGGGACGGGCGAGGGAACGGCGACACGCGGCGGAGAAGCTTCGAGCGGCGTCGCGGGCAACCGCGGCAGGCGGCATGGCCGCGGCGATGCGGCGCCAGTGAGGGAGAACGGGGAGATCGACGTCAAAGCCACGGGGACAGATTTTGAAATTTTCAAATTACTCCAAAATTTTGAACTGAAGTTGAAAAATTCCAAAAAGCAACCCTAGCTAATTTTTCATTCTCTACAACTTTCTCAACTGGCACATTTTCAAATTTTGCAAGGAAAATTGAATTTGAATCAAATTTTGAAAAGGGGACAAAAACCCTAGAAACAAATATATGCAATTACTTTTGATTTTTCAATAAAACTTGAAAAACTCCAAAACTATGAAATACTCAACTTTTCAAACTACACATTTTCTCCAAAAAGAGTTTTCCCAAAATATGCATAGTTTTTGAATTATGATTTGAAATTCAAAAGGGGACAAGCGTCGGAAAATCGTATTTTCAAAATAATTTGAAATTCTTTTTGGAAACTTGAAAAACTTTGAACACCAATATTGAAGCTCTCATCAAGACCCAAAATATTGCTTTTTGGACCAACCCCAAATTCTTTGTAGATTTTGAAATAGAGAAAAGGGGGTAAATCGGGGTTTTCGGGAAAACGGGGTTTTTGAAACAATTGGAGCTCGATTTACTTTCTACACTAACTAATCGGGCATTAGCAATCACAAGCATCATTTCATATGTAAAACAAAGCATCACATCAAAAATAATATTAAAACATGAATGCATTAATGCCATGATGCTCGATGATTAAGCCTTAATAAAATTCTAAATCAAGTTTTAGTTGCAATTAACATCTAGGATGTTACATCCTTTCCCCCTTAAAGAAATCTCGTCCCGAGATTTTGGAGCAACAAAATCCCGTGGGGTAAGTAATGGAAAAGGAAATGTGTCAAGCAAATCAACTTTGAGAAGTTCATAGATCATCAAGGTTCGATTCGAGAGTTACAACCATGAGATAAAAGTGGTCACAACGACAAGGTATTTAGAGTTTCAAGGGAGTTTCAAGCAATAATTCCCAAGATAAGTTCAAAGAGTAGGGTACATTGTCATGAGACTATAATGGCTCATGCCCGCAAACATTGATACCTGCGCGCGCCTAGCAGAAACTTGTGTGCCCGGGTCACACAAGAGACTCCGTGTTCCGTCGCGGCACCGGGGTTTCGGGACATGGCGCATTATAGGGCACAACAATCTTAACCCACATCTCTTAGTAATATCGGGAATGTAACCGAGATCAAAAATCGGTCACGGTCACAAGGTATTTAGGGAGTTCAAAGAACAACTTTGAATCCCAAGAATATTCAATAAGTAAAGTACATCCATTGTGATCTACTACGATACTGTGCATAGCCTGGTGAAAACTCATGTGGTCGCAAATCACGGGAGATTTCAAAGTTGACACGGCACCATAGTCACGGGTCGAGACACCACTATATAACACATCAAAATGACTTTTGACAAACATTTGTCAAATATTATGATCAAAAGATTAGCATGTTCAAAGAATGAGAACACACTTAATTTTGGATTATAAGGGTTCATGATCATAGACTTGGGTAACGGCGAATGCCCAGCGGTAACACCACACGGGCGACCCTAGGTTTCGACGATGTTTCCAAGTCATGAATCATGGTTCCTTAAGGACACAATTATAGTGACATGAAAGCGAGATATACGTCGTCAGACGACATCAAGGAGATAGCATATGCCGAAGTTGAAAGAAATCAAGGTGTGACACATACTTAACAAAAGAATTAAGGATTCACACTAGTTTCAGTTTTCAAGGTAATAGTGTACTTCGGGCATATTCCACAAATTCCCAAGGATCGAAACTTATGGAGTACGGGATTATTAACAGTGGCAAAAACCTGGTATAAGACGAGATTCAAAGCAATGGAACAATTATAAAGGATGTAACTGTTCTTCAAACATAGGGAGGGAATTGTAAGCACCACCATAGAACACATCATAATGACTTTCGACAAACATTTGTCGAATATGAAGGTCAAGAGATTAGCATGTTCAAAGAATGTGAACACACTAATTGTGAACTATAAGGTTTCATGATCATAGACCCCGACATTAGTGAACGCCGGCAGTAATTCCTTATGGTCATAAGCCACAGGAGACCCGGGTTTCATCGCTATTTCCCGGTCATAGATCATGGTACCTTAGCGAACATAATCAAGTTATGAACAAATGAGATATATGTCATCAAATGACACCAAGGAGATAGTATGTGTCGGAGTTGAAAAGAATCAAGGCATGGCACATACTCAACAAAAGAATCAAGAATTTGTACCAGGTTTCATCTTTAAGATAATGATGTATATCAAGGTATATTCCACAAATTCCCAAAGATCAGAAATTTATGAAATAAATGATTCAATTGATAAACAATCCTGGTACATGGCGAGATTTAACAATAGAACAATCATAAAGGAATATAACCATTCCAACCTTAAGGGGGTCTTTTAACTTCCAAAAGATTTTCATATGATACGCTCGTCCTATACGTCCTCACAATGTTAGAAAACTTCAACTTTACCCAAGTTAGTGAACTAGAGGGCTTGTTAGACTAACCTGTTAGAAGACACTTCGCGAAGCTTTTGTCGAGAGAGTTGACTTCCATGTTGACCATTTGAAGAAGTACCGAGAAACTTCTCAAAGTCTTTCAATTGAGGAAAGAAAATAGATAAGGATCCATTTTTAATTTGTTAACTTTAAAAACTTTTATATAGTAAAATCATTTTGAAGTTTTCAAATGTAATGTTGTAGCCGATCCAAAGTATGAGCTCGATACCAACCGTGGCGGAACCTCCTAAGTAATGTGGCCACATGCACTAATCCTCGTCTTAACAGACCTCAGATTACTATGCATGTGTTCCACACGACTTATGAAGCCCCGTCGATGTTCTTAACGAACACCGATTGAACCACTTTTTACATTCATACCCGGGATCAACAATGGAGTAACCACAACATTACAACATTTGTTATAAAATATTTATCGAGTGCGGAAGAATAATAACATTAATTTTTCAAATAATGAATAGGATAATATTTTACAAACTTAACTTTATATTGCGGAAGTAGAGTGGAGCTACGAAGACAACTTAGGTAGGACACCTAAGTTGCGAGAGGCAACCAAATCATGTCGAGCCCCGACACAATCCTGGCTAGTAGCAACGGTACACACCCGCTTGAGGGTAGAACAAACCCGAGTACATGAAGGTACTCCGCAAGACTTACCCGACTAAAAGAAAAGACTCTCAAGGATATCTTTGGCTTTTGAGTAGTTGAGCTAGAAAAGGAGAGTTTTGCGGAAATTCATTACTAATCTTGAAACCTTACTTTCAATATTTTAAACGGAATAAAAGCATCAACTTCTATTATATCTATTAAAGCTAGATTTGCACTGTTCTATTCTCGGCAATCATTTAAGCATCACACTTGAGATTATCTTTCCAGCTGCTTCCTTCTCGATTCCACGAGTCACCAAGAACCAATTCTTTCATATTTCGCTTGATTGCTACGATGTATGGTCGGAGGATCAAGTCTCCATAACCGAGGAGCACGACGATTCGAACCGATTTACTGTTGAGGATCCCTAAACACACGATATAAGTGGGACTCTAACCCACAATTATATCAACAATACCGTCGGACATTCTAGAACTAGGCTCGGCTTCCGCGCCACCCGAGAGTACACTTACACCTCCAATCCGGGGGACACGGCCCACGAGGGTATTGTACTCCCGCCATCTCGCCACTCCCAGTGCACGGGCTCACCGTACTAGTCCTTAGATTATCCTAGGGTAAAGCTTTTCCGTAGATATGTGAGTAGTTGCAAAGTCTTGTCCATTTGGCCAAACAACGGCCGGTCCTTAATCGACAAGTCGGAAACACTACATCAAGACTCCATTCCCGATGCAAGTTACCCGACCGGTCTCAATTTAATATAACCATATTCTTATGCCCTCGTGACCCATCTTTAGGTCTAGAGAAGCAAAGATACAATGGTAAATCATGATCAAAGATTAACAGCCTACAACTTCTACCGAAGTCTAAGCATGGCTAAGCATAAGAAATCGACCTACACATACTAGTGGGATATCATGATGTAAAAGTAGATCAAGGTAGTCATGCGGCAACGGTATCAACCAAATCCTATTAACTTAATGCACAATACACTAGACTTATAGTGTAAAATATTTGCGAAATGAAATAGGTTGCATGCTCTCGGGGCTTGCTCGTGTTGCGACGGAGTTAGATTCCAATTATCGAGTTGACATCAACACCATGGATGACACCTTCTCGAGTACCTTTGTCGGACGACATCTTTCCGAACGTCGATCAACACAATCCACCTCACTCTCGAAACAACTACACGTAATTAATGAAGCGTGATTTAGAACGATGAGCTCATGGCATGATGCATGAAGATACATGATGAAAGCATAACAACTAGATTAACTTGAGTACAACTTTCCTTCGCGATACGAGTTGTACTCTAACAACATTAATTAAACAAAACCTATGGTTACATAGGTGAAGCCACTCTAGTTACGACAAGCGCAGATCAAGATAATTCATACAAGAACACATCAACTAAACCCTAATGACTTGATCAAGAGAGCACAAACAACTAATTAAAGTGCCAAAGGCCATTAAGATCAATGACCTAAGGTCTTCAATCACTCTCAAAGTCACTCAAGAAAATCCTAAGTCATAAAGAACTAAATAAGCAATTAAAGATCTATTAAAAACTAAATATAAAATAAAGACTAAATAAAAAGTTGTCAAATAAATCTCACAAATTAAACTCAAGCTTCTCATGGCCTGAGAAGACTACCAAATAATTTTCAAGATTTTTGGAACAATAAATAAATAACTAAAAATAAAAGAAGGAGCATTTTTCAATTAAAAGGGCTAATTTTAAAACATATAAAACATAACCAAAATAGGCATCTAATATTTTTCTAAAATCAAGCACATGATAAAGAGCATTCATAAAAATTTTCATAATTTTTGGAGCTACCAATAATTCTATACAAAATAAACAAATTGCAACACTATTCACTAAAACGGGAAAATAATAAAACCTAAATAAAAAGGAAAAGGCGACCGGGCCGAATCCGGCCGACTCGGCCAAAGATCATTTTGTGCGGTCCGGCCCAAACGAGTAGCGAGCCGGCCCAACAAGCTCGGCCGAGCCGGGCCGACGGCGGCGAGGAGCTCGCCGGCGATATCTCGCCGGCGGCGAGGTCTCCGGCGGCAAGGCTTGGTCCTACGTGACCCCAAGACACGGCGCACCTCCGGGCTAGCTAATGGGACGGCGGAGCGACGGCGCAAAGACTCTCGCCGGCGGCCATGGCGGCACGGCGGAGCGGCTACGCGACGGGAAAGCTCACCGGAGCTTTTCCGGCGGCGTTAGAGCGCGAGCGGGGTGCTACGCGACGCGGCGAGCGGGATGCGCGAGCCAAAGGATGCAGCGCGAGACCCTATCGGCCTCGGCCCTGGATGCGGCGGCGGCAACACGGCAAGCGGCGACGACGCGACGGCGGCCGGGCGCTCCGGTGCCCTAGCGGCTCAAGTAAGGGCATGGATAGGACGAGGAGCTCACCCCGGTGACGATGCGCTTGAAGATGGGATGGTGGGCGGCCGGAGATGGGAGCTTGGCGGTGGCGGCAATGGCGTCGGCGGCGGGCTCCGGCGGCGGAAGCCGCGTTCCGGCGTGTCCCGTCCACCAAGCGAGAATCAAGGAGCGCATCACGTGCCGGCGATCAAGGCGAACATGGTGGCGAGAGGAATTGGAAAATGGAGCAACGATGACGACCTACGACGATGGCGAATCACGACGGCTCGGCGACCGACCGCGAGGAAGAAAGTGGGCGTGCGGCGATTCTAGCGGGAGCAAGGCGCCACGATCAAGCTCAACGGACGCGCGAGGACGAGGCGGAGCTAGCGGTGGTATTTTCTTGGGCGGAAGCGACGAAACGGCGACGGCGTGCGGAGGCGGAGCTCGGGGCGCGGCAATGGCGAGCGGCGGCCGAGGCGAAGGGATAAGGAGGAGGGGGAGTGGTTGGCCGGCGGGGCGGGGTTAAGGCGCAGGACGGGCGGAGGGAACGGCGACACGCGGCGGAGAAGCTTCGAGCGGCGCGGCGGCAACGGGCGGCGATCGGGCGGCATGGCCGCGGCGATGCCGGCGCCCGAGGAGAACACGGGGAGATGCGACGTCAAGCACGGGGACAGATTTTGAAATTTTCAAATTACTCCAAAATTTTGAACTGAAGTTGAAAAATTCCAAAAAGCAACCCTAGCTAATTTTTCATTCTCTACAACTTTCTCAACTGGCACATTTTCAAATTTTGCAAGGAAAATTGAATTTGAATCAAATTTTGAAAAGGGGACAAAAACCCTAGAAACAAATATATGCAATTACTTTTGATTTTTTCAATAAAACTTGAAAAACTCCAAAACTATGAAATACTCAACTTTTCAAACTACACATTTTCTCCAAAAAGAGTTTTCCCAAAATATGCATAGTTTTTGAATTATGATTTGAAATTCAAAAGGGGACAACTGTCGGAAAATCGTATTTTCAAAATAATTTGAAATTCTTTTTGGAAACTTGAAAAACTTTGAACACCAATATTGAAGCTCTCATCAAGACCCAAAATATTGCTTTTTGGACCAACCCCAAATTCTTTGTAGATTTTGAAATAGAGAAAAGGGGGTAAATCAGGGTTTTCGGGAAAACAGGGTTTTTGAAACAGAATTGGAGCTCGATTTACTTTCTACACTAACTAATCGGGCATTAGCAATCACAAGCATCATTTCATATGTAAAACAAAGTATCACATCAAAAATAATATTAA
The DNA here is from genome assembly GCA_018135685.1 of Themeda triandra. Taxonomy (NCBI): domain Eukaryota; kingdom Viridiplantae; phylum Streptophyta; class Magnoliopsida; order Poales; family Poaceae; genus Themeda; species Themeda triandra. The sequence continues at coordinate 1,336,951 of JAENPR010000034.1, forward strand.
AACATGAATGCATTAATGCCATGATGCTCGATGATTAGGCCTTAATAAAATTCTAAATCAAGTTTTAGTTGCAATTAACATCTAGGATGTTACATTAGGCGTCACGCCACCGGACCATTCTCCCTCTTTTCTTAAGGGCGTTGCTCCGACCCCGCCAGCCGGGCCGAACCATCGTGGGGCTACTGTTGGCGGGAACAACCTCCGCTAGGACCCCCCTACTTAGCTTCGCGGCCCTAGCATGGGCCAAGACAGGCAAAACCGCCAAGCGACCTTGGACAACCTTCGCCATTGTGCGCCCATTTATGGCGAAGGTCGCCAAGTCCGTTTTAACGATTCGGCGAAGATACGTCATACCTCCGCAATCGTGCTCTTCAAATCTCTTATCGCGCAGGTGTACAAGGTTTTGGCGGAGTTTCCCAAGACCTCCGCGATGAGCAGGGTCCCCGAGGACCTTCGGAGGAGTCGTTCAGCCACCCGGCACCTGAGGCAGCAGAAGACCTCCGGACGATTGCCCACAAGGTCGACGCGGGGCGATGCCGAAAACCCGACGCGTGGTGACAGCAGAGGGCGACACGTGGAGTCCTGGAGGGCATGACACGTGGTGTTTTGGGATAGCACTAGGAGGAGATGCTTTTGATTTTACAGTGTACAATAATGCCCCTGTTGAGGCCCACTTGTAAGTGTAATAAGGGTTGAAACCCTAGAGTAAAAAGCCACAAGACCCTTGGTATGGCCTATAAATACCAGGGGTATGGCATGTGTAAGGGGGGGACTCTTGACATTTTTAGTCCCAATTAATGCAAAAACCCCTAAGGGGGGCCCACCAACACTTGCTTCCCTTTGGCACTTGTTTGAACCCCACACCCCGTCTGGGAAACCTTCGCCCTCCTCCTCCGGACCCCGGCGAAGGTAGGGGGCAAGAGTTTATACCAACAGTAGGAAGAAAAGGGAAAAATAAAAAGAAATGGTAGGAAGGGTTAGAGGCGAGCCCACATTCCACACGGAGCACCTAGGCAAGAAAAATAAAAAGAGATGGTAGGAAGGGGAAAAAAAGATGGTAGAAAGAAAAGGGAAAAATAAAATGAAATGGTCGGAAGGGTTAGAGGAGAGCCCACATTCCATAGAGATGGTAGGAAGGGAAAAATAAAAAAAATGGTAGGAAGAAATGGGGAAAATAAAATGGTTGGAAGGGTTAGAGGCGAGCCCATATTTCATAGAGCCAAGCATCTGTTGGATTTATTATGGGCTAGGCCCATTTTAGATTTAATAATAAATCAAATAAACTCTATGGTATGTAATTGTGGAGAATATTAATTGTACCGGATTGGAAGTCCAACAGTCCTTGACTTGACTTATATTGTGAGAATTATTCCACTTAATTTGAGAGGCAAGGAAAAGGACCGAGGTGTGCCACACGCGCGCGGGCGCCGCCGCCGCCGCCGGCCGGGCCGGGCCGTGGGTGTGGGCGTGGCGAGGCGAGGCGAGGCAGGCAGGCGGCGAGCGAGCGGATGGACGGACGTGTTAATTTTTTAGCACTCACATACGGGAGTTTCAATTGAGTTAATTCTCCGGGAGTTTCAACTCAGTTAAACTCTTCGCTTACCGTCTAACCCTTCAGCTCCTGCGCGACCTCTCCCTCTTCCACTTCCTGGCCGCGGGCTATATATAGGGTACCGCCCTCTTCCTCCAGACATACGAGACCACACACCACCAGAATCGCAACCCTCCGCAGCAATAGAGAATTCCCATCTCGTCGATCCGCGCGCACGGTGAAGCGAGAGGGTAGGTGCCTCCGGAGCCTTTGCCGATTGAGACCTTGCACGGGGGGTCGGCAATTAGGTTTTTGGGGAGCGTCTATGCGACTGCCCAAGCTCCATTGTTGCTGTTCTTCGCGCCGGGAAGAGCTCGTCAAGATCGTCTTCTTCCTCTACGTCCCGGAGAAGAGATCGGCTACTGCAAGTCTTCATCATGGCGATAGAAGATGGACATACTTCGGGAGTGAAGGGATCCTTCATTGGAGGGTATGAATTGTTTATCCCCTCTTTAGTTTTTGCGTTTCTGATCATGCCTGTTTCTTTAGCTATTATGCGATGTTTTAGTATGTGTTGTCACTATGATTCACTAGATCCAGAACATCATTTCAGCACTTATATTGTCTCGTTCTCTGTATCGCTATATGTATTGTCTATTGTTTCAATAGTTGTTAAGATGTTTTGTCGGTTATTCTCTCGCATGATCCGAGGCTCTGTCGAGATGTTTCATATGCTATCTAATGTTATTTTCAGCCATGATATACATGATTAATCTTGATGCTATGCATTATATGTCATGTTTATATGTCTTTAATTATGATATGCTTTGCATGTTTGTTAATCACATGGTTCATATTCATATGAACATGATTGTTGCTATGATCTTTATTTACGAATATATAAATGTCATCATCATATTGTTAATTTATGGAATTAAATTGACATGGAAATTGCCTAATATTCTAACAGCATCTAGTCACGAAGCACCGAAGCAATAGTGGCAGTACCTCATGACCTTTTTCTCTTTCTACCATCTCTGAGACATGTGTTGTGGTGTGTTTAGTTAAGAAGACTTCCATTAGGCTAGAGAAACAATGTGGGACTATAACAAGAGAACACGAGAAACCTAAGCTGCCTGTTCAGTATCCACGTAAGATAACAGTATGTAATTCTCCGGCCCGACCCGTTCCAGCCCGTGTGCACTTGTTGGAGCATTGTGGGATGCACTTGTTGGAAAGTTTGGGGTAACCGATGCCGGTAGTGAGCTGTACCTCATGGAGCAGCTGTATGACTACAAGATGGTTGAAAACTGATCTGTAGTGGAATAGGCTCATGAGATTCAGGCACTGGCTAAGGAACTCGAACTATTCCCTTGTCTTCTTCCTAACAAGTTTGTGGCTGGCGGTATAATCGCCAAGTTACCACCTTCTTGGAAGGATTTTGCCACCTCCCTTAAACATAAGAGGCAGGAGTTCAATGTTGAGGAGCTCATTGGCACTCTTGATGTTGAGGAGAGGGCAAGGGCAAAGGACAAAGGGAAAGGTGATGAGACCGCTTCGCAAATATGGTGCGAAGAAATTCAACAAGTTCAAGAAGAAGAAACAAAACAAGCAAGAGAATTCTCCAAAGCACATTCGACGGCACATTTTAAGAAGAAGAACAACACCAACAAAAGCAAGGGAGGTTGCTTTGTTTGTGGGAGTGATCAGCATTGAGCTAGAGAGTGCCCAGATCGCAAGTTCAACCCAGAGAAGAAGTCAGCAAATGTTGTCACTACAGAGGCTGCAGATGGAACAACGGGGTATGGTAATTCTTTGCCATTTGTTCTTTCGATACGTAATTCACCGGAGTGGTGGAAGGATAGTGGTGCTAATATACATGTGTGTGCTGATATTTTTTTGTTCTCTTTTTACTAGGTCAGGAGGTCTGGCGCCTTGTTGATGGGAAATGGGTCGCGTGCTCATGTTCTTGGTGTTGGTACGGTCATTCGAAGTTTACTTCGGGAAAGACGGTGCCGAAGAGCGTGCAAAGCATGTGCCCTCCATAAAGAAGAACCTTGTTAGCGCGTCTATGCTTTGTAAAGATGGCTACAAAGTTGTTCTTGAGGCGAATAAATGTGTTGTTTCTAAACATGGTACTTTTGTTGGAAAAGGTTATGATTGCGGAGGTCTGTTCCGCCTATCCTTGCATGATGTTTGTAATAAGTTGGTAAACTCGGTTGATTTTTCCGATGAATCCGATTTGTGGCATTCACGCTTTTGTCATGCAAGTTATAGTTGTCTTATGCGGCTAGCAAACCTGAATTTAATTCCTAAATTTAACCTAGTCAAAAAGTCTAAGTGCCATGTTTGTGTTGAATCAAAACAACCCCGCAAGCCCCACAAGGTTTGTTGAGGCGAGAATCGGCACCTCTAGAACTTGTTCATTCGATCTTTGTGAGATGAATGGAATTTTGACTAAAGGTGGCAAAAGATATTTTCTCACCTTTATAGATGATTCCACCAGATTTTGCTATGTGTACCTCTTAAAAACAAAAGATGAAGCGCTGAATTATTTTAAGTCCTATAAAGCCGAAGTTGAAAACCAACTTGAGAGGAAAATAAAACGTTTAAGGTCCGATAGAGGAGGTGAATATTTCTCTAATGTTTTCGATGAGTTTGCGTGGAACTTGGAATTGTTCATGAGAGGACACCTCCATTCTCACCACAATCCAATGGGATTGCCGAAAGGAAAAACCGCACTCTAACTGATTTAGTAAATGCCATGTTGAGAACAACGGGATTATCCAAGGAATGGTGGGGTGAGGCAATTTTGACTGCGTGTCATGTCCTGAACAGAGTTCCTACAAAGAACAAAGAGATTACACCATTCGAGGAATGGGAGAAGAAAAGATTAAACCTCTCTTACTTGCGCACTTGGGGATGTTTGGCTAAAGTGAATGTGCCAATAAACAAGAAGCGTAAGCTAGGGCCTAAAACTCGTTGATTGTATATTCCTGGGCTATGCCTTCCATAGTGTTGGTTATAGGTTCTTAATTATAAAATCTGATGTGCACGATATGTATGTTGATACTATCATGGAATCAAGAGACGCTACATTTTTTGAGAATGAGTTTCCAATGAGGACTACACCTAGTGAAACAAATCATGAGAATATAATTTCAAATGAGCGAGAACTATCTATTCCCATAGATCATGCTGAGGAATCTCCTTTGCACATCCCTGAGGAAGATGATGCTATAGTCACACGCAAGAGTAAGAGGCAAAGAGTTGCTAAAACTTTTGGTGATGATTTTATAGTATACCTTGTGGAAGACACGCCATCCACCATACAAGAGGCCTATTCTTCTCTTGATGCTGACTTATGGAAGGAAGCAGTAAGGAGTGAGATGAAATCTATTATGGCTAATGGAACATGGGAGGTCGTGGACCGTCCTTATGGCTGTCAACCTATAGGGTGCAAGTGGATTTTCAAGAAAAAGCTTAGGCCTGATGGTACCATTGAGAGGTACAAGGCAAGGCTTGTGGCCAAAGGCTATACCCAGAAAGAAGGGGAAGATTTCTTTGACACTTATTCACCTGTGGCTCGATTGACTATAATTCGTACTTTGATAGTGGCAGCCTCTCATGGTCTTATCATTCATCGATGGATGTAAAGACAAGCTTTCCTAAATGGAGAGTTGGATGAGGAGATCTATATGGATCAGCCGAGATGGTTTCATTGCGGATGGTCAAGAGAACAAGGTGTGTAGGCTGTTAAAATCTTTGTATGGCACGAAACAAGCTCCTAAGCGGTGGCATGAAAAGTTTGATAATACTCTCACTACCGCTGGATTTGCTTTGTGAATGAGGCGGATTCGTGTGTGTATTATAAACATGGTGGGGGTGAATTTGTCATGCTATGCCTTTATGTTGATGACATATTGATCTTTGGATCAAACCTCAAGGTCATTGAGGATGTGAAGAATCTTCTATCGAGCAATTTTGATATGAAGGATGCGGGAGAAGCCGATGTCATTCTAAACATCAAGCTTATCGGTGAAGGTGATGGTGGGGTAACTTTGTTACAATCTCACTATGTGGAAAAGATGTTGAGTCGCTTTGGTTTCGGATCGTGATCCCGCTCCCACACCTTATGACCCTAGCATGATTCTGAGAAAGAATAGAAGAATTGTAAGGGATCAATTAACATACTCCCAGATCATTGGCTCTTTGATGTACTTGGCAAGTGCAACTAGGCCTGACATCTCTTATGCTGTGTGCAAGCTGAGTCGGTTTGTTTCAAAACCAGGAGATGAACATTGGCGTGCTCTAGAGAGAGTGTTGCGCTACCTGAAAGGTACTATGACTTATGGTATTCATTATACTGGGTACCCCAGAGTGCTAGAAGGCTATTGTGATGCCAACTGGATCTCTAATGCTGATGAGCTTCATGCCACAAGCGGATATGTGTTCTTGCTTGGAGGTGGTGCTGTTTCCTGGAAGTCTTGCAAGCAGACTATCTTAACGAAGTCTACAATGGAAGCGAACTCGCAAAGCATTAGACACCTGCTGGGCCGAGGCCGAGTGGCTACGTGATCTCCTAATGGATTTACCGTAGTTGAGAAACCAATGCGGCTATTTCCATGAACTGTGATAACCAGAGGCTGTTATTACAAAGGTAAACAGTTCAAGGAGTAACATGAAGTCCACAAGGCATGTAAAGAGAAGATTAAAATGTTTAAAGCTGAAAAACTCCGGAGTTATAATGTTGGATTATGTCCATACGTCGAATAACTGGTAGATCAGTTTACTAAGGGTGCAATCACGCAATGTGATAGAAAGTGCATCGAGAGAAATGGGTATGAGACCCACATGAGGTCTACTTTAGTGGTAAACCTGCTCCTTGTGATCGGAGATCCCGTGAATTGGAGTGGTGAAACAAGCTAGTAGTAGATCGAGAGGAAAGATCCCTTCTTGACTCATTTCGATGCACATCTTTCCTATCGTAAGGCGGGATGGTATGTTTGCCTTAATGTATTCCAAGAGCCTATTGAGGTGAGATGTTGTCCTACGAACATCTTTTGAGGAGTACACCTATATGAGTCGGCTCGGTCACAGTCTATGGGACATGGGTAATCCCTAAATACTCATGAAAGGCACAGAAGTGTGACTTATATGCTTCAAACGGCGGGAATGTCTTTAGCTGCCCAGTATCAGTAAAGGACTTGAGTGAATCTCATCTCGCACAAAACTGTCAATTCAAGGCTTAGTCCATTGTTCAGTTGTGAATGGGTGAAACTCTTGCTCTAGGTGGATGTTCAACTTAACAGTCTCCACCGAAACACTGGTATATCAAAGAGTTGTGGTTCTGATGCTTTACTTTTACAAACCCTAGAGTTTGGTGGGGATTGTTGGATTTATTATGGGCTAGGCCCATTTTAGATTTAATAATAAATCAAATAAACTCTATGGTATGTAATTGTGGAGAATATTAATTGTACCGGATTGAAAGTCCAACAGTCCTTGACTTGACTTATATTGTGAGAATTATTCCACTTAATTTGAGAGGCAAGGAAAAGGACCGAGGTGTGCCACACGCGCGCGCGCGCCGCCGCCGCCGACGCCGGCCGGGCCGGGCCGTGGGTGTGGCGAGGCGAGGCAGGCAGGCAGGCGGCGAGCGAGTGGACGGATGTGTTAATTTTTTAGTACTCACATACGGGAGTTTCAATTGAGTTAATTCTCCGGGAGTTTCAACTTAGTTAAACTCTTCGCTTACCGTCTAACCCTTCAGCTCCTGCGCAACCTCTCCCTCTTCCACTTCCTGGCCGCGGGCTATATATAGGGTGCCGCCCTCTTCCTCCAGACATACGAGACAACACACCACCAGAATCGCAACCCTCCGCAGCAACAGAGAATTCCCATCTCGTCGATCCGCGCGCACGGTGAAGCGAGAGGGTAGGTGCCTCCGGAGCCTTTGCCGATTGAGACCTTGCACGGGGGGTCGGCAATTAGGTTTTTGGGGAGCGTCTACGCGACTGCCCAACCTCCATTGTTGCTGTTCTTCGCGCCGGGAAGAGCTCGTCAAGATCGTCTTCTTCCTCTACGTCCCGGAGAAGAGATCGGCTACTGCAAGTCTTCATCATGGCGATAGAAGATGGACAGACTTCGGGAGTGAAGGGATCCTTCACTGGAGGGTATGAATTGTTTATCCCCTCTTTAGTTTTTGCGTTTCTGATCATGCCTGTTTCTTTAGCTGTTATGCGATGTTTTAGTATGTGTTGTCACTATGATTCACTAGATCCAGAACATCATTTCAGCACTTATATTGTCTCTGTTCCTGCTGTCTGCTATATGTATTGTCTATCTGTTTCAATAGTTCTGTTAAGATGTTTTGTCAGTTATTCTCTGCATGATCCAGTAGCTCTGTCGAGATGTTTCATATGCTATCTAATGTTATTTTCAGCCATGATATACATGATTAATCTTGATGCTATGCATTATATGTCATGTTTATATGTCTTTAATTATGATATGCTTTGCATGTTTGTTAATCACATGGTTCATATTCATATGAACATGATTGTTGCTATGATCTTTATTTACGAATATATAAATGTCATCATCATATTGTTAATTTATGGAATTAAATTGACATGGAAATTGCCTAATATTCTAAAGATCTAGTCACGAAGCACCGAAGCAATAGTGGCGTACCTCATGACCTTTTTCTCTTTCTACCATCTCTGAGACATGTGTTGTGGTGTGTTTAGTTAAGAAGACTTCCATTAGGCTAGAGAAACAATGTGGGACTATAACAAGAGAACACGAGAAACCTAAGCTTCCTGTTCAGTATCCACGTAAGATAATAGTATGTAATTCTCCGGCCCGACCCGGTCCAGCCCATGTGCTATCACTGACTTGCACGCCTCCCGCGGTCCCGCCGGGCCACGCATCCGTTCCGATTCGCACCGTGGAACGGCGTCGGCGAGCCGGTGCTCCTGATCCTTATGGTAGCGGCAAGTCAGAGTCAGAGATGAGATGGAAACAGGAAACCACTTGCTGCTTACAGCGCCCCTTGCCGGCCTGGCCATCGATTGCCGCCTTTCGACGATGGTGGGCTGGTGGCCGGTTACGAACTTAATTACGACGTGCGTGTAGGGCTGGATTAGTAGTGCATGCCCATCTGGGTATAATTGGTTGTTGTGTTAGAGCATCTCCAACAACTCACAATAGTTCACTTGGTATATCTTGTGTTATAGTAACTTGGTATTTTATTTTTCAAGTGAAAAAAACGTCTCTCTCCAACAACTTCTTATTCCCACTTGGTAAATCCCGTGATAACCACTTTGCAGATTAGTCTCTGAAATTTTTTGAAATCAACCAAGGACGTATCTATAACTCTTTGTGTCTAGTACTTTTTCAGAAAAGTCCGTAAAAGAAAATCTATCATGTGTTTAGTCCTCGGCAGTGGGCGGTGGCCGGGCGTCGCGCGGCAGGCGAGCGGTGGTCGGGCGTCGCGCGGTGGTCGGGCGTCGCGCGGTGGTCGGGCGTCGCGCGGTGGTCGGGCGTCGCGTGGAGAAGCGGTGGGCGAGCGGTGGCGGGCGGGTCTGGAGGTGGCGCGCGCCGTCCCGCTCCGTCCCCGATGGACGCGCCGACGCAGGTGGAGGACCGAAATCGCCGATGCGCGTCCGCTACGCGCGCGGATAGATACGCGCGCGGAGGCTTCTTTTTTTCAAGTTGGGAAAATACCAAATGACTTTACCAAGTTGTTGGAGATGTGATTTTGTGTTTTTGTAAAAAAAAAATAGAATACCAAGTGAATATAGGGAGTTGTTGGAGATGCTCGGCAAGCTAATGTGTGTTATTGCCAAGTCATGTGGTCAAACATGGCTTCGCTTGTTCAGCCATTGCCCAACTAAGCATGTGCGCGCGTGTGTGGTTATTTGTACTTGTGTAATCAGCTTGTCCCTTTTATTTTCATTCATGCGAGTGTTGTGATGAGCTTGTTATAGTGGAATTGGATGAGCTTGGCCTTCACAACGTTATAGGAGGCGCAACCCTCGGAGAGGGTAAATCAACCAGTGTCACATGTAAAGCATTGATAATGTTATATCACGGACATGGAGGAACGCGCCCACAAGTGTGCCGCCGCCGACGCCAATATACCCGGTGGCCTTAGGAAGGGAGGGGCCTGGGTGATCAGACATGCAGGGCGATGGTTCGACCAACGGTGAGCTCAGCAGCAATGAACAGGCTACAACCGGTGGACGGTGCCGGTGGCAGGGCGACAGGAGGTGGTAGGTTACTATCGGATTGGGATTAAGGAAGGAATGGAGGAGTGGCAGGGATGGGTGGTCAGCGATGAGGTGAGTTGGAAAGGCCTCCAACCGCACTAAGGGTCCGTCGGGTTTGGCTTTTGGGTCTGTTTTTGCTTTTTCAAAAGTAGTTTGTTTAAATACCAGAAACATTCTGAGAAGAAAGACGATGACAATTCCAGACTATAGTTGTGTCCTCTGCAGTAGTAATCTGGAGGAAACCTACTTTCACCTATTCTTCCAATGCATTTTTAGTAGGGACTGCTGGGTTAGCATCGGAATCAACTGGGACTTTGATCTAAACCCGGTTGACATGATTCTGCAAGCACGAGAGAATTTCAAGAGCCCTATCTTCAGAGAGGTCTTGATTGCTGCCTGTTGGTGTATCTGGAAGGTAAGAAATGGGATCATCTTTGACAACGGTAACAAAAGCTTGCAGCTGTGGAAAGCTTACCTCAAGGAAGAGCTCAGGCTGGTGAGCATCAAATCCAAGTCGGTAAAGAAAGCCAAAATCGACAATTGGAGGGATAGACTAGGCTAGCTCTTTTCCTTGCTTTGTATTTTTTTGTTTTTCCAGACCAGAAGGTCTTGTACAAAGCTGTAAATAGCCCCCATTCTTTCATTTAATTATAAAAAAAAGTAGGTCCTGGTTTTTCCTGACCGATTCGGTCAAAAAAATTTGTTTTCTATAGTATATTTTTGAAAGCACATTAGAAGTAGTTGGAGGCCTTTCCAACTCCTTTGTCATGTGCAGGCCTAGGGACTTGCAGAAAGTACATAATATCATTCTAGCTAGCCAAGTACAAGTATGCAGTGTTAGTACTTTAGGATCACTAGCAGTGACATCTAGAGGGGAAAACCTTTGGGAATCGTTGGCAGTGAGAGAGAGAGGAAGAGAGAGTGGGAGGAGTTTACCAGAGGGCTTGACTGGAGCGGAGGAAGAGGATCCGGCGGCGGCGCTGCTGGGGTCGGCCATCGCGTCGAGGGAGAGGAGAGGGGCGACGTCGGGAAAGAAGGTGTACGGCGCAGTGCAGTGGCGGCGGCGCGGAGGTGCTTCCCGTCACTGGCTGCGCCCCTCCTAGATCGGATTAGGGTTTTGTCGGTGGTTCTGGCGGCTCACGGCGAACCTCGTACTTAAAGCCGCTGGCGCCCACCTCTTTATATAGCGCAGTGTGACAGGGGCCCTCCAGCCAATAGATGGGCTGGGCGCCCCCGATCAGGGCACAAGGGTCAAAGGGGCCCGAGTTGGGCCGTTGGGCCCAACTCGGGATTGAGATCATCCTAACATTCTCCCCTTGATCTCATCTTTTACTTTATCTTTAACTTTACTCTTTTCACTTTAACCTTTTCATTTTACTTATTCCATCTCAGATTTGTGCATAGAACATGTTTCATCATCACGGTCTATTGCCGTTGGATTTCACAGCTACAATACACATCTCTGGTTTGAAATAAATAAATACTTTATCTTTGGGCCCTTATTATTATCCAGGAATCATAGGCTTCTCCTTAAACCCATGTCGGCTACGTGTTCAATGAACACTTTGGGTGGTAAGCCTTTTGTGAGCGGATCCGCGAGCATCTTTTCAGTGCTTATGTGCTCAAGATTTATAACACGATCCTGGATTTTCTCTTTCACAACATAGTACTTTATGTCAATGTGTTTGGTAGCACCACTTGACCTATTGTTGTGAGCATACTCTATAGCTAGATTATTATCACAGTATAGAGTCATTGGTCTATTGATGTCGTCGACCACTTTTAAACCGGGTATGAATTTCTTTAGCCAATTCACCTGCCCTGATGCCTCATAGCATGCTACAAACTCGGCATACATAGTGGAGTTTGTAGTAACCGTTTGTTTTGAGCTTTTCCATGATATAGCTCCTTCAGCCGAGAGTGAACACATATCCGATGTGGACTTTTCGTCATCTCCCGCATAATCGGAACGAGTATCCTAAGATCTTTAGGGAGTTAGATCTTACGTACGTTAGCATCGGGTCTTTTGTACCTTGTAAATATCGCAAAACTTTCTTTACCAATTTCCGGTGTTCAACACCCGGATTACTTTGAAATCGCCAAGCAACCCGGTTACATAAGCCAGTCGGGGCGTGTACATACTTAAGCATACCGTAAGTGTCCAACAGCCTGAAGCATATGGCACACTTTTCATTTGGTTGAGCTCATACTCATTCTTGGGACACTGAAAATCCCCATATTTATCGCCCTTAACTATAGGTGCAGGTGAAGGACTACATTTATGCATCTGGAATTTCTCCAAGACTCTTTCAATGTATGCCTTTTGAGATAATCCTAATACCCCCTTTCTTCTATCTCGGTGAATTTCTATGCCCAAAACATAAGAAGCTTCACCAAGATCTTTCATCTCAAACTTTGAGGACAAAAATCTTTTTGTTTTCCGTAGTAGACTCATATCATTACTTGCAAGTAAAATATCGTCTACATACGGGACTAGGAAAATGTATTTCCCATTCTTAAACTTTGTATAGACACAATTGTCCTCGACATTTGCTTTAAACCCAAAGTTCTTTATAGTTTTATCAAACTTCAAGTTCCACTTTCGCCTTGAAGCTTGCTTTAACCCATAAATCGATTTCTTTAGGCGACATCCCATCTTTTCTTTGCCTTCCACGACAAAACCTTTCGGTTGTGCCATGTAGACATTTTCCTCCAAATCCCCATTTAGGAATGCCGTCTTCACATCCATCGATGCAACTCTAAATCATAGTGTGCCACCAATGCCATTATTATTCGAGAGAATCTTTGCATGAGACTCGGAGAAAAGGTCTCGGTGTAGTCAATTCACTCCCTTTGTGTGAAACCTTTAGCCACAAGTCGCGCTTTAAATCTCTCTATGTTCCCTTGGGAGTCATATTTTATTTTGTAGACCCATTTACAGCCCTCTTTGTTTTGGCTCCTTTGGGAATTTCTTCCAAGTCCCAAACATCGTTGGCACTCACCGATCTCATTTCATCTTCCATGGCTTCAAACCACTTGGATGAATGATCGCTTCTCATGGCTTGTTCAAATGAGGTGGGATCACCCTCCATTTGATACTCTTCGAGTGATATTATTTAACTCATATATATCACTGGAGATAGCTGGCCTTCTTTCTCTTTGAGACCTTCTAGGGGCCTCTACATTTGGCCCATCTACTATTGGAGGCTGAGATTGCTCCCCCTCATTTGTGTAACATTTTCAATAGGTTCCCGCTGAACGGGTTCCTCATTTTCCTCTCGTTGTTACCACGGGAGGAACAACAACGGAGTTCTTGCTCCACGGTGTCTTGCACTATTGGTGCGGGAACAATAGGTAGCTCGAAAAATGGCTCCCGAATCACGGGATTGGGTGCATACACCCGCTTCTCTTCAAGATCAATTTTCCGAGCAGCCATACTCCCCCTCATCATTTCATCCTCTAGAAAAATAGCGTGTCTCGTTTCCACAAACTTTGTGAGTCTATCGGGACAAAGTAGAAACGATAACCTTTTGACCTTTCGGGATAGCCAATAAAATGGCAACTCACTTTGTTTTGGGATCAAGTTTCCCAATATTTGGGTTAAACACTTTAGCCTCAGCAGGACACCCCCACACACGCAAGTGATCTAGTGAGGGTACCCTTCCTGTCCATAATTCATACGGTGTTTTGGGCACCGATTTGCTTGGCACTCTATTGAGAATATGAATAGAGGTTTTTAATGCCTCTATCCATAAACTCAATGGTAAATTAGAGTAACTCATCATACTGCGCACCATATCCATCAGGGTACGGTTACGCCTTTCAGCTACTCCATTTTGCTGAGGTTCACCCGGCATGGAATACTGGGCAACTATACCATTTTCCTGTAGGAACCTTGCGAAAGGTCCAGGAACTTGACCATATGGGGTATGCCGACCATAGTACTCCCCCCCACGGTCGGACCGGACTAACTTAATCTTTAAGCTATGCTGATTTTCCACTTCAGCCTTAAATATTTTAAATTTATCCAATGCTTCATCTCTTCCTTTGATTGGATAAATATAGCCAAATCGGGAGTAATCGTCTGTGAATGTAATGAACGAATCATAGCCATCCACACTCTTTACAGGAAAAGGACCACAGATGTCAGTGTGAATGATCTCTAATATTCCTGTGCTTCGTTTGGCATCCTTTTTAATTTGCTTTACATATTTTCCTTTTATGCAATCGATGCATTGCTCTAATTCAGCGAACTCCAAAGGAGGAAGAATTTCATTCTTTACTAGTCTTTCTATTCTCCCCCTCGAAATATGGCCTAAACGATAGTGCTATAATTTCGCCGTTGCGTTTGTAGTTCGCTTTCTTTTTCTTTTCTCATTTGTAGACGAGGAAACACTATCATTTACATCACATATGGAATTCACACTTTCACATAGCGATAACATATATAATTCGTCTTGTCGGAAGGCAAGACCAACACAAATATCATTAAACCAAATGACACATTTGCCATGTCCAAAATTATAGGTAAAATCTGAATCATCCAACTTTATTACACTTATTAAATTGCGCTGTAGTGTAGGAACATAAAAAACATCTCTCAAGATAAGACTATAGCCATTAGGTAAATCTAATGCTACATCTCCAATTGCCTCCACTGCAGCCTCTACGCCATTCGCAACGCTAATGGCCTCTTCTCTTTTTAGCGTAGTTCTCGTCGAAGTGAATCCCCTTTTTCTTCATAAGATCCCTTAACCATCCAGGGCAGTCAGTCTTCTTGTGCCCCTCCTTACCACAGTGCCAGCACAAGTTTTCACCTGCCTGTGGCTTGTCCTGTTGCTGAAACTGTGGTTTCTGTTGCATAGGACCTCTCTTTGCTGGGGAGCCAGGATTGAAGGGCCTTTTGTCCTTCCCTTTGACCATGTTCGCTTGACCACCTTGTTGGCCATTTATCCTGAGCTCCTCATCAACACACTGAGCAATGAGCTTGTCTAAGTCCCATTTCTCAGGCTGCATGTTGTAGTTAATGACAAGGTTGTCATACTCTTTAGGCAAGGAAGCAAAAACAAAATGGATAAGGAGCTGTGGTTGTATCTCCAATTCCATTGTTTTCAACTTATTTGCCAAGTGACTCATTTTCAGGATGTGGTCACGTATGCTACCTCCTTTAAACTTTTCATTTGTCAATTGCTTGAACAAATGGGTAGCATACACTTTGGAGGAACCAATGAACTGGTTCTTGATCCTCTCAAAGTAAGCGACAACAGTGTCACACTTTTCAATTGAGCCTGACAGGGCGGGCTCAATTGTGTTCTCAATGACAGCACAACATTTCTTGTTGTCACTGACCCATCGAGCATGCTTTATGTCATAAGCCATCCTGATTGGGCCATAATCTTTCTTTCTTTTGTCCCATGCTTCATCACTTTCACTGGCCTCCCGCACCGGTTCCACAGGCACTGTGGGACACGGTTCAGTGAGCACCCAGTCAACTTCAGCTATAGTGAAAGTGAAGTCAATCTTCCTCTTTCACTCAATGTAGTTGTCTCCCTTCAGTGGTGGAATCTCTCTTAAGGAAGACATCAGGGAGGAACTACCAGAAATTACAATTCATATGAGGTGAGAACATAATAAAAATTTACTTTGCAATAATTCTAAATCACCGTTGGGCAGAAATAGAATTAATGTAGGGCAACAACTATTTATCAACATCATAATATTGCTATTAATCAACGTTGTTAGAATAATAACAACATTATAATCACAATAAAATTATCATTTTCAAACATTAAACTCTCCCGTTGGTTCGAATTTAATAATGAAAACGATAATAACTTTAAATACGCGGAAACTTTATCAATCATGTAATCAATTTTCCGTAAAACATAAATGAACTTTTCTTGTTCTCGATCCAAAATTATCGTTGGACAAAAATTGGACAGAAATTTGAATTCAAAACGATTCAAAATCATCAAATTATGCTTCTATTCAGTTTCTGGAAATTGAAAAACAAAAAATTTGCTTTTTCCTATTCAAACGGCCAATCTGGCCCAAAATCCCATTCGCGGCCCACAGGCGCTCGGCCCTTTGCGCGCGCGCTCTCTCTGGCCTGCGGCCCAGAAGGCTAGCGCAGCGGCCCGGCCCAGTGGCACAGCGCCGCTCCACTTTTTTTTTATTTCCTGTCTCGCTGGCCGCGGCCCAACAGCGCAGAAAGACCCGGCCCAGCTCGGCCTTGGTCGCTGGCGGGAGAGGCCGATCCGGCGCCAGGCCCTAACGTGGGCCTGGGCCGCGAATTCGGCCCTCCGCGCGCGCCCGCCTGGGCCAATTTCCGTCCAGCCACCTCCAGCCGTCGATTTGCGTCGCCCTAAATCCGACGGTGGAGCGCCAGTTTCGGGAGATCAAAACTCCAGCCAGCAGCCACTCCCCAAAACCCTAGTTCATTTTTCTCCTCTCCTTTCTCTCTCTACCGCCGCAGCTCTCTCTTCTTCTTCACACCGAGCAGCAGCAGCCGAGCGGCCCGCCCATGGCCGCCACCGCGCGGCTCATCGCCGGCGCATGGAGGCGCGGACGGCGCCGCCGCGGAGCGCGCTCATCGGCGCTCGCGCGCGCGCGCGCGTCCTCTATCTTCTCGCCCTTTCTCTTGTCCACCACCAGAGAGCTATCTCCACGGTGGGGAAACGGCCGAAGCGGAGGGAATGGCGCCACCCTTGGTCCTCTCGCCGGCGCGCGCGCTCGCCCTTGGCAGAGCGCGCCACCGTCGAGGGGTTCGAGGTCGGTGCCCCTTTGCAGCGAGCGCGCGTGGCGTAGACTGCGCGGCCCCTGGTCAGTCCGCACACCGGCCATGGAGGTGGCCGGCGGCGAGGTCGGGATGGTAAGACCCCAGGTGGGTAGCTCCTTGACCATCCCCTTTCTCTGTTCCCTTCCCCGATCCAAAACCTAGGGTTAGGGTTAGCATTCTTTGCCGATCTGAGATCGGTTTTCCTTTCTTGATCCAATCGAATCAACGTCTTTTCTTCCCAAGAACTCTAGATCCACTAACTAGACGGTGTCTGATACCATTGTTAGTACTTTAGGATCACTAGCAGTGACATCTAGAGGGGAAAACCTTTGGGAATCGTTGGCAGTGAGAGAGAGAGGAAGAGAGAGTGGGAGGAGTTTACCAGAGGGCTTGACTGGAGCGGAGGAAGAGGATCCGGCGGCGGCGCTGCTGGGGTCGGCCATCGCGTCGAGGGAGAGGAGAGGGGCGACGTCGGGAAAGAAGGTGTACGGCGCAGTGCAGTGGCGGCGGCGTGGAGGTGCTTCCCGTCACTGGCTGCGCCCCTCCTAGATCGGATTAGGGTTTTGTCGGTGGTTCTGGCGGCTCACGGCGAACCTCGTACTTAGAGCCGCCGGCGCCCACCTCTTTATATAGCGCAGTGTGACAGGGGCCCTCCAGCCTTCAAAGGGGCCCAAGTTGGGCCATTGGGCCCAACTCGGGATTGAGATCATCCTAACATGCAGAACTCGCACCTGTGTGAAAGTTTGTAGGTTTTGATCTCAATAATATCTAACTAGGATCATACTATGTGAATAGTTCCATGCGCCATGTGAGGCCAACCAAAGCGGTTGGGTAGTCACATGAATCACCATTTAGATCATTACTGGATCGCAGTGTCGCAAATATGCATATACTTAAAAAAAATGCATAAGTTAATTGGTCCATTTTCCTCCAAACAGTTGTAAATTTTCCTTGGGACAATACCCGGGATATGGAATGATAATGTAGAATTTTTGGTGGGAAAATTTAGTCTATTTTGCAAACTTGATCTTGCACGTTGCAACCATAACAATAATAAGTACAAGTTCAGCGGTTTAAGTCATTCCTATAACTTTCTCATTCAGAAAAAACCCTCCTATATTTGACCAGATCTTGTCTCCAAATGGCTTTGTTATTTTATTAGGAAAAGAGAATCTAAAAAATAAAAAGAGATGGTAAAAAAGTAATTGTTGAAAGGAAAAATAAAAAGAAGTGGTAGTAAGAAGACAAAGGGTTAAGGCTTTGCTATTTTTTTTAGCAAAAAACAATGTAAGAAAAAATAAAAAAGTAAAAAAATATTTGTTTATTTTAAAAGAAATAATAAAAATAGATATAAAAAGAGATGGTAGAAAGGGTAGAGGCGAGCCCATGTTCCACAGAGCAGGGCTTCAAATCATGAAGCGCCTAGGCAACAGTGGCAGTAACACATAATAACACCACTATGGCGGATTGCCCCGATTACATTACAACTCTGCGGGAAACCCAGTCTAGAAAATCGAGGGGCTATAGCTGATTAACAGGCCCGGCTTCCGGGTTTACAACATGGGCTCAAGCCCACTTTCCCCTCCCTACCATCAGTACTTGGGCCATGGTTTGCTTATTTTAGCAGCCTTTCATTGGCCTGGAAAAACAATGTGGTACAAATAACAGGACATCAAAAGAAAGTTGTTTGTTTAGTATCCACGTAACGTAACGTGTACGTAATTCTCCGGCCTGGCCTGGCCCGGCCCGTGGGCTCTCTCTGCGTTGCACGCCTCCCCGCCTGGACGTGACGTCCGTTCCGATCGCATCGGCCGTCTTTTTCACAATTTGGCCCTTTTTTGAACTAAATTTACATTTGGCCCCCTGGATGTCAAATATTAATCTTTGGACCCTGGGGGTCGGCGCCATGACCTGCGGCGCCGAGGTATAACGTCTCGGCGCCGCAGATCTGGGCGCCGAGGTCTTCACGGAGGTGCTGACGTGGCGGAGAGACCTCGGCGCCACAGATCACGGCGCCGAGCTCGGCGCCACAGATCACGGCGCCGAGCTGCCTTTCTTTGGTCGCGGCCAAGTTTTCCTTCCCGAGCCAGTTCGCATTTCTTCCTTCCTTCCTCTCGGGTGAAACTCTTCCACACTTCGCCCTCCTTCACGAATCTTCATATTTGACCGTAGAAATTTGGATTTGATCCATAAATCTTGAAGAGCAAGGTATCCTCTCTCCCTCCCTTTGTTTTTATGCTTTGATTTGGTATACATAGGTCGTATTTCTACGTTTAAATCATCACTAGTTAGGGTTTCATGCACTTTGTAATACTTGTATGTTCCATTTGAATACTAGGATGCCTAGGCGTGGATCCGCAATGTATCTTCCTTGTACCTCGTTTGTTCCATTTAGATGCTGGATCCGCAATGTATTTCTGCCCTAGGTAAGGTGGCCACTGTTCTTCCTGGTGGAAAGGCTCGAAACGGGGAGCCCAAGTCTGGACAAGGCTGTCAACACAAAAATGTGGCGCTATTTGGGTCTCGTAGGCAAAGTTGCGATGCTGACATGCTGCAACATAGTGAGAACAAGGAAAGTGGTACTGCTTGGGTTTCCCACATTCACATGAGAACTGACTAATGTTAACCATATAACTCCTTGATGGCCATGACTCACCATCATTACTTGCACGTCCCCATTCCGTGACCTGGTACCTCCCAGTGTTGTGCTCCCAACAAAAGACCTGATGGTCGAGTGCCTTTTGCTTTGCCTTGTCTAGATGCTTCATAGATTTAGGAGACCATTTCTGATTATTACTCTGCAGTGCCAATGCTTGTGTGTGTCTCTCGTTAAACCATGTAACTAGCCTATAAAAGGTGAACGATACAATGGCATTGATGGGCATCCCACGTATACCCTTGAGCACACTATTAAATGACTCGGCCATGTTGCTAGTCTGGAACTCATACCTCCTTCCACCAACATCATATGCTCTTGTCCATTTCTCAGGTTCTCTCAACAATCCATCTAGCCACCGCCTTCCTTCCTTCGCATTTGTTGCTGTTTTTAGCCGCTCCAACTTCTCCCCGAAGAAATCTACCTCAAGCATGCGTGCAACCTCCTCGAATAGACTAAAGTTGTCCTTCGAGCCATCCTTCCTAAGCAAATTCTCAAAGCAAGGTGCCGAGTGCACCAACGGTGATGCAAAGGTGCATACCCCCGGAATCTCGCTCCCGAACAAAGACCGAGTATGCCCCCGGTGTCTATCTCGATATGACACAAACCTCCCTTTGCCGGCCAATGACGTGTATGCGAACAAGCCGCAAGAACCATCCCCAACTGTCTTTGTTCTCCCTCTCGACTAGAGCAAATGCCAAAGGCACCAGGGCGTTGTCCGTGTCACAGGAAATGGCTACCAGAAGTGTCCCCATGTACTTGCCAAGCAAAAAGGTACCATCAATGGATAGAACGGGACGGCAATGCCTGAAGGCCTGTACACACTGGGGAAAGCACCAAAATGCACGAAAGAATACGTGCCGCCCATTTATTTGTTCATCCGGCTTCGGGATATACTCATAATGCATTCCTGGATTAGCCACTTTCATGGCATTAAACATTGCAGGCAGCTGCTCATAGCCCTCCTCCCAGTCCCCATAAATCATCTTCCAGGCTCGTTGCTTTGCCCTCCATGCTTTACCATACTTGACCTCATACTGAAAATGTTTCGTAGCCAAATCCATAAGTGCAGCGACCTTCATGTTGGGTTGTTTCTTCAATGTGGAGTAGTAATGTCTGGCAATAAGGGTAGACGTCAATTGTCGATGCTTCCCTTTAAGCTCTATCTGGGCACAACTATGTGGGCCTACAATTTTCGTAATCTTGAACTTCCCTGTGTCCTTCTGTTTGCGAGCACAGACCCTCCAAATGCAATCAGGCATCTCGCAAACCACGGTGTATCGGCGCTCCACATAGGAGTGCGTAACCCTGAAAGGCCTTTTACGGTGCACGGCATACTCCTGTAGCCACCTTCTTAAAGTGGGCAAATCCTTGAAGATCATGCCCTTCTGAATTTCCACACTAGCAACAGACTGAGGGGCCTCTAGCAGCTCATCATCTCTTCCATCACTGTAACCGCGTTGACAATCAGCAAGGGAGCTGAATTCATGAACCAGAGGATCACGATCAGGACAATAGCGTTTGAGGACCTCCAACTCTTCTGCGCTCAAAGGTGGAACTGGGCGGTCATCATCGGAATGAACAGCCCTAGCCGTGCCATAAGGCTCCTCATCATCCTCAATGTCAACATCGACACTGTTGGAGGCAATAAACCCTGGGGCCACGTCTGTGGGTTGAGGAACGGGAGGACAACCATCATTGTCATGATTCTCTCCTACATTTCAAGCAAATATATGGATGTCATTGAGAGAAAGGAAAGAAATGAAGGAAGATTAAGGAAAGCTAAAGTGTCTCTAAATCACTTACTAGGATGGTTCTGGGTCAAAGGGATCTCCTGAGGGGCAGCAAGAACCTCATCAGTGGCAGTTGCTGCACGGACTCCAGGACATACACCAACCTCATTCGGGGCAGATTGAGCATCGTGCACCGCCACCTCATGTTGCACATCCACCTCGCGGTGGGATAATGGAGGCTCTGAAGACGGTGACCGACCTATAGGCGGCGAATAACCACGAGGGGGGGCATCATTGTACAACCTACTCACAACCACATCTAAACACTGAAACTCACTCTTCATGACAGTTTTGACATATTTCTCCCATTGATTCTCCGATGAAATTGGGACCATCCGCCTAAAAATCTCATGTCTTGATTTACCATAGTGAAGCACCCCCTTCACTGAGATGTCAATTGAATTCCAGTCAAGCTCATCACGAACACTACCAACCAACTCCGAAAACAACGGCCGATCATCGAATAAGAGTGGAACCATTTGCATTCCGACAAAACTGACATTCCGAAACTCATCTTCCTCCACACTTCCTCCATAGTACAGGTTCACTACATTGTCCATCTAGTATGCAGCACAACCAAGTTATAAGGCATTTCGAAAATCTGTAACTATGTGTCTATCTAACTATAAATAAGTAACTAATAACAACCTATCTATATAGAACTAATGTATCTATCTAAAAAAAGCAAAATTTGCTCACTAAAGCATATCACGCTATATATAACTTCCATTTTTATCTATCTAAATATATAACTAGTATGCATCTACTACATATATAACATCACAAATTACAAAAAAAAAAAAATTACCTGAGCACTGTGTGCTACGTCGGCCGAGGGAACAGGGAGGGAGGCGGGGGCGGTCCACCAGGGGCGGGGGCGGTCTCCGGGGCGGGGGCGGTCTCCGCCGGCACGCCGGCCGCAGGTCACCGCGGCACGCCGGCCGGCAGCCGCGACGGCCAGCCTCCGGGTCCGCCCTCGCCGCCACCGAAGATGGGAGACGAGAGGGCGACCGGGCGACGAGGGCGGGGCCGCTGCGGTGGAGGGGCCGCGACGGGGCCGCGTCGGCGGGGAGGGGCCGCCGCGGAGCTGCGTCGGCGGGGAAGGGCGGCGCTGCGGAGCTGCGTCGGGGCGGCGGCTTTGGGGGCGGCGGCGGCGGCTGCGTTCGCAAGTGTGAGGCAGTGAGGGTGGAGTTCGGGTGTGGTCGGGTTCGGGTGGGAGAGGTAAATTTTTTTTTAAAAAAAAAACCTCGGCGCCCCAGATCGTGGCGCGAGCTCGGCGCCGTGATCTCGTGGCGCCGAGCTCTCTCCGCCACGTCAGCACCTCCGTGAAGACCTCGGCGCCCAGATCTGCGGCGCCGAGACGTTATACCTCGGCGCCGCAGGTCATGGCGCCGACCCCCAGGGTCCAAAGATTAATATTTGACATCCAGGGGGCCAAATGTAAATTTAGTTCAAAAAAAAGGGCCAAATTGTGAAAAAGACGGTCGCATCGGGAGCGTCGGCGAGGCGGCGGCGCGGCGCTCCTGATCCTTATTTGTCGCGGCAAGTCCGAGATGAGATGGAAACCGCCGCGCCTCGCCGGCCTTGCCGTTCGACCTGGCCAGGATCCCCGCCGTCATATTGTCAAAAAAAAAGGATCCCCGCCGTCGATCGCCACCTTCGGATGATGATGATGGTTGATGGCCGGCCTTGGCCTGTATATAGAAAACTGCGTCAGCGGATTCCAGACCACCACGTCCTCCTTTTACTGCGAGAAACGGCTAAATGACACGCCGGCCGTTTCAACCCCGGATTCTAGGCTTCCAGGCAAAATATTTCAATTGGCTTTCAAAATATTTCAGTTCAAACTGCTCTATCTATGGTGATGATGCTAATGGTGCTCATAGCGATAAGTTCAAGGTATGTGCTCATATGAATAAATGTGTCGTTGTGTTATATGGTAGTGATTCGTGATGCCCAAGCCATTTGCAATTAATCATCGATGCCGCAATTAGTAGCTGAATCCTAACGTTTGGTTGTAGCAAAAATATACCCATAAAACTTCATGAGCAAAATAGCCTAAAACTTGTAGGGAGGAAAAAAAAGAGTTGGAAGAAGGGGCGCACGCACGGGCGAGCTCGACTCTCCAACCACGAGTGAGCAGGCTCCGAAACGAATTAGCGAAACAGGCTGGAGGTTGCCTCGCCTTACGCGCGTACGATTCAACACAGGCTGGCGGTTGCCTCGCTGTGTTTGCTCCATGGGGGAGAAGCTCAAGCCCATCGACCCCTGCTCCCAACTCTGGTTAGTGGGCAGCAGTGTGGTTATTTGAGCGGGCTTCTACGTGGTTAATAATCAATACGGCACTAATAATTTTTTTAGGAAAAATACGGCACTAATAAATAACACAAGGCGGGCGGTGTTATCTTATTTTTTGAGGAACACGATCACCTGGGTCGAAGTGGGCTGACCCCAGGCCAAGAGCCCACAGCCCACAGGGATCCCATGGCTGCCATCGGAGCAAGCGACTCCGATGGGTGACGGCTCCCCGCCGCCCTCTCCGTGAAATCGCGCCTTTGCCGCCTCCGGACGCCGCTTCCCCGCCGTCAGCAGCTTCCTTTCCGCGTCGCCATGGTTTCGTGACACGAGGCCGGATCCGGTGCTCCGCCCCGGCGTCACCAGCATCGCCACGTATTTGCGGCGGCATTGCCCCGAGATCATACACATCAGCTGTGCCATTTGGTTCAGACGTTCAGCGCTCATCTTCGATCCCGTTTCGCTGAATGTTTGTGTGCCTGGGGGCTGATCTCTTTCCGTGGCTAGCCTCGACGGACTCTCACGGCGTCGTCCTGCGGCTCGATGGAGTCAGGAATTGATGAAGACGATATTGACCAACAGGGTGTGTCTAGGAGTGAGCACTTTGATCTAGTTTGGGTCACGAATGACATAGGAAAATAAATTCAAGGACCATATACATACACTGTGCCCAATAAAACTGTAGTGAGAACCGAACATTGTTTAGGTGTCTGGACGTCCGAGTCTGAAGACCGGGAACACATAGATATACATACAAGCTTAGGGAACTTTATTCGACATATAAATTGAAGACATATATCTCCTATTTTTTCAGAAACACTATATTTGCATTATTACATAAGAGCTAGCAAGGGATATACTAGTTTATTTAAATTTAAGAAAGGGTAGGATCATTGCATCATGGTTGGATTGGAGCACTAGCATGTACAGCACCAGCATCGCATGTATAGCACCAGCATTGCTCGTAGTTACAAGTGCCGTAAATGTTGTCACTGCTTTCATATTTGCATACCGAATTGCAATTGTCGTCAGAAAAGCATGGTCCTTTAAAAAGGCCGCTCAGGTGCCCGCATTCACTCTGCGTGGATGCAAGCATTGAACATGCTAGCACATGCAAAAAAGTGGTTAATTAGCTGAAAGGTCAATTAAAACAACATATTAGAAGAGCTAAAACTTAAGTTGTCAGGAGAGATTTTAACAATTAATTCACTTATATTTTCAGCAATTCATATATGTGTAGGAACATACCGGCAACCATGATGACAATTAGGAGCACGGCTGCAGAGGTATTCTTTCCTAAAGGTGCCATTGGTTTTCTTTCTGGAAGTTTTTGTACGTTTGAATCAAAGAACGAGCGAGCAGGGTAGCTGGACGATTGAGGAGAGGTCGGACCATATATATAAATCATCATATGCCTAGTGTGCGCCGCCGTAGAAGCATAGGCCTACACGATTCTCCGATAAGACAATGAAAAAGTATATATATTATGTTGCGCCACCTCACATGTGTAACATCCCAAAAATCCTAACTACAAAATTTTTTCTAAATAAACCTTTGTTTGTTGCCTGTCATGTACGAAACCCTATTAGTTCACATACAAAGTACCTTTGTTTAGTTGTTAAGCATTGCGATGCAACAACATCACATGTGTCTTAATATAGTCCTTAAGCCACATGTGATTAGGACCTTAGGGAAAACCTCCTATGCTTACCGATGAGAGTATGTGACCAATCGTTTAACCACGATATGCCCTAGTGATAGCCCCTAGGATATAAACCTAAACCCTAATGATCCTATGCTAGAATTAGTAGCAATGTCACCACGGTGTAATGTTTATACATGTACACCTGCCTATAGTATAAATCCTACGACCAACTACTACCTAACTAGAGCTAACTAGTGGTTAGTGTTACCACCCCAAACCGTGACTTAGTGACTCAGACCTATGCCCATGACTCCACATGGAGGAGTATTGATCCTGAACCCTAGGCCATGATAATAGAACCTATCTAGTACACCAAGAGCCTATCTACTTGACTCTAGCTGGTTAGAGACTAGTGGCGCCATGCCAACCTAGGAGAATACCTTTACCCCTGAGAAGGTAGTTGCCAAACTACATACCCCGACACTAGAGACTACCTACCTTAGCTCGACTAGCTACCTCACCACTCCGATGGATAGACCCCCACTAGACCACCATAGTGAGACAACCTACTGACTATGCCAAGTTAGTGAGACATGCCCTAACCCCATGCTTATGACTTAGTGGGACATCAGGTCGCCATAGTGTTATATGGAGTATGACTAGCAATTAGACTTAGGTATAACTACCTAGTTGCCCATCCATGATCTAGATGCTTAGCCAATCTAGATAGAGTACCTAGTGCTAACCCTAGAAGGATTGGTATGCCACACCGAGACCTACCGTGATCACCTGTTGGATTAGTCTTAAGCACGCGCCATCCTTGTAGATTAATTTTTGTGAATGATTTGGCTTTTATTTGGATTTCTGTATTGCTTGTGGAATCAACAACCAAACATCTATTTTATTTATACAATAAATAGATGAAATGTTATATGGGGAAACAACACCCCAACAAGCCTATGACCTATTATGACCACCATGGAACTTTATACAAGAAATACAAATCACAAAGTATATACATACATGTTTACAAAAGGAAACAGAAATAGAAAAAGCAAAGGAAAAAGAAAACAAAAAGAACAAGCCATTCTGGCCCATGACTCAACCTCGGCCTGTCAGCCCACCCCTTCTTCTTTTTCTTTTTCTCCAATCGAACCAGCCCAAGTCGGCATTACAGCCCAGCTCGGCCCGCTCTCTTCTTTTCCCAACCGAGCCAGCCTGCTATTCCTTCCGGCCCATCTCCTTTTCTTTCCCAAACCGAGCCGGCCCATCTCCTTTACCTTTCCCTTTTCTCTCTCGCCGGCCCAACCAAACCGACGGCCCGCTCGACTACTCCCACGTGAAGACAAAGGAGACTCCACCACCACTGACGAGCCGGCCCCGCCTGTCATACCTTTCCCTCTCCTCTGCTTTTCCACCGCGACAGAACATGACGCCGCGGGGAGGAATCCCAGGCGCGCCCGTCCATCCTCGCCGTCCGTGCCGTCCCTCGCCTCCACCTACCAATCGGGCGATCCCACGGGTGCCACCTGGACCGACAAGACCCCGACAACACCACCGCAAAACGCCCGCGGCCGCGAGCCTTTTTCCGTCGCGCTCGCGACGCACATGCCGCTGCCACGCACTCGCCCCTCGCTCTTCTTGGCCGCGAAGGCAATTGCCGTTCCCCACTGCCAACTGGAGCCCGCGTGAGGACGACAACGACGCGCCGAGCCCCCGAGAACCCTCTGATCGAGCCGGCGCCATCTTCACCGTCCGCTTCTGCTCCCATGGCGCCGCCACCTATAAATTGGGGCACCCCGGTGCCCTAGGGCTTCTCCCATCGCCCCGTCACATCGCCGCCTTGCAAACCACATCCGACACCCAATTGAGAAAGAAGAGCAAGGAGGAGGAAGCAAGGAGAAGGAAGGAGGCGGGGAAGGAGAAGCGGAGTTCGCCGAGTAAAGGAGCTACGCCGCCGGTTCACTCGAGCGGAAGCCACCCCGTACGGCTACGCCACCGCGGCCGGTCGTCCTACTAGAACCACCAGAACGTAGAAGGGAAGAAGGAGAGGAAGCCGCCGCCTCCGCTCCAACTCGCGACGTCAAGCCGTCCGTGCCGCTCTGAACCGCGAGCCGGTGCTGCCGTCGGACTGCTTCCTCGACGCCGTCACCGCGTCACCGTCGTCTTGTCCGCGGGCCCTCTACGTCGAGCCGAACCACGACGACCGCGCCCGCCACCACCGCGTCAAGCCTTCTTCCCTACCGCGCCGGTACGTCGCCATGCCCCTATTCCAAACCCCGACCTTCCTCCTAAAGCCATGGCGCTCCACCCACAAGCGCGTAGGCTAAGGCCATCTCCGGCCTCATGGCACACGCACCCACAGAGCACGGACCGGCCACGACCCCCTGGAAGACCGGCGCCACCACACGCCGGTGGACTCGTCCGCCATGAGCGCCGCCGCGGAGCGCCGCCGATTCCGGCGAAGTAGGTAGCTTGGACACCCTGGGACCCCCGGACAACGTCCGCCGCGATGGGGCGCACTCCGTGCGCCCGTTGCCGGCGCGAGACGCCCGCGGGGGAGACCTACCTTGCCTCACCGTCGAGGACGAGCCCGCGCGGGGCGCTCCGGGAGCGCCACCGTGGCGCGACTTGCGCCGGCCGACTCCGGCCACCTCGCTCCGCGAGGTTGCGCCGTTGAGCCGCGCCGTGGGTGGCTACACGCCGTGGCACCCTCGATTGGTGAAGATGACGCGCTAAAGATGGCGCTTGCCGACCTTTCCGTGCGCCGCCATGCTCGACGGAAGCCGCCGCGTGCCCTCGCCGCGAGCCGTGCGCCGCCGTGCGTTTTGGCCGACACCGGAAAGCCGAACGTGACCCTAGAGACGCCATTGACCGCCTCCGTGTTGAATTGACCGTGAGCAGGCCGCTGGCCCGTGTGGCTATGCGCCGCCGCGGCCAGTGCTGCCGCCGCCGTGGAACGGCCTCACGGGACGCCCGCTCGCACCGTGGATCGCTCGGCGAAGTTTTCCTCGCTTCCGCGGTGCTGGTGCGCAAGATGGAGAAGTGGATGGACCACCCCAGCGCCAGAAGGCCCCGCTGTGCCGCCGCCAGCCTTGCCATGCCGCGCGCTGGGCGCGGTGTCTGCCTGTCTGGATGGAGATGAGAAGGGGAGAAGATGGAGGAGTTGGCTTGGAGAAGATGCACCCGGTCCGGGTGAACCGTGTGAGTGACAGCAGGCCCCGCAGTCGCCAGTCCACAGTGCGCCGCAACCATGGACCCATGAGCCAGCTAGGTTGATTCCGTAGACCCTGCTCGTGGTGAACCGAGAGGGGATAGGAGTAAATGGACACGGTGCACAGTGAACCAATAGATGGTCCATGGACCAAGACGACGCTGTCCACGATGAACCGCCCGCGTGGACCGAACCGCACCGCATCCAAACGCAGGACGTGGCGCTCCCAGAGCGACACGTGTTGGGCCGAGCCCGCCCAGAAGCCCATCTCGGCCCAAGTAGCGGCCCATCTAGGCCCATTACCGGCCCATTTTGGGTTGACCCGGTCAACGATGACGTCATCATGACGTCATGCTGGCCCCCCACATGTCAAGCAGCCCGCCGGTGCGCCACGTGGCCTAGCCCGATGCCGACACGTGTCGACTTTATATAATTCGGCTATTTATCTTTTTTAATATTGTTTAAACTTCGGAAATTCATAACTTATTCATACGAGCTCCGAAAAATGTGATCTTTATATGGAAATTCATCTAAAATCGAGATGTACAGTTTAAGACTATGTTTGAGTGCATTTGATTTTTCTATATTTCATTTGCTTCTTTGTGGATTCTATAGGAGTCGCTAACGCGACTACTACGTTTCGGTTTCAGAGTTGATTCGGGAAAGGAACGACCTAAGGACGTGAGGTGGAGATCCGCTGTACGACTACGGAGGAGGACTTGTACCACTACTAGCGGATTTGTACCACTACTTCCTCGACATCGCAGGTGTCATGGCAGCACCCTCTTTTAGAGAATCCTATTAGACATTGCATGTGTAGAATTGCTAGCGCTTTATATTTATTCCTTTGCTAGTATATGATGCATGATATTGCCTGAGCTATATTTACCTTGTTCGAAACCCTTTTACCATGTTACCCAGCCTTGCGCTCGCACTTATATATTACCGCCCTTCTGCGTGCTTGCATTTATTATCACCATACTTATTATAACTCCACTTCGCATTGTATATGTGGTGCGGGTGGTGAACCCTTGGGAATGGTTTGGCTTGGGATGCCGGACTTGTGGTTATGGTGATGAGTGGTGTGCTGCGTGAGTCTTGGGTGTATGGTGAGGGTTGAGTCGGCCGGACAGGGATTACGACGAGCTTCGAGCGAGTCTTGCCAAGGGGATACGGCCTGGGTATCCCCGCTTTGTGAGTACCTGTGGCGGGTAACTGGTTTGGATTGAGGTGTCCTTGGTGTGAGCTCCTTGGGGTGGAGCCTTGGAAAGGGGGTGCCGTGGCAGCACGGTAAAGATTAGCCCATACAGGGGAGACATCGCTGTCTGGCCAATACCTAAGGACTTGAGTGCTAGTGACCGGATCATTGGACGCTTACTTTCCACTCGCTCTCTAATGGGAAGGGAGACGGTCTAACCATCCGGTAGAACGAATGCCATTACCGACCGGAGTAAGCGGATGTGTCGGGAGGTACGGGCCGAGAGTGCTCACACCCTCCTTAACCTACATAGTGACCCCCGAGGCCTCGGTACTATGTCTCACGTCTCGCGGCCGTGGTCGAGTGGCAGGATGGTATTCGTTCTAGGCTTATGGCGATCGAAATCGCCTAGATGTGGCCGCATCGATGATGGCTATCTTGTGGAATAGTGAAACCTCTGGCAGAGTGTATGGTTGATCGATCGATACATAGCCGACTCGTTGGCTATGGACCACCCCGTGTGATGCTTGCTTGACTAGGAGAGGAGTCTTCTCGCCTTTCTTGGGATATGGGTATGTTACATCCGGCCGTGAGCCCGGGAGGCTGCGGGTCGTTGAGGCCCGACGAGAGGAGTCGTCTTGCCGGCCACGTGAAGCGTGGTGGGGTGTGGTGTGTGGGGTGTGAGGTGTGGTGATGTGTGGATGGGATGGATGGAATGGTGGATGGATGTGTGTGTGGGATTTGGGAATGTGTTAAACTTGATTATTATTATTATATATTATACTTGTTGCTACTTTGCATGCGCTAGGATGCAAACCACAAATGAAAATATAGGATCGCGAGATCCCTTTATTTTCTCTTTTCCACTAAAGCTCATTCGGTGCTGACCATGGCCCGCACACATCCGGCGGTGTGCAGTTTTCCGTGATGTTAGGGTTGAAAGGATTAGAAGGTCTCGTGGCTCGCGCTCAAGTTGGAGTTTGAAGTCGCTTCCGCGTTATACTTCCACCTTCGCAAGCTGTTTTGGATGTTAGAAATACATTGTTTGCGCCAAAGGTGGCGTTGTAATTATTAATGTAAACCCTTCTACTTGTACTGTATTCTCGAATTCGATGTATGGGATTGATTATCAACTCGTTGTATATCATTCTGTGGATTTTCCCTTCGCGGAAAATTGAGGATGTTTCAGTTGGTATCAGCTCCTTGCTTGACCCTAGGACGAGACCCTTAGGATTGGACGATAGAATAGTATGAACCAGCCCTTCTTTCGGTTATAATACCGACCTTGCACCATTTCGTGCATGGCTTACCTCTTATAATGGATTTACTAACTATGTTCCTGGACTCCAATGCAAATGATGGTGATCTCTTAGAAGCATGCCTTCTACCTCAAGCACCATGATGGATACGCCCAAGTTCTACAAGAAGTGCTTCAAGAGTTAGAACCCACGACAATAGACGTGCCACAAATAGGTAGTGCCTAGAAGAGCCGTAGTCTACTATATGATGACCTCGTAGAATCTCCTAGGAAAGGAAACGTCGTACCAAAGCCTTGCACCATTCCTAGGGTAGAAGACACAAATCCTTGCCGCTGTGCAACTTATTGTCCATACGGCTATTCATGCATACGAACTCTTCGAGCATGGCCTCCTGCCGTCTATTACCCCGTGCCCTCGATGCCTCCAATAGTGCCATAGGGTAATGGGATGAAGCCGAACACATCTAGGCAAAAGGGGACTGATGACAACCTCGATGATTACTAGAGAGACACCTACTTCTCCAGGATAGACTCATGAACACACCAAGCTGCTAAAGCACTATGAAAAGCAGCCCTGTGAAGAAAAATTTGCTTTAGAGCCTTTAAACCTCACCATCGTTGCTTACTTCCAGCCTGCACCTGAATCCACCCTGCAATAGGAGGAAGCTCGCCAATGCATATAGAGAAAATTCCTGACAGATGCCCTACCATTAGAATGGAAGAAAGTTCTTCGAATTCCCGTGGAGGTATAAACTCCATATACCCTCACGGCCTAGTTTGGGCCGACATGCTATCACCAGCCGGCCCATCAAGCTCAAAGACCGATCGGCTCAGCCGGGCCTGGACAAAATTAAAACGGGCAATTATATCGAAGACCGACAAGGAGGACAAGACCTAGCTGAGATAGGAAAGTTTAGACTTGTAAAGTATGTAAACTTAGTACCAGATAGGCTAGTTCCGACTTGTAACCTTGCTCCCGTAATATATAAGGAGAGCAAGGACCCCCATGCCAGAGGACGGAATCTGGCATACGCACGTACTCATACATCCACACATAATCGAAACAGAGCGGGACGTAGGGTATTACGCTTCATAGCGGCCCGAACTCCGGGTAAACCTTGTGTGATTGCTCCCTCGTTTTACATCTTGCTC
The DNA here is from genome assembly GCA_018135685.1 of Themeda triandra. NCBI lineage: Eukaryota > Viridiplantae > Streptophyta > Magnoliopsida > Poales > Poaceae > Themeda > Themeda triandra. The sequence goes on from JAENPR010000034.1 coordinate 1,368,747, forward strand.
GCAACCTCGGTGCGCCTTCCGCCATTCCATTACCGGTCGGGGCATACCCCTGGTCGGACTATCGCCGATATTTCGTCGACAGTGGGCGCGCTGGTAGGGGTGCGCACCGAGATTTCACGTCAATCAAGATGGTTTCCTTCCGGCTTCCATGACTTTCAAAGCCGGCCTCACCTTCACCATTGGAACGATGACCTGGACAACCGCTCCAGACACCTCATACATCGAGAGTCCGCCCTCGATCTTAGCTCTACAAAGCAATGAAGATACAAATCCTTTGCCTCCTCGGTATGAGACATCATCATCAAAGCTCGAGTTATCGAACTCCTGCCTTTTCTTCTAGGCACCAATCAACCACCGCACGAAAATTGGGCCGATCTGTCGAAGCAACTCATGATCAACAAGATAGGCTCATGGAGTTTTTTGCTCGGTTGGATCTATCCAAATTGAATCAAAGCAAGAATCACCCACTATCCTTCAACGAGACTGTGCGCCAACAAAACACATCGGATTGCAAGATCCCAGATCCAAGGGTTGCATCACCGTTCCCATACGGGTTGCCAAACACCGCCGACCTATTCGGGCCTACCAACTTTTAGCAGATTACCCCAAAGGCTATAACCGGATTCCCGATCCACACTGGGCATGATCGCCTACGCTTCGACGCACCCGAAGGACATATTGTCAACCATGTGCACCTTGAAGAAGTCACGGATGACCAATCTCCGAGAAAACACGTGACGTTACTCCGCACACGCCCGAGACTCAACGATTACTACAATATCTTAGAACTCGGGATCTGCCCATACGATGGTCTATTCGACAACGAAGAAGAAGTACAACTGCAAACAACAACACCAAGCGCATCGACACTACTCCAGATCTACAACTTACCGTGTTCCGACCAGAGGAACATGAAGAAATTCAGTCAGAGATCCATGACCCGGCCAAATCCGCTCAAGAATTACAGCAATTCCCATCTTTCCCTCCCGGCCCTAGGGAACGCGGTATGTCATGTTAGTGACAACGAGGTCACCATCAATGGAGAAACCGACGAACAAAGGCAACAACGAGAGGGTCGAAACACAGCAGAGAACAACGAAGACAAAATGAAGCCGCAATCCAGCAAAATTTGCCGATCAAGATCGTATGGTTGGACGACGCAGGGTTTTCGGCGCAATCTCGCTGATGATTTTGACCTTGTAAACGAAAGACAAGTTCACACAACCCCAAGCGCTAATGCAGTAGGTTGCTATTGACCGCCTCAAGACGGCCAATATTCCTCAAACTCCCCAAATTGAGGAAGCAATTGATTTCCTAGTAGCCGCTAAAGCTCAAGTGAACCATATGAGAGAACAAGCGCGCCCAGCCGCATCTCTCATAAGCCACCGGCCGCGCAGTTTCTTCAGCAATCAAATCCCAGACTCTAGAGAAGGAGGTGCTAACGACAACAACTATGTAGACGATGGAGAAAGTTGTGGGAATTTTCCTCACAATAGATTTCACCAGAGACACAATGACAGAAGACAGATCAACCACAGAGATAACAGAGATCATGATCAACCTTTCAATCACCATCATGGTGAACAATATGATGACAACGACCTCCGAGCAGTCATCAACAATCGATACCGAGCTCGTATGGATGCCGCAGGACCGAAGCCGTATTCAGCTGCCCTACGAGAGGTAGTCTGGCCTAAAAGTTTCAGGATACCAGATATCAAAACTTACGATGGCAAGGTCGATCCAGAGCATTGGATCCTCTTATACGAAGTAGCCGTACGTTAAAGCAGGAGGGGATGAACATGTCATGGCCAATTACCTTCCTATTGTACTCGATAGGTGGGCCGAATAATTGGTTATTACGCCAACGAGAGGGGTCGATTCACGCTTGGCCCCAATTGCGACACCTCTTCATCGAAAATTACGTAACCACGTGCCAGCAGCCGTGCACTAAATACGACCTAGCAAAGATCGCCGACTACCCAAATGAACCACTACGTCACTACATACGGCGCTTCTCGAAGTCTGGACAACAATTCCGACATTTCAGAAATAGCCGAAGTTGTGTCCTTGTTCGTACAAGGATTACGACAACAAGGAAATATCGATCTACGAAAAGAACTCTTGAGAAGACAACCCACTACAACCGACGAGATGTTCGTAATAGCACGAGAATTCGCTCGCGTTGATGATGCCATGCAACAGCTTGCCCGAAACCGGACAAGGATACGTAAACTTCGAAGAAACGATGACGAGAGAAAGAGATTTTCAACGCAAAGACATGCGCAGAAATGACAGACGTGACAATAACCGTCGCAATGAACGACGACGCGACAATCGCATTCAAAACAAATATAGCGTAGACACAGATCAACGTGTCCATTCGGTACCACCCAACGTAGAAAAGAAGCGAGACTTCGATCCGAATATGAGAAAATCCTAGGCCAGGATTGCCCTAAGCATCCAGAAAAGGCCATACCATGGGCAAATGCCGAGGATTCACAAAGAATTTTTAAAGGTGGCAGCCGCCAAGAAACAAAGATTGATAAAACAAAACAAGGAAAAACGACTCCGAATGTAAGGACAAAACCGAGGAAGAAGAAGACAGTGATAAAGACCCTCGACATCAATTCAACGAGCCCACCAAACACCTGTCGCCCATGATCTTCGGCGGCAAGGTTGGCCTCGAAAACTCGTGTGACAAGAAATTACTAAAAAGGAGGATCATGGCGATCGCTAAGACAAGATGGGGCAAACACAGATACCAAAGCTCCACTGGTCGGAACAACCTACCACCTTCAACGGGGCTGACATGTGGGCAAATATACCGTGACGCCGGGCGTTTCCCCTTGGTACTCGATCCATCGTCAACCACATACGCATGGAAAGAGTACTCATAGATGGCGGCAAAGTGCCTTAAACATACTATTCTTACAAGCGTTCCGAGAGCTAGGGTTAAAGATCGAAGATCTCGAGCCTTACGACTCACCATTTCGGGGGAGTCATGCCAGTGCAAACCATCAATGCCTTTGGGAAAAATAACCCTACCCGTCGATTCGGGACAAGACAAAGACTTCGTAAAAGACTACGCGCCTTCATTGTAGCCGACTTCGAAGGCGTCTACCATGCCATACTCGGTCGACCGTGGATCGCGAAGTTCATGGCCGTCCCTCACTATGGATATCTAGTATTGAAAATGCCAACATCAAAAGGCATTCTTTCTCTTAGAGGCAATGTGCTTATGGCCCATGATCAAAACAAACGCCTACGCAGCAGCCCGAATTAGCCGACCTCAAAGCTCATATGGAGCAAACATGCCTTGAAACAAAAAAGATACCGTAAGCCGATCTCCGATCCCGTCAAGCGAGTCTAAAAGATCGCCTAACAAAAGCAACGACACAAAGAAGATCGAGCTCATCCCCGGCGATAAAGAAAAAACCGCTCTCATAGGAGCACATCTAAACGACAAATAGGAAGACGCGCTCGTCCAGCTTCCTAAGGGACAACATAAGCATATTTGCCGGAAACCACGGACATGCCGGGCGTCCCAAGGGAAAAGGCCGAGCACTTCCTTAATGTCTCGAAACCGCCAAACCAATCAAGCAAAGATTACGACGGTTTGCTCGCGACAGAAGGAGGTGATTAGGGTAGAAGTGTTAAAGCTATTAGCAAATTGGTTTTATAAAAGAAGTGTATCATCCCGACCGGCTATCCAATCCAGCTTCTTGTACAAAAGAAAAATGGCGAATGGAGAATGTGTGTTGATTATACCGACCTCAACAAACACGCCCTAAAGACCCCTTTAAACTACCTCGCATCGACGAAGTAGTTGATTCAACCGCAGTCGCGAACCGTTGTCCTTTTTAGATTGCTATTCGTGGTATCACCAAATAGCCTTAGCAACTCACGATCAAATAAAAACATCATTCATCACGCCTTTCGGCGCCGCTATACGACCATGTCGTTTGGCCTCAAAAATGCTGGTGCAACATACCAACGCGCCATCCAAGAGTGTCTTCAAAAAGAAATTTCCGACCAGTTGGTCGAAGCATACGTAGACGACGTAGTCGTAAAAACAAAGGAGAGCGGATCCTTAGTTTCAAACCTAGAGCGAACCTTTGTCGCCTTAAACAAATTTCAAGTGGAAATTAAACCCACAAAAATGCATATTCGGAGTACCATCGTGGATACTACTTGGCAACGTAGTTAGCCAAGACGGCATCAAGCCAAATCCCGAAAAGATTAATGCAAGTTTTAAAAATGATGCAACCGAAAGGCATAAAAGATATCCGTAAACTTACTTGGATGCATGGCGGCTTTAAGCCGCTTCGTATCAAGACTTGGCGAAAAAGGCCTCCCCTTTTTCAAATTATTAAAAGCCAAGCAAAAATTTGAATGGACAAGCGAAGGCATACAAAGCCTTCTTCGAACTCAAGACATATTTAACATCGCCACCAAGCACTAAAGACCTAAAGATCACGAAGAGTTATTGCTATACATTGCGGCTACCGATCGCGTGGTCAAGACAAGAATAGTCGTCGAACGACAAGAAGAGGGACACACATATGGTGTACAAAGACCAGTCTACTACATTAGCGAAGTTTTAAACGACTCCAAACAGAGATACCCACACGTACAAAAACTTTTGTACGGGATCCTAATAACAAAACGAAAGTTGCTACACTACTTTGATACATATCCGATCACAATAGTAACAGAACACGCTGTTGGCGACATTCTCCGCAATAAAGACGCCGGTGGTCGGATCATCAAATGGGCAATAGAACTTAGCCCATACACATTGAAATTCCGCATGCAACAACCATCAAATCCCAGTGCTTTGGCTGATTTTCTTGTAGAATGGACGGACATATCCCTACCTCCATTTCAAAACGAAGCCGAACGATGGGAAATGTTCTTCGATGGCTCCCTCAAAATAAAAGGAGCAGGAGCAAAAGGCGTCGTGTTCAAAGCACCAAGCGGTGATACCCTAAGATATGTGCTGCGTATCCATTTCAAAGCTTCAAATAATGCGGCTGAATACGAAGCCGCACTTCATGGCCTCAAAATAGCCATCGAGTTGGGTATAAAAAGGCTCCTCGTCTTTGGAGATTCTAATCTAGTCGTCCAAAGCAAATCAACAAAGAATGGGACCGTACTAATGAGAAAATGGAAGCATACGTGGCAGAAATAAGGAAGTTGGAAAATAAATTCTATGGTCGGAATTCACTTATATACCAAGAGAAAAGAACAAACTTGCCGACCAATTATCTAAATTGGGATCCGACAGCAAAAATGCCACCCGATGTATTTGTTCAAGACCTCCTATTACCTTCGTCACACAGAGGTAGCACAGAACCACCACAAAAAGACGTAGAATCATCGACAAAACTAAAACAGATGATATCCAGCAGAGCATACTCTTGGCCCATCTCCGACCAGAAGAACAAGATCATCGCCCAATCCGACGGCGCCTTTCGGAATAAATGCTCCAAGAACAAGGTCGTGCAAAAAATCTATAGATAACTCCAAAGTTATTTATCCAAAGAAAAGAAAGCGACAAGACTCCTCGATCGCAAAGGGATGTAACGAGCAAATACCATCAAGAGAACCTTTGGAACAAACAAAAGAGACAAAACCAGACCGGGAGAATTCCTTTATTCGGTACCTCATTGATGAGGATACACCGACGAGATAAAATAGAAAAACAACGTCTTATAAGACGCAGCAAACATTATGTCCTAGTCGACGGGCAACTTATGCGCAAAAATGCAAGCGCGAAGTATTGCAAAAATGCATTTCCTTCGAAGAAGGAGCGGAACTACTACTACGTATTCATGAAGGGATGTGTGGAAACCATGGCATCAAAAACACTGGTCGGGAAGGTGTTCCGAGCAGGTTTTTACCGGCCAACCGCACTCGCCGATGCTAAAAAACTAGTTCAAAGCATTGTAAAGGTTGCCAATTCTTCGCTAAACAAATTCATGTCCCCGCACATGAGCTTCAAACAATACCATCAAAGATGGCCCTTTTCATGTCGGGGACTTGACATGATAGGACCATTCAAAAAAGCCCAGCGGCTATCAATTCGTCTATGTACTTATAGACAAATTTTCAAAATGGATAGAATATAAGCCCTTAGTCAAGGCAAATGCTCAAAAGGCTGTCGAATTCCTACCGTACGTCGTACATCGTTGGGGCGTACCCAACACCATCATAACAGATTTGGGATCCACATTCAAGTGGTGAATTTTGGGATTTTTGTGAAGACTTAGGAACAAAAGTAAAATACGTATCGTGGCTCACCCTCGAGCCAATGGTCAAGTAGAAAGAGCAAATGGGATGATCATAGACGCACTACGGAAAAGGTTATATCGAGACAACGATACCCATCCAGGAAGATGGTATCATGAATTACTCCGCCGTAATATGGGGACTTCGAACTCAACCAAGCGTAAATACCGGCGTCTCGCCTTATTTCATGATATTTGGTGCGTACGGTTTACCGAGATGAAGTGGCATTTGGCTCACCAAGAACAAAAAACTATGACGAGGAAGCCACAAATGAAGTCGAAAAACTATCATCGATTCGGGAGAAGAGCGAAACTTGGAAACACTCCCAAGAACGGCCAAATATCTAGCGTCTCTACGGCGCTATTACAACAAAAGAACGTAAAAGAAAGACGGCTTGTAGTCGGAGATCTCGTCCTCAAAAGAATTCGAAATCGACGACCTCCACAAATTGTCATCTCATTGGGAAGGACCTTTCCTAGTCAAAGCGATCACAAGACCAACGACTTATAAATTGTGTACTCTAGATGATCCACCTAGAGATTTGCCAAACTCTTGGCACATAGAACACTTAATTAAATTCTATGCTTAAGGCAATTGTAATTTATACAAATACAGTACCGCCATCCGTACCAAAGCATACGAGATATTTTTACAATAAAGGTGCCAAGCACCACGAATTCAATACCACGAAAAAAGTTTAAAGTTGTTGCTCGTGCACAAGGTCTATCTTGTCGGCAATAGCGCGGGCGGTGCCCCAACAAGCCTTCGCAAATCTTTGAGCTTTTCCGGAGAAGTGTCTCGGGACGTCCGGACTCCAAGCGCTTAAAATCTGCTCGAGGAAAGTGAGATTGCGCAAGAGCTAGAACACTCGACGCAACAAAACGGCTCCCCTTCCCGACAAACTCCTTCAATAAGCGCCATGAACGGCGCGGCATTGATCCACAACAAATTCGGGAACAAGAAGGGGATTTGCCGGCCTCACTTCACCTCGCGCAAGCACGTAAAACGAGGCCGCAGTCCACCCGCCATGGAAAGATAACGTTCGTCAATTGCTGGTTATCATCCTTAAAAGACGCCAAATTGTGCCATATGACGCTCATGCGTTTCTACACAAACACAATTCATAAGATACAATCGAGATCAAGACCTCAAAACACGTAACATAACAAAGGAGAAAAACGCACCTCGTGCCTCCCTTTCCGTGCGTTCAATTTCTACACGGGCCTTATTGCCTACTTCGTTCGTACGAGCAATTTCAGCAGCCATTAAGGCTTTATCACTCTCCAATTCTGCAAAATACTCAATCAGCTACTTGTAACCTCTATTAAAATAATAAGTAACAAGAGCAAAGTAAAACAAACCTTTGTGTTGCTCCTGAAGGACTGTAACCTTTTTCAGCAGGGAATCTTTCTCAAGTTCCCAAAGCTTTTCACGACCTTCATAAACTCGGATTTGCCGACCCAAATCCTCATTTTGCTTCCGCAGTAAGACCATTTTCACACATGGTCGGCTTGAACCGCTCTATGCGAGGCGACGTTTTTCAAGCAATATCTTCAATGACTCGCGTAAAGGATCTTTTATAAACACCACAAGATAGGCAAAATAGAAGAGTCACTAAAGACAAGTACTAACCTTGACACGAGCCCGCAAATCAGTAAACACTTGCTCAAAACCATCGAGATGGTACCCCGGCAACATCTTCAAAAATGTGCCACGCCCATCCTCATCTTGACGGGCAATGTAGTCCGGGCCGCCAGAACATGGGCACCGTAAGAAGTTCCTCCTCTAACCTCTTCCATTATCTCGTGGCGATCTGCTTTGTTGATACACCGGGTCTAAAACTACCCAAGCGCATATTCGATATTGATCTCCTTCAGCCAGAAGAAGCCGGGGAAGAATCCAAGTGCCAAACCCGGCACGAGATGGTCATGCATCCCGAGAGGAGGCCATGATGTTGATACCCGTAGTAACCACTACGGGTTCAAGTAACAACATTTGCAATAGCTGTCCCCGGATCCCCAACAACATCGCAGCAGTGGAACAGTTTCTTGATCCACGACTACATTGCGGCAGGAGTTACGGCTTCAGAACAGCTTCTTGGCCTACCACAGCAGTCCCAGCTTCCACCAAGGGCTCTCTTGCCCAAATCTTCAACAATAGGAGCCCCGACCTTGGCAAATTTTTTCACAATAATTAAAACAATTCAAGGCATAGCAAAGATACGGCCAATAAATTTATATACTCACGGTTCGATTGCTCAAAGTGAATGTTGAACCAATCAAGCATATCGGTCTCCACGCTCCGAATGTAAGCGAAGATCCAATAACAACATCGCCCTCGGTATCACAAGGCAATATAGCAACAGAGGCATTACGATCCTCTAAAACCTCGGCCAAATTATCAGCCGAACATCGCATCAAAAGCCCGGCCCTAGTAATTGGCATAACAGGTTGATTCCCAGTAATCAACAAGCGATCGAGGAAGTACACGGGGAGTATGACTCCGACCACCACTACGCTCAAAGCACGCAAACGTTTGCGCCGAGCAATTTCAAAGAAGCGACAACTTATCGTCGAATCGATCCGACCGATGACTACGCAATCGACGATAACGACGCTTCGACGCGCTCAAGCACGGGTGAAGAGATAAAGAGCCACTGTCGAGGACACCGAGAATGTTTCTTTTTCTTCTCATACACAACCTTCTGCTTCCCGGCAGCTTTAGATTGATCATCGACAGGCTCCACGGCAGCATCATCAGGCACTGTCATCCTGTCAATACCCCGATCAAAACCAGTGCGTTGGTACTGAAGAGCTTCCCCAGCTGGCAGATCATCTAAAGGCACTCGGGACACATAAATATGACGGCCCCGTAAGCATATACAAAGTCAAGATAATTACCAAAAGCATTGAGATATAAAGAAAACAAACAAAGTGAACATGACGGTACCGGTGGAGGTGGCATCCTCCCGGTCATAAGGTTTAATAGTTGGCCGAGGGATATGAGTATCCTCCCCGTTTGAACATCTTCATAAGCCTCAAGTTAATATCATCAAGAGCAATTTCCTCTGAAGATTCACGAGAAGGGTCATCCTTCAGACGATATTCCCACAGGAAATTAATTCTCTCCCTCAAAGGTTGGATACGGCGAGAGATGAAAAAAAACCGCCCCGTAAAACCGTTCGAGGCCCTTAAAATTCATCATTGCCGGGATCTCGTTCACTTCGATCATCTCGGTAGCATTTGGCTTATCCGGCCAGCGATGATTTGGTTCGGGAATTGAGTAATATCACAAGGGACAGCCTCCCTTGCTGATTATCATTCACATAGAACCATTTTTTTGAACCAATCTTTCACATTGTCGCAGTATGAGTGAAAGACGGCCGGCGTGAACGCATTCCATCACGAAGAGAGAGGTAGCACGCTCCGGCCCTACGGGGCTACCTCCTAAATTTCCCCTCTTTTTCAATTCATAAAAATGACGAAACACATTGAAGTTTGGGGAATTGCAAGATACATTTCACAATATGCAACAAAGAGAGCGACTGTCATAATTGAGTTCGGTTGCGCATTGCGATAGAAATCCTCCAAAAATGCGAGTTCCACCAGGAAAGTATGAAGCGGAATACCCAAGCCTCGATGAAATAATCTTCAAAAACAACTATTTCACCATCATAAGGGCGGGGAACGCCTCACCTCGCGGCGGCACACGCCACACTTCAAAGGATGCCGGCGGAATCATGCCCCCATCCGCCAAAGAATTCAGCGATGCCGCCGTCGACTGCGTCGGCGACCAAAGAAGCTTCATTTGTTTCTCATACTCCTTCTGTTCCTTTCCCTTCTTCTTCTCTGCTGCAGATTGACGCTTCTTCGCCATGATTTTCGGACGGGAAGGATGCGGTTGCTCGAGCTAACCCTAGACACGGCGCACGGGAGCGAAGGGACTCGATTGCAAGAACGGCGAGCAAAATGAAACCAAGCAGTCAAATGACGGCGGCACCAAGAGTTTTTAACCGCACTAGGGTTTTTTACTTCGATGGGCCGTAAGAAACTGGGCCGCCCCTAGCGGAAAAAGGCTTTTCCGGTTCGTTTCTTTTTCCCCGTTTAAAATTCATTTTTCCGCAGACGCACGGCTTACCGAGACAACCTGAAAGCTGGCCCAAGAAGCAAAGCTACCGATGGCCACCTAAGTCCGCCTTCTAGCTATAGTCTTAAAAACTGCTGGCTAAAAAGGCGGGTTCACGAAGTCGTTTCCAACCCGCCGTAACAAAGTTACGATAGCGGCTTGATATATCATTAACATTTCAACCCACACAATCCGACAGTGAGCTGGGATTCTTTGGCCAATGATACCGGTTATTACAGCGCACAAATAGCTAAGCTATTTTTATGGGTTTAGATTCAAAACCATGGTCTCACGGCCACGGCGGGGACCGAGTTAAGTAGCAAAGCTATCTTAGCTTAATCATGACAAAGTCATGGCATGGTTCAAACCGACTGACCCAAATGAAATTTGGCCTCGCTCGGTCTCACTCAAAGAGTGGTCGAAACACATAGAGCACGACACAATGATCGGTTTGTCTTCTTTTTTAGACCCCGACATAACGTGTTCCACCTCATCTCGGTGCTCGGGGACTACGTGGGCCCACGTCACCCGAGAGGTGACATGGGCTAGATCCTTCTTTTAAGAGCTTGCCGCAACATATACTATCTTACGGCAACCTCGGGGACTACGTGGGCCCACGTCATTTTGCATGACTCGGCCTCGATCCTTTCTATTCACAAAGGGTTTAGTTTCAAAACTAAGCTAAGGCACCGACCAATCACGACGAGATGCCATGTGATGGCGGGCATCACACACTAACGAGGGCCCACGTCTCCGCATTTGGGACCCTTCCAAAATTCTTTTTTTTTTTCAGAGCATCATAAATCTTTCGGTCAAAACCAACAACGTCAACCAAGTGCAAGCAAAGTGTGGTCGGAAGCACTAGACGGTCCTCCACCCCCGCTCGGACCACATGTCGAACGTGTGTCCGACCACCCTTTCTCACTCGGCCAAGCAAGACGGTGTTTTCTCCCTCAAGATCCATGATGCTCGGGGACTAGCCGTGGAGGTATAAACTCCATATACCCTCACGGCCTAGTTTGGGCCGACATGCTATCACCAGGCCGGCCCATCAAGCTCAAAGACCGATCGGCTCAGCCGGGGTCGGATGTGACCCTAAAACGGGCAATTATATCGAAGACCGACAAGGGGGACAAGACCTAGCCGAGATAGGAAAGTTTAGACTTGTAAAGTATGTAAACTTAGTACCAGATAGGCTAGTTCCGACTTGTAACCTTGCTCCCGTAATATATAAGGAGAGCAAGGACCCCCATGCCAGAGGACGGAATCTGGCATACGCACAGACTCATACATCCACACATAATCGAAACAGAGAGCAGGACGTAGGGTATTACGCTTCATAGCGGCCCGAACCTGGGTAAACCTTGTGTGATTGCTCCCTGTTTACATCTTGCTCGCAACCTCGGTGCGCCTTCCGCCAATCCATTACCGGTCAGGGCATACCCCTGGTCGGACTATCGCCGATATTTCGTCGACAGACCCCACCTATCTAGTTTCTTAGACAAGATTCATCTTGATAAGGGGGTAGGAAGAGGATGATGAGAATAAGCCTTATATAGCTACAAGTTGTACCATGAGTAGAGTAGAATGTCTACCATTTTAAGCTACTTACGTGTAGTACGTTTTCTCCGCGGATCTCTTGGCGTAGTTACCAAGGATATCGCTTTGTAATAAACCCAATGTAATGAGTGCTTGGTTTTTATCGAATTTTATGGTTCCTCATGCTTCTTTGTATGAGTGTAGGATAGATTTAAATGTTTTTAAATTGTTTAAATCGTCTAAACTCAAGTCAAAATTGTTAATAAATCATGTCACTTGCACATGATTCCTAATCCTTATGACCCTTACAATGGGATGCCCGGTAATCGGGTAGCTTGAACCGTTGCTCAACCCCTTCGAAGACACCATGGACAAGTGATCAAGGTAGTCACAAGCCATCCCAGGACTCAACCCCAAGAAGGAAGAACTCCATGGGACCCCCATCGAAGGACCGTCGAACAAGTCTCAACATGAGCAAGGGAATTCATCTCGATGAAGCTTCCTACCTTCGATGGAACCGACAATGATCCTATCACCGTAGACCGGCTATATGATATGGCGTAAGAGTTAGACTTGACCTCCTACACCGAAGAAGAAAGCGTGAAGGTTGCAGCCCATCAACTCATAGGTTCCGCACATACATGGTGGAACACATTCAGCAATGCCCATTCCAAAGAACCAACATCTCATGGAGAGAGTTCAGCGAAGCCTTTCGCAAACACTATGTACCGAGATGATGCAATGGAAGACTTGAAAAGAGAGATTCGAAGCGTAAGGCAAGGAACGAGGAAGTGTTCACGAGTACAACATCCGCTTCAACCGCATGTTGCGTTACGCACCGCCATACGAGACTCTAAGAAAGATATGATGTTCTACTACCGTAGAGGCCTAAACGATAGCATCCGAATGGTCCTTGCCGGAAGCACCTACCACACCATTGAAGAAGTAATTAACAAGGCAATTGAGATAGAAGAAGACCTCCTCGAGTATGAAATAGTCGATGGAAGGAAGAGATGCCGCATTGATGGATCATTCAGTGGCTCACTAGTACGACAAATGAGAGCAATCACAGACTCATATCGTACCCAGCTCGAAGTATGTGGAACGCTACAAAGCACCTACTTCTACGGGCGGTGTGCCGTTCACTTACTATGGATCCGACCACTCTAACCTCGGGGATGCCGACAACAAAGGATTGAAGACCACTCCGCCAATTCGAACCTTGGTATAAAGAACCTCGTGGCAATCACCGGTAGCGTGTTTATCACTTGCTATGGATGCGACAAAATGGGCCACATGATCGCCAAGTGCCCGAAAGAAAGACTACCCCTACTACAACTCCCGTCCTCAATCTAGACAATGATACTCACTAAGCATGTAGTCAAGTATTTAATCTTATCGATGTAACATGCTTGAACATGTCTTCAAGATTGTATGAGAGTTCATCTTATCACTAAATACAAGGATTTTCCCTTCGTACAAGAATACTTGTGAATGACTCCAAGATCTCGGGGTATAGGTATCTCGCCTAATCGATTTAAAAATCTATCTCCCCGAGTGCATTGGAAAGCCGGCTCGTTTCAAAACATCTTTGCGAAAGTCTTTCATTTCAAAACAAAAGTTTTACTTTGCACATCAACCTTTGATAAAATGCTTGCAAACTAAAAATGGCCCAAGTTTTATTTTAAACTCTTTTGATTTCAACCAAGGAGCCAAACTTATTTTAAATAAAATTCATCTTCAAAATGTTTTGCAACACGTTTGCTAAACAAAATAATTGTAAAAAGGTTTTGTTTGATTGTGAAAACCAAGTTTCACAAAACGAGCAAAGTAATTGTGAACCATTTTCAAACTACCCATGTTTCAAATGATTGAAAAAGAGTCACGCTTTGTTTGAAGAGTAAAACCATGTTTCAAAACTATTTGATTTTAAAACACGCTTTGATTTCAAACCTCTTCAAAATCTCCCTTGGGCTTCAAGGCCTACAAAATCACCATCCATTTTAAAATAAGATTTTAGAAAATCATCATGATGATGAGGGTTCAATGAACACGGCCCCAACCGAAAACTCTAGAATTGCGTATGCATCTTGGATACCCCGTACAAAATTTGGATCGAGTCACCAAGTAAAGCAAAGGACGCAATACCTTTCGCAAGATCCTTTGAAGCGGCTACGCCGACTAAAAGCAAGGATAGCAACTACGCTTATCGAGTAGCGTGAAGCGTGGTGGGCTCATAACCCACTTGGACTGGATCGAAATCGGGAGCCTAAACCGCACCTCGAAATTTAGAAAGATATGATATAGCCTAAACTAATATGTGTTCCTCCCACATGCTAAACCCTGCGATGAAACATCCTACTGTGACAACTCCTCGATCATCATTGAAGTATCTTTTTGTAAACCCTCAAGATCGACTAAGGATCTAGACAAAGAAATCAAGACTCTACTACTCACTCTTGCAACTCGATGGAGCAACTACTTCAAGCTATGAGGAACTGGAAGTCAGATTCATGGATAAGTGTCACCTTACTACTTCGTGGAGTACTACACACCTTAAATCTCGGGGACGAGATTCGATAAGGGGGTAGGACCGTAACATCCCAAAATCCGAACTACAAAATTTTTTCTAAATAAACCTTTGTTTGTTGCACTGTCATGTACGAAACCCTATTAGTTCGCATACAAAGTACCTTTGTTTAGTTGTTAAGCATTGCGATGCAACAACATCACATGTGTCTTAATATAGTCCTTAAGCCACATGTGATTAGGACCTTAGGGAAAACCTCCTATGCTTACCGATGAGAGTATGTGACCAATCGTTTAACCACGATATGCCCTAGTGATAGCCCCTAGGATATAAACCTAAACCCTAATGATCCTATGCTAGAATTAGTAGCAATGTCACCACGGTGTAATGTTTATACATGTACACCGCCTATAGTATAAATCCTACGACCAACTACTACCTAACTAGAGCTAACTAGTGGTTAGTGTTACCACCCCAAACCGTGACTTAGTGACTCGAGACCTATGCCCATGACTCCACATGGAGGAGTATTGATCCGAACCCTAGGCCATGATAATAGAACCTATCTAGTACACCAAGAGCCTATCTACTTGACTCTAGCTGGTTAGAGACTAGTGGCGCCATGCCAACCTAGGAGAATACCTTTACCCCTGAGAAGGTAGTTGCCAAACTACAAACCCCGACACTAGAGACTACCTACCTTAGCTCGACTAGCTACCTCACCACTCCGATGGATAGACCCCCACTAGACCACCATAGTGAGACAACCTACTGACTATGCCAAGTTAGTGAGACGTGCCCTAACCTTATGCTTATGACCTAGTGGACCAACACGTCGCCATAGTACCATGGAGTATGACTAGCAGATAGTCTAGGTATAGCTACCTAGTTGCCCATCCATGATCTAGATGCTTAGCCAATCTAAATAGAACACCTAGTGCTAACCCTAGAAGGATTGGTATGCCACACCGAGACCTACCGTGATCACCTGTTGGATTAGTCTTAAGCACGCGCCATCCTTGTAGATTAATTTTTGTGAATGATTTGGCTTTTATTTGGATTTCTGTATTGCTTGTGGAATCAACAACCAAACATCTATTTTATTTATACAATAAATAGATGAAATGTTATATGGGGAAACAACACCCCAACAAGCCTATGACCTATTATGACCACCATGGAACTTTATACAAGAAATACAAATCACAAAGTATATACATACATGTTTACAAAAGGAAAAGAAATAGAAAAAGCAAAGGAAAAAGAAAACGAAAAGAACAAGCCATTCGGCCCATGACTCAACCTCGGCCGTCGGCCCACCCCTTCTTCTTTTTCTTTTTCTCCAATCGAACCAGCCCAAGTCGGCATTACGGCCCGGCTCGGCCCGCTCTCTTCTTTTCCCAACCGAGCCCCTCGCTATTCCTTCCGGCCCATCTCCTTTTCTTTCCCAAACCGAGCCAGCCCATCTCCTTTACCTTTCCCTTTTCTCTCTCGCCGGCCCAACCAAACCGACGGCCCGCTCGACTACTCCCACGTGAAGACAAAGGAGACTCCACCACCACTGACGAGCCGGCCCCGCCTGTCATACCTTTCCCTCTCCTCTGCTTTTCCACCGCGACAGAACATGACGCCGCGGGGAGGAATCCCAGGCGCGCCCGTCCATCCTCGCCGTCCGTGCCGTCCCTCGCCTCCACCTACCAATCGGCGATCCCACGGTGCCACCGGACCGACAAGACCCCGACAACACCACCGCAAAACGCCCGCGGCCGCGAGCCTTTTTCCGTCGCGCTCGCGACGCACATGCCGCTGCCACGCACTCGCCCCTCGCTCTTCTTGGCCGCGAAGGCAATTGCCGTTCCCACGCTAACCGGAGCCCGCGTGAGGACGACAACGACGCGCCGAGCCCCCGAGAACCCTCTGATCGAGCCGGCGCCATCTTCACCGTCCGCTTCTGCTCCCATGGCGCCGCCACCTATAAATTGGGGCACCCCGGTGCCCTAGGGCTTCTCCCATCGCCCCGCCGCCACTGCTGCCTTGCAAACCACATCCAGACACCCAATTGAGAAAGAAGAGCAAGGAGGAGGAAGCAAGGAGAAGGAAGGAGGCGGGGAAGGAGAAGCGGAGTTCGCCGGAGTAAAGGAGCTACGCCGCCGGTTCACTCGAGCGGAAGCCACCCCGTACGGCTACGCCACCGCGGCCGGTCGTCCTACTAGAACCACCAGAACGTAGAAGGGAAGAAGGAGAGGAAGCCGCCGCCTCCGCTCCAACTCGCGACGTCAAGCCGTCCGTGCCGCTCTGAACCGCGAGCCGGTGCTGCCGTCGGACTGCTTCCTCGACGCCGTCACCGCGTCACCGTCGTCTTGTCCGCGGGCCCTCTACGTCGAGCCGAACCACGACGACCGCGCCCGCCTCACCACTGCGTCAAGCCTTCTTCCCCTACCGCGCCGGTACGTCGCCATGCCCCTATTCCAAACCCCGACCTTCCTCCTAAAGCCATGGCACTCCACCCACAAGCGCGTAGGCTAAGGCCATCTCCGGCCTCATGGCACACGCACCCACAGAGCACGGACCGGCCACGACCCCCTGGAAGACCGGCGCCACCACACGCCGGTGGACTCGTCCGCCATGAGCGCCGCCGCGGAGCGCCGCCGAGTCCGGCGAAGTAGGTAGCTTGGACACCCTGGGACCCCCGGACAACGTCCGCGCGATGGGCGCACTCCGTGCGCCCGTTGCGGCAGCGAGACGCCCGCGGGGAGACCTACCCTGCCTCACCGTCGAGGACGAGCCCGCGCGGGGCGCTCCGGGAGCGCCACCGTGGCGCGACTTGCGCCGGCCGACTCCGGCCACCTCGCTCCGCGAGGTTGCGCCGTTGAGCCGCGCCGTGGGTGGCTACACGCCGTGGCACCCTCGATTGGTGAAGATGACGCGCTAAAGATGGCGCCTTGCCGACCTTTCCATGCGCCGCCATGCTCGACGGAAGCCGCCGCGTGCCCCTGCCGCGAGCCGTGCGCCGCCGTGCGTTTTGGTCGACACCGGAAAGCCGAACGTGACCCTAGAGACGCCAATTGACCGCCTCCGTGTTGAATTGGACCGTGAGCAGGCCGCTGGCCCGTGTGGCTATGCGCCGCCGTGGCCAGGTTGCCGTCGCCGTGGAACGGCCTCACGGACGCTCTGCTCGCACCGTGGAGCGCCTCGGCGAGTTTTCCTCGCTCCCGCGGTGCTGGTGCGCAAGATGGAGAAGTGGATGGACCACCCCAGCGCCAGAAGGCCCCGCTGTGCTGCCGCCAGCCTTGCCATGCCGCGCGCTGGGCGCGGTGTCTGCCTGTCTGGATGGAGATGAGAAGGGGAGAAGATGGAGGAGTTGGCTTGGAGAAGATGCACCCGGTCCGGGTGAACCGTGTGAGTGACAGCAGGCCCCGCAGTCGCCAGTCCACAGTGCGCCGCAACCATGGACCCATGAGCCAGCTAGGTTGATTCCGTAGACCCTGCTCGTGGTGAACCGAGAGGGGATAGGAGTAAATGGACACGGTGCACAGTGAACCAATAGATGGTCCATGGACCAAGACGACGCTGTCCACGATGAACCGCCCGCGTGGACCGAACCCAGACCAGATCCAAAAGCAGGACGTGGCGCCTCCAGAGAGCGACACGTGTTGGGCCGAGCCCGGCCCAGGAAGCCCATCTGGCCCAGTAGCGGCCCATCTAGGCCCATTACCGGCCCATTTTGGGTTGACCCGGTCAACGATGACATCATCATGATGTCATGCTGGCCCCACATGTCAGCAGCCCTGTCGGTGCGCCACGTGGCCTAGCCCGATGCTGACACGTGTCGACTTTATATAATTCGGCTATTTATCTTTTTCAGAATATTGTTTAAACTTCGGAAATTCATAACTTATTCATACGAGCTCCGAAAAATGTGATCTTTATATGGAAATTCATCTAAAATCGAGATGTACAGTTTAAGACTATGTTTGAGTGCATTTGATTCTTCTATATTTCATTTGCTTCTTTGTGGATTCTATAGGAGTCGCTAACGCGACTACTACGTTTCGGTTTCAGAGTTGATTCGGGAAAGGAACGACCTAAGGACGTGAGGTGGAGATCCGCTGTACGACTACGGAGGAGGACTTGTACCACTACTAGCGGATTTGTACCACTACTTCCTCGACATCGCAGGTGTCATGGCAGCACCCTCTTTTAGAGAATCCTATTAGACATTGCATGTGTAGAATTGCTAGCGCTTTATATTTATTCCTTTGCTAGTATATGATGCATGATATTGCACGAGCTATATTTACCTTGTTCGAAACCCTTTTACCATGTTACCCGGCCTTGCGCTCGCACTTATATATTACCGCCCCGCGTGCTTGCATTTATTATCACCATACTTATTATAACTCCACTTCGCATTGTATATGTGGTGCGGGTGGTGAACCCTTGGGAATGGTTTGGCTTGGGATGCCGGACTTGTGGTTATGGTGATGAGTGGTGTCTTGCGTGAGTCTTGGGTGTGTGGTGAGGGTTGAGTCGGCGGACGAGGGATTACGACGAGCTTCGAGCGAGTCTTGCCGAGGGGATACGGCACGGGTATCCCCGCTTTGTGAGTACGTGGCGAGTAAGCTGGTTTGGATTGAGGTGTCCTTGGTGTGAGCTCCTTGGGGTGGAGCCTTGGAAAGGGGTGCCGTGGCAAAGCACGGTAAAGATTAGCCCATACGGGGAGACATCGTTGTCGGCCAATACCTAAGGACTTGAGTGCTAGTGACCGGATCATTGGACGCTTACTTTCCACTCGCTCTCTAATGGGAAGGAGACGGTCTAACCATCCGGTAGAACGAATGCCATTACCGACCGGAGTAGCGGATGTGTCGGGAGGTACGGGCCGAGAGTGCTCACACCCTCCTTAACCTACATAGTGACCCCCGAGGCTGGTACTATGTCTCACGGTCTCGGCGGCCGGGTCGAGTGGCGGGATGGTATTCGTTCTAGGCTTATGGCGATCGAAATCTGCCTAGATGTGGCCGCATCGATGATGGCTATCTTGTGGAATAGTGAAACCTCTGCGAGTGTATGGTTGATCGATCGATACATAGCCGACTCGTTGGCTATGGACCGGTCCGTGTGATGCTTGCTTGACTAGGAGAGGAGTCTTCTCGCCTTTCTTGGGATATGGGTATGTTACATCCGGCCGTGAGCCCGGGAGGCTGCGGGTCGTTGAGGCCCGACGAGAGGGAGTCGTCTTGCCGGCCACGTGAAGCGTGGTGGGGTGTGGTGTGTGGGGTGTGAGGTGTGGTGATGTGTGGATGGGATGGATGGAATGGTGGATGGATGTGTGTGGGATTTGGGAATGTGTTAAACTTGATTATTATTATTATATATTATACTTGTTGCTACTTTGCATGCGCTAGGATGCAAACCACAGCCCAAATATAGGATCGCCGGATCCCTTTATTTTCTCTTTTCCACTAAAGCTCATTCGGTGCGACCATGGCTCGCACACATCCGCGGTGTGCAGTTTTCTGTGATGTTAGGGTTGAAAGGATTAGAAGGTCTCGTGCCTCGCGCTCAAGTTGGAGTTTGAAGTCGCTTCCGCGTTATACTTCCACCTTCGCAAGCTGTTTTGGATGTTAGAAATACATTGTTTGCGCCGGTGTGGCGTTGTAATTATTAATGTAAACCCTTCTACTTGTACTGTATTCTCGAATTCGATGTATGGGATTGATTATCAACTGTTGTATATCATTCTCGTGGATTTTCCTTCGCGGAAAATTGAGGATGTTTCAACATGTGACCACACATATACGTCACATGACAACTTCTGCAAAATTTTTATGTTTGTTATTATCTTTCACATTTAAAAATAAAAATCTAGATAACAAGAAAAAGTAAAAAAAAATGTGGCGATACGTTGTTTTTCTTTTTCGAGGGCGGCAGCATGTGCATTGTCATTGGTTTGACATAATCTAGAAAGAAGTTAGCTTAACTCTATAAAAACAAAAATCAAAGTGGTGCAGCGGAAGTGTGGTGGGCCCATAACCCACAGGTCAATACCTGACTTTCATAGAGTTTTTTTTTCTATTTTTCATTTTTTTCCCTGATTAACCTGGTTTTTTATTTGATTTTTCATTTTTTTCCCCTGGTAACGAAAAGGAGGATAGGAAGTGTAACGAGGTAAAGCTGATTTCTGGCTCTCCCCGCCGGTTTCACTCAGGCCACCACAGAAAAACAAACACTCATTGTTCGGTTTCATTTCCCGGCCACCTGAAATCATCAAAAGTTAAAGCATTATGTTGAAATTCCAAACTATGTTTCTAACAATGGCGGCAACCGGCAAGAGTGAGCGCCCATTGCACTCGTGGCGTGGATTAGTCAATGACTGCACGTAATCATGTTTCCCGGTTTCTAGTCTCCCGCGTCCCCGGCAATGCTTTTTCTTGATCGATCACCCATTGGGATTAGGGGCTCGTTGGCTTGATTTTTGTTTATTTGCATGAAACATGTATGTTCGCTGTAAAGAACTCAAAACATCTTGGAATTATACTCTATTTTATTGTTGGACGTGAGGTATTCTTAACTTGTATAGTTGTATGACTATGTAGAGGACATAGAGATCGTGAGAGTACTTTAACAAATAAAAAAGATTGAATGAAGAATCTCTTCACTCTTTATTATTATTATTATTATTATTATTATTATTATTATTATTATTATTATTATTATTATTATTATTATTATTATTATTATTATTATTATTATTATTATTAATGGATATAGATCTAGATAAGCAAACATGCATGTATGATGTATGTTGCAACATGACATAAACTTTTTTTTTAGGGGAAATATCGATTTCCATTACTTAGAAAGTGCTGAATCATCAGCAATTACAACTTGGATACTAGCCGGGATGGAGGTTATAACATGTTCCTCATCCGGATCACTCATATTACCCAAACTAGCCAACTCATGTGCTACACGATTACACGACCTCGGACGCTGCTGACATAAATTTTAACTAAATATATATAAAAATATTAATATTTATGACACACAATTAGTACCATTTGATAGATATTTGAATCTACATTTTTAATAGATTTATTTAAAGATAAAAATGTTACACATATTTCTATAAATTGAGTTAAAGTTATCGGCACACAAATCATGGCGATAAACATTTAGGGACAGAGAAAGTATAATTGTTGTGTGGTGCGCATGTCAATGATAATGAGCTACTTATTCTTGTTGAATTTAAGTGGGTTTGGCTCAACCTTATAATAAAAATCAAGGCCTATAATGAAATGTTAGTGCAATAAAGAATTAATCCATATGCGAATGACATGAGATTGATTCAAATTAAGTATGTGGCTATTATGTGCACGAGTTTAAAAAATATATATATGTAAAGCAGGCCATTCATATCATATATCTATTATATATAGATATTATATTAGAGAGAAAGTGAAATAAAAAGAGAGAAAGGGAAATAAAAATAAAAAGAGTTGGAAGAGGACTAGAGGAGTGGGGGCGAGGCTCATATGGCTGCTCAACGGTGGTGTCCCAACATCGTTGCCCTGACTGGCCGGCCGGCTCCAGGGGTAGCGGAGACTCAAGCCCGTTCATCTCCCCTCCCAACTCTGATGTACGGATTATTTCGTGCTTATTTAAGCCTTGTATCATGAGGTTAGGAAATCAATACGGTATTAATAACAATTATATTATGGGATTGCAACGAAGGTAGAGGTGGCTCATTTTATCAGCACCCAAATGGTCCAGCCCATATAGTTAAATCAGCCCATGGATCGAAGCGGTCCGACTCCAGGCCTAGAGCCCATAAAGCCTTGCACTCCCTGATTCTATGGCCAGTTCGCCGTCGTCCTCGGTCCTACCGCGCTCTCTACGCCATCACAAGCTTCCTCACTGGTCGCATTTGAAATGCTCCATACCGTTTATGTGAATTTGAACATGTAAAGATTCAATAAGTACACATGAATTATGTTCCTTGTGTCAACATGTAGCTGGGAGCGTTACTGAATATTGTGCTGTGGTGGATGATGTCTCCTTTTGAACTATTCTGAATTTTCTGTATCGTTGTCAGCTTAAGCTGTGCAGCCTGTGCAGGCGCGCCTCAAAAGGCTGGAACCTAAACGTTTGTAAGGCTAGTCTCATTGGGGGGTTTCATGTCCCAGTTTTTAATTCTCCATATTTTGAAAACAGTGCACAAGAGTTTCATGGGGATGAAACTCTCTCTGCTCCCATGAAACTCTCATCGTCTCTCTCTTTATTAATACGGTGCCACATAAGCATATTTAATGCCCATAAAACTCTCATGAAACTCCATTGAGACTAGCCTAATGTGTTCGCTTTATGTCTAAGAGCAACTCCAACCTAGGGCCCTACTTGGATCCCTACTCTAAAATTTAGGAGTTTGAACAAAAAATCAACTCTAATGGAGCCCCTACTTGAGCTCTCATTTTACATGTTCTCCCAAATTATAGTCCCAACCCCCCAGATTGTGGGGGGTATAAATCCGGTATACCACCATAGACAGTTCCAGGGCTGCTCGGCAAGACGGCCCGGACCAGACAAAGTCCCGGCCCATTACCGACCAGGCTGGTGGGCCGGACTTCAAGACAAGGACGTGGTCCGCAACCGACCAGGAGGTGGATCGCGCACACGGATACTTGTCCCGCAAGTAGACTTAGTCGGTTAGGTCAGATAGAGTCCTCCTAGGGCACGACTTGATGTAACCGACCACCTCACGTGTACCCTTGGCTGCTCGGCTATATAAAGCGGCCAAGGACCCCCTAGAACGGAGGGCTATTCTCTGGCATCCTAACCTAGAGAGCTTAGCGCTTCATTGTAACCCGACACTTGATCATACAGCATAACACGAGAAGCAGGACGTAGGGTATTACGCTTCCGAGCGGCCTGAACCTGGGTAAACCCGTTGTCCTTGGTTTGTCTTGTTTCTCGAATGTCCAGATCGTAGATCGTAACACGTCCTTACCGAAACTCACCGCCGTGGGATACCCCGTGGTGGACTGCCGGTTATCCGTAATCGACAGCGGCGCGCCGGGTAGGGGGTGGAGTTTTCGATCTCAAGGCGATCCGGATGGTTTCCTTCCGCTTCCATGGATCTCGAGGCCGGCGACGCCTTCACCTTCGGATCGGTCACTGGACCACCGAGATGATGGCGCCCTCACCTCCACGGAGCATCCGAGCCGGTCTCGGCACCGCTGCAGGGCATACGGTCTCAAAGCACCGCCCACCATGCGAGATGGTCCCAAGCACCATCCGCTCGCCGAGCCACTGCGCCAACCGCCTCGCCGCGGTCGCGATAGCCCGCCGCGCAGATTCCCCTTGCCCTCGGCAACGGCGGATACGACAGATCCCCGAGCACTTGTCGATCAGCTATCTTGCTACAAAAGAAAGCCGATCGACAACTCAGATCTGATCGATCTCATTGACCAACAGGGCCGCGGATTGGCCGAGATCACGAAGCTAGTTGAAGCCACGCAGGAGTTGATCCGCAAGGGGCCAGACTTTTCTGATTTCACACCCGTCCAACCACGTCGGCGAAGTTCTGCTCGTCGCGGCGAAGCAGATCTCGTCGACAACAACCGTCCGCCTGTTGCTCAATCTATTGCCCCCAGATCAGCTAGGAGTCCCCGTTGGTTAGATCCCAGCCAGGACCGCCGTATGACGCATATTGGGCAGATCCAGCACAGAGCCAGCGCTCCTCCTCTTCCTAGGTTGAGCGAGTTCATCGAAGCACGACAAAACCGCCGAGCACCAGCTCGGCAAAACCGTGAAGGTCGTGCTCCGCCAAGCGAACCACTCGCGGCAGATCCAAGTGCTCCGCCGCATGATCCAACCGTTATGTCCTTCGGATTGAACAACGCGGCGTCGACGTACGCAAGGGACATCGAGCGACAGTTCGACATGCTTCTCATCGAGGATACCATCCCGAGAAGCCCCGCTCACATAATCGGGATGGTGGAGATTCGAGAGCTTGGGGATCCGTCTCAGGATGCCAACCCGGACTCCCCAACCTGTCTCCGTCTGCTCGCGCCTGTATTCTCCCGATTATACCGAATACCTCTCCTCGGACGAAGACTATCCAATGGATACGGAGCTCAATCCGACCGCGAGAGGACACGCGATCACTCCCGACCACCGGACGGAAACCCCCTAACGCGCGGATTTCCCAAGTATCCGCCCGGCTTCGGACCAACGATTTTGATGGTCAGCAATGACGAGCCCCCGGCTCCAAACGAGACGGACGCCCAGCGGCAGGCAAGGGAAGCTCGTAACAACGATCGCGCCCGACGACGCATTGCCGAGGAGGGCCGTCCCAATGCGGGCGCCGGACCACGGCACCGAACCTGGCGTCGCAACCTCAACCCCGAGTTCGACGGTGCTGGCGACCCAGTGGTCCACGAGACCCCCACGGCAAACATTGTTGTGGCGATGGAGAAATTGAAGCAGCTTCCCCCCGAGACCCCTGGACTCAACGAGATCTAGGAATTCCTCGCGGCGGCCGAGGACCAAGTGAACGATCTTCGTTCCATGGGCTCCATAGCCAGCTCTTACCGATCCCGCCGTTCTCGGCAGAACCGGAATCGACGTGAGCAGCGAGTTGAGAGTGGAGGGGACAATTCGTCCCACAACGGCAGATATGCCTATGGAGACGCAGGGGACTACGACGACCGTGTCGAGCAGCCCGGTAGAGCTCCACGACGTGCACGTCCTCAGAATAGTCGACGACGCCCGAATCGCCAGCAAGGCAACCGGGGCCGACAAGACGACGAAGTAATCCAACCTGAGCGTCGGGACCTCCGAGAACGGATAGATGAGCGCCTCCGAGCACGCCGGAACATTGGCGGCATCCCACCCTTCTCCGAGGAGCTCAAGGCAGTCATATGGCCTAAAAATTTCCGTACCTCGGAGATCCGGGCGTACGACGGCAAAGCAGATCCAGCCCACTGGATCATGCTCTACGAGGTGGCCGTCCGAGTAGCAGGGGGCGATGAGTACGTCATGGCAAACTACCTCCCCGTTGTGCTCAACAATACGGTCACCACTATCGGGCCGCTCCGGCTACAACCCGGTTCCATCCCACCGGGCGCGCGGCTCCGCCAAGTCTTCGTCGACCACTTCAAGTCTACTTGTGTCCAACCGGGGACCAAGTATGCCTTAAAGCGGGTTCGCCTTCGTCCAAAGGAGTCCTTACGGCAGTACATTCAGCGCTTCTCGGACCAGTGGAATCGCGTACCAGAGATCTCTCAGGAGGCAGCTGTCGAAGCTTTCATCGATGGCCTGGTCCAACCACGTGGCCGAGACCTCCAAAAGGCTCTCCTCCTCAGACAGCCAAAAACCATGGAGGAGTTACTCGCCATCGCGCACGATTACACGCTCCTGGACGACGGCCTGAACAGGGGTGATGATGGCCCGTCAGATCGTAATTACCGTCGGAACAATTCCGACGACGAGAGCGATGCTGACCGACCACCGCGCCGACAAGAGGAGCGCCGCAACAACCAGCGTTTCATCCACGGATCTGGTCCACGCGACAACGAACCGAACTTCAGGCGGCGTGGCCAGGACAACTACGGCGGTGGCAAGCGCAACCGAAACCGCAACGATAACGCCATCAACGCGGTTAAGGGGCAGAAGCCAGTTGGGGATGAGGTGCTCGACAAAATCTTTGCCCAGGACTGTCCTCGGCATCCTGGCAAAGGTCACACCATGGGTGAGTGCCGAGTTTTGACGGACGCTCTCATCAAGTCCGCTTCAAAGAGGCCTCGACCCAATCCCAAAGCCAAGAGCAAGCCCGCCGACAAGCCAGAAAAAGAAGAAGAAGAGGACGACACGCGAGAGGTCAACCCTCACCATACCTTCAAGGAAGCTGAGAAGAACTTCGCCGGTGTGATCTTTGGCGGAAAAGTCGGACTCGAAACAAGCCGCGAGAAAGTTGTTGACGCGCGCCATCATCGCGATGCAAGAACCCGATGGCCTCGTAGCCGATGTCAAGCTTCCGGCGTGGTCCGAGCAGCCCATATCTTTCAGCCGCAAAGATATGTGGGCACGCATCCCGGATGCCGGACGATTTCCACCGGTCCTCGATCCAAGTGATAGCCAACATCCGCTTTGAGAAGGTCCGGTCGACGGCGGCGGTGCTCGAATATCATATTCTACCCGGCCTTCAAGGCACTTGGCGTACCGGCAGAGCGGTTGCGGCCGTACGACACACCGTTACGGGGCATCATGCCCGGAAAGCCTTCTTACCCGCTCGGGCGAGATCACCCTTGACGTGCGGTTTGGGACCAAGCGGCACTTCCGTACCGAGCACATTACCTTCATAGTGGCCGACTTCGAAGGGACCTACCACGCCATCTTGGGCCGCCCTGGTATCGCCAAGTTCATGGCTGTCCCTCACTATGGCTACTTGGTGTTTGTTGGTATTTGTTAAGTGCAACTAAAATAAGAAGGATTCCGCAAGCGCACAGAACATACCATTGTAGCATTTTACCGGGAGTATCCAGGTATCGTTATTTATATTTTACCACAGGGAAGCAAGGGTTAAAGAATCTAATAAATCACCATCATGTATCTACTAACTTAGTAAACCAACTAGACTAAAGCGGGGTAAAATATATATGATAGGATATATGTATAAGCACAAGTATGAGAATTAAGCGATAAATGAGTAGCTAGATATAGTGGGAGGACAACGGGAGAGATCTAGGTTCCTATGTTCTTCTCTACTACTTTGGTTCTATAATAACAGGGGATGGATATGTATAACGATCACACAATAGCACTTTGGAGCAACAAGTACCTTTCCGACTCTCGAAGAAGACGGGTAAAGAGTAGTCGGGGAAGGCTGCCAAAAAGCTCTACGAAACACCAACCCGAACGTGGTGGAATACAAAGGCCCGACAGTAGCTGTCACCTCGGGGCTACCACAACTATCCGTGGGATTGGGCGCAACCTCAGGTAACCTATAGTCTAGACACCATGCCTACACTATCGATTACTACTCTAATTACATATGATAACTAGAGCACTCAATACGAGCGAAGATCCCATGCTAGAATGTAACAACTATACTAAGCATACATATGAAAGGCATAAAGTAGATAGAGAAGATAAATATATTAAAACATAAGTCTTACAAGAGTAGATACAAAGACATACCAAATCTCTGAAGACTTCTCGGAAGCTGGGAGCGTAGCTCCGCTCTCCCTAACTCTCATCTAGATCTAATCTACTACATTGGAGTGTCTAGCTCTAATTCTCTAGAGAAGAGAAGTCATCCATTCAAGGGACGCCTCTACAGCTCTGATCCCGCTGGGAGATAATGAATTAGGGTTTAAGGGATGCCTCCTCCGGGGCCGGGGCTGTTTATATAGCCCTCTAGGATGCACCACAGCCCTCGGATCAAACCGACCTAAACGGACGATTATTATTCATCCTCAAAGGCGGTGGAACAGGGATCCGCGAGGCTGATGCTGATTGATCCAGGTCATGAGTCGGCCGACCAAGGGTGGGAGTCGGCCGACTCTCCACCGAGCCCGTTCGGGCTCCCGTTTGGTCCGAGCCTTCTCGAACCTTCCAGATTACAGAATTTTCACCGGTTCCCGATTATCTCTATGTAAACCGACATGTGGGCCTTCCTTGGGTATTTTCGGTGACACCCTGCGAAAAGGACATTCACCAAAACTCGTGGAATTGGTCAAGTATAACCCCTATATCTAGTTGGTGAACATATTTTAGTCCTTTCTCATGTTTTAGTTGACGGTAAAAATTGGCACTTAACGACCGTCAACAACTCCCCCAAGCTTTCCTTTTGCTCGTCCCTGAGCAAAGATAAACTCAAAGTGTGGATCGGGAGTTGCTACAATGCTTTCACGCCTCAAAAGTACACATGCGTTCAAACAAGAACTCTCCTCCGGATTAGAGTGAACTATTCCGACTCAAAACTTACTCATATTACCTTTCACCATGGGGCTTGTAACCGTCACTTGGGTCTTGAGCGGTTGAAAGACGTAACGGTCAAGTCAAGCGCTATGTTTCTCGCTCTTTGATCAACTATTATTCAGAGTTTTTTGCAAGATTTTCAAATAAAACTCGAGTTCCTTGTATGAACCTTTCAGGTCTCTCATTTGTGGTATTTTTGGATCCTCTCCAAGGCATGAGTAGTGTATGCCTTCTCTCTTCTCTCAGAATATGTGGTATTTGTGGAACTAAGGCATAGTGAAAAGAGCCTTCTCTCTCACCCTACTTTCTAATAGGCTTATGTGGAGCTCATAGGTGGGGAGACACTCAAGCTCACTTGCATATATTGCACAGTTAAGACATGGATCCAATAGGAACTAAAATAATAATAAAGTCATATGTGCATGTGAATGAGGAAATGGATGATACGATGATGATAGGATGATGATAAGGAAATGATTATGAGGGGTGATCACTTGGTGAACATCTACTTCTACACTTGCTCCTTTG
Organism: Themeda triandra; assembly: GCA_018135685.1. Taxonomy (NCBI): domain Eukaryota; kingdom Viridiplantae; phylum Streptophyta; class Magnoliopsida; order Poales; family Poaceae; genus Themeda; species Themeda triandra. Next base: position 1,397,749 of record JAENPR010000034.1, read on the forward strand.
GGGATAACATGACTCCCTTTATTCGGAAACCTTGAAACTTCTTGAAAGGAAGGACTTGGCTGCTCTCTCTCTTTTCTCTTCTTTTTTTTCTTTTTTTTTTTTTTTTTTTTTTTTTACATAGCAACCAATCCTACGAAAACAAAACTTTAGCAACGGGGAGTGTATAACTTGAAATGATAATGACTGGAGCTTTTATGTAGGCAATTGGAATGGCGATGATTATCTCTAGATGTTCTCTCCCAGGATAGGATGGCCATGAATATTTTTGAGTGTTCACTCCCGGTGTAGGAGTAGAACATTTTCGAATGGAACGAAATGAGTGGCATATATATATATATATATATATATATATATATATATATATATATATATATATATATATATATATATATGTGGAAGAATGGATGGATGGATGGATGGATGGATGGATGCGTACTCCCAGGGTAGGAGCAGCATAAGCGCGTATCTCCAGGGTAGAGACAGCACAGTATGTGGGGGAATGCGTATTCCCAGGGTAGGAGCAGCATAAGTGCGTACCTCCAGGGTAGAGATAGCACAATATGTGATGGATGTGGATCTATATGTGGGTGGTACTTCTAGGGATAGAAGTAGCACAGAATGAATGTAACATTTATAAAATGGGTGCATGCTTCGGGGACAGAAGTAGCATAGATCAATGGATGGAGAGCACATAGTATTGACTTTAACCGCATGATCGATTCCTTATGGGTCCACAAGATAACTACACTCAATGCCTACAAAGACTACACTCAAGCCTACAATATGATCTATATAAATAGATGGGTTTTCCTAATCTAGTAAGCATGAATATATGGCCGTGGTAGGAATTTAAACTCTCATCATAAAGGAACTCATCATGCAGGAATTTAATATTTTCAAAGATAAATTCTCCAGAACTCTAGTATCTCTAGGAACAAGATGGACAGCAGCTCAAACCGTCTCATATCATACCCGTCAACCACCTAGACTTAGATCAAGTGTTTTGCTACCCACAAGTTTCAGGTTCAGAGCAAATCTCAAATCTAAACAGTTGTGTCCAAAACTCGGGAGAGTGCAAGGTTGAAAACTAGGTACTTGAAAGGAATTACGGCAGAGCAACTATTCATCATCTCCATGTAGAGTTTATTCTAGGGATCACTTTAAAGACAGACTACAAGAACTCTCCAAAAGTAGAAAAGAAATCTTTCTGGGTTTCTATAGTTATGCATCTTTTTTTTAGTTGTTTAGCAAGCTCTATAAATAAATAGACAAGTTGGAACACTTAGCTTGATACACGGGGATGCTCTCCCCCAAGTTTGGATGTTGACATAGTCTGCGGATATTCCGACGAGGCGGTGAAGGAGTTCTAGTCTTCCCGGAGTTTCGTGGATAGTTGCCGTTGGAGACAATGCGTTCAACTGTTGAGGGGCAGCACTTGACAGAGACTGGACATCCTTCGTCGTTAGCTTTTCTTGATCCTTTATGTTCGTGAAGCTCAAATAGACAACAAAGCTTGTGGAACTGATTAAGCGTTAGTGATAAAACCTCTAAGCCTTGGTTGTCTAGAACAGCCTTAACTCAAATGTCTCCTTGACGAGGGTTCAGTGATTTAAGTCCTTTGAACAGGACTTCTTGTCATGTTCACTCCTTCAGTGCATCATTTGATCCCAAAGGTAGAGACCTTGAGACCTTGTGATGAAGAGTAGATGCTTCTAGTGGTCCTTTACTTCTTCTTGGAGTTTGCCTTGCTTGATTGACCTCTCTCCTTGAGCATCTTGTCTTCTAAAATTTCACTCCTTTTTTTTATGCCTAGACCTTGTGCTCCACTCATTGTTTCTTTTCAACGTGCAAGAGCGATGGGGGCTTGAAAAGAGGAAGAGCATTGCTAGATCATTGTTTGAAGAGTCATCGTCCTTCCTCCCCCAAGCTTGACCTTGTTTGTCGCTCGCCATGTGAAACAAAATATGAGTGTTGAGTCATCCCTCAGAGTGTGTTGTACTACTATGTCCTTAGACATTGTTTGTCCTCTGTTCTTAAGCCTTCATTTGTCTGAGAGGGACTTTTGATTATAGGTCCGTTAAGCAAAGATCTCTCTTTTGCATTCTGCTTTTGTTTGTACTGTCCAATCTAGGATGAGCATACAGACAATTGCATGATCTTCTTTCGTCATCCATTCTTGATTTTCATTGAGTCTTGGTTGACGCATTGATGTTCATTGGAGATGTAGACTCGACTTCTTCCTTGATGGTCTTTGTCTTCTAGCGGCATGGCGAAGAGTTGTACGCCATCCATCTTGATGATCAAGGAAGGAGCTTATTTAGAATTTGTATGCATGCTTCATCTCCAATGGCTTAGGGACATTATCTTGCAACCATGGTCATGGTCCTTCAAGGCTTGGTCGATGGTCAACCCTTGATTGGTGATTGGTTGACACAAGGATGCATGCTTATCATGCCATCCTTGTCCTTGCTGCCAATGTGCAAGATGGTGTCTTCACTCTTCAGGAACAATGAGAGTAGGTCTTTAATTGGCTAAAATGAGATGTGTTGCACCCTGCTCCTCATTGGCATCCTAGCTCGAGTTTTGGGCTCAATGCTATGATGTCTTCAAAGTTGCTCATAGCTTGTTGCCTTGATCCACTTCTTTGAGTGAGTTCAAGATGTTGATCCTTCTTGTGGCACTCTTGTCTTCTCCTTTCTTCTATCACCGAAGTGGCAATTTCACAGTGATGCCAATCCACGAACAAGGCACATCATAAATTCTTTCTGCAAAACATTAGTGGACGCATACCCGAAGGATTGCAACAATTTCAAACTATGGGCTATTATCCACCTTCTATTTGAAAGTTCATCTATGCTAACAAGGAGATGGATTTCGAGTTACTTTAGCATAGACTTTATTTATCATGTTTTCTAACAGTTCTTTTTATGGCACGTTAACATGGTTCAAGGCAAAGGTAAGTTGCAACAAAAGACAATGTGAATGATATTTGTTACTTACAATTCTTCCTTGGATAATGAATGAGTTGTGTCTTTTGTGCGAAGTTGTTCGAGATCATCATATGCCTTGCTTCATCTCCGAGGTTGTTCATCTCTTGACTTACCCAATTTGGATTTGAGAGTCTTCTCGGGGGTTAGTCCAACAAAATAACCAAGTATCTACTAAAACATATTTTTAGCTCAATAACCAAACTAGACTCCATGTCTAATTTAATTAAGGAAGGCTACTTAACCTAAGCACCACGCTTAATTTAAAAGCCAATAGAAGTATTTCGAGTACTTCCAAACCAAAGCATGCTTTAGCAAACAAAGGTAGCATGAAAGCATTATAGAGAGTTACTCAAACAGAGATGACAGAGCATGATCATGGTGAGGATTTTTTTATTATTATTTTTTTATTTTTTAGATGCAGGCGATGTGAATGCATGCAAGAAACTAAACATGCAATGGATGAGCAAACATAAATAAGCTAAATAGAGTGATTGCATGAATTGTTAAAAGTAAACATGCGGTGGGGTGCAAGAATTCAAAAAGATAACTACTCATAAATTTTAAAATCCATGAGCAAGACTGTCTCACCATTATTGATCATACTTACCATGACTCACATTTTGGGATTTGTGAGTAGTGCAACATCCATGTTCGTCAGCGATGTGATTTGAATTCTTGTGACGATGACCTTTTTTTCCAATCTACACATGGTTAGAAAATATATATGTATACGCAAACTGTGAGGTGGCGGGGTTCCAATGTTGATGAATGTTGAATATTGAGGGACCCCGGGCTCTTTAATGTCTCATCTTTTCTTGTGGAAACTTGCCGGAAGGTCAAAACGGCTTCTTTTGTCCTGTCTATTCCACACTTAACAGAACAAGGGGTAATCCTACTAAAGCTAGTGGTACACTAAATTAGTAGATATCAAGATCATTATCAAAAACTTAACACCAATTGCTTCCCCGGCAACGGCGCCAAAAATGCTTGTTGGTATTTGTTAAGTGCAACTAAAATAAGAAGGATTCCGCAAGCGCACAGAACATACCATTGTAGCATTTTACCGGGAGTATCCAGGTATCGTTATTTATATTTTACCACAGGGAAGCAGGGGTTAAAGAATCTAATAAATCACCATCATGTATCTACTAACTTAGTAAACCAACTAGACTAAAGCAGGGGTAAAATATATATGATAGGATATATGTATAAGCACAAGTATGAGAATTAACTGATAAATGAGTAGCTAGATATAGTGGGAGGACAACGGGAGAGATCTAGGTTCCTATGTTCTTCTCTACTACTTTGGTTCTATAATAACAGGGGATGGATATGTATAACGATCACACAATAGCACTTTGGAGCAACGGTACCTTTCCGACTCTCGAAGAAGACTCGGGTAAAGAGTAGTCGGGGAAGGCTGCCAAAAAGCTCTACGAAACACCAACCCGAACGTGGTGGAATACAAAGGCCCGACAGTATTTGTCACCTCACGGGGCTACCACAACTATCCGTGGGATTGGGCGCAACCTCGGGTAACCTATAGTCTAGACACCATGCCTACACTATCGATTACTACTCTAATTACATATGATAACTAGAGCACTCAATACGAGCGAAGATCCCATGCTAGAATGTAACAACTATACTAAGCATACATATGAAAGGCATAAAGTAGATAGAGAAGATAAATATATTAAAACATAAGTCTTACAAGAGTAGATACAAAGACATACCAAATCTCGAAGACTTCTCAGGCTGGAGCGTAGCTCCGCTCTCCTAACTCTCATCTAGATCTAATCTACTACATTGGAGTGTCTAGCTCTAATTCTCTAGAGAAGAGAAGTCATCCATTCAAGGGACGCCTCGGCTCGATCCCGGGAGATAATGAATTAGGGTTTAAGGGATGCCTCCTCCAGGGGCCAGGGGGCCTGTTTATATAGCCCTCTAGGATGCACCATAGCCCTCGGATCAAACCGACCTAAACGGACGATTATTATTCATCCTCAAAGGCGGTGGAACAGGGATCCGCGAGGCTGATGCTGATTGATCCAGGTCATGAGTCGGCCGACCAAGGGTGGGAGTCGGCCGACTCTCCACCGAGCCCGTTCGGGCTCCGTTTGGTCCGAGCCTTCTTGAACCTTCCAGTTACAGAATTTTCACCGGTTCCCGATTATCTCTATGTAAACGACATGTGGGCCTTCCTTGGGTATTTTCGGTGACACCCACGAAAAGCAGACATTCACCAAAACTCGTGGAATTACGTCAGTATAACCCCTATATCTAGTTGGTGAACATATTTTAGTCCTTTCTCATGTTTTAGTTGACGGTAAAAATTGGCACTTAACGACCGTCAACAGTGTTGAAGATGCCCACCGAGCAGGGAACACTCTCCCTACGTGGCAACGTCTTCATGGCTCGAGTGCGAGGCGCCGCCTACGCCGTGGCGAATTCCAAGACCGCAACACGCTTTGCAAAGCACACCGGCTTGGGCGTCGACGACGTTCCGCCCGCAGAGCTCGAGCAACCTATTGGATCTGGTCGGCGCCCATCCAACAAGGTGAAGAGCGCGAAGACGGTCCGCCTCTCCGACGAGGACCCTTCCAAAGTCACCAAAGTCGGAGCTGACCTTGACCCTAAATAGGAAGACGCGCTCGTCCAATTCCTTCGGAAAAACATCAGCATATTCGCATGGAAACCCTCCGATATGCCTGGTGTTCCCAGGGAAAAGGCCGAGCACTACCTCGATGTCAAGACGACTGCTAAGCCAGCCAGACAGAAGATGCGCCGGTTCGCCCGTGACCGCAAGGAGCTTATTAGAATAGAAGTAGCCAAGCTTTTAGCCACTAGCTTTATCAAAGAAGCGTACCACCCGGATTGGTTAGCCAATCCGGTGCTTGTTCAAAAGAAGAATAAAGAGTGAAGGATGTGCGTTGATTATACGAGATCTCAACAAACATTGCCCCAAGCGAGGCATTCAATCTCCCTCGGATCGACGAGGTCGTAGACTCTACCGCCGGTTGCGAGTTGCTCTCGTTTCTTGATCTGTTACTCCGGGTATCACCGAGATAGCCCTTAAAAAGGAGGACCAAGAAAAAACCGCTTTCATCACCCCCCTTCGGTGCTTTTTGTTACACGACCATGGCATTCGGTCTCAAAACGCCGGAGCTACGTACCAACGGGCTATCCGATCCGCCTCGAGAAAGAGATCGCCGATGATCTTGTTGAGGCCTACGTAGATGACGTGGTGATAAAATCAAGAACGGCGGACGCCCGATCACAAACTGGAGCGCACCTTCAACAAACTCAACGAGTTTCAATGGAAACTCAACCCAAACAAGTGTGTTTTTGGAGTACCATCCGGTATCCTTCTCGGCCACCTGGTCAGCCGGGAGGGTATCAAGCCAAATCCGAGAAAGTAGCCGACGTCCCGAAATTACGACCGCCCGGTGCATCAAGGACATCCAAAAACTCACTGGGTGCCTAGCCGCTCTGAGCAGATACATCTCTCGGATGGGTGAAAAAGGACTCCCCTTTTTCAAACTGCTCAAAGCCAAAGAAAAGTTTGAATGGACCGAGGAGGCCGACCAGGCTTTTAAACAGCTCAAAGCCTACCTCACCTCTCCTTCACTCCTAACGGTCCCTAAGCAGGACGAGGAGTTGCTCCTATACATAGCTGCAATAACCAACGTGGTCAGCACTGTGTTAGTAGTCGAGCGTGAGGAGGAAGGACATGTCTATGGAGTCCAGCGCCCCATATATTACATAAGCGAAGTGCTCAGCGAGTCCAAGCAGCGGTACAACCAGGTACAAAAGCTCTTGTATGCACTCCTGATCACCAAACGCAAGCTGCTCCACTACTTTTAAGCTTTCAAAATCACGGTCGTTACCGACGTACCACTTGGCGACATCCTCCGCAATCGAGACGCCAGTGGTCGGATCGTGAAATACGCGCTAGAACTGTCCGAGTACACACTCAAGTTTCGCGCCCGTCGGACGGTGAAGTCCCAGGCCCTGCCCGACTTCATCGTGGAGTGGACGGACATCAGCCTACCCCTCGCCGATTCAAATGCCGAGTACTGGACAATGTACTTTGACGGCTCCCTAAACATCGATGGTGCTGGGGCTGGTGTCTACTTTATCTCTCCTTCCAAGGATACGATAAAGTACGTTTTGCGTATCCACTTCAAAGCATCCAACAACGTAGCCGAGTACGAAGCAGCCATACACGGCCTTCGTATCGCCGTTGAACTTGGCATCAAGCGACTCATGGTCTATGGGGACTCTGCTTTAGTCATCAAGCAGGTCAACAAAGATTGGGATACAATCCACGAAAAGATGGATGCCTACGTTGCCGAAATTCGCAAACTTGAGAACAAGTTTTATGGACTAGAATTCATCTACGTCCGCCGCGAAAAGAATGTAGGAGCTGACGAGCTGTCCAAGCTGGGCTCATCCGTGCCAAGTTACCCCTGGTGTTTTTGTTCAAGACTTAACCAAACCTTCGATCCCGGATCGGGTAGAACATACACCAGAACCTACTTCGGTGGTCAGCTACCTGACCACACTGCTCAGTAACGCCAACGTTGAGGACGACGATGGTCTCCTCGGCCCGGGGCGAGATGATAAAGGTACGAGTCGGCCGACCGGGCGACGCCTCCTCGGGAAGACCGGAGAGAGCCCTTTATCAAATACCGAATGACCACCTTGTCCCGGAGGACAAACTTGCTGCCCAACAGTGCTCCGAGATCCAAGGCCTACGCTATGGTCAATGGCGAGTTGATGCGCAAGGCACCCAAGTCCATTATCTTCCAGAAGTGTATCACTCGGGAGGCGGGGATCGAGCTTCTTAAAGCCATCCACGAAGGTACTTGTGGTAATCATGCGGCGTCCCGGACGCTGGTCGGCAAAGCCTACCGGGCAGGGTTCTACTGGCCAACCGCCGTTACTGACGCTGAAGATTACGTGCGACGGTGCGTAAACTGCCAAATGTTCGCCAAGCAGATTCATGTCCCAGCACATGATTTAGAAACAATCCCAGCTGCTTGGCCCTTCTCATGCTGGGGACTGGACATGATTGGCCCCTTCAAACCAGCTCCTGGTGGCCACACCAATGTCTTCGTGCTTATTGACAAATTCTCCAAGTGGATTGAATACAAACCGAGTCAAAAAAGCCACGGCGAGAAGGCGGTCCAGTTCCTCGACGAGGTCGTCCACGAGATATGGTGTCCGAACACCATCATCACCGATCTAGGCTCGCAATTTACAAGTGATGCATTCTTCAATTATTGCGATGATAGCTCGATCAAGGTCAACTACGTCTCCATCGCTCACCCCAGAGCTAACGGACAAGTTGAACGTGCTAACGGAATGATCCTCGACGCACTCAAAAAACGAGTCTTCCAGGTTGACACCAAACTCAAACCTGGCCGATGGCTCAAAGAGTTATCTGCAGTGGTCTGGGGACTGCGTACCCAGACCATCCACAACACGGGGGTCTCACCATACTTTATGGTGTACGGCTCAGAGGCTGTCATACCAGCCGAGGTCGCTTTCCAATCACCATGGGTAGCTTACCACGATGAAGCCACCTCCGACGAAGCTCGAGAGGTGGACATAGTCGCTAAGGAAGAGCAGGTCCTTGAGTCATGTGCTCGGACTGAGAAGTACTTAGCTACGGTACGACGCTACTACAACCGCAACGTCCGAGGACGATTGTTCGTGGTCGGCGATCACGTGCTCCGCCGTATTCAAAATACGGCCGGCCTTCACAAGCTATCACCAAGGTGGGAAGGACCGTACAGAATTAAGGCTATAACACGCCCAACATCGTACCGGTTGGAGACACTAGATGGAGTCGAAGAGCCAAATTCTTGGCACATTGAGATGCTCATACGCTTTTACCCATAAAGATATGTATCTTGTACTTTTTCCTCTATTAACAAAGTTTCCTCTTTTGTTGTCTCTTTTTCGTCCTATTGCAATTTCTTATCTGAAATTTCGCACCACCTTGCATACATGCGCCCTGCATAAGTCACATCTAAACTTTGCGTTCTGCTCGCCGAGAACGATTTGATAAGGTCCTGCGTCTCGGTCCTCTGTCGATGTGCTACAGCTCCGCGCTACACAGCACTAGGAGATCCGGCAGGCACACTCTAATAGGTACTTAGGATCGTACCTAGTGATCCTGGCGTACCGCGCTGTTCACTAGTGCGTCCCTTTGTCACCTTGACAGAGCTAATAGCTTCGAGAGTGGGCGCAAAACTTATTTGTCGACATGATTTTTAAACGTTACGCATCTAAGTTATGCCTAATGAAAACTATAAAAACGGCAAGATACTTATCACCTGCTTAAGTATGCCTAACTTGTCTGCATCTTAGTACGGCCTTAAGTTTTGTTTCGAGCACCCCGTGCTCAGCACCACTTATATACAAGTTTTAAATAAAAAAGTTTAAAACAAAGGGCCCTACTGACCACCCTCCTCCTCTGCAGGATCTTCAATGAGAGTCATATCCCCAACCAACTGCTCGGCAACAGGGATGAAGGTGGTTCGGAGCTCCTCGGCGGCAGCGTCGCTGAGTTTCGGGGCGACCCCAAGCGCGACGGTGGCTGGATCTGCCGCTGCCACCCTCGAACGGACCACCGCCAACGCCGTGGACACCGCGTAAGTGCCCGCCCGTGCGACGAGGTCCTGCAGCGCCAGCCACAGCCTCTGGCACTGATCCGCCACGAGCGTCGCATCGCCCGGGGTCCGCCGGTGCACCTCCTCCGGGAAGACGGCGCGGAGAACCGGCTTGATGTGCTCGGTCATCCGGTCCACCTTCTTCGAAGGTAGGCGCATGTGTCCCCGGACATTGGGCCGGGTCGACGGCGATCCGCGTCTACGTTAAATACAAGCAAAGTGGTTAACATGCACTGTTCGATCCAGTAGATGGCAGACAAATCATACAATTGATCTAAGTTCCACAACTTACCGATCAGCTCCGCGATCTGCGCAGCATCCACCTTGGCCTGCTCCTGGGCGGCTTCCAACTGCTTGGCCAGAGCGGCCTTCTCCCGCTCCAAGGCCGCAGCCTTCTCCTCCAGCCCTAATGCAGAGGAAGAAATCATCATATCTCTATGGCAATCAACTATGCTTAGTTTGGTTGCGAGGACACGGCCACATACCTTGTCGGCCTTCCTCCAGCTCGGCCACCTGTTCCTCCAGCGCCAGCCGGGCAGCCTCCTTGTCAGCAAGCCGGGTCTCATAGACCTGCGCCTGCGCCAACATATTGGCCTTCTCCTCCCGGAGGATCCTGCATTCTTCATCAATCGGCGCGAACCGTTGAATGGTCCGCGCACGCTGAGCATTGGTGCTCTGCAGGGTCTATTGAAAACAGGACAGCCAATACGTGCTCCGCACACCAATTTACCACAAGGGCAAGAACCACCATACCTAGATCCGGGAGGTGAGTAGCTCCAGGGCCTCCCTGATACCTTCCTCCATCACCACCTCCGGCACCTCGTCATACGACTGCCACTCATTCCCCACCAGCCTGGAGATCATGACTCGGTTCGAAGGGAAGGAGACGGCGGGTGCTGGCGCCGGTGGCTCCCTGTGGATCTCTTCCACAGGGGGGACGGGGGACTGGGTTGAGCAGCCGCCGCGGGTTCCTGCTGCGCTGCTGGCTCCGCCGTCGCCTGCGCAGTTGGCCCTGGGGTGGCCGACGCTGGCTCCGGGCTCGCCCTGGCGGAGCGACGAGCGGCTTCCGGCGATGGGACCCTGTCCTCCGCCGCTGGCTGCTCAGCCCGAGGTGTCTCCACGTGCGGCGGAGCACTGGTGGCATCCGCCTCGCCTTGCTGGGCCCCCGCGCCCGACGCTGCCCCCGCCGCCGGCGGCGTGGCTGCAGTCCCGGTGGAGCTCTGGGTAGGGCCTGTACTCGGCCGACTACATAAAGACAATCGGCATGAACACTGCTGATTTTCACCGCACAAAATTATAACTGTAAGTACACAGCTACTTACCGGCAAAAGCCGCCCTTGAACTTGGGCACGCCGCCGCTCCTCGGCGCCCCGCTCCCAGACCTCACGCGGGCAGGGGACCGACTTAGGCGGAACGCCTCCCGCCGGGCCCCGCTCGCGCCGTCCTTGGCGGCCGCCTCCGGTCTTGGTGAAGAGGGGGCGGCGGCGGTCTTCGGCGGAGCCGGGGTTGGCCCGGTGTTCCGCGGTGACCGCGCGGCGCTGGCGTGGGGGGCGACTTAGAGCGCCATTCCCATCCCCGGCGCGCGCCAGGCGCTTTCGCCGGTGCTCGGCGATGGTGATAGTGTCGTCGGAGTCCGACGACACCGGGCTGTCCAGGGCCGGCCTCTTGCTGCTGACCTCGGCGCTGGCCTCCTTGCCGAGGTTCAATTTACCCCCGGTACCAAGGTTGGCTGGCTTCTCCTTATCCTTGGGGGCTGCACTGGCCGGCTTCTTCATTGTCGCGCGCCGTTGCCCCCTGGTGGTCGTTCCCACCACATCCTCATCATCATCATCATCAGGGCTGAGGTCCTCCTCCTCACCCTGGTCGGCAGTCCTCTCCGGACGCCGCTGACCACGAAGGGCATCGCCCTCTGGCCAGTTCTCCACTGGTACAGCAGACAAATAATGGTCGCTTCGACCCTACACAAAGTATTCAAGTGCTCAGCAACATATCAGTGGGCAGCCACATTATCACATTGCACAGAAAGTACAACTTTTTGTTGCATTACCTGAGGTGGAGGGTTGCTGAGACGGTAGGGCGACTGCTTGGTGGTCGGCAGAGAGGTGTTCATATTGTACCTCTCGAACAAGACCGACAGCAGGTGGTGTACGGCGGCCTCGTCGGCTTTATCGTCGGTATCCCGTGCTGGGTCCTTCACGCCACTGTACAACCACAGTGGGTTGGCCCTCTCCTTGTACGGTTGGACACGGCGGACCAGCCACATTCCAGCCACGAGCGCCCCGTTCACCTTCTGATTGTCAATTAGCTCCAGCAGCTCCGCCACTTGGACATCCCCAACAGGTGGCCCTTCTCCCCACCTGGGATTGGCTTCCGGGATTTGGTGGACATCGCACGGCACTTTTCTCCCAATGGTAACGTCCTGGCTCATATAGAACCAGCTTCTGTTCCATTTCTTGGGGGCCGATGCGAACTTGCTACCCAACCAAGATGAGGCCATCCCATCCCGAGCCGAGATGTAGCATCCCCCGACCACTTGGGATCCCCGGTCTCCACCCCCCTTCTTCCGGAGCACGAAGAAGTGGCGGAACAAGTTGAAGTGGGGGGATGCCCAAGAACATTTCAAGACGCGATAAAGATGGACACAGTGAGGATGGAGTTGGGGTCCAGGTTGCATATGGAGATAGCCCACCATATGCAAAGATCCCGGAGGAACCAATGCACTGGTTGCCCCAACCCACGGACAACAAAATCCTCGAAGACGATGAACTCACCTTCCCTCGGCTTCGGCTCGTCCTCGCCCCGTGGCTCCCTCCATACCTCCATTTCCCGCGGCGGAAGGAATCCCTTTCCCGCCAATGCCCCGAGCGACTCCCGGGACGAAATGGATTGGGACCATTCCGGCCCCCGATTCACCGATTCCGCCCCCTTCGCGCCCTTCTTGGTCGTCCGCTTCGCTCCCATCTCCGGCGGCGGCGGTTCGATGCGGCAGCGGTGAAACCCTAGCAGGGTGGCTAGATCTAACTGCTACGTCGGCTCCGGCGCAAGTGCAGGCGACCGGATCTCGTCGGTTGCTCCTGCTGGTGCTGGTTACGCGGTGGATCTGGCGGCGAAATGCGGCGGCGGCGGCGGCGGCGGTTTTCTCTCTCAAGCGCAGGAATGCGGAGAGCTCGAGAAACTACCCGACTGCGAGTGCAATGAGTGCGGAACCGTCCACTGGCGGCGGTGCCCGCTATTTATAGTCTCCGGATGACGTCCGGTTGACTTCTAGGGTTGGACCCCCTCGACTCGTGTGGACCGCCCCATTTTTAACCCTAGTGGGCCGCGGTCCCATGGGCCGTACCTATCCACGTGTGGCGGCCGGATTTTTTACTATTCCGGTAAATTTTAAATCGGGCCCGGTTCCTTGGCAACGCACGTGGGCCTCATTTTTTATCCGGGACTGTCCGTCGGTTCCTGCTTAGCCCTTTTTTCCATGCATGCCTATATCTTTGGTCTCGGAATTTTTCCCGCTTTCTGTTTCCTAAGCGAGGGCCGTAGGTATCTCGGTTTGGACTTTTTTCTTAAAAAGTTCAATGAAACATATACTATCTTCCATCGAACTTGGGGACTACGTGGGCCCACGTCACCTCGCGGTGACTTAGGGCCTCTTGTTTCCAACGGTTCGGTTGGTTTTTCTTCCTTGGTGGCTTACGTTGCGCCTTTGCCTTGACATATCTCATCACGTGTCAACATGGGCCCACGTCTCGGGACAATTAAAAAAGAAAAATTCTTTTTCTTTTTGAGCACCATGCATCTTTCGACAAGATCAACAGCTTCCTTGACATAGCAGTGGTCGGACACAGACTGCTCGGGAAACCTGCTCGGCTGAACGTGGTTGGCACTATGTGTGGTCAGTACTGCACGTGGTCGACACTACGATGGTTGGCACTCTACGTGGTCGGCACTACGTGCTCGGCACATCATCGCCAGCACTCAACGTGGTCTGCATCTACACTGCTCAGCACGGGTCAAGAGATTGGACTTCCCTCAAGATACATAGCGCTCGGGGACTAGCTGTGGGGGGTATAAATCCGGTATACCACCTGTTGATACTAGATACGCACACGAAAGAATCAAAGAGAAATAATCCGCAAGCGCACGGATATCGGTGAGCACTTCACCCGGGAGATATTCCAGAGTATCGTTATTTATTTATCCGCTAGGAGAAAACGTGCATCCGACTAACCCAAGTCTATACTTAACCCCGAGCTACGGACAAGGTAAATGAGCGATATAGAGAGGATTACTACCACAGTCTTCTTCCAACCTATGGCAAGCTTTGCAACTACTACTCTATGGGAGCACCTAAGAAAAGACACCACGAGAGGATGCTTAACCTAGCACTTTTGGACCTACCTTACCTGCGACGGGAAGTGGATTACAAAGGTAACAAAGGGACTGTCATCTCCCCGATACTACCACGGTTCCGGCCGGATAGGGAGCATCTACGAGTGAACCTAGCCCAAGCACCACGCTTACGCTATGAATGATTACTCTATTCCCAACCGGAAGCGAATAAAGTAAACTCGTAAACCAAAGAGCAATAATAACAAGAACTTACTAGTATCGAAGTTGAATTGCGGAATGATCCTAGAACCAAGCCTCGGGTTAGGAGACTTGATCCCGCAGGTACAACCGGAGAGGAGACACCGACATGCCGGGCTTCCTCCAACTCTACCTCCACCCTATACTCTCTCTATCTATCTTGAATGCTAGGCTCTGGGAGGAGATCCATTCAAGGGACCTCTCTCACCCGATCCTCTCGGAAATAATGAATTAGGGTTTCATGGGATGCCTCCTCCGGGGGCGGGGGCCCGCTTATATAGCCCCCTAGGATGCACCGCGGCCTCGGATCAAACCGACCTAAACGGACGATTATTATTCATCCTCAAAGGCGGTGGAACGGGGATCCGCGAGGCGACGTTGATTGGCTGAACCGGTGAGTCGGCCGACCAAGGTGGGGAGTCGGCCGACTCTCCACCGAGCCCGTTCGGGCTCCCGTTTGGTCCGAGTCTTCTCGAACCTTCCAGTTACAGAATTTTCATCGGTTCCCGATTATCTCTATGTAAACTCCGACATGTGGGCCTTCCTTGGGTATTTTCGGTGACACCTCGAGAAACGGACATTCACCAAAACTCGTGGAATTCTATTAGTGTAACCCCTATATCTAGTTGGTGAACATATTTTAGTCCTTTCTCATGTTTAGTTGACGGTAAAAATTGGCACTTAACGACCGTCAACAACTCCCCCAAGCTTACCTTTTGCTCGTCCCTGAGCGAAGATAAACTCAGTGTGGATCAGGAGTTGCTACAATGCTTTCACGCCTCAAAAGTACACATGCGTTCAAACAAGAACTCTCCTCCGGATTAGAGTGAACTATTCGACTCAAAACTTACTCATATTACCTTTCACCATGGGGCTTGTAGCCGTCACTTGGGTCTTGAGCGGTTGAAAGACGACGGTCAAGTCGAGCGCTATGTTTCTCGCTCTTTGATCAACTATTATTCCGGAGTTTTTGCAAGATTTTCAAATAAAACTCGAGTTTCCTTGTATGACCCTTTCAAGTCTCTCATTTGTGGTATTTCGGATCCTCTCCAAGGCATGAGTAGTGTATGCCTTCTCTCTTCTCTCAAAATATGTGGTATTTGTGGAATTAAGGCATAGTGGAAAGTGCCTTCTCTCTCTCACCCTACTTCTTATAGGCTTATGTGGAGCTTATAGGTGGGGGAGACACTCAAACTCACTTGCATATATTGCATAGTTAAACCATGGATCCAACAGGAACTAAAATAATAATAAAGTCATATGTGCATGTGAAGGAGGAAATGGGATGAATGATAAGATGATGATGATAAGGAAATGATTATGAGGGGTGATCACTTGGCGAACATCTACTTCTACACTTGCTCCTTTGGGGATAACATGACTCCCTTTATTCGGAAACCTTGAAACTTCTTGAAAGGAAGGACTTGGCTACTCTTTCTTTCTTTCTTTCTTTCTCTTTTTTTTTTCCTTTCTTCTTTTTTTTCTTTTTTTTTCTTTTTTTCTCTTTTTTTTTTAGAGCAACCAATCCTCCGAAAACGAAACTTTAGCAACGGGGAGTGTATAACTTGAAATGATAATGATTTGGAGCTTTTATGTAGGCAAATGGAACGGTGATGATTATTTCTAGATGTTCACTCCCGGGATAGGAGTAGAACCTTTTCGGATGAAGTGAAATGAGTGGCGTATGTATTTTGTGGATGGATGGATGGATGGATGCATGCGTACTCCCGGGGGAGGGAAGCATAAGCGCGTATCTCCGGGTAGAGACAAGACAATATGTGGAGGAATGCGTACTCCCAAGGTAGGAGCAAAGCATAAGTGCGTATCTCCGGGGTAGAGATAGCATGATTTGTAGTGGATATGGATCTATATGTGGGTGGTACTTCTAGGGACGGAGTAGCACGAGAATGAATGTAGTATTTATAAAATGGGTGCATGCTTCGAGGACGAAGTAGCATAGATCAATGGGATGGAGAGCACATAGTATTGACTTTAACTACATGACGGTTCCTTATGGGTCCACAAACATAACCACACTCAATGCCTATAAGACTACACTCAAGCCTACAATATGATCTATATAAATAGATGGGTTTTCCTAATCTAGCAAGCATGAATGTAGGGCTGTGGTAGGAATTTTGAACTCTCGTCATACAGGAACTCATCATGCAAAAATTTTAAGATTTTCAAAGATAAATTCTCCAGAACTCCAGCATCTCTAGGAACAAGATGGACAGCAGCTCAAAACTTTCCCATTTCATATCCGTCAACTACCTAGACTTAGATCAAGCATTCGCTACCCACAAGTTTCAGGTTCAGAGTAAATCTCAATTCTAAACAGTTGTGTCTAAAACTCAGGAGAGTGCAAGGTTGAAAACTAGGTACTTGAGAGGAATTACGACAGAGCAACTATACATCATTTCCATATAAGAGCTTATTCTGTAGGGTTCATTTTAGCAGGCAAACTTTTCACATACTCTTCCTCTATTTTATTTTGCAAACTTAACAAATAGATAGATAGATAGATAGATAAGCTAGTGATACTTAGCTGGATACACTGGGGTGCTCTCCCCCAAGCTGGATGTTGACGTAGTATGTTGATGTTGCTGACTGGTAGTGAAGACGTTCTAGTCCTCCTTGAGTGTTGTAGATGGTTGCTGTTGGAGACAGCATTCAAGTGTCGCGGGCAGCACTCGACGGGGACATGACGTCTTCCGCATGTTAGCTCTTCTTGATCCTTTAAATTCGTGAGGCTCAAATAGACAGCAAAGCTTGTGGAACCGATTAAGCATTAGTGATAAACCTCTAAGCCTTGGATGTCTAGAACTTTCTTAACACATAAATCTTTTAAGTAGGATCTTAATATTTTTACAATTTTATATTTATGATATGCGGCGAGAAAAATGCAACTAAGATGGAAACTTATTTTTATGCCACCACGGTGGATATCTTTGTGGGCCGTCGTACCACAAAATTATTCACATGGGGCTTAGCATTTTCTAGATGCAATGCAAGACAAAATTATTTTCTTTTCTAATGCGGATGCGGTAAAGTAAATATGCAACAAGAACCGATTATGCGAAAGTAAATATGTTAAAGAAAAAACTTATGCAATGCTTTGAAGTGGGAAATATGGATAACTACCAAGTTACCTCCTTGGCAAGGGTTCGGTGTTTTAAGTCCTCTGAATAGGACTTCTTGTCATGTTCAATCCTTTGGTGCATTTGATCCCAAAGGTAGAGACCTTGAGAACTACACCTCTTGAGATGGTAACTCTGAGGAAGATGTCACCCATGTTCTTTCCTTGTCCAGTGGTCTGGAGTCAAGCCTTAATTGTGAAGCCGGCAAACATCTAGACCTCGTGCTCCACTTATTGTTTCTTCACCGCAGGATTAGTGGACAACACATACCCGAAGGAATATAATAACAAGGGTAGAGTTGTTATAGAGCTAGAGGTCATATTCTATGCTAAAGAAAAGTTGGTTTGAAAATTTTAATTTGCACAGAACATTTACTCAACATTACTTCTTCTCTTAAGGATTGATTTTACTCTGTCTTAAGCTTGATTAGTGTATGAAATCTATAGAAAACACTCAAACTTATAGAGAGGAGTAATTGCGAATGGAGGGATTGCAAACCGGCGTGCCGAGCAACAGGGGCTTGATAAGAGGAAGAGCATTTTGGATCATTATTAGAGGAGTCGGCGGCCTTCCTCCCCCAAGCTTGTTGTTGCTCGTCACACGGAAGCCAAGTGTGTGTGTTGAATCATCCCTCAAAGTGTGTTGTAATAACTCCATGTTCTTAGATATTGTCGTCCTCTGTTCTTAA
This sequence comes from Themeda triandra, assembly GCA_018135685.1. Classification (NCBI taxonomy): domain Eukaryota; kingdom Viridiplantae; phylum Streptophyta; class Magnoliopsida; order Poales; family Poaceae; genus Themeda; species Themeda triandra. Next base: position 1,415,834 of record JAENPR010000034.1, read on the forward strand.
GTCTGTCGGAGAGGGCTCTTGATTCTAAGTCCGTAGAGCAAAGATCTCTCCTTTGGACTGTCCAATCCAGGATATGAGGATGCAGATAGTTGCATGATCTTCTTTTGTCAACCATTCTTGATTTTTGTTGAGCCTTGGTTGACTAATTGATGTTCATTGGAGATGTAGACTCAAGTTCTTCCTTGATGGTCTTTGTCTTCTAGTGGCATGGCGAAGAGTTGCAGTTAATGATACACCATCCATCTTGATGATCAAGGAAGAGACTTGTATGCGTGCTTCATCTCCAATGGCCTAGGGACATCATCTTGCAAATGTAGTTGTTCATGGTCTTCATGGACTTGGTCGGTAGTCAACCCTTGATGGTGATTGGTTGACACAAGGAAGCATGCTTATCATGCCATGCTTGTCCTTGCCGCGACGTGCAAGATGGTGGCTTCGAGAACAACGAGCGAGGCCTTTGATTGGCCAAAATGAGGTGAGTTGCACCTAGCTTCTCATTGGTGTCCTAGCTCGAGTTTTGGGTTCAATGCTATGATGTCTTCAAGGTTGCTCACTGACTTGTTGCCTTGTTCATCCACCACCTCTCGATGAGTGCTATTTGATCTAAATCCTTCTTGTGGCACTCTTGTCTCCTTTGTTCCATCACTGAAGCGGTGTTTTGGTAGTTCACTATGAATAGGCACGCCATAAATTCTTTCAATTCTTTCTTGGACGATGAATGAGCTATGTCTTCTGTGTGAAGTATTGTTCAAGTTCATCATATGCCTTGCTTTATCTTTGATGTGAGTTCATCTCTGGACTTTTCCAATTTGGATTTGGAAGTTTTTCTGCAGGGGTTAGTCCAACAAAATTTACCAATGTCTACTACAGCAGTTTTTAGTTCAATAACCAAACTAGACTCCATGTCTAATCATATTAAGGAAGGCTATTTAACCTAAGCACCATGCTTAATTTAAATGCCAATAGAAGTACCCATATCATGATTATGAAGCACCTCCAAACCAAAGCATACGATAGCAAACAAAGGTAGCATAAGAGCACTATAGAGATTTACTCAAACGGTGATGGCGAGCATGATTGTTGTTTAGAAAAATTGAGCATGCTTTAAAGGTAGGGACAACCAAAATAATGTAGCAACATGGCAAAAGATGTATTTATGGAAGTATATCCCCCAAGCTTGAATTCGCAGAAATCAAGATTGGATGAATGCAATTCAATGTTGCATAATGATTGGTTGGACATACCTTGCATTTGTTGTTCCTTTGATCTTTTTGCTTCGAACCTGGAAAGGTTAGTGACAAGAATACCCGAAGGAATAATTTTGCAATTATAATTCTATGCTCATTTAAGAAGGACAACACAAGTAGAAAGGTGAACAGTTATGCCATGGTCTCAACAGTGCTTGTTTTAGGACACTAAGCTTGTCCTTGGGAAACCTTCAAGATGTGAATTGGTGAAGTGGTTCCCCCTCCAACACCAATCTATGTGCACTAATCTCAGGATTCAACACAATGAGATATACAATATTTATGATAAGTATATATGTCTACAACCACCCTCTTAATATCTTTAGGAACAGGGAGCATGAGGGGGTTGAAGATCTCGTGTGGGGCAATGTTAGAGAGACTAAGTGAATCGGAGATTTTTCATATGAGCAAGGTCTTGATGGGGTGTTTAAGAAGTAACTACTTTGCTCATTGAAGCCTCCATCATCTTTCACTTCCAAGGGTGACTCGACATAAATGTCCAAAATTCCCCCGGATCGTCTATCGAAATGATCTCATCTAAGGCCTTATCCATCCATTCAGTGGCCATAGCACATAGGTTTTTAATGCTCTGTAGCCATGGATGTTGATCTTCGTGGTCCTCTATATGTTCTCGATGATTCCTATGTATGGGATATCTAGATGGACTTCTAGGATCATCAGGAGGTTTAGGAGAAAGGGCATAGAATGAGTCATAAGAGTCAAGGATGGGTTTAAAGATGGGTTCGTATTCTATATCTGATGTGGGCATAGAAGGGGAGAACATAAGTGTGGATTTTAGATGGCTTCGCTCTCCTTCTATGGCATCACTTGACATGCCATCCTTGAGTCTTTCTAAACGTCTTTCAAAGGGATTGGGTGTGAGACGCTTTCTAAGAGATCTCTTCTTGAGAAGATTGTCAATGTATGCACTAAAAGATCTCTTATGAAGCGGGAAGTTTATGTTCCTCCCAAAACGCCATCTAAAATAATTTCTAAGGATAGAATTACTTCTTTCCATAGAGAATTTTGGAGTACTACTGGTTTGGGATGGATAGCCAAATCATGGGATTGGAATGTTTGCAAAGTGGTTGTGGAAACTTCCTCTTCTAGTTTGGGGGATGATTCCTTCTCTACCTCTAGGATGTTATCATAAAGGCTAGTGCAAGGAGTGTGTCCATTAATAATAAGGACAAACCTCACTTCACTAAAGGGTAAAGAAAGGAAAACTCCTCCAAAGGCAATATTATCAAGACCCATATATAGATGTTGAAGAAGAACATGGTCTTGTAAGGCTAGGTCTAAACCTAAATTTATAGGAAGATTAAAAGATTCCCTAAGTGTAGCAAAAGTTCATTACCTACTTGATCGAAGATAGGACTTTGGGTTCATTACCTTCTCCATGGTTAGAAGATAGGACCTTGGGTACAATACCCTCTTGATTAGAAGATAGGACTCTAGCTGTAGAAAAGGGTTGGCTTTGACCTATTGCAACCATGATTGGTGTAGCTCATAGCTAGATGTGAAAATCATGGGTTCTAGAGGCTCTAAGCATGTGCTCATGGGTGCAAGATATTGGTGGATAGGCGTGGAATTTGGGTTATCCATAAGGATATAAAAGAAAATGCAAAATAAAAATACAAAAAGATAAAAGTATAATACAAGGTTAAGCATGACTTAAGGTTATCTCACAGGAGACCGTCTTTCTCCCGGCAACGGCGCGTAAATGCTTGTTGATACTAGATACGCACACGAAAGAATCAAAGAGAAATAATCCGCAAGCGCACGGATATCGGTGAGCACTTCACCCGGGAGATATTCCGGAGTATCGTTATTTATTTATCCGCTAGGAGAAAACGTGCATCCGACTAACCCAAGTCTATACTTAACCCCCGAGCTACGGACAAGGTAAATGAGCGATATAGAGAGGATTACTACCACGGTCTTCTTCCAACCTATGGCAAGCTTTGCAACTACTACTCTATGGGAGCACCTAAGAAAAGACACCACGAGAGGATGCTTAACCTAGCACTTTTGGACCTACCTTACCTACGACGGGAAGTGGATTACAAAGGTAACAAAGGGACTATCATCTCCCCGATACTACCACGGTTCCGGCCGGATAGGGAGCATCTACGAGTGAACCTAGCCCAAGCACCACGCTTACGCTATGAACGATTACTCTATTCCCAACCGGAAGCGAATAAAGTAAACTCGTAAACCAAAGAGCAATAATAACAAGAACTTACTAGTATCGAAGTTGAATTGCGAATGATCCTAGAACCAAGCCTCGGGTTAGGAGACTTGATCCCGCAGTACAACCGGAGAGGAGACACCGACATGCCGGGCTTCCTCCAACTCTACCTCCACCCTATACTCTCTCTATCTATCTTGAATGCTAGGCTCTAGGGAGGAGATCCATTCAAGGGACCTCTCTCACACGATCCTCTCGGAAATAATGAATTAGGGTTTTATGGGATGCCTCCTCCGGGGGCCGGGGGCCCCGCTTATATAGCCCCTAGGATGCACCGCAGCCCTCGGATCAAACCGACCTAAACGGACGATTATTATTCATCCTCAAAGGCGGTGGAACAGGATCCGCGAGGCCGACGTTGATTGGCTGAACCGGTGAGTCGGCCGACCAAGGTGGGGAGTCGGCCGACTCTCCACCGAGCCCGTTCGGGCTCCGTTTGGTCCGAGCCTTCTCGAACCTTCCAGATTACAGAATTTTCACCGGTTCCCGATTATCTCTATGTAAACCCGACATGTGGGCCTTCCTTGGGTATTTTCAGTGACACCCGCGTAAAAACAGACATTCACCAAAACTCGTGGAATTCTATTAGTGTAACCCCTATATCTAGTTGGTGAACATATTTTAGTCCTTTCTCATGTTTAGTTGACGGTAAAAATTGGCACTTAACGACCGTCAACACCACCATAGACAGTTCCAGGGCTGCTCGGCAAGACGGCCCGGACCAGACAAAGTCCCGGCCCATTACCGACCAGGCTGGTGGGCCGGACTTCAAGACAAGGACGTGGTCCGCAACCGACCAGGAGGTGGATCGCGCACAAGGATACTTGTCCCGCAAGTAGACTTAGTCGGTTAGGTCAGATAGAGTCCTCCTAGGGCACGACTTGATGTAACCGACCACCTCACGTGTACCCTTGGCTGCTCGGCTATATAAAGCGGCCAAGGACCCCCCTAGAACGAGGGCTATTCTCTGGCATCCTAACCTAGAGAGCTTAGCGCTTCATTGTAACCCGACACTTGATCATACAGCATAACACGAGAAGCAGGACGTAGGGTATTACGCTTCCGAGCGGCCTGAACCTGGGTAAACCCGTTGTCCTTGGTTTGTCTTGTTTCTCGAACGTCCAGATCGTAGATCGTAACACGCCCTTACCGAAACTCACCGCCGTGGGATACCCCGTGGTGGACTGCCGGTTATCCGTAATCGACACTGATCCAGCAGCCCCCTAGATCCATCCCATCCGTGGGTCCCACACGATATTTCCTCTCCCCTTCCCTTCTCCCTGCCGTGGTGCTCCTGCAAGCTCCGGCGTGCCTCTCCCCCGGCCCGGCGGCTCCTCCGGCGGAGCTCCACCCCGCGCGAGGAGAGCGCGGACGCGCGAGCCCCGACGGACGAAGGGCGCGCGCGGCGGCCCCCGTCCAGCGTCCATCCTCCTCCATCTCCCCCCGACCTCCCTCCCCAGCGGGCGTCCATGGCGGGTCCATCCCGGCGCGCATGGCCGCCACCCTTGCCCGGTGGAGTTCTTCCACGGCGCCGCCCCTCCCCATGGAGTTCCTCCCCGTCACGGCACGACCACTGCCCGGCGGGAGCCCCTCCTCGGCGCGGCGTGCTGAACGCGACCAAGGTAGTGGCCATGTTCCAGGCGCTCGCGTGCGCCATGGCAATGTAGAGCGGGCTCCAGCGACAGCCCCTCGATGCCGGCCCCGGTCCCGGCTTCGGCTCCAACCCCCATGGACGCCGGCTTGAGCTTCGCCTCCTTGGCCCTCGCCAGCTTTAGCGCGCGGCTTCCTGGGCGGCGCGTCGTAGGACTCCTGCTTGGGCCGGCGGAGCGAGGCCGAGCGGAACATCTTGGACCACGGCAGCCTGAGGGCGGCGGCGTCGTCCTTGCAAGCGCCCGCGCTGCCGCTGGGGACGAGCGCCATGTGCTCGACAAAATGCCGCTACGGCTGCAGCGGCGGTAGCGTCACCAGTGTTGGCGGGGTCCGAGCGAGCGAGCGGCGTGCGTGCGAGCGAGCGGCGGAGTGGATAGGGTGTTGGGCCGTTGGACAGGGTGTTGGGCTGGAGTTGGATACAATTTTAGGTCCCTATTTTTTTTAGTTCAGCCTGCAAATAGAGTTTTAAGGACCAAATTTGAGGACTTGGACTGGAGTTGCTCTAAAGCAGCGGAACTCAAAATTTGATTGACGCAGACAAAGCACTCTACAACATTTTTTTTGAAAAGTAGCACTCTACAACATGACCACTGCGATGAGAAGAAGGCAGCCTTTTGGTCTTCTGGACATCATTACGGTTAGAAAGATAACCATCGACGATGTTGTTTCTGATCCATTTATAAGCAGAGAATGATAAGCTATGACCGGTCACGCAATTCAGCGAGCGAGCGCCTTTAAGTTCTGTTTTCCTTCATTCTTTTTGGTAAATATAGTGTTCGTTTCCTAAGAAAGTAAAAAGAGTATAAAATATATTTTGCTTGAAAATAAGAAAACTTAGCACGAGAGTAAATATAATCTATAAATGTTATTTACACTAAAAATAACAAAAAGTGGGTTGATAGTCTTAGACATATCAATAATTTTCTTTTGCATACACAAATCAAAGATTTTCAAAATAATTATTAAAAAGAGTTGGTAGGAAGGATAAATAGTGGGTGAGCCCAAACAATAAGTCCAAGTTTGCTACAATGTAACTCTAAAGATAAGAGCACCACAAAAACACTCTCTATATCGCCCCCTCCCCCCTAATAGCTGGAAATAAAAATTTTGATAAAAAAATACTTCTCAAACTTCTTTAATTGGCTACCACATTCACATATAGTCATCTTTTTATTCTGAATTTCTCACTAGCCAAAGTTAGAGATCGAGAATGATTCTCTAGGGGCACATAGGATATAAAAACAATTGGAGAGTGGAATGATATATAAAAGTCAAAATTTATGCAAATAAATTTCTAAATATTCTTTCAAAAATGAGCTTTAAAAAGACTCTTGGAGATGTTCTTAAGGGCTTTGGCTCGTAAAATATTTAGGTAAGAATGGGACTTATTGAGGGTGGCACGTCGATAGGAGTTTTGTTAGCAAAAAAAGTCACTAGCAATGTGTAAATTTCTTGCACATACCAAGAGCAATCTTAGGAAGTCTTTCCAAAATGTAGTTTACAAGAGCAAACCCTAGCACGCCGCCGCCGAGTGCCCCGCCACAACACAGCCCGCCACAACAACCCCCCACAGCGGCAACAGCAGCTCCCCCCGAGCACCACCAACCAACCTCACGGGCAGCAACCGCTGCAAATCCGACGAGGAAACTGCGCGGCGGCCTGACCTAAGAACCCATAGCGTCGATTGCGAAGGAAACAACGGCGACAGAGAGTATAAGAAGGATGCACACGCAACCGACCGACGCAATAAAGAAGGGAAGGAATCCAAAGCCAGCTCCGGACAAGAATCGAGCATCCTGAACAGCAGAAGCCGGAAAACAACTCCTAAGACGAGGCCACACAATGCAAAATCGGGCGGCTACCATTTTCTGAGCGACGTAGCTATCCCACCCTTCTGAGAACCCTTGCGCAAACAGATTGTTTTAACTCTCTAAATTATTATCTAGGGAAGTTATTTGAGTAAAATTTTGCCTTCTACATCTTTGTATTTCTCAACAACTTTTTATATATCTTGTGCGTACTAGAGAGCCATCCTCGTTCGCCTTGTTCGACTAGCGAGATAATCGGAATAGAGGATGTCAACGAGAATATAAAGAGTCCCTTGTCGTTGCTTTAGAGTGAGACTCTCAACAAATATAATAAACCAAGAGAGAGTTAGGTGATCAATCAACGTATGAGTGGTGAGAGAATGAGAAAAGTGGGATGATATAGAAAGAAAACAACATGCAAAATGGTGCTAAAGTAGCATCTTCTCTCCAATATACTGCACCTTGTTTATTTCTTTTCTATCTGCTCTTTGTACCGGCATAGAGTACCCAATGAAGCTATGCCAAACAACCTTTAATCGTAAGGGCAGTCCCAATGGTAGAAACCATACACGATGTCCAAGGTGGCCACATCAGCAAAAATTACTTATAGAAACTATCTCTCCCAATGCAGGTTTCTTATAGTAATAAATATTATATTTTTTTTCTCTTATGCTTATCCCTTCCTTCCTTCGAACTCTCTCTTGTATTCTGCTCTCACAACCGCAAACGAGTACACGACGAAGAACAACCACTCGTTCTCTGAATCTCTCCCAATCCCAGCCACAAGTGCACATGAGCACAGCTGCAGCTTGCTTAGAAGCACGGGCGAGCGCGCGTTGCTGCCGGCGTGGCCAAGCGGAGCGGACGCGATGAGCATGCTGCCGGCGTGGCCAAGCAGAGCGGGCGCGACGAGCAGAGCAGACACACCGAGCGAGATGGGCACACGGCCGGCGCGGCCGAGCAGAGCGGACGCGGCTGAACGTGCGTGGCAAAGCGGAGCAGCGAGCAGATGCGGTCGGCGCGGAGGAGCGGGAGCAGATGCGGCCGGGCGAGCACGGAGGAGCGGGAGCGGCACCTGTGCGGCACTGCGGCCTCGACGGATGGCGGCGCGGCGGAGCGGAGGATTGAGGCAAGCGAGCTCCCACGAGGCCGAGCACGGCGACGCCAGCCGATCTCCCACGGCGGCGCGAGCGAGCGGCTCCCGAGGGCGGCACGAACAGGCTCCCTGCGGCGGCGCACGAGCAGACTCCCACGGCGGTGCAAGCAGACTCCTTCGGCGGTGGCGTGAGAGTAGGCGACCTTGGCGCCGGGCCCACCAAGAAACCGGTGGTTTCTCCCCTACGCGGAAAACATCGTTTCTTCACGCCTTCGGACAAGAGTAGACGTCGTTCCTTGTTCAAGAAACGATTTCTACGAATTTTACTCTCTTTCATCATTAATTGAGCTGCCACATCACCAAAATGCTGAGTTGTCAAATTATTTAATGAAGATAGAAACCACAATTAATATCCCATTGGGACTGTCCTAAGGCACCCAGGAGCGGTGCCAAACAATGTTCAGGCCTGCACGCCCTAAACTAGGCCTCTGCAGCCTTGCGATTGGGAGCACGTAACGGATTTCCCCAAACCGCCGCTGCCTGAGACGCGGCTTGCACGCCAGGATTCCGGCCTAAAACAGATTCTTCCCCGTCGCGATTAACACCACACATAATCCCGATCCGTTAACCTCGGGCAGGCAGGCTTTCAGCCTGAACCGACTCCCATGGACCCCGCCCGTCCTTCCGCCGCACCCCTCCCAGCCGTCGATCTTCCCTCGGATGCCCGTGATCGCCCCACGTACGCCGCCCGCGGGCCCCACCCCCGCAATGATTCCTCCCCCTCCCGAAAGCGAAGTGAGCTGCTGCTTCAGATAAGGAAGGGCCTCCGGCCGCCATTATCGCCGACGCCGCGTCAGCCACCTAATCGAGGCGAGCGAAACGGAATAAAAAAAAAATCTCCATCAATCAGGCGAGTGATTTTTGTTCTCTCTCTTCCTTTTCCGGCGACGCCAGGCGAATCGCCGGCCGAGGCTAGGGTTCCGGGGATCGCGGGCGCGGGCGCGGGCGAGGGCTTGAGTAGCCTGGCCGCCGGCGCGCGGGAACCGGATGCTATGCTGCTGAGCTGCGGGTCGCTCTCCTCCTGGGTGCGCCGCTTCGTCGCCTGCGTTGGGTAAGCCACCCTCTCTCTCTCTCTCTCTCTCTCTCCCTCTCTCCCGCCCTCTAGGAGCGAGCGGTCAGTTGATTGCTGGGCTTGTCTGCTTCCTGCTGCTCCGATGTGATTGGCCGGCCGTGGATTGGGTTTAGCTGTATCGACGCGATTGGCTCTGCGCTGTATCCCTTGGTTCACCGTGAGTAATCTCAATATCTGTTTAAAATGGATAACTAGCACTTAGCAGGCTCCAAAATGGTTGTTAGTCTTCAAAACCCAGTTAGAGACAACCCAACTCATCATATAAAGGAAAAATAGAATGGCCTTATTACAGCTAGATGTATGAAATGGATAATTGATTTGCTATGTTATTCTGGCTGCTTCTACACTGGCCATTATCTCTCATCAGCGTATTTGGTGATCTTCCAGCAATGCTGATTATCGCCCTGCACTTCATAGTTGCCCTGAGGCTTGCAGATAATGTCCTCTCCACAAATAACCGGAATGATAGAAAAGAAAAAGAACTTGTGTATTGATGTTTGCTCCCTTCGATTAATATTCTAGAGTTTCATTTATTTGCTACCAGGGTAATATTTGTGAGACACATGCTCGGTTGATGCTGCGTCCGCACAGCACACTAGCCCTGAGCTGGACCTCCTCCACACACAGTGATCGATAAAGGAAGCTCCTTGCTTCTTTGTGTCGCCACATGACTCGCGCCCAAGAAACTCACCATCACTCAGGTTCCAGATTGGACAACTAAGAGAAGTGAAATGACCTTATCAACCATCCATGCCTGAACTGCATTGCCTCCTTCACGGTTGACACGTAGGACTTGCCCTTGACACCGTATTAGTCCAGGTAGTTTCCACGCTCATGAAGCTCTCACTTACTGGTTCCACTCTGATCTGGATCCCCTGCTCCCCCTTATAGTCTAAAAATGGTGCCATAGCTGACAAAAGTAGCATGGATGTCCTTGTATATTAAAAACCACTCTTATTGCTCTGAGATTGACATCCTATCTAAGCATCAACTTCAACTTTTAAGCACCAGCACCACAATAACAATATCCTGCAGAAGGTTCTTTCACAACGAGCCCATTAAGCAACAGAAAATTAATGGTCTGGTCATGTCTGGCAACTTACCATTTGAAGACTAGAACACACAATCCCGGCCAAAGTGGGAGCAGGGCATCAAGATCGTCATGGCGCCAGGAAAGGGAGAGATTCATGAGCCTGGTGACATGCCAACTGCCAAGGGCATGTCCCACATGTTAATCGTGAAGTAGTTAGTGAATTCAGGGCATGGTAGGATGAAAAATCCCTTTCCCTTCTATTGTCCAAACTCCAGTGATTGTGAGTTTCTTGGGTGTCTGCCATGCGGAAAAGGAACCGCCTGGTGGATCACTTGTGTATCGAGGTGGTCCAGCACTGGGCTGTTGAGCTTTGTTGTGCGGCCTTGACTGAGTACATGTCTGTACTACTTACTTGTTGAATGCCCTACTAATATCTGACTGATGAGTTAAAGCTTGGCCTAGTAGCTGGTTCTGAACTTGCACCATTGGGAATTATCTAACTATTTTTTTCCAATGTAACCATTTTTCTATTTGTGCTGTTACTCCAAGTACCTTGTAGTACTAATCATTTCTTGGTCAATCCTGGCTTGCAACAGAGCAGAGGTTGTTTTGGTTGTGCCCAGCCTACTCCGATAATAGCTGTTGATGAGCCTACAAAAGGTTTAAGAATTCAAGGGCGCTCAGTAAAAAGGCGCAATTTATCTGACGACTTTTGGAGTTCAAGCCCGCACGAAATGGACAACAGTGCCTTGCAATCCAGACATAGTATGTCTTCAATCAGCACAGCAGCACAGCCTAATGATCAGCATGCTTCTGGAAGTAGCAGCTCACCAAATGAATTTGTAAATCAAGGTAAACTACTTTCCATATCTACATCTCCAGAACAAATGGTGCTCATGTCAATTTATGGTGCACTAACTAATTTACAATGTTCTTTTGTTCCATACTCCCATGAGTTTGAAACCTGTATTTGTTTTTTGGAGTTCCCATGCTTATTAAACTGCATTTCAGTATGATGTGTTTGTGCTCCAGAAAACTCAGCAAAATGGTAATTTTACAAGATGCCATGTGAATGATTACCTTGCATGACTATATGCAGTAGCAGTTTTTAGAACTCAGCTATGCTCCTATAATTGGTACCTAATTAGTGTTACCTCTTAGCTATACGGCCTATAATTGCAATTGGCCATCTAAACCCTTTTTGGTCTCCATAGCAGGAAATAACATATTGTGACAAAGAGTCTCTCAAGTAAGTTTTTATTTGGCAATAGGCCAACTGAACCCTGACTGTGGCCACACGGCCAAATGTAAATTGTTTGCTCTTATGACTCCTGAATCCCAACCCTAAAGGGGTAGTCGCTGAGGGAGAACCACTGGTGGTTCATTGCATCATTTTATATATTATAATAAAGCAATAAAACCACTGATGGCTCATTCACTGACATTGTGTCCCTTCATTTGTACAAACATAGGTCTTCTACTATGGCACCAGACTAGACAGCAGTGGATTGGAAAACGAAGGCGTAATTCTCAGGGTCAACAAACTCAAGAACCAAAAATAAGGTTAGTTCTCTAAATTTTCTTTTTCTTATGGAACATCTATGGTCTTACATCTTCACTTTATGCTTGGAATGAAGCAATTGTGATTTCTGCCCCTATTTGAATTGTCATTGAAATACCTCAAGGTTGTGATGTATTATGGTTATCTGAGTATATGTGTGAAATCTTGTTTAATACTTTGAAATTAGGATAGCTTCTGAGCTCCTTTTGAATTAATACCTGCCTGGTGACTGCAGTTGTAATGCTACATATGAGAGCCTGCTTGGAAGCTCGAAACCATTTCCACAACCGATCCCTCTTGGGGTAAGATATCTTGAAAAGCTACATGCCATCTTCCATTTGACATATATGTTGGACAATGCATTGACTTCTCTGGGTTGTCTCCTGTCAGGAAATGGTGGATTTCCTCGTGGTCAGCTGGGAGCAGGAAGGCCTATACGACTAGAGTTGGTTGTTGAAAGTGTGCTATTTGAAGTCACGTTATGAATCGCTGAAATGTACGCAACTTTAGACTGCGACTGCGAAAGCCTGTGTCGTGATGAATGTGGATTGTCTCGGAGACGCAGTGGCATCCCTAAGCAAATGTAAAATATTCTTTAGTTTTTATTACTGGTAATTGTGTTCACAGCGTTCAGTTTAGGAGCTAATTGCTTCGTACTGAGTACAGTGCTGTGTATGTATCAGTGTCACGGTTTTTTTTTTTTTTGATACTGTTATCAGTGTCACGTTAGCTTTCGTAAAGAGAATCACGTCGGGGACAAGAAGAAACAGAGAGCGTGGACGCCTGATAGGTTACAGGGGAGCCTGATAGGCTGGTGGTCGACAAACTTTGGACAAGCAAAAATATTTAGCTGCCATTTGATTTGTCAGTAAAAAAAAGAATTACCAACATCTGACATTAGGCTGGAGAAATCTTTCGCAAGTCAAATTCTGCATGCGTCAATTATGTGTCCTCTGTCAAATCTGCTTTCCGTTGATCGTCGGCGCGTCCAGAAGGTGTTGGAAATCTGTTTTCCATGGATCGTCGGCGTGCGGCGTGCCCAGAAGGTGTTGGAAAATTCTTTCTATTCTATGGATCGTCGGCGACTCGGCGTGCCCAGAAGGTGTTGGAAGTGGCCATTTCCTTTCCAGATGCCTCTCCGGCCTTCTCACTTCTCAGCTCGAGCGTGTAGCTTCCTCTGCCGCTTTATATGCACTCAATCGCCATCTGCATGTCAAAACAGAGTGAGGACAGCGACCGAGCAGAGTGACGAAGCGGTGATCAAGTCATCAAGTGCCTAAGCTCGGCGAAGCCTTTTTTGACATGGCTTTAGCTCGCCTGTGCCTCAACAGGGCCCTCGCCGCCGGCCGCGCGCAGGCGCTGGCGAGGCCGGCGTACGCCGCAGCCCCGGCGACAGATGCGAAGCTTCGCGCCCTTTTCTCCACGTCGGCAGCCGACTCCGCTGCCTCAGGCGAGGCAGCGAACCGCCGGGAGGTCGCCGTGTCGGAGCGCTCCGCCCCCGCACGCCGCGGCGGCCGCTGGGCGTGGCGTGACCTCCGCGACTTCACCCCGTTCCGCCTCGTCGACGGTACGTCCTGAGCAACCCAACCTTCATGCACGCCGGCCGGCCGGTCGCCAGCCATGGACACTGACTGACTCACGCACGGCACGCAGGTCTCGGGAGCGCGCTGTCGCAGGTGGCGGAGACGCTGAGCCGGCCGCTGGAGCGGCTGGCGCCGTCGCGGCTGCTGTCGGGGAAGGTGCGGGAGGACGAGGCGCGGTACCGGCTGCGGTTCGAGGTGCCGGGCCTGGGCAAGGACGACGTGCGCGTGGCCGTGGAGGACGGGGTGCTGGTCATCGAGGGCGAGAAGCGGGAGCACGGGGAGGAGGGCGACGACGGCGAGTGGTGGTCGGCCAGCGGGTACCACGCCAGCCTGCTGCTCCCGGACGACGCGCGCGCCGAGGGCATCACCGCCGAGGTCAAGGACGGCGTGCTCTACGTCACTGTGCCGCGCACCGGGGAGCGCAAGCGGAACGTCACCGAGGTCAAGGTCCAGTGATGTGTCGTGCCACTCGTGTGCGTGCTTCTTGTTCGTGAGCTCGTGACCGTTGTGTGAGATCGTGCAAGTGATTGTCGAGGCAGTCACGAGACACACTAGCAGTCAGCAGAGATAGATGTCTGTGCCTCTGTGGAAATAAATCTCGTGTACAGAAAGAATGGCATGAATGCATGGTCATCCATCACCATCAAAATTGAGAATTATCAGTGTGTGAGAAGCAAGATCAGCTCTGATGCTGGTAATAACCAAACACCTCAAAGTTTGCATGCGGGATGCGGTGAATCTAGTTGAGCAAGGATTATTAGCAAACCAAATAGACCAAAGTTACATAGGACGAACTAGTTACTCCCTCCGATTCACTTATAAACACCCATGCACCTCACTTTTTCGGAAATCAATTCTAATAAAAAATAATTAATAATATAGAATATAATATCAACACTTATATTTTTAAATAAGTTTATTAAAAAATAAAATATGTGCTAAATCTAATGATAGTAATTAAACATAATAAATATTAATACACTTATATATATCATTAAACTTTAAAAAGATTAACTTCTTGAAAACGAAAATATGCGTATTTAAAATAGAAAGAGCGAAAACCGGTCAAAGATTTAACTTCTTAAAAAATGTGCATCTTTTTTGAGACTGAGAGATCGAGCAAACAACAGATAAGATTTATAACAGCTTATTAAAAAGGGAAAATATGTGTTTTCTAAAAGAAAATGAGTGTTAAAGCAGCCAACCAAACAGGCGTTTCCACGAGTACGGACGGGATTACTGTCACTAGTGGAGCGCACGTTTGGGCCATCCTCATGGACTTCGTTAGCTAGTGTGGAGGCCTGCCCATATAGGCATGAAGGCGTTAAAAGTTAGAGAGAAAATCTTCAGAAAATTATCTATTTTTTAAACAGGCAATTTAAAATATCAAAATATTTTAAAAGAAAAATCATATTAATTTTACTTTAGCTCAGCAAAATATGACATCACTTATAGTTTTTTTTCTTCTAAAATCAGGTTGTATACTATGTTGTGTCTATTAGTTAGAATTACTTGGATTTTATATGGCCTTATTTTTATTTTATTTACTATTAACTTATGCAATTATATTTATATGGACTTTGGTTTGTACCTTATAGCACTTGGTTTATATCGAGTTTATTCTCTTTACCTATTATGTTCGAGTTTTGATTATATGATACATTCCTTATCGAATCATGGATGGAGATTCAAACTTTATAATTGTAGTATAATCTTGATGACAATGAGATACATGTGATACATTAATATCGTCAAATATTAGACAGTAATCTTGATTCAGATTCAACAATCAAATATACATTTATACATAAATGTAAATGAGGTCACTTCAGGGTTAACAATGTTAGGTAGAGGCTGACCTAATAGTGACCATCAACCTATGTTGGATCTAGCCTTTACTCAACAATGATAATATCATTGTTTGGTTTAGGAACCGATAGTGAATTAGTGATAGGCAAGGGCAAGCCCATCACTACCGATTACCCGTTGTCAAGTCCAATTTCAACAGTGAGTCCGGCTTTGGACCTGACAATGGTCCACAAACATGGAGCAGTGAAACTCTTTATGTCTCGTACAGACTATATAAATATTTGTAGGAGCTTTTCATCACTGTAATCATCAGTATTAAGCATATATATGTATGTACCTTCTATTCTTTCTACTTACATCTGTATGCTTACCGTGAGAGCTGGCGAGGAAGAAAAAATCCTAACCACTGTTGACGTTGTATGCAACCATTAGCGCGTAAGGGCCCCTCCTCTCCCCCGCGTCGTCGCCTTCGGGGGGCGACCCGGGGGGCCCCCGCGCCGCCGCCTCCTCTTCCGCCCACCTAGCGCCGTCCGGGCCGCCGCCGCCCCCTGCTCGCCGGCGGCGGCGGCCCGAAGGGGGACGCGCTCAAAAAGGCGCCTCCCCGGAACTCACCCCTCCCCCCCCCTCCTCCTCCTCCTCCTCCCCGCAGCGGCGGCCGCCGGCCGGCGGGCGGCGGATCCGGCCTCCTCGACCGGATCTGGCCGTCCCGTGGCTGGATCTGCCCACTCCGGGCGCTGGCTGGCTCGGCCGGCCGAGGGTGACGGCGGCGGCGGCGCCCCTCCCCTAGGGTCGACGGCGGCGGCGGCTCCCCTCCCCTAGGGTTGACGGCGGCGGTGGCGCCCCTCCCCTAGGGTCGACGGGGCCGCGGCGGCGGCGTCTGGACGCTTGGCGGCGGCGGCGGCGCTCACCACCCAGGACCGACGGCGGCGGCGGCGCCCCTCCTCTAGGCTCCGCGGCGGCGGTTGCAGGCCTTGGCGGCCTCCCGTCGCCCCTGCGCGCGCGGTGGTGCTGGACTGGGCGGCGCCGGGCCCTGGGCTGCCGGATCTGGCTTCCAGCAGCCTAGGGTTCGGGCCGGCGGCGGCGGCCACGCTCCCGGCCCCCTCTCCTCCATGGCGAGCCCCCTTCCCCACGACGTCAGCAGGCCCCCCTCCCAACCTTCTTCTACAGCGCCGGCGGGGTGCCCGGGCCGGAGGCTGGGCGGGCGTGCAGGGCGGTCCGGGCCTTGAGGCGGCCGGTGGGCCGGCGAAGGAGCCCCCCCCCCCCCCCCATGGCTCCATCTACGACGCCGGCCGGGGTCGGCGGTCGGGGGAGGCCCGCGCCGACCAGCCTAGGGTTGGCGCCACTTGGCCGCTTGGTTGTCCCGGTCTAGAGGCGCGGGGCGCCTCGGCCGGGGCGTGTGCGGTCGCCGCTTCGCCTGCGCCTTGCCACCTCCTACGTCCTTCCTTTGTTGCCCGCTGGCCGACGCACTGTGTTCCCGGCTACGGCGGCCCCTCTGCCCTCCTCAGGGTGGGGAGGGCGAGTGAGTGCCGGGCCGTCCGGCGCCCACTCGCCTTCTTGCGCCCCTCGCCCGTCGCACCCCGGTCTTGAGGCGGGGCCTCGGCCGGGTCGTTGCGGCGGGGATGCCCCCAATCACAACTCCGGCGCAGTGGGGCAGTTCTTGGCGGCGGCATGGTCCTCGCGCGAGCCGCCACTTCTCCCTCTGTCGGCGGCGGCTGGGTTTGCCTGCGACGCGGTCCACCTGCGCCGCGCGGTTGGAGGGGTAGACCCTGGGAACCATGGCCAGCGGTGGCCGGCCACCCAGCGTGTCCCCCGCACGCCACCCCCAGCTCCGCCATACTTAACTCTAATCCATCGGCGCCCCTCTTCGGCCCGGCCTTGAGGTCAGGGGACTTCGGCCGGGTACGGGAGATGCCCGCCATTGACAGGGGCTGGACGGCTGGGCGGGCCAGCGCGCGCGCCAACTCCTTCTACGGGGCCCGTACCCCCCATCGGGCGGTGGGGACTTGTTCGGGCTGCCCCGCGGCGCGCTGCCCCACCTACTCAGCGACTACTTCCGCGGCTTCTCTTCGGGCGGCTGACCGCTCAGACGACGGCTATGGTGAAACCATCTTCTCGGGCTCGCTCGGGAGCGGCGACGGTGGCGTACTCGTCATTCCCTTCCTGAAGGCGTCGTCGGCCCTCCGTCCGTCTGCGGCGACTGGCGGGCTCATGAACGAAAGTTCTGGCGGGGCACCTCTGGAGTCGGCGCCTGAGGGCGTCATTTCCTTCTTGAAGGCTCCGATGAGGCCGCCATGAGCTCCCTTCTAGTCTGCCGCCCCGGTGTTTCGTGCATTTCGTCGTCGTCGGGAAGCTTGGTTGCTTGGGTAGTGTCTTCGCGTGAGCTCCGCTCCGCAAGTTGTTGTTGGGCCGGAGGTGGCCTTTTTCTTTCTTTTTTTCTGTTTCGTTTTACCGGAGGTGGCAGTGCGTGTTTCAAATCCTGTTTCCACCCCGGTTCCGTTGTTTTGCATTGCATTTTGCATTCTTCTTCTTAATGAAAAAGAAGCGCAAGTCTTTTGCGTTTTCGCGAAAACCATTAGCACGTACACAATGTTGGATCGGAGGACAGAGTGCCATGTACTCTAGAGTTCATAGTGTGGAAGGACCAAATGGTTTAGTAAGTATTTTTAATGGAACAAATCCTTTGATAATTCCATTATTAGATCAAACAGACATAATACAAAAAAAAAGGCCACAACAGAGGAGGTAGGGTAGGTGCTAAACAAAGACACCCAAGGAAGCAACTGCCTCTTTTGTAGGGGCATAATATAAAATTACAATAGACCATTGTCCTCATTCTTGCACATAAACCTTAGACCCATAGACATCTGAGATACACAACACTAACGTTTATGGATAGACCTCAATGAGTGATCGAGTCCCAAATATGTGGCTCATCTTATATCTACTAAACCCTGCATCCAAGAATAACTTATGCCACCTTTCCTCGTCTCGCTCTTCACCCGTTGTTAGCATCATCATGCATAAATCCATCAAAAGCTGGGCTTCAAGCGACTGTTTGGACGCCGAGCTTGCCACAGTGTCTATGATTACCACCTTTCCTTTTGGTTCTCGAGCAGAAATAGCTAACATCGATTGCTTTAAGATTTTAACACAATCCTCGTCACTCCAATTATGCAACACAAACTGTAACAAGATAGTTTGCCAATCCACATAATAAGTTCATCAACTAACTACGAGAAGAAAATGAAATGAGGGCAAAGAAAAATAGTGTATACCTTGAGTAACACCACATCAGCCGGAGGGACGAACTCCATCATGTCACCTGCAACAAACTCCACCGTACCATGAAGAGGCACCTTGTCCACCACCTGGGGAAGCTCCAGCACCGAACACCTCACATGCGGGAAGGCCTTCGCAATGGCCTTGGCCGTCGTCCCGTCGCCACCGCCGACGTCGACGAGAGACGTTACCCCCGCAAACGTCTCGCCACACCGGCGTGCGAGGATCTCCGCCACGAAGCGGCTGTCGGCGGCCATGGAATCGTTGAACAATGCACCGAACTCCAAGTCACGGCCCATAGCTCCATAGAATGTCGCCCCATGCGCCATCATGAACGGCGTCTCCGCCGCGGCATGGTGGTCGTCCTCACTCGGGAGCCCGAGCCACTCAGGGAGCCGTTGAGACGCCGCGAAATGGAACGGTGAAGTGGCCATGACCGTGAACTGTGACTGGCATGCCGTGCCACCGGCACCGGCACCGTCGATGTCCTCCTCCACGAGGAGGCGTGACACCGGGGTGAGACGGTACACGCCAGGCTCACCCTCTTTGAATATCCCCGAGACGGTTAACAGCTTCATGAGGCGAGACACGCATGGCCATTTGCTTGCAGGGACAGGGAGAGGCGCAGCCTGTAGAAGGTCGGACAGGGAGCAGAGGCGGAGCTCCCCATTAGGCAAGGTGTGGCAGCCACCACACCTACCGCTGGCAAGTTCTAGGGAGCCCCTAGTACTTCTCTGTTCTTCCTCACCTCTGGCATCTCCATGCGACGGCGTCTGGCGGCCGCGCCGCGGCGGGCTATAGCCAGAAACGTGTTCTGTGGCTGTGGGAATATGAAGGTTAAGGGCCAATAGCCCATCGGTCGAGCAGCCCAAGTGGCATGTGCCCCAAGCGGCCTAGCAGCCCAAATCGTCCTGATTCCGCTTCACCGCAACAGCTGCGTGCGAACCACCGCCGTCTACCTCGTGTCTCAGACAGCCATAGCACGCCGCCGTCGCAGCCATAGCACGCCGCCGTCGCCTGCCACGGCCAGGAGCCATAGCCCAAGAAGGGCAGCGCTTGTGCCCCTAGATTGCAGTGGGTGCCTGCCACTGCCAGCTTGCTATGGCGGTGCCGTCGTGCCAGCCTGCAAGATGAAGGTGAGCGCATGGAGGATGGTGGCGGCAAGAGCAGGTGAGGGATGCTAGCTTTGGTTGCTCGCATGGCCGTGGGCGAGGTGCATTACTGCATTCTGATTTGTTCACGTTATTATTATCACAGACAATTATCTAATTTGGGAATTTGGTAACACAACAATCATATGTTCGGCAGAGCTCTATTATCATTAAAATATTTTGTCCAAAGTCTGCCACACCTAAGTTTCCTGGCGAGCTCCGCCACTGACAGGGAGGCGGCACCGCCACAGCGATGGATGGCGGTGGGGATTCCGAGCTTGACCGCGCTTTGCAGCGCCATGGACTTGAGGTAGGCCATGCTGTGGCACCAAAGCTCGGCATGAGCTTGGAGAAGTTCATCGCTAGTGGGGGTGGAAATCATATTCATGGGCCGCGCGTAGAAGAATTATGGTTATATGAGCCAAGCTACTTTGACCCGATCGATGAGCTACTTGTAAAGATGAGATGAAGAGCAAGCTATTTGTAGCGTCATTCTCCATATGCTGATATTTGTGAACACACCCATTATAAAATCACATTAAATAGATATGCACTATATATCTCCGTGTGCTGGTATCAGGAAGAATAAAATTTCGTTTTTCAGATCACTGAGAATCTTCAATAATGAGAATTGTAGAACGTGTTCGGCGTGGCATCCCGTGGGATAGTAGGCAATCGTCAGAACTCATAACTCAGAATTCACATGCATGGCAGCATCAAGCAATGTGCCGTCTGTGTCTCCTTTCGATCAGCCAACCTATGACTGCCGACGTCTTCCTAGAAAAGAAAACACTATATGTCTCAGTTCTAAATACATACTGTAGCTTTTGCTACGCACAAGTTAGAATTTGTTTTGATTCTCCGGTCCATAATTTAGTTGTTAAAGTTAAGAACTTAAAGTTAAATATTAAACTTTATACTACTTTACCTTACTTGTGTAGTCCAAAGTTTTTTGAGCTGGTCTAAACTTTAGGCAATACTTTAGACCTACTGTTTAGAGTCTTAAGATCTAAATGCTCTTAAATTTAGTGGCTAAACTTTAGGCTATTGGAATCCAAACAATCTAGATACATAATAAATATGAATGTAAAAAAATAACAACTTAGAATTTGGTGCAGGTACTATATATAATTTTTGAATACATATAATATTTTTTGAATACTATATATAATTTTTTGAATACATATAATATTTCAACATAATAATGCACTAGCTCTTTTTTAGTGGAGTAATGCTAGCTAGCCGTGAAAGGAAAACATCCAATTTCTCTCCCCTAGCTTTTCTGAAAATCCGTTTCCCCTCCCCCAAACCGCAAAACCAAGTAAACCACCTCCCTTAACTTTTCAAACCGTGCATTTTACCTTTCTCGAGAGGTTTTAAAAGTGGCTTTGTCTTTTATTTTTTATTTATTTCAGTCAAATCTTTAAAAAATCATAGTAAATCATAAAATGAAAACCCAATTTTCCTAGACTCGAGATGAGTAGATATACATAGTGAGTATATAATATGGTATGTTTTAGCACAAAGTTTTTATTGTAACTTTAGATCTATATTTTTCTATAATTAATTGAAATAATTCATAACTATAATTTTTGTGGTTGGTGAAATTTCTATACCTGTCAGTGATGTTAAAGCTATCTTCTCTGTCCCATCACGAGGATAGACTACATGCGGCAAATCTGTCAAGAGATGGTGACAAAAACGCATTTGATACAGCAAGTAGTAACAGGTTATCAAGAAAGGATAAACCATATAAATCAGATGTGATAGCACTAATGAAAGATAGTTGATGGTAGAGGAAGTCTCCGAAAGCAACACTGACATTCATGAATAATGTTTTGAAGGGATGATCCATTTATGTGAAACATAGGAGCCTTAAATGAAAATGGAAGTATGTGCAGGACCTTTTTGAGAAAAAAAATGGTATAGTATTCAGTGTCGATGGAAACTCGTGTGAGCTTATTTGACATTTTTTGCAATGGTTTGGTTTAAGGCCTAATGTAACTAAATTAAGTGAACTTGATTCTTAGAGACACTTAATAAAGGAAGCTGCACAGGACTTCGCTAAGCACTAAGTATCAGTGGCCAGATTTAAACCTTTAACGCTCACTGACTCCTACTATTATATCAGAATTGGGGAGGTTGTTTCGCTTGCCGTCTTGGTACTGCACCCTGCAATTTAGGGGTTGGGATATGAATATAGTGCTTTAGGGGCTGGAAGCTATAAAATGTCACTGCAAGTTGTATCTGGCCAATTATCTGCATTCAGTTCATATGCCACAACTGAAAAAGAAAACGTGGTCTGTGATAATTATAAAGAGTGCACAAATAAGAGATGTTAAGGACGTTGTTCCAGTTTTAAGAAATCGTTTCCTTTTTTAGATCCATTTAAAAGAATTAGATAGCATTTGCATGGCTAACATATTTTTAAAAAGAAAAATTACTTGATTGGCTTGGATCTTTGGTCGGTTAGGGAAAAGATGAGTCCAAAACTAAATATTTCAAAAGGGAAACTGACATGTGTAAAATTGTCTTTTTAACTATAGCTGCATGACAACCCTATTGTAAATTGTAATTGACATACTGTGATACCTAATTGCAAAACCTGTTATTACTAAAACATAATAAAAATTAGAGCCATTAATGGCAAATGATGCAACACCTAACACAGGCATGAATGTACACTGTCTAATATGTTTCTGCTGAACATTTTCGGTGCGAAAGAAGGTATCACTGACAACTGATAATCTAAACTCTTATTGCTGTTTTGTTTGTCAATAAATGCCTGTAGGGGTTGACACCCCTCCAGTTTCATAAAAAAAATTGATAATCTAGAGAATAATTACTTTTACTTACCTCCAATTTATTGGCATAGCGGGTTTGAGCTCTCTAGGCACTCCCACATGAGTCCCTTGTTGATCAATCAGCATGACCATCCAAGACTAAGTTTGATATTTGACAACAAAAGAGAGCAGCCAGGATAAAAATTTCAGTTATACATTGCACTATCCCTGAGAAAAGTTTCCATCATAAGGAAACCTAAACTTACAAAAAATTTAAAATTTTCAGAACCAATTTGGAATTAATTTATAACAACACAGGTACTTAGAACTAAGACCTTTTTTTGAAACGGTACTTAGAACTAAGACCTTGTGGCTTTGAATTTAATTATTGGCATTCACTGTTATAGCAAAGAAAATTCAAGTGCACAACAACCTTGAGGCCACGTCCTTACACAATCATGGCAACTTAAGCTTACTGGTGCCGATTAGCTGACATCTATCCAATGGTATATGCAGCAAATTTGTTTTAAAAGTAAAATGATAGATGCGCCGATTAGTTGACATCTATCTATCCAATGGTATATGCATCAACTCAAAAGTTGGAGAGAAATGTTAGGTGAACATGTGCCCAAATCAAATATTATGTGTAAAACTGGTCGCTATGTGTAAAAGGTGACGACAAAGTTTGCTCACTGGTCGCTATGTGTAAAACTATAGATAAATAATAACAATTATGAAAGATCTGCTCTTTTTTAGCATGTTGGCATGGCATTTACAACTAAATACTTTTTTGACCCTTGTAAATAAAAAGTTATAATATAACATAAGCGTGGTACTAAATTTGTACAACCATATGGCCAAAGGGGCAAGGGGCAAGACTGATTCACATGTAGCACATCTCGCGAGTTAAAGGCAAAACTGATATAAAAGGTTGCCACATCTTCTCATTGCTTCATCGATCTAGTAAAAGTTGTCTACCTTTACATAATAACAGTACAGATCAAAAGATAAAGATAACATATGGAATACCTGTTTTGTTCAGTGTTGATATGGGAAGGACAATGGACAGGTATATCGCATGTTCCTGAAACAACCAAATTAATGAAGGGGGCTGGCGCTCTCCCCATACGGTCAAGCAGCCCAACTTCCCATTCCCCAGTCCTCTATCCTCTTGGGACACGGTCGACGGGTCTAACACACGTGCAGAGATCATATCATGGCGCTGATTTGTGTTGCATTTGGAAAACGATGTGAGACTTGATCGTTTAGTAATTAAATTAGTATATCGGATCGGAGGGGCTGGCTGCATGAATTTCGAGTGATCGTGATCTGATGAGAATGCTAGCTGTGTACGCAGGGATCATGTCATGGCGCTGATTTATTTTGCATTTAGAAAACGGTGCGAGACTCGATTGTTATTTGTTTCTTCGTTCGAACGATCTGATGAGGCATGCATGTGAGCCGCCGAGCGTAGGAGAGTAGGATTCGTTTTACACATGTCGCGGCCAGATTACACGTGGCGCTGTTTTTTTTTTCCTGAACCCTGGCTTTCATTACTCACTAGAACAAACCACACGGCATTGCCGTGCCTTCCGTGAGCATGCCAGTTGATCAATCCAATGAGAAGTTTTTTTACGTGGCCAAATAAATGAGATGTCAGCTTTCATGGAGCATATTTCGTCAAGATAATAATAATTTTAAGATTCTTCAGCAAGAATCAAATCAAATCAAATCAAATACGGATCAGTCTCCAGCTCATCAAATCAAAAACAAACACGGTCGGTGTCGGCTCCACGTGCAAAGCAATTTCGCCGGCGACGTCTGCACGCAGCGCTCCATCCCACTCTCGGCCAAGGCAAATGAGCACTTTCATGTTATTTTTTTCAATACACGTTGAAATGACAAACAGCTACACATTATTACATCCAAAATTATTTTTTATAGCATACATCCAAAGCTTCTGATGTATATGTATCACGTTGCTAAAAATGAAATGCTCTCATGATTATGTGTCTTTTCAGACCTAGGAAGCAAAGGAACCTTTCGCTATACTTGATTACCCCCGCTATACTTGATGATTAAACTAAATGAAGCCCTAATTTGCATTACACACCGGAGCTTTTATTCATACACAGAGGGGGGCACTATCTAGTTTTTTTTTTCTCTGTTCTATGAAGACTTATATAATTGTGATATATGATTAACTACAAACATTATTGCTTGTGGAGAAAGGACTTGCGGTTCTGCATTTTAGTCTCGGCAAGAATCTAACTCGGGACTAATGTGATCATTAATCCTAGGTCCAAAATTCTTTGAGGACCTTTAATCCTAACTGGTGTTACCAACCTGAACTAAAGGGGTTGATAACACTAATCTGGACTAAAGATTTCTCACCCAGGACAGGTCCCTCACAATTGAATTTCAAAGGAGAGCGCCCAAGACTATATTACATGTTTTCTTGAAAATTGACTATATTACATGTGTTGTATAGTTGAATAGGTAGGTAAGCTATGTGTGAGGTGAGACGTTCTGGGTTCGAATCTCACACAATGCAAGGGAGATTTTTGGGGTTTAAATATTTTTTTTGGTTTTGAGGATGGGTTTTAGTACCGACTATACGTGAACCAGGACTAAAACTCGGCACTGATGAGCTGCTTGGTCTCTGTAATTAACCACCCGACCCCAGCCGTTGTCATGCACGTCGTTGGCCAGCTGCTGCGCATGCATGCCATCGTTTCATCAGGCTGATGTCGATAACACAACGGCCGGCTCGATCAACTATGAGTTCATCTTCGTCGTTATGACCAGGTGATATGCACTTTCTGCTATGGTTTAAACTACTTCTGGTAATAATTCATACACGTTGACGTATTTTGTTTTTGTTACAGGCACGTGCATGATTCTAGTACTACGTAATAACATATATAAATAGAATAGACTATATTGATATAGAATACAAGATACGCCAATCTGTCCTTCTACGCATATCGTGGTATTGTCCTAATCAAAACATACATCTGTCCATATATAAATAGAATAGAGATAAATAATATTTTCATATATATGCATGTGCCCATGTCTCTAGGAGCAATGTTCTATAAATACTACCCTGTGATGAAGAGCATGCAGGTTCATTGGTTGCTTTCTTTGTTTCTTCAACGAAATTTGCAGTCACGATGATAAATCTTCAACGCGACTTTTACATGGCTGTAGGGGAAGGAGAACATAGCTACGCAAAGAATTCGAGGGCTCAGGTGACTCTTCTCTATCCCTTTTAATTTTGTATGCAGTATGCATTTGTACGTACCACACTCGGGAGCATTAATATCTTGCTATTATATATTCCACATAAATCTTTTTATGGTAAATTGTATGGATTTTTTTAGTATATGTATAACAAATATAGTTTGTTATTATTTTTTGTTGTAATCCGCACCAAAAGTTGAATGCATACAGCATTCACATATATTTTATTGAACATCTTCACATGTTCTACCATATATATTTGAGATTGTAGGAAAAATAACATGTATCTAATAAGAGCTACTATATATTTTCTCTATGTGCATACTTGTAGGAGAAGCTTATGATAGAGACTATGCCCATCATTGAGAATGCCATAAAGGAAGTATGTACTGCTCTTGTCCCCAAAACCATGGTCATTGCTGATCTAGGATGCTCTTCGGGACCAAACACATTGCTCTTCATCTCCAATGTGATAAACACAATAGTTGGCCAATGCGATAAATTTATTGGTGAATGTGATCCTCTAGAACTTCAAATCTTCTTGAATGACCTACCTGGTAACGACTTCAACCAACTCTTCAGTTTACTCGAAAACTTGAAGCAAGGTCCAGTAACGGAACAAAAGGGGCACACACCACCTTTGTACTACATTTCTGGGGTGCCAAAATCATACTACAACAGGTTGTTTCCTCGTCAAAGTGTCCATCTCTTCCACTCCGCATGCTGCCTTCATTGGCGCTCTCAGGTATTTTGTACCAATGGTCAATAATGCTTACAAGAAGTTATTTATGCAT
Organism: Themeda triandra; assembly: GCA_018135685.1. NCBI lineage: Eukaryota > Viridiplantae > Streptophyta > Magnoliopsida > Poales > Poaceae > Themeda > Themeda triandra. The sequence goes on from JAENPR010000034.1 coordinate 1,442,257, forward strand.
GCATAATTTTGGACATGGCAAATTTCTTGCAGTTCTTTAGAGTTCAGATTGATGTTCTGAAATGTCATATGTACGTACCATAGGTACCCGAGGAACTTCACACAAGAAATGGAAACAAAGATAATATTTACATCACAAAGACCACACCGTCGTCTCTGGTGAAGTGCTTCCAGGAGCAGTTCCATAAGGACTTCTCCCTCTTCCTCAAGTTGCGTCATGAAGAACTTGTATATGGAGGGGAAATGGTTTTAACATTTGTTGGGAGGAAGGATGACGATGCATACAGTGGAGATAGCACCCAACTCTTTGGATTAGTTGCAAGATCACTGCAATCTCTTGTTGCAAAGGTAAGTAAGAGTGGAACATAAAAAGTTATTAGTTTTACCTTTTCTGTATGGTTTAAAAACTTTAGAAATCAGTTGGGATGTTAAATTTAATAAACAATGATGCTAATCATAGTTGTTGATAGGGCCTTGTGGAGAAAGAAAGACTTGAAGCTTTCAATCTACCGTTCTATGGTCCATCAATTGCTGAAGTGACGGAAATAGTCATGGAGAGCCACATGTTCAAATTGGATCACATCAAATTACTTGAGCTAAACTGGGATCCTTATGATGATACAGAAGATGATGTTGTCCATGACAGCGTTCGTAGTGGCTTGAATGTTTCTAAGTTTGTTAGAGCATTGTTGGAGCCTTTGATTGCAAGTCATTTTGGAGGAAACATACTTGACTTGCTGTTTGCAGATTATGCATATCTCGTGTCCAAGCACCTTGAGCAAGAGAAGACAAAAACCGCCTTTATCATCATGTCTTTAAAGAAACTGTAGTAGATGCTATGCTTCATCCATCCCATGGAAAGTGCCATTTTGGATTTCGTGCCATTTTATTTGATTATTCGTCTTATTCAAAATCTTTGTATAAATACTATCTATTTTGTTATGATTTATTTTATCACTAGAGATATTGTAATAATAATTTATGTTTTTTTAATAAAGCGAATGGTCAAATGAGAAGTTCAAAAGTAAAAAAGTGACGCTTTTTTTTTGGGGGGGGGGGGGGGGGGGGGGTATAGGTAATGAATGTATATATAAAAAGTGACAGTTGTTACATGACTACTCCCTCCATCCCAATTTAAGTGTCGCCGGAAAACGTGTTTGTGAGGAAAACAGCGGTTTTAGTGATACTCTTTTAGGGACGGAGAGAGTACTTGATACTCGCGTGTCGTTAGACATTAGTGCTTGGCAGCAGACTACTGTGCAATGCACCTGCTACATGACATGTTGGGCATTTATTATTGACACAACAATGTGACAATGCGTTCAACACAAAACAAGTCGGAAGGATCTGATTAGAGCAAACCATGAGATCCGTTAGCTTACACGAGACTAATGGTGTGTCAGTCGACCCTACAATTATTTGTGAGCTCGTGACCGTTGTGTGAGATGGTATAAGTGATTGTCTCGAGGTAGCGCGGAGGCCCGAGCGAGCGTCCGTTGCACCCCAACAGATGATGTCATGTCCACAAAGAATGGCACAATCATCCATCAAAATTGGACCGTATCAAAAAAATATCGATATAAGAATCAGATTTTATAAAAGATCTAAAACTCCATAAAAAATAAAACCTTATCCAAATATAAAACAAGGTTTAGGCTTTTTATTTGCATTATTTTTCTATGTAAAAATATATTTGGATTTTTATTATAATAACTTTAAATGCGTATACTCGAGCCCAATTTCCCATCCAAAATGTGTGTACTCCATTTCAGCGTGTATACTCGAGCCCAATTTCCCATCCAAAATGTCGGCCTGTTTCTGTTCGTCAGCGGAGTGCGTCCGGTGCATTTGGAACCCAAACTAGTTGGGCCGATTAATGAAGTGGGCCGGGGGTGCTCCACACCGTCGCGCAGCCCAACTTCCCATTTCCCCAGTCCGCTTCGTCACCGGTAACACGGTCCACGGGCCCAACACACGTGCAGGAAATGGAACGACCTCGGTGTCGTAGTGAGCCGTGACCCGTGAGCCCGTGAGCGTTCGCTTTCCCTTTCCTGCTGGCTCGGTGGCTCCTGCTCCCCACCACCGGAGTTGGAGATAACGCTCCCGGTCCCAGGTCCAGTCAGAACCAATCAGCAAAAACCAGTGCGTCGGTCTCCCTCCGAGCCAACGCGCGACGGCGAAGTGTGAACTCCCGCTTCGCCTCCCCGAGTGCAGTGGTGTCGCACCGAGCGGCAGCACCGACGGCGACAGTTTTCCCCGGTTTTTTTACTCCTGTTTCGCCACGCGAACCACGGAAAAAACCCGGAGCCGGCTTCGAATGTGCGTGCGATCGGCGACGGAGCGCACGACCGCGTGCCACCCGGTGCGGTCCGGCGGCCACGGCCGATGGATTCACGCGCGCGCGGGAGAGACGCGATAGAACGGAATCCTCGGGAAATCATGATCATCGCAGAGAAGAAAGAAAACAAAGCTGCATCAGAAATGGAGGGGACGTGAATCGTCCGGTTCCCTTCCCGAGGCCTGACGGCTGACGCCGACGGCTGCCGTGGCGGTTCGAGCCGGTGGCGAGCCAGAGCAGGGCGGCGGATGGGTGGGTTGGGGGCAGGCAGACTGGCTGAGGCATCAGGCATGCTGCGTGCCCCGACAATGACGCGTGCGCTGGCGAGTGATCCAGGGCGCGCCGCGTAGGCGCTCCAAGCCGCCCTGCGCTACACGGGAGTCGGGCGGGTCATCGCCCCGGTGCTTCTGCACTGCTCTTAGTACACGGAACGACCGCGACGGCCGCCGGCGAAAGGAAGGTGGCAACGGGCAACGCCGCAACGGCATTGGCATGTGCGCGCGCGGAGCAACTGGCCGAGTGCGCACAGGATGGGAGGCGCGGCGGCCGTTTGCTCGTGAACCCTCTGTTCGCTCGGTTGTTCGGTTGGCCCATTCCATCCCTGCTGGTGCTGGCCCTCCGTGTCCGTGCGCGCCCTGCACACATGTGCTGTGCACCCAGTCTCACTCATGACCAGATGCGCTTCACTGGATCGGTTCCTGCGCGATGATGATGATGATGATTCCGAATGCGGATGGTGCGGACGGCGTGCTGAGCGCAAGCGGAACGTCACGTCATCGAGGTCTTGGGTCCACGTGATGCGTGTCGTGTCACTCGTGTCATTGTCATCGTGTGCGTGCTTCTTGTTCTTGTTCGTGAGCTCGAGACCGTTGTGTCGTGTGAGAGATGGTGCAAGTGACCGTTGTGTCGTGTGAGAGATGGTGCAAGTGATTTTCTGTCTCGAGGCAGGGCAGAGACCCGAGCGCGCGTCCGCTGCACACCTGCACACCAGCAGATGTCTGTGGAAATAAATCTCGCGTACAGAAAGAATGCCATAATCATCCATCAAAATTGCACTGTATCAAAAAGAATATTGGTAAAAAAACAGACTAGAAATATTTTTATAAAGAATATCTAAAAATCCATAAAAGTTGGGAAAAAATATCTTAAATAAGGTTTATGTTTTTTAAACTGTATTGTTTTTTTCATGTAAAAATATATTTAGTCTTTTTCTCAAATAAATGTAAGTTCTCAAATAAAAATATTTAGGTCTGATTTATCAAGTTTCAACTTAGTTTAATTTACCTCCTCTCATGTGGCACCACATAAGCAAAAACACGTCAAAATCACCAAAGATACTAAAGTGCACAATTTTTATGAATTGAGGGTGATTTAAAAACGGGTTTTTAGATCTGGAAGAAAAATCTGTAATAATTGAGTGTGATTTTAAAACTAGTTTTTAGACCAGGAAGAAAAATCAAATTCTAATAACTGAGGAAGGTAAATTGTGGACATGATTTTCACAAATTGAGAGACGTTAAGGGTCTAATTGGCTGGATTTCAAAATATGCTAAGCGAAGATTTGGCAAGCTATAGTTTTGGTCTTGTTCGCTTGAACTTATCGGTATGGTATAGTGTTTTTCTCTCGGAACAAAACAACATCAAGATACTTATCGGTTGTCAACCACTAACATTTGGCTTGATAAATCTATGACAAGTTCTTTATCTACCATAGGATTGACAAATCCTTAGCATGGTAAATTTGGGCTGCAAATCAAATTAGATCCTAAAATAAAATAAAACTGGTTTTTATAGATCAGGGAAAAGAATTGGACTTGTCCCATTTCAGTGTGTACTCTAGCCCAATTTTGCATCCAAAGTGTCGGGCTGTTTTCGTTCGAGAGTGCGTCTGGTGCATTCGGAGCCCAAACTGATTGGGCCAATTCATGAATGAGGCCGGGAGCTCTCAGTCCTCTTCGTCACCAATCAGTTTATGAAAGGAACGACCTGACCTGTGAGCGTTCACGTTTCCCTCCTGGCTCCTGCTCCTCACCATCGGAGTTGGAGATAACGCTCCCGGTCCCAGCCTCCCAGGTCCAGTCAGAACCAATCAGGCAGCCCAGCCAGTGCGTCGGTCTCCCTCCGACGGCGAAGTGTGAACTCCGCCTTGGCCTCCCCGAGAGCAGTGGTGTCGCACCGTGCGGCAGCACCGACGGCGACAGTTTTCCCCGGTATTTTCACTCGGTTTCGCCACGCGAACCACGGAAAAAACCCGCACCCGCCTTCGGTTTGACGATTTTCCGTTCCATTCCATTCCGTCCCATGAGCATGCGATCGGCGATGGAGCGCGCCTCCGCGTGCCACCCGGCCGGTGGATTCACATTCACGCGCGCAATTGAATGGAACGGGATGGAATCGTCGGGAAACCAATCGCAGAAATGGAAAAAGAAAAACGGAGAGGATCGTCCGGCTCCCTTTCCCGAGGCGGCGAGGTCTGACGCCGACGGCGCCGTGGGGGCAGGCAGACTGGCAGAGGCATGCGTTGCCGTGCCCCGACAGCGACGCGTGCGCGGGCGAGTGATCCAGGGCGCGCCGCGTAGGCGCAGCAGCCGCCCTGCACTGCACGGGGCCGTCGGGCGGGCCATCCCCCTCCCGCGCTGCACTGCACCGTCTGCACGGCACGACCGCGACGGCCGACGGCGAAAGGAAAGTGGCAACGGGCACCGCCGCAACGGCATCGGCATGTGCGCGCGCCGAGGGCCGAGCAAGCAACTGGCGGCGTGCGCACAGTATGGGAGCGCGGCGGCCGTTTGCTCGTGAACCCTCTATTCGCTCGGTTGTTCGGTTGGCCCATCCCTGCTGGTGCTGGCCCTCCGTGTCCGTGCGCGCCCTGCACACATGTGCTGTGCACACACTCTCGCTCATGTCCTCTGGTACCGTGTCTCACAGTAGCAACGCTGCTCAGGGCCAGTCGTTTGTTCCGTTCTGGCCGCTCGCTTTCGAGAATTCGAGCCTGGACGCCCACGGCAGCGCAGATCAGGATGGGGGACTCCCATCACTCCGTCCGCCGGACGCCCTCCATCCGAACTCCGAGCGCCGACCAGGTGCGCTTCAATGGATCGGTTCCTGCGCGATGATGATGATTCCGAATGCGGATGGTGTCCCGGCGTGCTGTACGTCACCGTGCCACGCACGCAAGCGGAACGTCACGTCACCGAGGTCAAGGTCCAGTGATGCGTGTCGTGTCATTGTCATCGTGTGCGTGCTTCTTGTTCTTGTTCGTGAGCTCGAGACCGGTTTTTTTTTTTTACAACAACATATATTATATATTAGAGCAGCCATATTACAAAGAGGTCTTTAAAGGAAGACCTGGATACATCAAGGTCCTTCGACCTGAAAATAAGACAACAGCGTCGACTAAGGCTTGGAGGACGACATTTGTGCCGGTGAGGGGTAAACGCAGGGGCGTCAGAGACGCATGCACCCAGATGGACTGACCGTGCATAGCAACGGTGAAAAAAGGGTCGGTAGAGCCTTCGAAGAAGTAATATGCCGACAACCGAAATATGATGTTGATGACGTTGCCGAAGGTAGATGAAGCTCAATCCGAAAACCCAAGTGGAGGCAGTAGAGTCGTTCCAGTGCCGAAGAAGTAGCTGTCTGAACGAAGCGGAGGACTTGAGGATCATGGGCTGCAGAGTAAGTACTACACAGTCGATAAAAGGAAGCCAGAGAAACCGGACGTCTCTGCGTCGATAAAGACCTATGATGTGTGTGAGCACCGAAATGGACTAGTAGAACATAAAACACAATACAAACATAAAGAAGAATAAAAAGAAGGTGAAGTTGCATGGATAACTCCAGCAGTGGGCCCTGGCCAATGCACGTGGATGGACACCAAAATTTTGGGGCGAGGAGACCAGCAGAACGCCGTGGAGGTGTTGGAGCCGCCCAGCACATCCTCACGCATGCGGGCCACGTAGTAGTTGCTGGTCCCACACTGCAGGACGTGGGTCCCACCCCGAGGAGGAAACGAAGGAACTGTCGTCCGAGATCTGGATCTGCCGTCAACAGCGGGCGGTGCATGCAGGACGCGCCTGGTCCGCAACGACCGCCGCCGCCGCAACGAGCAACAGCAGCAGCACCTCCGGCAAGCTGGGCCTTGTCACGACCCCCATCATAACCTGCGGAGCTATCGAGGACGACAGCGCCGCTGGCGATGACCGGTGGGTCATACCTCCGGCGGACATTCCCGCCGGCGTTGAATAGCTCGATGCTGACGCCGACAAACTCCTCCAGGGCCGATATGTAGATGGTGATGAACTCGGCGGCGCCCGGCTTCAACTCGTAACAGGCAGCGGGGAGGCGATGGCGAGCTGAGGCTTGCCTCCACCCAAGAAGCGGCGGTAGCGAGGCCGGCCCCGGCCTGAGTGAACCTCCGGTAGCATCCCGTAGCACGCACCATATTCCTTCCCCGACCCGGCTCCCGGAGGCCGAGCGGGGCGGGGACAGACGCGTGGACAAGGCCGCCGCCATGGAGTCGGGGTCGCGGACACCGGCATGGACGAGGAGGAAGAGGATCTGGTGGTGCTCGCTGTGGAGTACCTCAATCCCCTCGTCGTCTCCAGCTTGCTCCATGACTTCATCTTCATAGTTACTAGATTTAGTGACCATCTAGGTCTTTATTCCTCATGGGAATGTTACAAGGAGGGGAAGAGGGGTGTAGGGGATGAAGGAAGGGACCGGCCCTCCTGCCCTGTCACCGGCGAGGACGCCGGTGGAGAGAGCAGGGGGCTGGCGACGAGACCTGCTGGGAGCTTCAAGCGGTGCGGATGAATCGGGTGGAGGAAGGAGATGAGGATGAAGGAAAGTTGAAGGACTACTACTCAGAGCAGATACTACTCGCGACTTGCGAGAGCGAGAGAGGAAGAGGATTGTGAGCTCGAGACCGTTGTGTCGTGTGAGAGATGGTGCAAGTCTCGAGGCAGGGCAGAGGTCTGAGCGCGCGTCCGCTGCACGCCTGCACACCAGCAGATGTCTGTGGAAATAAATCTCGTGTACACAAAGAATGGCATAATCATCTATCAAAATTGAACTGTATCAAAAGAATTGGTAAAAAAATCAGACTAAAAATATTTTTATAAAGAATATCTAAAAACCCATAAAAATTGGAAAAACAATATCTTAAATAAGGTTTAGGTTTTTAAACTGTATTATTTCTCCACGTAAAAATATATTTTAATTTTTTTCCAAAAAATTTAAGTTTTGAAATAAAAATATTTAAATCCGATTTACCAAGTTTCAACTTAGTTTGATTTACCTCCTCTCATGTGGCACCACATCAGCAAAAACACGTCAAAATTGCCAAAGATACAGAAGTGCACAATTTTTATGATTTGAGGGTGGTTTAAAAATAGGTTTTTAGATCCGAAAGAAAAATCTGTAACAATTGAGTATGATCTAAAAAATAGTTTTTAGATCAGGAATAAAAAACAAATCGTAATAACTGAGGAAGGCACATTGGGTGCATGATTTTCAGAAATTGAGAGGCGTTAAGTGTCTAATTGGCTGGATTTCAAAATATGCTAAGCCGAAGATTTGGCAAGCTATAGTTTTCGTCATGTTCGCTTGAACTTATCGGCCATGGTTTTTCTCTCGGAACAAAACAACAACAGCCTACTTATCAATTTGGCTTGCTACAAAACCTTATCAACCACTTACATTTGGCTTCATAAATCTATGACAAGTTTTTTATCTACCTTAGGATTGACAAATCCTTAGTATGGCATGGCATAGAATCGTTGCTTCGTACAAGATATTAACTTCTCGGAGGAAAGGGATGTCTTTGTTTGGGCTCTAAACGCATCCAGAACCTTCACTGTAAAGTCCATGTATGATGCGCTAATTAACAACGGAGTAAGAGTGTCACAAGATATTTGGCAAATCAAAATACCAACGAAAATTAAAATCTTTGTTTGGTATCTCAAAAAAGAAGTGGTCTTAACAAAGGATAATTTACTTAGGAGAAATTGGAATGGTGACAAACATTGTAGTTTCTGTCATCTTTCGGAAACGAGCAACCATCTCTTTTTTATTGTGTTTATGCCAAATTTTTATGGCGTGCTGTACATATACTACTTGGTTTAGCTCCCCCAACGGATATGAATAACATGTTTCAAATCTGGTCAAAGAGGGGAAACAAAAAGTATAATTCGTTGTTATTAATAGTAGCTGCTGCACTTTGTTGGGCAATTTGGTTAACCAGAAACGAAGTGGGTTTTGATAAATGTAGAACAAAAACTTTCTTACAGGTACTCTTCGGGGAATGTTTTGGCTTCGACAATGGGCAAGCCTGCAGCGGCATGATGATCAGAAGGAGCAGTTGGTCATGGTTGGACAATTCCTTGAGACGTCGGCGCTGCAATTTTTAGTTTCAAAGGATGGTTATCTTCAAGTTTAATTGGTCATGTTTAGTTTAAACTTTATTTCGCTTTGGTTCCTAGCACGGTTGGTTGTTTTGTTGACGCCTGTGTTCTTGTGCCCATTGAGTAAACTTTGTAATAATTGGTCTGATTCTATCTTTTGATAGAAGAAGCCGGGTATAAAGTATCATTTATTAAAAAAATCAATTAGATCGTAAAATAAAATAAAACTGGTTTTTATAGATCAGGGAAAAGAATTGGACTTCTTCCATTTCAGTGCAAAGTGTCGGGCTGTTTTCGTTGGACAGGGCGGAGTGCGTCTGGTGCATTCGGAGCCCAAACTAATTGGGCCGATTCATGAATGGGGCGGGGAGCTCTCCACACCTGCAGCCCAAAACTTCCCAGTCCGCAGTCCTCTCCGTCACCAATCAGCAGTGACACGGTCCACGAGTCTTAAGTCTTAACACACGTGTATGGAGCGTTCACTTTCCCCTCCTGGCTCCTGCTCCCCACCATCGGAGTTGGAGATAACGCTCCAGGTCCAGTCAGAGCCAATCAGCCATCCCAGCCAGTGCGTCGGTCTCCCTCCGAGCGAACGCGCGACGGCGAAGTGTGAACTCCTTCTTCGCCTCCCCGAGAGCAGTGGTGTCGCACCGAGCGGCAGCACCGACGGCGACAGTTTTCCACGGGTTTTTTACTCGGTTTCGCCACGCGAAACACGGAAAAAACCCGGAGCTGGCTTCGATTTGACGATTTTCCGTTCCATTCCATCCCATGTGCGTGCGATCGGCGACGTAGCGCACGATCCTGCCTCCGCGTGCCACCCGGTGCGGTGCGGCGGCCTCCGGCCGGTGGATTCGCATTCACGCGCGCGAGAGCACAGAATCCTCGGGAAATCATCGCAGAAATGAAGGGAAAAGTTCTGGGTGGGGATCGTCCGTCCGGCTCCCTTTCCCGAGGCCTGACTCTGACGCCGACGGCGCCGTGGCGGGGGCGGCCGCGCGTGGCGGTTCGAACCGGTGGCGAGCCAGAGCAGGGCGGCGGATGGGTGGGGTGGGGGCAGGCAGACTGGCAGAGGCATCCGGCATGCGTGCCCCGACAGCGACGCGTGCGCGGGTTGCGTGATCCAGGGCGCGCCGCGTAGGCGCAGGAGCAGCCCTGCACTGCATGGGCGTCGCCGCCCTGTGCACTGCTCTGCCTGCACGGACCGACCGCGACGGCCGACGGCGAAAGGAAAGCGGCAACGGGAAACGACGCAACGGCATCGGCATGTGCGCGCCGAGGGCCGAGCAACTGGCCGCGTGCGCAGTGCGCACACAGGATGGGAAGCGGCGGCCGTTTGCCCATACTTTCGCTCGGTTGCCCGGTTGCCCCATCCCTGCTGGTGCCGGGCCAAGATGGCAACGGGGAATTCCCCGTCGGGGATTGCCTCCCCATCCCCGTCCCCGCGGGGCCAAAAAATCCCCGTCCCCGTCCCCGCCAAGTCTCACGGGGGCACTTTCTTCCTCATCCCCGTCCCCGCGAGGGGAAAATTCCCCATCGGGGATCCCCGTCCCCGCATAAGTTCATCATCATTCAGAGCAAATTCATCACAATTCATGTAAAGTCATCACAGATCAACACACATTCGCATGCATACATTTATATATACTGATAAGAGTCTGCAAATAAGAAGTCAAACTCAACAAAACAAATCCCAAATTGCTTCATCTCATCGAGCGCTCAGCTCAAGGACGCACAAATCCAAAATAGAAGTCCAAAATAGATTAGGGGTGCAGACACAGGAGGGCTAAATCATGATGGATACTTATACTCGATCTGCATGTTGCATGGAGAGCTGGAGAGGAAGTGGATCTCGCCTTTTGCTTGGATAGCTGGCGGTGGCCGGTGGCATCTGTACTCTGGCCATGCGTTGTGCTAGGCTGCTACTGCTAGCGAGCCTGCTGGCCACAGTAGGACAGGCCGCAGACCCATGGTTCTGAGGCTCCGACTCCGACGAGTCGATGACGGGCGAGCTGCTTGCTGCGGCCTCTGCGAGAGCGACTGCGCGAGCGTGCGAGACGCCGACTGCCGACACCGTGTGCTGCGTGACTGCTGGAGGATTGGGGAATTAGGGTTGGATACATGGATGGTGCATTATATACTCCCTCACTTACTGGGCCTTTACACGGGCCTGGCAGCCTGTCTGCCTGGTGCGCCTGCTTCACGGGGCGGGTTGGCAGGGATCGGGGTCGGGGACCAGGGAATCATCCCCGTCCCCGCCATCCCCGACGGGGCTAACTTTTCTACCGATTTCATCCCCGTGGGGATCAATTCTCCTCCATCCCCGTCCCCTAATGGAAGAATTCCCCGCGGGAAATCGGGGATTGGGTCCCCGTTGCCAGGCCCTCCGTGTCCGTGCACCGTGCGCACAGCCAGGATCAGCTGCGCCCCGCAAGCACGCAGCGTGTCCTGTGCAGTGCACCTTCTCGTGTCTTGTGTGTGTCCTGTGCTGTGCTGTGCACTGCACCCTCCACTCCATGTCCTCTGCTACTGTGTCTCATAGTAGCAACCGTGCCCAGAGCCTCGTTCCGTTCTGGCAAGACGGAGATATTTCTCCACGGAATCGGACCGTACGCTGGAGAGTGGACACGCTAACAGCAGCAGAGACAACGGCGCATCGCAGATGGCTGATCTGCAGATGCCGCTCGCTCTCGCTTCAGAGCCTTTTTGACGCCCACGCGGGCACGCCCATGTGCGCAGATCAGGACGGGATCGCGTCATCCCGTTCCGTCCGCCGGACGCGCTCCATCCGAACGCCGCCGAACAACTCTAACCAGATCCCCCGAACAGAAACGGGCATGACCAGGTGCGATGCACTGCACGGTGCGATGCACTGCACTCGGATGATGATGATTCCGAATGCGGATGCCGCCGTAGCTGGAAACTTCCTGTCGCTACGGTCGTCACCCATTATTACCCCTTCATAATCAATTTCATCACGCATCATCAAATAGGTGGTTAAACAAGTGTTTTGGGAGCAAATCAAATCATGCGTCGGCGACCCAACAACTTGGTCGCGGAGCTTTAAAATGCAATTAGCACGACGCAAGTTGGGCGTTCTTGTTATATTAGGAATAATACTACTGGAGAAAGAGGAGTCGTGCTGAATTATTTTACAGTCAGTGCGCTAGACTTTGAAGTCTACTACGTTTTCTTTCTCCAAAGAAAAAAAAAATGATATTCCAACAAAAGGCACAGCCACGTAGACAAACCTAGTAGTCAGATAATTAGAGAGTTTTTCAGCCAGCTATAGCTGCTCGAATTACTGTAGTTGCTAGGGCCTGGGGTGTTCGGTATAATTTTATCCATCAGACTATACACTTCTCCCTTCATTGTGAGGTCTGTTTGATAGGGCATTCATTAAGTGGATCTCCTCCGGAGATGTCGGAGATTGAAGATGAGCAATTTTTCTGTCTCCAGCTTCTAAACCTACTTAGTATTTGGTAGGACTTATCTAGCCCCTCTTGCAGAAATTAACATTGGTGCCATGTCAAACAAGCTCTAAATTACAAATTTGTTTTGATTTTTTTGATACATCTTTTGATGCCACACATTACTCTAAGAACGGAGTAAGTGATAATAACTAGACAAAAGTGGGCGGAGGTGCACGTCCAAGACCGTCTCAACGCCGCAGATCAATAACGACAAACAGAGCGGATCCAGCGTATCTCCACTAATCACTTGATTATCAAGCCAAGAAAGATATACAAGTACAAATCATTGATCCACTAGGCCATTACACAAACCCCCACCACCTCTAAACAAAGCACTTAACGCGGCAACCCAAGTGGAGGACTATTATTATACGTTAATCAGGCACAAGTGGCGGCGTTATAATACGTGCGATGCAATGCAGACCATGCACCTGGACTGCTTTTGGCTGGACTAGTACGGTGCTTTTGGAACGGGAGGGAGAGGAGAGGAGAGGCGAGAATCACAACTCGGAAGCACGAGGAAGGAGGTGTGTGGCATGCGTGGACTGGAGTGGGTGGGTGTGCAGCGCATTCGGCCCGGGCGCTGGGGGCTTGGTGGTGGTGGTGGGGTAGGCGGGTGAGAGGGAGAGGAGGGCTAGGTTCGTTGCACGCGCCGAGGTGTGGTGGAGTGGTGACGAAACAGGAGTGACGCGCGGGGGAGGGGACCCTGCTACCCAAAAAGCGTTTTGCACGAGATCTTCTGGTGCCAAAACCAGGCGCTCCTCGTTGTTCTAGTTTGGGAATTCCTGTTAATAAATCCTAATTAAAAACTATTCCTTTTCAGGTAGAGACGGTATCCAATACCATCATAAAAAAAATAATTAAAATACTATTTTCCCTTCATATTTGCAATATATACATGGTCAGTGTCCAAAGAGGTTTAACCGAAGAGGTTTAGATTTCAAGCAAGATGTTCGCCTTTTTTTCGATTGAGCTGTATGATACTATTAAGATGTCATCTCGTTCATTTTTCTGCTGTATATATATTTCTTTCACGCCTCTGTGAGGCGTTCTCATATTTACACTGTACATATAGCGTTTTACAAACTCTGTAGACAATTGTAGCTAAAAAAAAACGTTTGCTTCGTTCAACACGTTGATTGAACACATAAAAAGGGAAATCCATATACCAGCTCTATCAAACATGCGCATGGATATGTGTTGCATGTCGTTCATCCGATGAACAAAACCTTATCCAAAAAAAAGTGCAGGGAGTTTAGTGGAGGCCACAATTGTGTATACAGTATACTTTTATGTGGATAGAATATTAAGTAGATAGAATAAATTAGTTATCATTAGGATGCTCGTTCTTTATCCAATTTATTAAACTACATTTATTAGTTGCTTTTGCAGCCCTGCCCATTATGCATGCTATGTTCCCTTATTCTATTCTTAACTTGTTTTAGCTTTTTTCAGCTTATCTCGCACAGAATATTATTGAGCTAAAATCAATTGGCTTATTGACTAGCCAAGTTGTTAAAAAGACTATTGTTCAAGTAACTCGGTTCGAAATGATAGCTTTTTCGCTAGCTTTGCAAGCTTTTATTATTGTATATTCCCTTCGTCCGGAAATAAGTGATTTATTAAGTTATTTCCGGACGAAGCGAGCAAGTAAGTACAAACTAACTAAAGGCATATCTGCGACTGTTTCGCCAACTCTGCTCGATAAATAGGGTGAGAGCACCTAATAATTGGTTAAATTATGTTAGCTTTGTTCAAATTTTGCTAAAAATTGTAAAAACAACACGTAATAAAATTGTACGTTTTCTGGAAGACACTGGTATATATTGCTACTTGTTTATTTCAAAAAATATTGCTACTTGTTATTTTAACAAACTATTATCATGTTCGAGATCGACATACATGCATCAGACCCTACGCCGTACCTGTCCAGCGCGGCGGTTCAATGAATCCATCCATCTCGGCCGCGTGCGGCGCAACGCAACGCAACTTGGCGCCCGCCACGGGGCCTCGACGCGCACGCGACGCGACGCCGAGGCCCCCGCCACGCCCTGTCCCTTGGGCGCACCAAGGGTGCTGCTGCTGCGTGCTCTCCTCCTCCCGCCCCCGATCCGGATTCACCCGCCCGCCACAGCGCCACACGCAAGTGGACCCGCCCCCACTTTCTCTCTCATCCCACCCCCGCGCCATCCCTTTCTCTCTCTAACCGACTAGCCTATATTCCTCTCCCATCTCCTCCTCGCCGTCTTCTTTTCCTCTCCAGCTCCGTCGGTCTCCTCCCCCCTCTCGGTTCCCCTTCCCCTCCCTTTGCTCCCTTTTTTCCCTGTCGCCGGCGGCGATAGGGTTCCGTCTTCCTTGCTCCGGCGGGCTGTAGATGCTTCCGGCCCGCTCCGGCGCCTCAGATCCGGCGGCGGCGACCGCGCTCCTGCTCTTGTTCGTTGCTCTTCTCGTCTTGGTTCGGTTGTTGGGAGGGGAAGGGGTCGTAGTAGTCCCTTTGGTGGTCCTGGGAGATTCGCAGACATGCCTTCGCTCTACGCTTACAGAGGTGAGACGCCGAAAGATTTGTTCTTTGTTCTTCTTTTCTTCGGTCCTCCGTCGATTGATTGAGATTTACGCGCTGTTTCCGTTCTGATGGTGGTTTCTTTGGTTGGATCAGATGGCGGGTGCCTCGTCTCGGCGCCGGCCGAGCTGTCCGGGCTCTTCTGCCGCGGCGGCGCCGCCGTGCAGCAGCGGAAGCGCACGCTGGTGGCCGCGTCCGCGGTCGCCGCGGCGGCTGCGGAGTGCGTGAGGGCGGCCAAGAAGCAGAGGCGGCACCAGCTGCCGCTGCCGCTCCCGTCGCTCGACGCGCTCCCGGACGAGTGCCTCTTCGAAATCCTGCGCCGCGTGCCGGGGGGCCGCGGCCGCGGCAACTCCGCCTGCGTCTCCCGCCGCTGGCTCGCGCTCCTCGGCAGCATCCGGGCCTCCGAGCTCGCCGCCCAGCCCGCGTCCGCCGCCGACACCCCGGCACTGCCCGACCTCAACGAGGAGTTCGTCATGGTTGAGGAGGACGAGGATAAGGAGGAGGACTCCTCCCCCGCGGCGGATCGGTGCGCCGTCGACAGGGTGCTGGAGGGCAAGGAGGCCACGGACGTGCGCCTGGCCGCCATGGCCGTGGTCGCCGGGTCCCGCGGCGGGCTGGAGAAGCTCGCGGTCCGCGGGAGCCACCCGACCCGCGGCGTCACGGACCAGGGGCTCTCGGCGGTCGCGCGCGGCAGCCCCAGCCTTGTCTCCCTCGCGCTCTGGGACGTGCCGCTGGTCACCGACGCCGGGCTCGCGGAGATCGCCACCGGCTGCCCCTCGCTGGAGCGCCTGGATATCTCCCGGTGCCCCCTCGTCACGGACAAGGGCCTCACGGCGGTAGCGCAGGGGTGCCCCAACTTGGTGTCTCTGACCATCGAGGCGTGCTCCGGTGTTGCGAATGAGGGTTTGAGGGCGATTGGCCGCGGCTGCGTGAAGCTGCAGGCTGTGAACATCAAGAACTGCCCTCTTGTTGGTGACCAGGGGATCTCCAGCCTGGTGTGCTCTGCTACTGCTACGCTTGCGAAGATCCGGCTCCAGGGGCTGAACATAACTGATGCTTCGCTTGCTGTGATTGGGTACTATGGGAAGGCCGTCACGGACCTTACACTTGCTCGTCTTGCTACTGTTGGTGAGAGGGGTTTCTGGGTGATGGCTAATGCTGCTGGCCTGCAGAATCTGAGGTGCATGAGTGTTACCGCTTGCCCTGGAGTCACTGATCTTGCGCTCGCTTCTGTTGCCAAGTTCTGCCCAAGCTTGAAGCAGCTTTACCTCAGGAAGTGCGGACATGTGTCGGATGCTGGACTTAAGGCGTTCACGGAATCAGCAAAGGTGTTTGAGAACTTGCAGCTTGAGGAGTGCAACCGGGTCACTCTTGTTGGTATTCTTGCTTTCCTCCTCAACTGCAGCCAGAAGTTCAGGGCTCTCTCTTTGGTGAAATGCACCGGGATCAAGGATATCTGCTCTGCACCTGCACAGCTTCCTCTGTGCCGTTCACTTCGTTTCCTTACAATCAAGGACTGCCCAGGGTTCACCGATGCTAGTTTGGCTGTTGTGGGGATGATTTGCCCTCAGTTGGAGCAGGTTGACCTCAGTGGTCTTGGTGAGGTCACTGACAATGGGCTTCTTCCATTGATCCAGTCTTCTGAAGCTGGTCTGATCAAGGTTGACCTGAGTGGTTGCAAGAACATCACAGATGTCGCCGTCTCCGCCCTGGTGAAGGGTCATGGAAAATCTCTGAAGAAAGTCAGCCTTGAGGGTTGCAGCAAGATAACAGATGCTAGCCTCTTCACCATGTCTGAGAGCTGCACCGAGCTTGCTGAGCTTGATCTTTCAAACTGCATGGTTAGTGACTATGGTGTTGCCATCCTGGCATCTGCAAGGCACCTCAAGCTCCGTGTTCTCTCACTGTCTGGTTGCTCTAAGGTTACTCAGAAGAGCGTGCCGTTCTTGGGCAACCTTGGCCAGTCCCTGGAGGGCCTCAATCTTCAGTTCTGCAACATGATTGGCAACCACAACATTGCATCACTGGAGAAGAAGCTCTGGTGGTGTGACATCCTTGCATAGGCAGACAAGATGGTTCATTGCTGGAGGGGGGCTCATGTCTACTGGGAGCCACTTCCAGATGCAGATATACGACCGTAGCAGTAGCACAACCAGATGATCTTCAGGTTTTTGGCTCGCATTGCATGCGAGTCATGATGGTGGGCTTCCGCATTGTTCAGGGACCAGTTGTTTTAGGGGGTGCTTTCTAGCCGAGTGCTCGTTTTTCACAGATCGCCTCTCAGGGGGTTTATCTGTTTTTTGAGCCTTGGCTGCCATCACTGGCATTCTGCCCCTCGATCCAGACACTGGTCCTTGCCTTTATAGTCATAAGGTTTTTTAGGTTGCCATAGTGTCCAAGTCCTTTTTTTCGTTTTACTGCTTCCTGGTTATGAAGTCGCAGGCGTCGGCAATCCATTGGCAGCTCTGGGCTATCAAAATTCTAACTCAAACCACCAGATGCTGGTGTGGACATCGTCTCTAGGGCTACTGATACTGGAGCGTCTGTGGACTTGTGCAGTGTGTTTGGTTGTCGAGTTTTCAGTTTGTTTTGAGTCTTCATGTGTTGTGTGTGATGTTCTCCATGGTGTGTAAGGGTCATGTAGGGTCGCGTCTTTTTTACAGTCTCTTTGGGATGCCTGGTGTTCATGGTGATCTTGGCCATTGCGAGGCGCATACTAGAAGCCTTGCCTTTACAACCTTGTATGGTTGTTTTTTGCCAGATCCCAGTTTTTACAGGCAGATTGTTGAGTGCTGTAAGCTTGGTGACCCTCTATGAATAAATGAAATATGTGTTTATGTTGAAACTTTGTGCTTGCTTAGAATTTATAACATTGTTGTGCATGCAAGATCTATGGGATGTGTGTATTATTTATCAAACCCCAAATCCTCAAAATACACATTGTCTTGCTGATGCATTATTATGATTCAGATTACAAAATTCTTAATTTTAGCTCAGAAAAAAATATCATGCTGTATATTGTGCTGCATAGATTAGAATTATTTGAATCTTATAGTATGTGCTAAGAGCAAGTTATTATATATGATGCATCGGCAGCAAACCAGAACATGAAGCTAATGATACAAACAAGAATAAGAAGCTAATGATTCAATTTGATACAGCGAAGTGACCACACCAAGAGGTTTCGATCATTGAATCAGACCAATGATGACTCCTGCCTAGCACTCTAGAAGCATTGCACATGACAAACTGAAGAGCACCTGTTCAAGCTCCATCCTGCAGCAGTACCTTGAACCACTGGAGCCACAGCAACTCATCGAATAGTAGGCAAGTTCGAAGGTCATTATTAGGCAGAAGTGCTGATTTTGCCCACTCTAGCTTTTCTACGGATACAATAGGAGAGCCACAGATGAATGAAGGTAGCATTATCGTAGGCAAAGTGAACAGATACTATTCGACAGGCACGTTCGCAGATGACAAATATCCAGTGCACAATCGAAGTTCAAATTATCAATTGAACAATGCTATTTAGCGATAATTGTAATGAGCTCGCCTGGAAAGCTTCTGCAAATAACTTGAATCTACTTTTAATCAGCATTTTCTAGATGATGTATTTTCATCGAGCTAGTCATTCATTCTAAAATCCGGTGAGTAGTTCAACAGAATGTCAATCTGTTGTCAAAAAAAAAAAAAATGCCAATCCTAACAAGGGACTAGTTCAATAGATTTGCATAGGAAGCACAAGTTCTAAGGTATGAAGCCGTTTGAAGTACACAAGCAAAACATTAAAAAAGTTGGTTTCTTGCTATGGTCTAGAGCCTTGGATATTTAAATGAAATCTCATTAATCAGGGCTGCAGAATTAGGATGTTACCATCTGCAGGCACTACAACTAGGATTTATTGGAGGTTATGATGAATGCACTTGCTACCAACTGCAAATGACTTTGGGCAATTTGGATATATCTGTAGATTATGAACAAAAGCTATCTATTGATAAGCAACATACAAGGCTCAATTCCAGGAAAACAAAACAGGAGTATATATCACATAACATAATACACGCCACAAGTTACTCTAGCAGGCAAGCACAATATTATACAAAGCTGAGGCACACCACCATCCATCACAAATCAGTTGGTTTGGTCACTGTGATCTTCACTAAGCGACACTCTGTTCGCTGATGTCTTGTTCATCAGGATTAGCTCCAGCTTCAATTGGCCCCTGAACAGAGTCTGTTTTCGTCTCACCTCCTTGTACCTGTCCTGTAGCTGATCCTGTCTCCTGAGCATTAACTGCATTAAGTTTGGTGTTCTTTAGCTGCCTTGAGGCGGCATCAAGCGTGCCAGTTTCTTCAGATGGCAGTCTGGGGAGTGACTTCCTCTGGGGCTTCTTTGCTGAATTCAATAGGGTTGATTTTTTCATACCATTTTGAGAAACCTTTTCGTCAAGGCTCAGACGAGTAGATTGGTCTGCAGTAGTATTTTCTTCAGTCTCTGGTGTGGACTTGTTTTTAGAACGACCAAGCTTTGGTGATTTAGCTCTGGTTGGGGGGATCTACAACAAATACCAATGCTGGAACACGTAAGTTTGTTTGAAATACAATTTCCATATTTGTCCAGTAATATATGCACATGTAGACACGAAAAAGAAAAAAGAGGACTCTTCTACTGCACATATAAAAAAAATCAACATGCTGGGGAAAGATACATTCCCCTGAACCGAGGACCTCACGTGCTATTTCAGCCCTGCTAACCAGTTAGGTTGCGGGCCCGTTAGCTTCCAGTACACATATATCAGAAGTAAATTATCTAAGATACATTCGAGTATCCATCTGTCCTGCAAGCCTGGTAGTTTGAGTGCTGATGGAACGTGTAATTTGGCTCCTCATCCATTTTTGACAAGGTTTTTGGGTGCAGTATCATGTGCTTGATTAATGATAAATGCAATATTTAGACTAAACAATCATATCAGCAAAGCACTAAGAATGACGACAATAAAGTTGAATCATGTCAAAGAAACTAGGACTTAAAGGAGAGCCACTAGTCACTAAAACAGTTATCAAGTCTCCGTTAACAGGTAAGAGATTAACTTTCTTTGAGTAGTGTATTCCAACTGGAAACTCGAAATAAGTATTTCTGTGTATGCTATGAATCCAAACAAGTCGGTGTTCCTATATTATTCATGTCAAGGCCCTGTATAAATTCTGCCACTCAAGATGACCAAGAACAGAACATTTAGCAATTAGTACAGACATGTAATAATTGCATCCGGAAAGTCGTAAACAGAGAAGCAAAATATCCGACTGCGGTTACCATCTCCACTGAGATAACAGGTTTTTACATCAGAAAAAAAGCTTCCAGGTTCCAGCTAAACTATATGGTAGTTTCAATTTAGCCTCTTCTTTTAAAAAGATTGTGTGAAGTACATACTCTAAAAAGGCGAGAAAGGCAGTGGGTGACTAAAACTAATGGAATTCACACTGTACGAGTGATGATTCCGCACATGTTCAGAGCGGTGATTCCACACATGCTCATAAGGCATATCAGTCATGAGTTCACTCAAAGTATAAGATACTAGAGGCTACAGCTAGCCATGCGTCATAGGGCTTGTTTGGAAACCTTGCTGCTCCCTCAGCTTGCCTCGCTACGCAAGAAGTTGACAGGATGGTAGCGTTTGGTTTTCTTGCAATAGTTCTCAGGGTTCACGATTTCAAGGTTTTCCCATGCCAAACTGAGCAAGCCAGATGTGTTCTCCACTCCTGCCAAAGCTGGCCTTGCTCGGCAAGGTGAGGCGAGCAAGCCACGCAAAAATACCAAACACGCCATAATCACTAAGTTACCTTTTTCAATTCAACCTTGGCAGGAGTTGGTTCCTTATAAAAGCTTGGCATTGGTGTTGCCTTGAAATTCAAACTCTTTCTCAGCATTTTGAGTTCTGCTTCTTCAGTTTCCTGTGCATTTTAGAAATATATCAGCAAGCAACATAAGAGATGTGATGTTGGAAGGCAACAGTTCCCAAAAGAATAAGGGTACCTTTGACTTGGCTTGCAAATTGCTTATTTCCATCTCTCTTGCATGAATCTTCTCCTCAAGCTTTGAATAGAACTGTTTGATTGCAGAATTGGGTAAACAAAATTGGCAACAATTTCAAAACGGAATCAGAAAATAAAACAGCTAAACACAGTTTTACCTCTCGTCTTTTTTCAGATCTCTCATCACACTTGAAGGTGAAACCGTATGATGGAGTGCTGCCAACTTTTCGAGGCTTTGCACTCTCACCATTTGACTGTTCTTCATCTTTTTTGATGGAAGAGAGCTGTGCTGATGGCTTTTGAGTTTTCTTTTTCTCCCTGGATTTGAGTTAAATGTAAATAGCATAAGTGATTCTTCAAATATATAGCTGTATTAGATTGTTTTATATCCAGTCCATGATAGACCAGGATTTGTCTAGGATATTGTATGGATATAATTATTGCAGATCTGAAGCTATAGAATGATCTTTTAGCATTGTTTCTTCCATTTTTTTACAAGCATGCTAACAATTTTATGCACATATACCACATGCGTAGAGGGGACACACTTACTGTGGAACACACCCAGGTGTGCACGTACTATTCCTACTGGGGGCTCTAAAGCTGTCTCTGGAAGAGTTCTCCAGTACCATAATCCGTGGTGAACATATCAATTCGGGGCATATATAGTTATATACTAAAACACTGTTGGTCTATTACTACATTCCTTCTCCCGATTTATTCTGATATTCATAGAAAGGAAAGAAGCAACTTACTTGGAGTCATCCAGCAATGTAGCATCCACGGGAGATGAGGGAGACTCATTCTTGCCAGCTTTCTGATAAAAGTGAAACAAGTCATGTAAGATGCAACTGGATTGGCAGGAAGCTGATTCTAGACATCCACATAACTAGTGGATATAGTTTCAAATCGACCCGCCGGGGATAGGACCTCCCTCAGGGCCCAGGGCATTGCTATTAAAGTAGAAGACCTAAACCTTCCAAGCTATGAAAATCCCTGAACCCCGGCTTTGCCGACGAGGGGATTTTTTTTTCGCCTAAATTCACTCCCAGAATCGAACTCAGAACCTGGAGGTGGTACTGAAGCGGTTGCAACCGCTAGGCTACAAGCTATTGGCTAACTAGTGAAGATATTGAAACATAGTGCATCATAGTGTAGAACTGCTTACATTACTGCCGACAACAGCGCCACCATGGGGCACCTGGACAATGGGTGCCTTAGGAAGGGAAGAAGTGGGAGCTTTTCTCCTTGTCTGACCTTCATCTCCACTCCTTGGGCTCTTAGATTTGACAGCCTTAGGTCCATGGCTTTGATTCCCCTAAAATCACATAATGAACGAAATGGCACTCAGCACAACTGCAGATGATATCATTTCCAACAATATGTACAAGATATCCGCAAAAGCATTACAAGACATCGCCGTCAAGAGCTCACCTTGGAAAGGCGAGGCTTCCTGCCTTCCAGGGGCGAGGTGGCCTCCCCGCCAGCCTCTTCAGGCGGGTTGATCACCTCGCTCTCCCCCGAGTTGTCCTCATTGCCCTTCTCCCCATGCTCTTCCTCGCCCTGCGCCCCTAAGCTCGGCATTGCGGCGGGCTTCCCACTCGCCGCCCCATCCTCGACGGCGACCGCCGCGTCCGTTGCAGAGATGATGTCATCAACCACATCGTCCATCTCGACCAAGCCGCTGCTGCTGATCCACCCGGCGAGGGAACCGAGGCACGCGCGAGATCTACGCACGAGAAATGCCGAACGCGCGCAGATCTGGGCCGAGCAGCAACCGCAAGAGAAATCCCGGTGGCACTGGCGTCTACGGGGCCGGAGGGGGTGGGAAGAGGCGGAAAGATGGTTCCTTTACCTCGCCCGCGGGGAGTGCCGGGGAATGGCGGTGCGGAGGAGCACGGCCGGAGGGATAAGGGAGGCGGCGGCCCGCCGGCTTCCACGGAGAAGGGCCTGCCGCCTGTGGCGATGGAAGGAGGGAGAGGGAGACAGCGTGGGGATGTAGGTGGTGGTGACTGTGTTTGGGCTGGAGGTGGTTACTCGTTTCCAATCTCGCTGTCTTTTCAGTGTTTCCTTTTCCGTTTGGTTTTCTTGACGGTTTTCTTTTTAACTTTTTGTCTCCATTTCTTTATTCCTAGATTTCCTGTTCTTAAATCCTGGAAAAAAGAATCTTGTGGTCTCAGGGGAAAAAAAAGGATGACCATGCAACATATATGGTAAGTAAACATCTCTAAACTATCAGATGCTCCCAATAAAAAAATATCAGAAGATACTAAAACCTTTTCTAATGAAGATTGGATTATAAAGCTGAAAATTTGTTTCGCTTAGATTTATTCCACAACGGTTCACCGAGCACAAATGCATAACACCGCCACTTCCACTTCGCCAAAGAAAAGGGTCATGGCCGCGGGTTACTCCCTTTGTCCCATAATGATTGACGTTTTGTCCAAGCATTCAAGTGTCCGAGTTTATGATGAAGGCAAGGCACCAAGACACAGTGATGTCCAGATTCAGCCAATGTTGCATTCAAGTATAAAACGTCAAAAAATATGGGACAGAGGGAGTACATGTAAGTTCTCTTGCTAACAACCTAGACCTCGCTCCTTGTCTTGATGGTGGACAATGATGCGATAAATCGATGGGGGCACCATCGCCTACAAGCGGTTAGTGTGGGCATGGATGGAGTTAAGACAAGTAGTCATATTCACCGGATTAGGAAATGGTAGGAAGGAGAGGTTGTGGGAGCGAACGCGAGTCGAGCGATGCTGGGATAGGGAGGCGCTGAGGCCTGTGGGGGTAGCGGTCGCACTTGTGGATATTAGGGCGGCACCTGGAGAGCGTTGATGCCGGAGAAGAAGGCTAACAAACAATGTCACGTAGTCAAACATTAACTTCCAACATTTAAAGATAATGAGAACGATTTATGGATTCATTTTGCCAGGATCTCAAGCTAGCCACGCTTCACTTCTTCTGCGGTGTTCTTTTATCTAATCTCTCTATTGTGAATACTTTGGGCATAAACTTATGCTTACCTTTGCTCCATCATGGTATATTACCCTATATCTTGCTCCATCATGGTATATTACCCTATAAGGTAGCCAAGGATGTCTATCATGGTTATTCAGCACAACAGATCTCTTTGGTATTTGGAGAGAGCAAGTAGACAATTAGTGACCAAAGTAAAGGTAGTGGCATTATTTAAAATAAAAAGAAACATGCAATAAGAACTTACTGAGTTTCAACGTTGAAAGTTCTTTGTTTCGCCCGAATATTAGAGCAGATTGGATAAATCCATTTTTGGCTTCTACATATGGGTTTATAGACCAAACATCGTAACCAACATCAACTATGTGAATGAGATAGACTACCACAAAAATTTTAGGCCGTTGGACCACACGAGGTGAGTCGGACCATCTCATAGCACTCCTAAACAAGAATCTAAACCATCAAGCTTCGATGGACTTTAGTTGGACTTGGAACTAGCTTGGTGTGAGCCATTAACTCTTCTCGAGGAAGCTCTACTGCTACCTTCGATGAAAACCTTCTATAAATGCTCGACCAAAGCTTAAAGTTTTGGTTCAAAATTAAAGAACTGAGTTGTCCTAATAATGAAGCTTGAAAATCTGAGAGCATTGCACATATGAAAATTATGAAACACAAAGCTATCACGTAGTCATCGGTTTCGCAATTCATATAGGGTTTCAAGTTTGTAAAGTGGGGGATACAACTATGTCTCTATTCTAGGTGAGGCGAGGATTCCCTCTAGGGCATCACAAATCTTACGGTTAGAAAGTGATTTGGTTTCATCTTTGTTAGGTTTAATTCTACATTGAATATGATGGTGAAGGAACACAACATATAAGACGGCACAACTCTCACTCGTAAGGCTAGCCTTTTGGGTTAAGCATTGGGCTCCTATGAATCTAGGCCTAGTGTGACACCAACTTATGGGTATAACAAGCTGGGCTGAATCTAATATTCATTATAATAATGGTATTAGAGTGAATGGTCAAATATCCTAAAACAAACATTTGTAATTGAGTGTTGCTAACAAAATTTTATAGTCGAGTGGCAAAGGAGCACAACACATAAGGTGGACTCCCGTTCGACATATAGTTTAGGGAATTATTTCTAGATCACATGAATTCAGTTTTGTTGAGTTTGTTCGTGAAGGGAAGCAATCATTGTTTATAACTATTTCTTATCTAGAAGTAGCGTCTGCGATGAATTTGGTACACATGTTTGGTTTGTATATTCGTTGAATAGTGTTTGTACTTCTTATGAGAGCATACTGAGAGCTTAGGCGCCCCTGAGTACAGAAATGGGAGATCTTGAACATGACACATAATACAAATATTCCTGTTGAGTTCATACTTATCCAAAATGCAAGATTCACATCACAATAAAAGCATGTGGTGATTAGTTTTCTAGTCCTATCTAAGCTAGTGGCTGGTGATGTCGGCCCTCATAAGCTAGTGTCACCGGTGCCACCTCTATAAGCTAGCGCTTCTCCTAGTGTCACCTCATAAGCTAGTGTTGTTGGTCCTAGTGTTGCCGCTAGAGCTGGTATATGTGGTAATTAGTTTTGTAAGTTTTTTAAGAAATGAAGTTTCACTAAAATGAGATATTGCACAAAAACATAACTACTTCAACAAAAGTCTAGAAATTATAAAAGAGTCATGAAAAATGAAAGTGTCAATATTCACTATTTAATTCGATGGAGTTTGTTTCCAAAAATCTGCTCACAACAAAGGTTTCCTTTGATTCAAGACTTAGTACCATCCCATTAAAAAAGACTCACTAACATCATGGATAATGACAATATTGACACTAATATTGTGGATAATGAGAATGATGATATCGAGAAAACTGAAACAGGGGAATGCCTTGTAGATAGATTTATAGAAAAACTCAGTACAACACATGAAATGAGCCTTAGTTGGTGTTGAAAGTTTGAAGATACTGACACATTTGTCTTGGAGGTTGGAAAGTTTGTCTACGTTTCTAAAGATTCAATAAAAAAAGCAACTAGCTGGCTCTTCCATTCTCATCTCGTGAGTATGAGTGATTTCTACGCCCAATTAACTAGTTATGTTCGGACAAAATTAAATATAAATTATGGTTGGTCAATTTGTATCAAGCTAAATGCAAATATTATGCATCATTGGTTGGTTAACTTAATCCTAAACATATGCAAATATAAAGCTTGTATCATTATAAAGAAAACTACTATGTGCATCGGGAGACTCTCCATGCATATTGTTGGTTTCTACAAATGTCAAAATAAAAAAAATTACACTTGTATAGTTAAAATTCTATACAAACATTTATCGCATAGAGTTTGAATATTTCTTTTACATCCTCATCAAATTACATAACACCTCTCATGAAAAAGTAATTACCAACCATGTAATGTTGCCTGCATAATGTTGGTGTGGCCACCAAACATGAGAGAGAGGAGGAGAGGGAAAGACAGAGAGCCAAGCGAGTGATCAACTCTTGTTTCCCCTATTAAAGGGGAGGAGAGGGTTTTTTTCATTACTTCCCCTGATGGACTAGGGGGTTACAGATAGGCCATAAATATTGTTTACAAGCCCTTTGTTACGCAATTAGGTCCTAGACACAAGAGTGGGGGTCCTCAAGATGTAATACGGCTATTTGTCTTTGACCAAAAGTACAAAACCCAATAGCTCAATACAACTACAAGTAGTCCAATTTTACAATTCAGACTCCACATAGAACTTTTGTCAATACATAGGTAAGTCTACTAGGGAGTACTTTGTCTCCATAGTCATTGACTTGTTTTCGACTTGTCCGTCACTCGATCTTTGGCGGCTTTCTCCTTTGTATGGCCTTGAGCCCTTGATACCTTCTTTTCATAATTAATTCCTTGTTGAAGTTGATGTGGTTGAAGTAGGTGAAGTAGTCAATATAGGTGAGGTAGTTGTAGATGATCATGACATGTCTTCATCTTTCATTCATGGGCGCTAGGCAAAACAATATTTTGTCATTGATTGAATTGCTTGTCCAATGCGCTCCAAGCCAACACCTCTTGGCCGACTCTTATGAAAAAATTTTGCATGCTTGAAGTTAATTAACGAAGTAGGGTGGTTGATGTCACATTTGTTGACAAATTGGCTATAAATATTGCTTACAATCCCTTTGCTATATATGCAATTGGGTCCTGCACACAGGAGTGGGGGTCATCAACATGTCATACACCCCCAATGGTAGCCCCTTGGCCATTGGCGAATCCAAGGGGGGATATCTTCATTTTTGCCTATTATTAGTATATAGTTAGTGTAATTTTTATGTTTTGTTTGTCTATTATTCATAATTAGTATAATTTTTAATCTTGTGACATTATTTAGCCCCCTCCTTGGTCGGTTTCTGGATCCGCCACTGCCCTTGGCTATTTGGCTTTGACCGAGAGTACAAAACCCAATAACTCAATACAACTACGAGTGGCCCAATTACAATTCAGACTTCACACATAACTTATCTCAATACATAGGTAGTCTACTAGGGACTAGTTTGTCTCCAGAGTAATTGGCTTGTCTTCAGCTAGTTGTAGGTAGCAACCTTTGCTCGAGCCTCCATCGCTCGATCTTTGGCGGCTTGCTCCTTTGTGTGGCCTTGAGGCCTTGATACCTTCTTTTCAAAATTAAGCCCTTGTCGAAGACATTGATGTAGCTGAAGTAATAAATATAGGTGAGGTAGTTGTAGATGATCACGTCATGTCTTCAATCTTTCATTCACGTGCGCCAAGAAAATAAAGCAAGCTTTTGTCTTCGATCAAATTGATTGTCCAATGCGCTCCACACATCAACACCTCTTGACCGGCACTTATGAGAATTTTTTTGCATGCTTAAAGTTCATTAACAAAGTAGGTGTGGTTGATGCCACAGTTGTTGTGGATGGAGATCCTCCCACTACAAATGATGGTGAAGGCTAAGTCAAATAAGTCGATGGCAATCCCTCCGCTCTAAATTGTTGGAGAAGGCAACGTTAATTACGCCAAAACTGGTGACAAGCCCCTCGCTGAAATGTTGACAAAAGCATAGCCAAACTATGTTGAGGTTGGGTCGAGGCCGCTCGTCTCTCGCTGAGAGGTTGGTAAATTCGTTGTCGAAGAAGTGAAAGTCGATGGTGAAGCCTCTCACTAAGATGTTAAAGGTGAAGTCGTTGGCGAAGCCGCTAGCCGGCGAAAGCATGGTTGTTGATTATCAAAGTCAATGATGATACCCCTCACCGATAGGTTGGCGTGGGCAAAGTAAGTCAGCGTTGAAGATGCTCACCTATGAAACTAATCTTTTGGGTTGATTAGGCCCGAGACCTTGATTGGTTATGGGCTTTTGTGGGCATGGGTCCGGTGTGACATTGGCTTGTGGATGCAGTGAGAGGGGCCGGGTCTGCTATACACACTAACAATCTATATACATAGTGGTGATAACAACATAATCATATATTAATTATTTTCACTATTTTATTAGGCAAGATGATTGTTTATCTTGATATAAGGGCAGAATGGTAAGGTCAAGTTTTTTCCCCCTCTAGTTTGGGTCCCGTTGGGGGCCTGGAATTCTAAAAAAAAAACTTTCTTTCTCTGTAGTGTCGAGGCTTGTCTAGTGGTGAAAATGAAGTGTAGGGTCACAGGACAGGGAGGTGCATCCTCCAATGACCATCACTGCATCCCATCTTGCCCATCAGTTGTGCAAAATCTAACAATATAAGAGTACATGTCTACACTTGCCCCCAGGACATCACAATGTCCAAATCAGGGTTTGCAAGGACAATCGTAGGATTATATCCACTGACCACTGGTAGGTCAAGCACCACTAGAAGAGGGGAAACAGAATTGGTGATTTCTTTGCGCTCCAAGTCTTTACATTTGTGCTCTTTTTTCCCTATGTGCAGCTGATGACATGGCTCTTCCATCATTTAATTATCACACAATATGTGACAATATGAGCAACACTTTCTATGCATCTCCTTAATGCTGATTGCACTTCTCTGAATCCTTTTCCCCCCAAAATCGCTGGCAGGAATATATCAATATCAATAGAGACTTCTCTGAAGGCTTAGCACCCTGTTTTTCTTTTGAGTACAACATTAGCAGCTAGCGTCGCACCTCATCAGTACCATCTCCTTATCAGAATATTTTATCCTTGCAATTGCTTGGAACCTTTTCATCAAGAGATGTAGAGGCATGTCTTGTCACTTTCTGTGAATGGGAACATAGGCCACACAATTGCTTCCTCCCTGCCAGCTGATCCACAAAGTTGTGCCGTCTCGTCAGATAAATGGATGCAAGTCTTCCTAATTTCCGGGGAACTCATTGGAGGGCAGACAACTGGCCAGTTCTCTGCAAAAAGACCATGTTGCAGTTCAGACACCAATTTTTTGATCAAATACCTAATAGTCCACTAGTGTTCTTTAGAGCATTTTTTTTAAAAAAAAATACTGCAAAGGCTAAAGCTAAAGGTGTATGGGCGTCCGTGCACTAGCTGAACTAGTACAAAGCATGGTGGAGGCTGAAAACTTTATGCTTGTTTTCTTAGTCCTAGAAAGAAAAAAGAATATATAGAGAAATAAACACGTGCTAGCTTATTCATCAGAGCCAAAGAAAACTTGTTACACACTATCATATAATTCAGGTGCAAATTTGCACCATCAGCATCAATAGCGCACTTATTCATCAGTTTGTTGTGCTTTTGACGCAATTTGCTCCATGCTTCTCATCCTCTGACGTGGTTTCTGCTCTAAATCTCGGTTCATGTGCCATTTCTTTCACTTGCTCGCTTTTCTTCGTCTCCTCCAATCCCTGGATCCCTGAGAACAACTGAGCCGTAGCTCAGCTCAATGGCGAGCTGAGGCGGCTGAGTGTGCCAAGCTGCAGTCTGCAGAGCAGGGAACGCAGCAGACACGTCGCACGCAGAGAGCCGCGGCGCGCAGCTGCGCAGGCAAGTGAGGCAATCAGGCAAGGCAAGGCAACGCAAGAGACCCGATACCATTCCTCCTCAGCCACCACCATTCCATTCTTGGCAACCCCTGCCAGGCACTCCGGCCGAGCAAGCAACCGGCCACGCACCTCGCCGGCGAGCGTGCGCGCGGGGGTCAAGTACTAGTTTAACCCGCGAGCGGGGATCCCGTCCATGGCCGTGCCGCCGCCGTGCCCCGCGCGCCACGCAACGTGTCCCGCACGCCGCCCGCCTGCTCTAATGCCCGCGCGCGTCGCTGCGGCCACGCCTTCCTCCTCTTCTTCCTGCGCCTGCGCCTCTCGCCACCACCGAGCTGCTCCACCTCGCTGCTGCTGCGCCGCCGCTAGTTGGACTACTGGGAGACGGCGGTGATGATGGCGCCGCCGCGGTGGAAGTCCGGCGACCGCCGCCGGCTCCTTCTGCTCCTCTGCTGCTGCCTTCTCGCCTTCCCCTGCCACGCTCAACAAGTCACCACCACCAGCACCCACAACAGCAGCATCTCCCACCGCTCCGATCAAGGTTGGCTGCTCTGCTCATCCATCCATCGATTGGTTCTTTCAATTCATTTGATGACTTGACTGACCCTGATGGTATATATGATCGTCGCCCGATGTATGCCATGGCTGGCATGAACGCACTCAATTCCGCATGCAGGTGGCATCCATTCGTTCGTGGGCACGTACGGGATCAACTATGGGCGCATCGCGGACAACCTGCCGGAGCCGGAGGTGGTGGTGCGGCTGCTGAAGCTGGCCAAGATCCGGAACGTGAAGATCTACGACGCGGAGCACAAGGTGCTGGACGCGTTCCGGGGCACGGGGCTCAACCTCGTCGTCGCCATCCCCAACGAGTTCCTCAAGGACATGGCGGCCAACCCGGCCAAGGCCATGGACTGGCTGAACGAGAACGTGCAGCCCTACTACCCGGCCACGCGCATCGTCGGCATCACGGTGGGCAACGAGGTCCTCGGCGGGGGCGACACGGGGCTCGCCGAGGCGCTGGTGGGCGCGGTCCTCAACGTGCACGACGCGCTCCGGATGCTCCGGCTGGACGCCCAGATCGAGATCTCAACGCCGCACTCGGAGGGCGTGTTCGCCACCTCGTACCCGCCGTCCGCCTGCGTCTTCAAGGAGGAGCTCATGGTGTACCTCCGCCCGCTGCTCGACTTCTTCTCCAAGACCGGCGCGCCCTTCTACGTCAACGCCTACCCGTTCCTGGCCTACATGAGCGACCCGGCGCACATCGACATCAACTACGCGCTCTTCAAGCCCAACGCCGGCATCGTCGACCCCAAGACCGGCCTGCACTACGACAACATGTTCGACGCGCAGCTCGACGCCGCCTACTTCGCGCTCGAGGCCGCCGGGTATGCGGGCATGGAGGTGCGCGTCGCCGAGACCGGCTGGGCGTCCGCCGGCGACGCCACCGAGGCCGGCGCCAACATGGTGAACGCCGTCACGTACGACCGCAACCTCAGGAAGCGCCTCTTCCTGCGCAAGGGGACGCCCTACAGGCCCGACCGGGTGGCCAAGGCCTACATCTTCGCGCTCTTCAACGAGGACCTCAAGCCGGGACCCACCTCTGAGCGGCACTACGGCCTCTTCAAGCCCGACGGCAGCGTCTCCATCAACATCGGCCTCAAGGGGTTGACGTCGTCCGCGCCGCCGCATCCTCTCCTGCCCTTCAAGGTTGGTACTACATGCTCTTTTGGTTCTTGGTTCCTCGATCGGCTCCTCTCAAGCATCTTTGCCATCCACATCCACAAGTGGAGGGTAGGCACTATCATCCAACACCAAACATAGTGTATTGGGGTGTGTGGTACACCATTTAGTACTTCGGATTCTTTTCCGAAGACTAAATGGTGTAACACACGTCTCAATGCAATGTGAGTGGTGTGGATATCCACGTAGTTGCACCAATTTGTGTCACCGGTCTCGATTAAGTTATTTACACGGTGTTTTCTGAATTGTTTGTGTTTTTGATGAATTTGCAGAGAGTTGGAGCGTGGGGGTGGATTGTACAGTACTCGGCAGCGCTTCTTCCATGCACATTGTTTTTTCTAGCATTTTAGGGACATGACCGCAGATTAGCACCTACATGCACATGCCTGCTTACTGTATAGTGTGTTATTAGATCCCATGCTTTGTGAACTGGATTGCTCATGGTGCTTATGAAGAAGAGGTAGCTAGCTGCTCCAGGACAAGTGCATGCAGGTTACTAACACAATTCTCTTCATAGAAAATCGCGCTATTGCGAAATTCAATGGATGATTCAGAGACTGTTCAGAATTTTAGTTTTCCTTGGAGCAGATGAATTTATCATTTTTCTGAATAAATTCAAGCCTCATATTTCAGAGTTCAGCCTGATGCCCTGATCCCTTTACAAACTGAAACATCAACTTTTACCACATCAGTTTTTATCCTTGCGATAATTCACAGTTTTATTTTCCCCAAGTTTGAAAAACATCAGCTATAAAAATCCATATGAGGACTCAATATACACAACTCACCGGATTTCTGTTCGCATTGGAGAATTGCTACCTGGATCTTTGAATCACTATTCATGCCTTTTGTGCCTTTTTACCAAATAATTTCTGGACAGACATGGTTTTGGAATTTGTAGGCTTTCCTTTCGCAGTAAGTATTGTAGAATCACTGTCCTATATATGCATATGGCACACTCAAGGCATCTGAACTGATTAGCCACAAGCTGCACACTGCATCCAATCTTTGAAGCACAAACTGATGTGCTCAAGGTAAGGATCACTTGCAGAGCATAGAGAACTCCCCATGAATCTTCGGCTGCTTGCAACAGAGTCTTTCCAATGTGGGGGGTTTTGTGATGCTTTGCTCATCAAATGATTCAGTGAAAGTTTCAAAAAAAAAAAAATGATTCAGTGATTCAAGAAAAACCATGTACACCATGGTAGTTCCTGGAAAGTTTCAACCCTAGCTAGACAAGAACTGCTGAAGCAGATTCTTGTGACTCACCAGCCATGGCTTTTTTGTAAAGCCGAGAAATCCTTAGAAAAAAGTCAGGCCCATTTTGACAGGCTACTTTGCCCGTGCAAACCTAATTTGTGGGCACTGGGCAGCAGCGGCTGCAGAAACCGAAAGAACTATTGGCAACGTTTCTCCGTCATAGCCGCCGGCTTGACTTTTGGAAGAGCTGACGAGCCAATAAGTTTCCTTTTTTCTCTTTTGGTCCTTGCACAAAGGTTGGTATCTGATGAAAACTGAAAAGAGAAGGACGCCTTTTTGGCTGTCACCTTCTTTAATAACTTTTTACATGACATAGAAAGCGAGGAGATTTTTTTATTAAGAAAATAAGAACACAATTTGAAACATGGAGGGGAAAAAAATCTTCTGCTCATGATTAGGAACAATTCTCTGTGGAAAATGTTGTAATTTTAAATTTCACGGTGTTTGATCATGAATACAAAAACACTGAAAATATTGGAGGAGGTTAAAAGGGAAGCGCTAGCGCTCGGACGTCCTAAGCTTAGCTTAGGACGCCTAAGCCCAGGCCCACCCCGTGTCCCGGCGTCCCTGTCCACACACACTTCCGCCTCCCGTGTCCCCTGACCACACACACCTCCGTGGCCCCACCCCCCATGCCCGGTGCCCCTGTCCACGCACACCTCCATCCCCTGCCCTGCGCGCATGGATCCCCCATCATCGGAACCACCATCACCTCTGCCCTACCCACCAGTTTGCCCCCAAAACCCTCGCCGGCAAGCGCGGCCACCTCCAACCCCCGCCCCCGGCGGCCCCCCGCGCAGCCAGTGCCGCCACGAAACTCGACCAACAACTCTCTGAGCCAAAACAAGAAATCGCAATGAAACAAATTAGAAAACATAAATTGAAACATAAGATTAGAAGGGTGTGAAGCAAAAAAAAAAAATGAATAAGTGAAACATAGATTGAAAACAAAATGAAACAAAAGAAGATTCAAGACAAAAAACACACACGCAAAAAATGCGGCGTGAAACATAGAGCATGATCTATTCTTGCAAACTCAAAAAGACTGGTGAAACAAAATAAAAACCCCCAAAAATTTGGAAAAAAAAAGTAATCTATTGAACCAAAATGCAGAAATCTATTGAAACAAAACTGAAAAATCTATTGAACCATTCCAAAAAATGCATATGTTTGCGAGAAACTCAGAAGCATTCGAAAAAGCCCCATGAAACAACATGGGATCTGCTGCTGCGCCAAACCAAATTGTCTCGTGAAACACACAAAAAAAAAGGGGGGAAGGGAGAGGGAGACGGTGCTCGCTGGAATGGAGGAGCACGCCACAGCGGGGGAGGAAGGGGTGTGTGCGCGTGGGGGGAGAGGCTGCCGTCGGCGGCATGGAGACACCAAGCAATAGTCCTGTCGTGGCCGTCGGCGGGGATGGCCCCTGCCATGGCTCTCCTCCCCACAAAACCACCGCATCCTACCCTCCCGTTGCCGGAGGTCCCCGTGGGGCTCACGAGTGAGGGGGATGCGAGGGCGCCGCTGCCGCCGGAGGATCCGCGGCCGGCAGCGCCGGATCCACGGCCGCCATCGCCGGCGAATCTGCCATGGCCGGTGGCATATCCCGCCATGGGCGCGCTTGAGAGAGAGAAAGGAGAATGGGCGAAGTAGTTAGGCGCGGGCGCGAGAGCGAGGAGCACCTGGGGTGCGCGCGCGAGCTCGGCATGGAGTTTGCCTGGGAGGTCGCCGGCGAAGGTGTGTGAGAGAGAGAGTAGCGGGGAGAGCAGCGGGTCGCAGTGGCGGTGGGCGCGGCAGCGGCGGCGCCTAGCAGCGCGCCCCGCCGCCGGCGGCGGCGACGAGGCCATCTGCCTGGACGCGGCGGCGACACCGCTGCTGCAGCGCGGGCGTGGGTGGAGCCGAGGAGACGATGAAAGCGGAGGATACGAGGAAAAAAACTGGCGCTGTGGGGGTAATGGGCCAAGGGGAGCGGTGGAGCGGGCCCACTACAAGTTCAACACGCGTCCTAAGCATCGGACGTTTGCGCCCAAGCATTACCGAGGTTAAAAAAAAAAGAACATTACTGTGCGCATCCGGGGAATCGAACCCCGGTCAGTACCGTGGGAGGGTACTATGATACCACTACACCAGATGCGCTCAGATGATGACATCGCGTACATAAGAGTAATTGAAAGAGATGACAACTGGCGCCACCGTGCCCGTGCGTCCAGGCAAGAAGGCGGGGGCATGACAGCGGTGGAAAGTGGCCGATCGATGGCACGTGCTTGGAGCACAGAATCTGCATGGCCCCTGTCGCGCAGCCGCAACTCTGCGAACTCGCACAGTGATCAGAACAGGGCGATCTCTCCAAGATTACATAGTACTGACGTCCACGTTGCAGGGACGGCTGATGAGTAGATGCAGGCGGTTTATTTCTGAGCGATCTCGGCGATAGCACCGGGCTGCCGTGGCCGAAGGTACAAGCAACAAGATTTCTCGAGCAGGTCGGCGCCGGCTTCCGGGCTGCTCTTCGACATGTTCACCAACACATGGATGACAAGAAGCTCCAAGCGTGCTCATTGCTCCCCCTCTCGGCCTCTCCAGACAGGCAATGCTGCACCTGCCTGCTTGTTCACAGGTCCAAGCCCCACGCCCCACCTCAACCCATCCTACTCATTCCCACAGCTCAATTTATTGAAACTGCAAAGACAATTTATCATTCACAAGTCACAACGCAGCAAACACTTGTACGGAAAATGGCGAAAAACTTCACCAAAGACGCTTCCATGGATCTCCTCCTTTAAAACAGCTACTAAATATGAATGTTGGTTACATACTAACAAAAGGGTGATTATGACATGTTCAGGTATCATGTGCATCTAATATACATACAATGACTGGTTTATCACTCAGCCTCTGCAACTATAAACTCAAAGCTTGCGTCAGGCAAATGCAAGACTTCGCCACTATATTCCCCAGGCGACTGGGGAATGTCAACCAAATTATAGAAACGAGCAGCAGTGATCACAACTTCATCAGCGGTCACCGCCAGAACAGGATAAGGCGCTCCGCCAGATGATCATCCTTGGAGGGCATGCTACTCCTTGTGGCCATTGGGGGACTCATCCTGCTCGCCAATCTTCTGGAACTCAGCCTGGATGACCTCGACGATCTTCGCGTCGTTTGGGTCTGGCTCGGGAATGTTGACGTGCAATGATCCCATCTTGATGAGCTCCCTGCACGATGCTTGTTCTTTGATATGACCGTAGAGTTCTTTGTGGAATGGATGGTCAGGGGAAAAGCAATTGTCGACGTCAGTAGATGAATGCTTTGATGATCCAGAGCCCTCCCGGCGGCAGAAATGGGGAAGTGCTGAGTAGTCCATGATCTACAAAATACAGATAATATTGCACTCACAAATTAAGGATCTAACTGAAAAGACAGCCGACAAGGAAGAATATACTTCTAGTATTTCACCTTCAGAAGTTCATCTCTCCCACAGCCACTCAAAACTTTAACCTTCTTTTTTGTCCTCTCCTGCAGTAAGGGCTTCACAACCTAGCAGCATGCTCAAATTAACTGTCATCAGTTTCTGCTAAAAACTCACTAAAAAAAGTAAAAAACTTTAGGTCTAAGCATCAGTTGTAATTGATAGTACCTTCCAACAAGCAGAAAATATGTATGGAACATTGACTACATAATAGGTCTCTGTCTTTTCAGGGTAATTCAGATCATCAACTGTTGATATGGCAGTCAACATCTGTATATCATATTAAAACTATATTAACAAAATAACATGCCACAATCAATACCCAGAAACAAGAAGTAATGCACACAGGATACAGTTTTATTAACAAAAATATGGGATAAGTGAAAAAATATTCTCTGAACTTCAGTGTTGACACTTTGCTTGAATGCCATACAGTAACAGAGATGAATTGAACAGTGTCAAAGTTCAAGGGTTAAGCTATTCCTCTTGAACACAAGATGTTAGATAAAACTAACTCTGATGTTCTATTTATCCCTACTAAAAAGGATTATTGAAGTTCTTAGTATACATGTTCGTACAAGAATACTAACTAGTGTATAGTCTAATGGGGATAAAATGGGTTAGTCATAGCACGTACCTTTATTTGGCTCAGTGCTGATAGCTTCAAACCAGTCATATCCAGAACCTTTATACACTGGGTAACAGGCCGCCCAAACTGTTGTGTCAACCTAGGCTAAATGTGGTACAGATAAATGTTAGGACTGAATTCATATGTTTACACAAGTCATCTTAAACTCAAATCATTTTGTCGGATACTCACCAAAATTATACGATCACGGTACTCATTAATCTGGATATGAGACTGCACATAGTAGTGGACCTGAGATAAAATACGTCTACTTTTAGTTGACGCAACACAATTCAATAGAAAGAAGCACAAGGCCACAAATAAAATGAACTTAGTTCAATACGATCATTATTTAGGTCACTAACTGATTGTGTACTACAGTCAAAGCTTATATCAACCTCTGAAAGATAGACCTTTCAGCAGCATACAGTAATTAGTAAAAGGCTAAAGGCAGCCAGTTTCATGATTTTGGCTGTAGCAGCAGCCTACTAAACAAATAGCAAGCATCAGAGTACTTACCGAAGCTTTGTCATATGTGCTGTGTCCAACACCAATGCCAAAAACTGGGAGACCCTGCCAATGAGAGAAACAAAGACACAAAAAATTATCGAAACAAAGATAGAAAGAAGGAAATTACTATAACAACTACCACATGCAACTTAACAATTGCGGTAAAAGTTTGCTATCTTTCTTTAAAAAAATTAAGAGTCTTGAGGAACACAGACTAGACTATTATAGTATATAATAAGAAGGCAAACCCAAAGGTGAGAAATTATATCACATAAGATCCTACAGTTCTTGCTAACAAAATATTGTCAGGTCAACGGCAGTTATCATAGATCCCAAGTGAAAACATGCCCTATAATCCTACAGACCATAATAACCAAACAATGTCCAGTCAACAGTAGTTATCACAGTTCAAGTAAAACTTGTATGCTGCCATATCATACTTTGAAGCTACAGACCTTAATAACCCACGTTGCTGTTAGTAGCACATCATTCCGTGAAATTTGACAATCAGTATAAGTTAAAACTTTAACCTCTTCAATTTAACTTTCCTATTGAAAACTGAAAATCAAAGTACTCTTTTTTTAAAAAAAAAAAATCAACAAGGAAATAGACTAATAAGTCCAAGAATATGGTAGCCTTAGAATACTAACAGTAAAAAGGCATGTGTATTTCAACACACACTAATGACTGGTTCATAATCAATTCATATAGGGTAATGGTTCAACCAACAAAGGTTTTACTATTGGAAGTAAACAGCTATACCTCCCTTGTGTATCCTGACAGGCCAATAAGTTGTGAATCACGTATTGATCTGTATAAATCTACTGGGACTATAGGTCTCTGCAGATGGACAGTGCAAACATTGATCAGAAAAAAAAAATATGAGAATTTTGCTATACAAATATACACGAATAGATAGATTATTGAGATTAGGGAAAGACCAGAATCATAGAACTTTAAGGGAATATTTGGTAGCTTTCTCATTAATATGTACAGTAATATCTGGAAGGATTACATTCTATACAGGATGACTCACCTCCAGCACACTATCAATTTCATTTTGAATCCTCCAATTCAAAGAATCTACAATCTATATAAGCAAACATATTAATAATCAAATTCAGTGATCACTTCACCGACTATTGAGAAACTTCTACGAAATGTTACCATTTTATGAGCCTTTGATACGTTCCACTCTCTAGCCTTGAGGAAACGCACCACTGTTTCTTTGGGATAGCCCTGGTGCATATTCTGAAATAAACGAAGATATGCTCATATTGTTTCCCAGAATCACTTGACAAGTAACAGATTAAGTTGATGAACAAATAATCATGTATTACATCTAACAACACTGAAGCAAAGGTAGCAATCAAACATTTTCAGAAATTTAATCATATCTATATAGTCAAACGTATGAATATACGTTGACATGTGGGTAGTACAGACTATGGAGCAAGACTACCAAAACACTATGAACTAAAGGCAGTGTTCAGTTCTACCAAAAGCAACGTGACGTAAATGGAATGGTTCCATGCTAGCAACAGAAAGGAAATCTTTGATTTACTTATCCTGTTTGGTCCAAGCATGGGAACTGGAAGATAGACTTGTTCACGCGCACGCGAGTGTGAGCGGTTCCTGCCCAAGATCAGGTGTAACCAGGGTAACGAAGACGCATAACTATTCCATTGCCAACCGATTACAACATACGTCGAACAAACAATAACTAACTTGGTCGAATGACGGTGTGATCAGATCACGCTACAAACAAGCCAACCAAACAGCATCTAAAGTACTCTGTCTCTCTGTAGGGAGTTCCGTGATTCCAGCAATCGTGATAATTAAAGAAACACATATCAGAACACAGAATGCTGACTTTTTTAACATTCCCCTATGATGAATCCAAACTTATAAAGTATGTTTGCAACTACCATCATAACGAAATATGTCAAAGCTTAAAATGGGTTGGATGAAGATGAACCAAGTATTTTCTCGAATACGCAAAAGACTTGTGTATCATTGTATTACGTAGAAGAGTTTAGGCAAACATACAACGCGCTTCAAATGAGTGCCGAAGGAGGCCGTAGCTGGACCATCCTGGCTGATGAGATGCAATTACAGTTTGCAATGGTTAATGAGATGCAATTACAGTTTGCAGGTCTGGTTTGTTCACAGAACATCACTTCTTGATCACAATATCGAATCTCCCAATAGAATAAACTTATATTAGACATTTTCTTTTACAAACCTGAAATTTTAGCTTGGAAATAAATACTCCAAACTGGGATAGGAACATTTGATTCTGCTTCATAATGCTCCCATCCTCCCTCCCTCCTTATAGCAAGAGAGGACTTTATGAAGAGCCAAAAAAATTTAAGGTTTATGTTGAGAATTGCTCCGGTAGTCCTTTCATAAAACTCACACAAATCTCAAAGCAAATCAATTGCTAATTAAATGTCCTATTGATCATTTTTGTCGAATCTCATATGGTCCGGCTATGCCCATGCCCAGCCAGCTTCTTCCTAACTGAAATTCCTGATAGAATCACCCTCCTGATCCATTTTCATTGCTCTTGGAACCTCATCTCCACGAGATGATCGAATCAAGTTTGAAGTCATTGGAAAGGACGGGATGCAAATCACATATAGCCCTAGCCAGTGCCCCTGTGTAGCATCAAATTATTGAGGAGCATTCAGATCATGTAATCAAATTGAGGTTCAGAACCTTGTTGGTATCCTTCGCATCTGTCATTTTTATCGCTCTCATAAATCAAGCACGGTTCAATTGTTTTCTTGCCTAGATAAACTAATAGGTTAAGTCAATCAATTCAAGAGCTTAATTAGCTAACTCAATCAATTGTTTCGTCTTGCAGCCGCTAAGTGCAGCGAAAGCGGATCAGGAACTTCAGCTAGCTACGTGCATGGGATGGACACAGGCAGGCTGGCCTAGACGAGATCCAAGACAAATATAATCAATACAATTATTAACTAACAATTTGTTTGCTTTGAGATCTGTGCAAATTTTCATGTAAAGGGCGACTGAAGCAGTTCTCCTATTTGTTTGGTCTGCCTCCAATAAAAAAGGAAAGAAAAAGCTAGCCTTTACTGTAATTACATGTAAATCTAGTAGGCAAGCTAATTCTTGGAGGGATTCATAGATCAACATTCAACAGGTTTCCAGTGGTATCTGTCCAGTTTTCAATCCCCCTTCCCTAGCCAAATGTGAGAACAAAATGCAAGGTAAACAAAATCTAAAGAATCTGCTAAGCCAAGACCATCAAAATCAGTGGGGCCTGGGTTAAGGTTAACCAATCATAGTCACAAACCTTGTTGGTTTCTGAAGGTTTCCATTCACGCCAAAGAAATGAATGGAACTGATTTAGCACACGTGTAAAATGGCTTCAACAGTTTTAGAACGTTTCTTAATCTCGTAATGAAAATATAGTTGAGATGGACATGTGCCTTGACACTCCAGGCTGCAAGTTGGGTTGACATTATAAAAAACAAAAGTGGATCACACTGCAGGACACCAAAAGCTCCTAGATGGCAGTTACGAACCTATACAGATGGCCCATAGAGTGCCCATTTCCGAATACGTCCAAATCAACTTAGCGTATCTAATGGACTAGGGATCAGCAGTCTTGCTACTCATTTCATCACGGATTAGAAGCATGATCCACGGGGCTCCCAACCGATGTCAACCTAAACATGTCCAAAGTGACTTAGCACAGTATTTCGGTCAAAACTACACTGAACTTTGGTCAAAACTTAGCACGGTATTTGACACTCTGGGATCAGCATGATTCTGCTACGCCACTCCGCCGCTCACAGTAGAAGAGAGCCTTGATCCATGGGCTCACAACAGATGCCAACCCAGGGAATTATAACGAACTCCACAGAGAGTGCAAGCCACTACACTACTGGCCTACTGCCATTCTAGGTAAGGTCAAGAAGCCAGGCACCACCAAACCTGACTACCCCGTTGACAATGCAGCAAATTCACATAGCACATACTACTTGCTGCAGATCAAGCAACGTCTCCGAGCATGCACTTGCACTTTTCTAGCAGTAATAGCTGCACCATCATACCTCCAGCATATACTATTAACCAAGAAATGATCAGAGATGAAGTGAATCACCCCCAATTTGAGCTATGCCGATTTAGCCATTCATAAGGATTATTAGCGATACACCGAGTACCTCACTTCCCCTCTCCAAATTTAGCTCAAATCTAGCTGAAATTTGCAAAGGTACGCTACGATATGACTACACGGGCCAAATTCTACCAGAAACAAAGCCAAGATCCATGCTTTCCCAGCGAAATGGACATAGTGCACTCCAGATCCATACCTGAAACGACCTCTTGAGCGGGGCCTCCACTGCAAAGATCCGGGCCAAGAACAGCGAAAAGTCAGAGAGACAGAACACCGCAACAAGAGCCGCAAAGAAAGAAGCCCCAGGAAACGGCGCGAAGCTTGGCTCCGCTCCAGCAAGAAAGCACGCACGCACCTTGCTCCATGAGGAGGCTGAGCTGCTTGACGGCGTCCTCGGCATCGGCCCCCATTGCCGCGGGAAGAGGCGACCCCGAGCTCAGATTCGGCGGGCCAGGGGTGGAGCCGGAGGCGCGAAGCGAGGTAGTGGATTCAGTCGGCGATCGGAGGAGGGAGGCAGGCCACCTGAAGGAAGGTGTACTCCCCTGCCTGCCTGCGCGCCTTTGCTTCCACGGCCTTCCTTTCCGTTTGCTGATCGCGCAGTGCGTATGACTGTTTGCTCGGACCTCGGTGCACAAGGAACGGGGAAAACGCGTCAGTCGTCGCGCCGTACAAGTACAATTCACACTGCTCGTCTACTTTTCCATGCCCGCCCGAAAATGGAAATATCTTTTCTTTTTCTAGTAGTTATATATAAAACGATAAGAAAAACCAGTGTCTACGCATTCTCTCCACATAAAAAATGATATGAGGAATATTTAGTTTTGACAGGATATTTCTATTATAGCATTTTTACTAGTATTGTAAAAATCAATATTGTATGAAAATACTTTTGAAAACAAGTCCTATAATAATAAATTTGTTTGTTAGAATAACAGATATATAATGCTAATATTAGGCTTTGTTTGGATCTTGTTGCGAGGTAGAATTATCAAAAGGGATCAAATCCACATTTTTTTAGTAGTGGTTTTGATAACTTTGTTGAAGTGCATGATAGATTTCACCAATGCATTCCTCCCGTGAGATGATCAAAAACATATATATAGGACATTCCATATGAAGTTCGTGTGAAAAAAATATGACTTTCGAAAAATGAGTCGCGGTTTGCACAATATGAATGAGCTTCCCCGAAGAAATTGGCTAACCTAGTTTCCATAGACCAAGTGAAAATCAAAATCTACTTTCATGGAAACTCGTCCAGCCATGTAGGAAACTTATACATATTTCGTGTGTGATAAGTTTGCATATAAGACCCACTCTCCTCTCTACATATTAGATTGAGGTACATAATCAGTCAATAAATTGATATATTACCTTCTTCTCCTATCTTTAGCTTTTCTACCCCTTGATGTTCAATGCCTCTCTTGAGATTTCTTGGCACTCTATGTGGCCTTGTTGACCTTAGGACAACAATATACCATACAACTCCCAAATGGGTCTTTCCAAGAGGTGATCCGCGAAGCCAGCTTGCTGGCCGGTCTCATTGTTTGGACCTATCTCCACTGCGTGTCTAGGGCATGTGTGGCCCCGGGTGATATTGTGGTTGTTTGTATGCCACGAAAGTTCACGCCAACATATCTCCTAAGTAAATGAGATTTAGATAATAAAAAATAACAATAAGAACATATTATAATCCGGCTATGTAACTAAAGCATACTAACTAAATATTCTCACTACACACAATAATTACATCGAGTACCTTATATTTTTACATGGAGTCTAGATTCTGTACCATTATCTAGAACTGTGATGATGAGATTGTCAATGTAATGAATAGCCCAAATATGCCTTATTTACATTATAGATTGAGGGTGCCTATATCTTATATCGATTGGTTCAAGTCCAATCCCACTATACTATACAATATTTATATAAAAGTTAATTTTGTATTCAGTTCTTTACTTTCTCTTTGGTTGTTGTTTCTTTAGTGTTTTATCAACTATTAGTTGTTGGCCGTGTGTTTGGGACTACCTGTGGTCTCTATCCCTCTTCATTTATGACATGTTTTGTACAACCTTTTGCGATTTTGGTTCCACCTACTCGTTGTGTTAGGTGACCATTGTTTATGGAAGCTATTTTTCTTTGTGGTACCAAAACAAACATGGAGCGAGGAGAAGCCACAATTTGTTGCTCCTCCAACTTCTTCGGTATTATAGAGCGGAGCCAAGCATAAGAGCATCTCCAAGGGTTATGCAATTGGATTTGGCATTTACTAATTTGCATAAAACTCCTAAAAAACCCTCTCCAATGATTAGCATTTAGCTTTTGCATTTTTCTTAACTTGGCATTTGGAGAGGAACACTTGGCATATATGCCAAGCCCCTCGCGCTTGGCATTTGTCGCATGCGCTGCCTCCGACATCCCCGCGCGCGACTCTCACACCACATCTCTCCACCCACTGAAAGGTCACAATGGCTAGAGGGGGGGGGGGGTGAATAGCCTAATAAAATTTCTAGCAAAAACACTAGACACCAAATTAGATAGCAAGGCGGCAAATGTGCAAAGCTAAGGCTTCGACTACTCTATGCAAGCCGTCCTAAACAAGCAAGGTTACTCAATCCAATGCACAACACCCACGGTGATCAAGCTACACAATGTCAGTTCACCGAAACCAACCAAGTAATTTTACCCACGGGATTTATGCTACACAATGAGTGGTTCCCGACCGACCACAACAAGCAATTCTACCCACGGGATTTAAGCTACACAATGAGTGGTTCCCGACCGACCACAACAAGCAATTCTACTATGCGGAAAGTAAAGAGATGATGGAA
This sequence comes from Themeda triandra, assembly GCA_018135685.1. Taxonomy (NCBI): domain Eukaryota; kingdom Viridiplantae; phylum Streptophyta; class Magnoliopsida; order Poales; family Poaceae; genus Themeda; species Themeda triandra. The sequence continues at coordinate 1,486,607 of JAENPR010000034.1, forward strand.
GGTTATACCGCCGCGAAGAGTAGAAGATAGCCAATCACCTAGAGATGCTCAAGCACAATCACAAGGAGGTCGAAGCCTCGGCAATCACAAATCAACACAATGATTTTTTACCGAGGTTCACTTGCTTCCCGGCAAGCTACTTCTCGTTGTGGCGATACACTTGCTTGGTGAGTTGCCCGCTCAATTGGCTCGGTGTCAAAGACCCCAATGGGGAGCCGCAATCTCCACACAAGACAAGGATCCACAAGCCACGAGCAATCCACTAGAGTATCCTTTCGCGAACTCCCGCGGGGAAGGACCAAGAACCCCTCACAAGAACCCGGTGTGGCCTCGAACAATCTCCAACTCGAGCTCAACCACCACCCGCTGCTCCAAACCGTCTACGGTGACGGGAATCACCGAAGAGTAACAAGAATCCGCAGCTCACTCGATGAACAAGTGCCTCTAGATGCAACTCTCAATGCAAATCACTTGTTCTCACTCAAATCTCTCTCAAGATTAGCAAAGGAATCAAAGAGATGAGTGGGGGAGTGTCTCTCTTGCTCAAAGTATGCTCAGGTATGAAGAAATGACGAAGAGGCCTCCCCAAGGCCGGCCAAGGGGCTATTTAAAGAGCCAAGCTCGAAACATAGCTGTTGGCCCTCGGGCCGCCACTTTTCACTGCGCCGGACGTGTCCGGCGCTTGGCGTCGGACGCGTCCGACGCCTCCTCCGTCCCACGCCACAGACGACCGTTGCAGTTCAAACTCATGCCACGTCAGCGTCCGTCGCCGCGTCCGGCGCTCGCCTCAATGCGCGTTCGGCGCCCCGTCCGTCGGTCGGCCGAGTTCAGGAAGTTTCTGTTCGGCGTCCTGCGAGCCGCCTCAGCGTCCGTCGCACCGCGTCGTGCGCGTCCGACGCCGTGGTCCGCAGAGCCAGCCACACGCCACGCCAGCAACCGCCGGACGCCGTACAGCCATCAGCCTGCGTCCGTCGCTCCACCTCCGGCCGCGTCCGTCGCCATGGACTTGGTCGGGGTGAGCAAGGCTCGAAGCCCGACGGACGCACGGCAAGCGGCGTCCGACGCCCGTTAGCCGGCGTCCGGCGCCAGTGTCCGCAGGCCACGCTCGCCAAAGAAGTTACTAGACCGCATCCGACGGTCCAGCGCGCGTCCGACGCCGGCCGACGGCCGCGTCCGGCGCTGCACAGAAGCACCGTCTTCGTCGTTTCTTCGCGCCGTCTTCGCTCCAAGTCCAATCTCTTGCCTTGAGTACCAACTCCACCAAGTGTAGACCTCGTCTCAAGCACCGGAGTTAGTAGTACAAGCATGACCACGTCGGCAAGAGTTAGCCCTCTAGTTAGTCTCTCATGCATCATGCAAAGTCGCAACTAGAGGCACTTAGGACCGCGAATGAAACCGAGGAAACCCCTCTTGATAGTCGGTTATCGATCCTAAATGTGGTCACACTCACTAAGTGTCTCGACCACTAAACCGGAAAGCCCTATCAAGTATACCTTCGTCTTGATCTCCATGGGCCTCCGTCGGAGCTCGATCACTTGACATCCATCATGTTCATCACCGTGATCGCCATGCTCCATCATCCACCGTCACGTTGCTATGTGTCTAATCACACTTAGAGCAAAGCATTAGCAACGTTGAGTGTCATTAATTACCAAAACCAAACCGGAGCTTTCACCCACGCTGCCTATTTTGGGTAATTGCCAAGTCAAAATTGCAAAACGGTTGGAGATGACCTCTTTTATCCCTTTGCATTTTGTTTTGAGAGTTGGCAAATGACTACAAATGCCAAAACAAAAATGCAAAACCCTTGGAGATGCTCTAAAAGAGCCAAGTCAAATGGAGCCTTAGTCTTAGTCTTATCTCCAAGCCAATAGTTCTTGACTTCTTGTTAGTTTTTTTATGGAAAAAAATAGTTTCGGTTAGTTGGGGAGATAGGATGAAGGTGGTTGTAGGTAGGCCTAGGTCTATTCTTTGCCCTTTTCACATTTTCATTTTTGTCTAATAATAAAACCGCGGCGGATCTCTTACCATCTTTTATTAAAAAAGAGTACTCTATGTTTTTTTGGTCCTATTTACAATATAGAACATATTCACCAAAGTACGTTGAATATGTAACATTTTGTTGTCAATACATTTTTTTTAGATAAATGATATAAATATCTGGCCTCTACATTCGTAGATGTACACAACCAATTATTACAGAATTGTGAATACATAAGAAAATAAAGAGACCCAAAGTCATGAAACATAGGACTACTAAAGACGATATAAATGTTTCCACCCTCTATTTGTTATTTCTAGAGAGCAATCATCTCTAATTTTTTGCTTATCTCCGAGAGTGCGTCCTTGGTCTCCTCATGTTGTCAATACAATCGGATGCATTTATTTGTTTATTTCCTAATAACCAGGAAAGAGCATTCGGCCCAGTTTTTGCCTTAAAAAAAAAAGAAAGAGCATTCGGATTTTGCGGATGCCCTCTTTGTTCAGTTGACATTTGGTTGTTCCCTGGCTAATCGTCCTTGTAAGATTAGTTGGCTAGCAGTCTTTCAGCTCCTATCATTTTCGGCTGCTAGCATATTCTATGAAATATTCCATGTCCCAGATGTTGTGGCGTCGTTCAAGAGCGACAGCGAATAAAAGGATGTTGTTGGCGCTTGCAAGTTTCGATTTCGACCCCTGAAAAAACAAATGCCAAGTTCGGGTCTGTCTAAACTCTAAAATTCGGGCCTGTTCCAAACTCTAAGGCCTTGTTTAGTTCACTCCAAACTTCTAACTTTGACACTATGCAAAAAGAAGATTCCCCATCACATCGCTCTTGTGAATACGTGATGTAGTCTTAAATATAGATGAAATTAAAAACTAATTGCACAGTTTTGTTGTCTTTGTGAGGCGAATCGTTTAGCCTAATTTATCAATATTTGGATAATATTTCACAAATACAAACGAAATTGGTATAGTTGCGCTACGGTGTGTGAACGCCTGAATTTAGACTCCCAATTTTAGGATCTAAACAAGGCATAAAGTAAACTTTACTGCCTAGAAAATAGAATAAACTAGAAATAGAATAAATGTTCCTATAGTACATAAAAATATTAGTTAGTTACCTACATATATTATGAATTAGCCTTTTTGCTCAATCGGTGCTGGCCGTTAGTTCCTTTCATCTCAAATTTTTAATAAATCTCTGACAGCGGAGGAGTGCTCACTTGAAGCACGACGTTAATATGTTTAAACTCTTCTATTTAAATTTAAATAATACGACCATCACATAGCCTGCATGTGGCTATGCACCGTCTGCCAAGTTTTAGATGTTTCTTTCCAAGTTTGTGGTTGTGTACATGTAATATGTATGGGCATTCAAACTTGTGTTAGTTTACGTAATTGAACTCAAACACCATACCATGAGCAATACTAAAAATATTGACCGTTGATTCCACGTCAGTTTCTTTTTCCTTTTTTTTTTTGGGGCAAGGGGGGCGGTGGGGCGGGCCCGCCGCCCGCGGATCCGGGGGGGTGGCGGGATCCGACGGATCGGGGCCGCGGAGGCCGGATCACGGCCCCACCTCGCCGCCCGGACCCAAGTCGGGTGGTAAAGGAGGGTGGGGGTGGGTGGGAATAAAGGTAATGGTGGCTAACAATCATCAGCTCAATCCAAACAGCCTCAAGAACCTTTCATCCTAAATACCATACCGAAAGACATGCAACAGCTATTTCAACACACACACACACACACAAAAAACTAAAGATGCACATGCAACCATTAAACTTCACGAACAAGTTTAAGCACACTGCGATTTAAAATCCTGGTGGTGGAGTCATGCACCACGCGTCTACGCCTCTACCGCCACACCACTGAAAGTGCTTTTACATGCTAATACGTTATTAGACACTAGATTCTTTGTATACTTGGGCTGTTGGGGAAAAGTTGATGCGTGTGAACTTATTTATTTATGGATCCTGAGCGTTGAGCCTTCGTTCTCTGAAAGAAGTACAGCTGAGAGTGATGGAAACTGAAGAAAAAGGTGCAATGATATCAATAAGCATCAAAGCAGCTAAGAATGACGGCAGTATGTCTCAATAGGCTATAGACTTGCAGTTTTTGTTCGGTTCAATGGCACAAGATCACCTGGAAGCATATTAACATGTTCATATATTCACAACTTTTTTTATTTTAACAAGTTCATCACATGGAAGCACAACAGTCTTCCTTTTTCCTTTTGAGGGAACCAGTACAACAGTGTTCCTGGTCCGACCTTTTTTTAGGGGGATCTTTTTTTTTTTCGACTCAAGAGATTTTCATTATCAAGGAACAGCTGACAGCTGAGCTACAATTATCCTCAACAGATTGAGGGGATCCTGGTCCGACTAAGCGGTAGCCTGTCCAGAAGTTTCCGTGAGAGAGTAAAGCCCACTTAGGCCCAGTGACCCAAAGAAAACCGGCCCACCGGCCCAGTGACTGAAAGAAACACGGCCCACCATGTTTCCTAAAACACTCGTTGCGGGCTCCAAAAGATCACCGTGTCAGTTCATAGAAGACGGCTTCGTGAGCTCTGCAGTCAGTAGATAAGCCGAGAGTCTATTTTACGTAACCTGCGCGATTCTCTTCTTGCGACGGAAGCAAAAACCTGCGCGAGAGAGAGACAGAGACGACTGCGGCGGCTGCTGGACGACGAGATGGCCGACGGGGAGGACGCCGCCGCCGCGCGCCGCCGGGCCGCCATCACCGACTACCGCAAGAAGCTGCTCAACTGCAGGGAGCTCGAGTCGCGCGTCGGCACCGGTGAGTAGTCCCGCTCCCCTTCTGCCCTCACCCACCTTGCTCGACTCCAGTCCCCCCTAGGGTTCGGGGCTTCGACTCCAGTCCCCCCCTAGGTTTCGGGGCGGCCGATTCCCGTGTCTCACTAGGGGGTTCGTGGCTATGTGCGCGGGATCTAGCTGGAGGTTTGGATGCCGAGTAGTTTCGGTGATTTCGAGGCTTTACTAGGGGTGATGATTTGCTTCGCGGCTCCTTCGATGCTAGATCGGGGCCTGTGGTGTTGGGATTGCCGTATTGGCAGCTGTTGATTTAGTAGATTTGGGGTTGGAGTCCTGAATCTGGCCGTCTGGGGACTGGTTCCTCTATGTGGATCTGAAGTTGTGCAAGTACGAGGTGACTGACTGAGTGTTTAGTCTGGTCACTCTTGGTAGCTGTTGCGAGGATAATTGGGTATTTCCCTCCTCACTCTGGCCGATCTGCATAGTGTTTGTTGATCACTCAGTAACTTCGCTTGTTTGGTCGTTGAACTTTATGCAGTTCAACAAATACTTGTTGGGGCATCAATTAAACACCTGCAATTGTTTATTGTCTATTTGAACTGCGATGATTCAATTTTCTTAGAGGTTTTTGTGAGTGGACCTTCTGCATTTTATTTGGATCGATTTCAGCCTTGAGGGGTATGAAATTCCATGGCAAAAAGTAGCTTGAGCTTGGTTACAGTTGCCACAATCCAAGAGTTGTCCCACTTGTCAGCATGGTAACTGCATGATGGCTGTTTAAGAAAATCGTATGGTGCAAATGCAACTAACTCTGTTCTTTGTATCTGACTATCGGTAATTTGTTTTATTGAGAGCTAGGGATTAATATGTTGTGTACCAAGAGTTATCTGGTTATGTTTATAATAAATAAATCTTTATAAGCTTGTATTTGCCCAATTCCCCTGGTTTAAATTTTTTCCCATCACAAGCTTTGGTTTCTTCTCTATTACTCGTATACTGTTGCTATGAGCCTACTGTTCTCTGTTACTATTATTTTTCATTTGTAAATTTGATGCACAACCAAAACTATTAGCATTGGTGCTCCACGATAGCTTTTGTTCTTAGGGGTTAATCTAAGAATTGCCGAAATACTTTGTTTTCTGGTAATGTCGTTCCAATTTAACTAGTATGATTTGCTTGTCACCTTTCATGCAGTGAGAGAAAGCCTTAAAAATGCAAAGAAGGATTTTACAAAGACTGAAGACGACTTGAAGTCTCTGCAGAGCGTGGGGCAAATAATTGGAGAGGTTCTCCGACCTCTTGATAATGAACGCTGTAAGTCTGGTGCATTTCCTGTGTCTTTGGATATGTATTCATGTGCACAGTTTACAGGCTTCAGAGTCAATTCTTTCCCCTCACTATAAAGGAACACATCTGTTTTTGCCATTCCTCTCTCCTTGGTAGCAATTAATGAGAATACTGCTGTTAATCTGTAGTCACCAACTGACTATTTCCTTTGGCATGTCTACTGTCTACATCAAGTATCACGTTTAGTTTCTGTTCTATACTACCTCCGTCCCCAAAAGACTGCAACTATGGTTTGCGTGCCACATAGAGTGGTTCATGTTTGACCAAGTTTCTAGTGAACGGTATTATATTTATGGTTCCAAATTAATTTATTATGAAAATACATTTCATAATTAATCTAATGTTATTTATTAAATATCATAAATATCAATATTTTTTATCGGTAAAACTTATAAGGTACTAAACATGATGCTATGCTAGAATCGCATTCTTTCTAGGACGAATAGGAGTATTTATCAACAATATAAAGTTGAACACTGAAACACCTGTCTATTCAGTTATTGTGAAGGCCAGCAGTGGTCCCCGATACGTGGTCGGTTGCCGAAGTAAAGTGGACAAGGAGAAGTTGACATCTGGAACTCGTGTTGTACTTGACATGACGACCTTGACAATAATGCGTACTCTTCCACGGGAGGTATGTTTATCAGTCATTTTAGTTTCTGTTGAAAAGCAAATGTTTTCAATGGAAAAATGTATTTTGATGACGTGGAACGAAAATCCTTCAGGTGGATCCTGTGGTTTATAACATGCTTCATGAAGATCCGGGAAATGTCAGTTACTCTGCTGTAGGCGGTTTGTCTGATCAGATTAGAGAGCTCAGGGAGTCCATTGAGTTACCTCTCATGAACCCTGAACTCTTTCTTCGTGTGGGAATTAAGCCTCCTAAGGTAAACACAAATATGTGTTTAGATCCCAATTATGCATATGAGGTGAAAGAAATTAATGTCTAATGTTCTGACATATCAATGCTTGTTGGATTTACACATCCAGGGTGTTCTACTCTACGGTCCCCCAGGAACTGGGAAGACCCTATTAGCAAGAGCTATTGCAAGTAACATCGATGCTAACTTTCTGAAGGTGTGTGACTTTTCACTCTATTGATGGCATCCAGTATTTCTTACACTTCAAATACGTTGCTTACATAATGTCTAAAAACAGATTGTTTCAAGTGCTATTATTGACAAATACATCGGAGAAAGTGCTCGTTTGATTAGAGAAATGTTCGGCTATGCACGGGATCACCAAGTAAGTATCAAAGGCTTGATGTTGCTCTTTTTTTAGTTCCTGCAAACCTAATTGTTCTGAACTGGTCTTTCATTTATCTGGAAGACACTACCATGGTATATTGATATATTCCCTAAAGCTGTGCGTCTAAAGTATCTATGCAAGCCGGTATACAATACTACAATAGTTTATTTGATGAACATATTGTGTCATAAAAATAGTTCCCACCAATGCAATATGGAAGACGCACTTTACTTATAAAACTGATCATTACTTAACGTGTGGATCCCGTTGTTAGTGTTGCATGAGAAGGAATACTTTCCAAATTATCATCTTTGCATGAGAAAAATTACTCGGATCAATTACTTCATTTGAATTCTTGTTGGGGCACTACCAAATCAATAATGCACTTCCCTTACCTGACTTGTATCATCATTCATATTAGTTCCATCACTCATGATATTTGTTCTTTTCATGTCAAAATTTTCTTATCTAGCCGTGCATCATCTTCATGGATGAAATTGATGCCATTGGTGGGCGAAGATTTAGTGAGGGAACTAGTGCTGATCGTGAGATCCAGCGGACGTTGATGGAGCTCCTTAACCAATTGGATGGATTTGACGAGCTCGGAAAGGTAAATTTGTTATTTAGGTAACTCATGTTTTTTCTAGGTATACTGGTAATGCTATCTGTAAATGAAGTTGATCTAACCAAATTTATGCACTCCACATTTATTGGAGATATAACATCTGGTATCTGGAAGATCGTTGCCATGTGATTTCTGTTGTAACTTCTTGATTTTGCAAACTCCATTTGATAGTACTGTTGAGCAAATGCATGTTTACTGTTAGAGTTTGTAATATAATGAAACTTTATTTGAATATAATTGGAATACTGGATGCCGAAAGGTATATTACCGTTATGTTGCTGCTCTATCATTTGTGTGAACTCTGGTTTTTGGGGTTTTTAGAACTGAGGCAGGTTTAACTGTTTAAAATGTTATTTTGCTGTGCTTCCCCAATCATGTAATCGGTGCATAATTTTCATGAAATAACTGTCAACACCAACGTTCTTGTTTTTCCAGAGTCTACATACTCTATAAAGTTAGTAATTTGTATGCTTGGTAGGTTCTGCATGGTTAGCTAACTAGGCACAATCAAGGTTACTAGTAGCATGATGCCACTTTTCAGAATCCTAGCTTCAATATTGATTTTTCCACTTGTTGGCACAATACTCATGACACTCCATTTACCTTGCATTTTCTATGATTGTTACATAGAACAGCTTATGTCCTGTTGCTTCTGTATTAATTCAGTCTGACATGAATAGTTTGGCTTGAACAGGTAAAGATGATCATGGCCACGAATCGACCTGATGTTCTGGATCCGGCGCTCCTGCGTCCTGGACGTTTAGACAGGAAGATTGAAATCCCGCTACCCAACGAGCAGTCAAGAATGGAAGTTCTGAAAATCCATGCAGCTGGTATCGCCAAGCATGGGGAAATTGACTATGAAGCAGTTGTGAAACTAGCTGAAGTGAGTCTGAGTCAGTTATATTATCATATCTAATCTCTAATCCCATTGTATGGTTTCACCTTACTCTCCTGGTTTTAGGGTTTCAATGGAGCTGATCTTCGGAACGTGTGCACTGAAGCTGGTATGGCTGCAATTCGTGCAGAGAGGGATTATGTAGTCCACGAAGACTTCATGAAGGTGCACTATCATACACTCAAATCTTGTGTAACCTTTGCATAGTGGTGGTTACATATTAACACTCAAAATCCCTGCATCTTTCGTTTCAGGCTGTGCGGAAGCTAAATGACGCAAAAAAGCTGGAGTCGAGTGCACATTACAGTGCAGATTTCGGCAAAGAGTAATGTATGATGCTGATGCAACGGTCAAATGCATATGGTGTGTATCATCAGGGAGCTCAGTCAGATGCGACGCTAAAGGGCCAAAGAAACTGGCTACTTATGTTCAGGCTCCAGGCAGCTCCTCTTTTTCTGATATTCACAATTTTAGTGAGGAGGATTGTGAAGCTGACCAGGTCTCGAAACCATTCGAGAATTTAGTAATTTTGCACCAGACGCTCTTTGCTTCTGTAAATCATACGTTATCTGCTTCCGTGCTTGTTAGTCTGGTAATAACTGTGGTCCGAGCTGTTCTGTTTCCATGTACTTTTGGCAGTGTGCTTGACTGGGCGGTAGCAGAGGAGAAACGAACAATTTGTATTCATCCTGAACTATCATTTTCTCTCATTTGCAGTATTCACACTCCAGTAACTACAAAGCCTATATTCAGTATTTCAGTATTTGGCCTTAATGACTCGTGTAATCCGGTGCCAAACGAAACTTAACCTGTTGGAATGCAGGCACAGACAAGCTGCTGCAGCAGCAACAGCAAGTCAGCAACCATTGATGCAGCCACTGGGAAAATCACAGCGGAGCACAGCTCATACTCGTGTAATGATAAGTTGCTGCCCGATTAATCTCGTTTATATATATATATATATATATATATATATATATATATCTAGTTCAGATAAACCTGAGGCGTCCCAAGACTATCGGAACAGGCACCACGCGTTAGGCTGGAACCACCACCCCTCTTCCCTCGGATCCAACGGCTCGCGAAATGCCTCCTCCTCCCACACGCACGATCATGAGGCCAGAAACACGCCACGAGATTAACGCCCTCCCGAATTCAAACGGCCGCGGGCAAATCCCCCACCCTCTCCCTCGCCTCGTCCAAATCCCCAATTCCACGGAGGTCGATCGAGGACCCGCCATTGCTGCTCGATCTCTCTCTCCTCCTCGTCGCACCGTCGTCCGTCCGTCCCCCCGAGGAGTCGCCGGATTCATGGCGCGGCCACCGGGCCCGCCGGGCGGTGGTCCCCCGCCGGAGCCCGGGCGGCACGACGCGCCGATGCTGCTGCGGGTGCACGTGGTCGAGGCGCGGGGGCTCCCCGCGATCTACCTCAACGGCACCAGCGACCCCTACGTGCGGCTGCAGCTGGGGCGGCGCCGCCCGCGCGCCACCACGGTGGTGAAGCGCAGCCTCAGCCCCGTGTGGGACGAGGAGTTCGGCTTCCTCGTCGGCGACGTCGCCGAGGAGCTCGTCGTGTCCGTGCTCAACGAGGACCGCTTCCTCGGCGCCGAGTTCCTGGGCCGGGTCAGGCTGCCCCTCACCGCGATTATGGAGACGGACGACCTCTCGCTCGGCACCCGGTGGTACCAGCTCCAGCCTCGGAGCACCGGCGCCGCGGCCAAGTTCAGGAAGAAAAGGCGCGGTACTCACTGCTTGCATCCGATTTGTTTTTCCCTCTTGCATGCCATGGAAATCAATGCTTCATCGGTGATATCAAGGAGATGTGGGTAGGAGAATGGATGCTCTATACATGGATTCCACCTCATGATAGGCGTTCTATACATGTTCAGGGAAACAAGATCATATCGCCTTGATCCTGTTGTTCATAGTTAAGATTTGCTACTTCTTACAGAAATGCGCCAATGCCTCTTATTAATTGAGTGATTCATATCACAAGTCTTTGTCCCCAACCTGCAGCTGTTTCTTTTATCCCCATTCTGATAAATGCTTTACTGCTGAGAAGATCATTTCAAATTTCTGCAGAGTAGAATGCTGTGGTGAATGAAGCTAGCATTATTCACTGTTCAATCATATTTCCTTGCAGGTGAAATTTGCCTGAGAGTATACTTATCGGTTAGGGCCACCCTCTGTGATGACGCTCCACCGCAACTTATCGATGATATATCATGCAGCTCACACAGGTCAATTGAAACTAATGACTCGTCATTATCAGCTACTGCTAGCAGCCTGAATATGTCAGCCTGTGCCAGCATTGATCGTGCATCCCTCAAAAGTTTGGATGGCTTCCCCCAAAACATAATGGATGTCCGAGTCCCTAGAAGCGCAGGTCCACCGTCTTGTGTCAGCACAGAGTCCATTCTTCTGGAGCCTGAAGAAGACGATGGTAGTGCCATAGCTGATACATCATCAGTAGTGGAGGTCATGTCTCGATACTTCAGGAAAACTGCTGATGCTACACGTTCTGTAGCATCAGATCGTGTGTCCACAGACCAGTTTCGAAACTCACAAATGAATTCTGAGTGTCGTGAAAATGGCGAGGGTTGCACACTGCATGAGGCCAGTCTTGATGAACTACTGAAAAATATGGAGTCCAAAGACCAAGCTTGTGAAATGCCGGCAAACTTGCCTGGTGGTGTACTAGTGGACCAATCTTACATTATTGCACCAGCTGAACTGAATTCGTTTTTGTTTTCTGGAACTTCAGATTTCTGGCCAGAAGTTTCTGAACTTCAAGGAACAAGTGGATTTCAAATTGAGCCCTGGAAGCATGACAATAACGAGAATTGTTTAAAACGAACGATAACTTATACAAAAGCCGCTAGCAAATTAGTTAAATCTGTTAAAGCCACAGAAGAGCAGAAATACTTGAAGGCAAAGGGAAGTTCTTTTGCAGTTTTGTCTAGTGTTAGCACTCCTGATGTTCCCTGTGGTAATTGTTTCAAGGTCGAGATATTGTACCGTATAATATCTGGTTCCCAGATGCCATCAGAAGAACAGACCACACAACTTACTGTAAGTTGGCGTCTGAACTTTGTTCAGAGTACGATGCTGAAAGGAATGATAGAGAATGGAGCGAAACAAGGCCTTGCAGAGGGCTATTCACATTTCTCTGAAGTACTGTCCCAGAAAATCAAAGTAGCTGAACTTGACGATGCTAATTCCAAAGATAAGATTTTAGCATCACTCCAGACACAGAAAGAATCAAACTGGATGCTGGTTGCCCGCTTCCTTGGAAGCTTTGCATTCATATGCTCTCTCTGTACAGCACTGTATATCATTACACATCTTCATCTATCCAAGCCTAATGTGGTGCATGGGGGTCTTGAATATTTTGGTGTTGATCTTCCAGATTCAGTTGGAGAGATTGTATTTTGTCTTATTTTGGTCATCCAGGGGCATAATATCATCAAAGTAGGGCGACGTTTTCTGCAAGCCTGGAAACAACGTGGTAAGACAGTAATCATCTCTGTGATGGCTGATATTTACATGTCTTTCTGATGGCGGATCTATGTTATGCTGCAAATATTAAGGAGTTAATCCAAAATGAAGCAAATATTTTCTTTTCAGTACTCTCCTCTATCGAGTCCTTTGTAAGATTGCCTTAGTCCTCTAAATGACTTTACTAGTAAAAACTATTCATCTTTAAAGCTAGTATTATTCATTTTCACTGTAAGCTGCATAACTATCCATTCCCTACGGACAGGCATCTAATTTGTGTCTTTTTTTAAAAAAAGTAATAATAATTTGTGTTTTTCTTGTCTCAACATTAGGTAGCGATCATGGGGTCAAAGCTCATGGCGACGGTTGGTTGTTGACTATTGCACTTATTGAGGGAAGCGGTGTAGTAAGTGCAGGTACACCTGGTTTTCCTGATACTTACGTAGTTTTTACCTGCAATGGAAAGAGGAAAACCAGCTCAGTCAAATACCAAACTTCTGAACCAAAATGGAATGGTAAGTTCTGCTTCTACATTATAAGTTTATTTCATCCACAAGTTAAAAAGGACAGCTGGACATGGCATGCTGGAAACACTTTTATCCTCTTGACCTCTGAGATTTGCCTGATTCTTTGATTTTTCAACTGTACAGAAATATTTGAATTTGATGCGATGGACGACCCACCAGCAAGATTGGACGTGGCTGTGCATGATTCAGATGTGCCAAGCAATGAAACTCCTATTGGTCAAACAGAAGTCAACTTTGTGAAAAACAATTTGTCAGATTTGGGTGACATGTGGCTTCCTCTTGATGGAAGGTTTCCCCAAGGGCACCAGCCCAAATTGCATCTGCGGATCTTTTTGAGCAATTCGCGGGGGACTGAAGTTGTTCTGAGTTACCTGGAAAAAATGGGGAAAGAAGTTGGCAAGAAGGTACGAGTTGTCCAAACTTTGATCTGGGGAAAAGTTCTCTGAATTTCTTTTAATGCTTGCACAATGCATTCTTTTACTGAACTTGCATAACTGAATGTTCAGATGCACTTGCGCTCATCTCAGACAAATTCTGCATTCATTAAGCTCTTCAGCCTTCCTCCTGAAGAATTTCTCATTGATGATTTCACCTGCCATCTAAAACGGAAAATGCCACTTCAGGTAATAAGGCTTCACTACATGTTTTAACTTTAGAATGTCTTGACTTGTCATTGATTCATTTGTTCATGTTACTATTGAAACTTTACTCAGAATAGTTAATAGTATTTTGAAATATGTTCCTTTATTTTCATCATCCAATATACAGCGCCATACCTGATACCTTGCATATGTGAAATAAACCAATGTAGATCATGCATATGAAGTTCCTTTTTTGTCTCATTGGAGCCTTAGTTCATAGCTACCCCAACTTGCTTGGAACAAAAAGGCTATGTTGTTGTTGTTGTGGAACCTTAGTTCATTAAAAATTAAAAGAACAACAACACTTTTGAATTTGATGATATGTTGCACAAACACTTTTGATGATGTGTTGCACACCGGTACTCGCCACAATTTGTTATCTTATTTTGATCTTTTGAATCTAGTTTTGTTCAGACTAATCAAGAACTGATGTAGCTATCATTTTCCATAGGGTCGCCTCTTTCTTTCACCAAGAATAACTGGATTCTATTCCAATATATTTGGCCGGAAAACCAAGTTTTTCTTCCTTTGGGAAGATATCGATGACATCCAGGTTGTTCCACCGAAACTAGCAACAGTTGGCAGTCCATCATTGATGATCATCCTTCGCAAGGACAGAGGTCTTGAAGCCAGGCATGGCGCCAAAGCACTGGATCCTCAAGGGAGACTGAAGTTCCATTTTCAGACATTTGTTTCATTCAATGATGCTCACAGGTATGAGGTATCATTCTTTTACCCCCTTTCTTTTCATTCCATGCTGATTTGAAGATTCCAAAGAGATATGAAACCCTACTGTACAGTTGTTTGAGGTTATTACAGGTTAAAGTTTTAAAGATATGCTTTATCGATCATTGTATCACACCGATAGATAAAGTGCTTTTAAATAAGGATTGCCATTAATACTTTATGGAAATTTTGTTTCCTGAGACCCTGAGTCCTGACAGAATATCTTCAACAATCAACACACTTTGACATGACATAAAAAAACATGACAGGAAAAAAGGATATCTCGAATTTCTTCATCATTCAGTATAGGGTAAGGTAATAGCTGGTGTTTGCTTAGCGTAGTATGATGGCCTACAACCCAGTTTCCTGTCTCTTTTCTCTATAAAGCTTGCTGTCTTTGTAAAAAGATTTCTGTGGAGCTATCTAAATATAATAGATTTCTGTGGAGCTATCTTATCTAATAGAAGCCATGAAATAGGTTACATCATGTATAATAATAGTTTTAGTAGTTTTAAAAGGAAACTAAAATTTCTTCAGGTGAGTACTTAAATAAAATTTATTTCCTATGTTCCAAATTATAAGACATTTTGGCTTTTCTAGATACATTGCTTTTATTATGTATCTAGACATGGTGTTTATCTAAATGCAAAGAAAAAACTATGAATCTAGAAAAGCTAAAGCGTCTTATAATTTGGAATGGAGAGAGTACATATCTGGTCCAACCCAGGACCTGGTTTTTCAGTGGTAACAAGCAACTAAGTTGATTTCCCAAACTGGACCCAGCAAACAGAAATTTGACGCAATTTTCTGGTAGCCAAATTGGTTATAATTTGTCTCAATGTTCATGCTAGAAACTGAAATTGGTGAACTGAGCAATCTATTCCCATTACATTAACAGAAAGCGATGTGGCTAGGGCCTTTGGGTTTAAAGGGAAGGATCATTCTAGAGCAATGAGAAAGAATCATGCTCTAACCAGGGATTCTTTCATATATGTGAGCTTGGTGTTTTTCTTGGTTCCTTAATGAAGGCATTCGAAGTTACATCAAAACTTTTCATGATTTTCAAATTTCCACGGTTATAGTCGTTACATAAGTAGTTAGAAATGCCTCTCTTTTGGTATGGCTTCTAAGGAATTTTTAAGGAAGCCTATTTTGAAATAAGCTCCACAGGCACAAATACTTCTCTCTAAACTATATGAACGTTCATACACAATTGAACAAACAAATCGAGTCATCCTGCCTAAATTTTCTGGAACAAAAGATAGCGTAGTAATAACATTTATTTTATATTATTAAGATACCTTAGCGGTAGCTTGTTATATATTGTTTGGTCCCATTCTTCCATTGTTATTGCAATATAAGCTCGTCTTGTCAAATAGTTATCTTAATGTATCAAACAACTTTTTGACAGAATTATTATGGCAATTTGGAAAATGCGGTCACCAGGTCTGGAACAAAAAGGTGAGATGACCGATAAAGAACCTGAACTGAAAGAGAACCCATATGAAGAAAGTTCTCTATTGGCCAATGAAGATGTAAAAATGTCAGAAGTCTATTCCGCAGTTCTTTCTGTCGACGTGAGTCTTGTGCCTTGCCAATGAACACACGTCTGAAACCTCATAAATGCAGTCGCAAATGCTTCTGCTGAAATCTCATCGAATTCTGTAATTGCAGGTCAGTGCCTTAATGGAGATGTTCTCTGGAGGTCCACTTGAACACAAAGTGATGGAGAAAGCCGGTTGTGTTGACTACTCAGCTACAGAATGGGAGCTACTAAACCGTAATGTATACCAACGTCGTATAAGCTTTCGGTTTGACAAAAGCTTGTCAAGATATGGAGGGGAAGCAACAACCACTCAGCAAAAGTATAACTTACCGAACCAAAATGACTGGATTGTTGAGGAGGTAATGACCCTCCAAGGCGTCCAGAATGAAGACTACTCCAGTGTAAGATCATGAAAGCAGAGCTCGATGAAAGCACTCGGATGTTTTACTCAAATTGTCAGGTAACAATTGGTGCTTGCTAAAATTGCAGATCCAATTGAAGTACCACATGACTAGCACGCCCTTGAGACCAAACAGCTGCAGCATCAAGGTGTTGTTAGGGATTGCCTGGTTGAAGGGCACTAAACATCAGAAGAAGGCTGCAAAGAATGTCATGATGAATTCCGCCAGCAGGCTGAGGGAGATCTTTTCAGAAGTTGAGAAGGAGGTCACATCAAGGAAAGGTAACACTTTTTATTTTTGAAAACCAACTGATTCTTCATACCAATAAATAAATTGCTAAAGCAACCCTGGTTCAAGACACAAACAATAAATGCTCAGAGGAACTTCATCACACCCAAGCAATGCAATTTAATGTCTCTTGTCTGGAACAATACTAATAATTACTTGTATTTGTGAAATGCAATTCCAGGTCCAAGCTAACTGGCGTAAGGTGAACATGGATTGATTCAGGTAGATTAAAAGATGATGATAGAAATTATCAGCTGTGGACATGGTCAGCAACAGTCCGTTAGCATCAGTTTGTTTCAGCTATTACCATTACTCAATGTGAAAAGAGTTCTTGCACAGATAGCCGTAGATATGCTCACTTAATTAGTTCAGTATTAGTTCAAGTAGAGATGTGTATATACAATCAAAGATTACCACAAGATTTGAAGGAACTAAGATGAAAGAATCCATATATTGTGTCACAGGATCACAGCCTAAACAGATAGTTGCATATGCACATGTTCAATTTGGATAAGAACCAAATCTGTATTTCTCAAACAAACAAACAAAAAAAAAAAAAAAAAAAACACACACACACACACACACACAAGGCTACAAGTTATTGATTCACACGACAGCTAACTGCCAACAGATATGGAAATATGGTGGATCAAACATAAAGAAAAATTACCACAGGATTTGAAGGAACTAAGATGAAAGAATCCATATATCGTGTCACAGACTCACAGCCTAAACAGATATATAGTTGCATACGCACATGTTAAATTTGGATAATAACCAAACCTGTATCTCCAAATCACAAAGCAGCACAAAGCTACAAGTTATTGATTCACACGACAGCTAACTGCCAACAGAACGTATAGAAATATGGTGGATCAAACATAAAGAAGCGACAAAGATTTAAAAGTGTAACTTATTTCTTTGAAGAATAGTGCAAACAAGTTCAGCAAAGAAGTTTCTAACATACAAACTTCTGATCTCAGCTCAAAGCACTATTACAACATCAAAAGGGCAAATTCAGAATGTCATTCAAAATATGGCCATCAAAAGCTGAATTAGGCCATGTATCAGCCATCTGCCAGTGCTGCTGGAATGTGCTCTTCCGATGCTGGAATGGGCTCTTCCGCTGCTGGAATGTGCTCTTCCGCTGCTGGAATGGGCTCTTCCCTCTTAATCCTACTGAAAATAGCACGAACATCAGCATGGTTTTGGATGCTAGCAGGAGACTGGGAAAGCAGCTGCTGTGCAACTTCATGCCTATCTTCTTTTAACAAAGCTTGAAATAAGCGCACATAAACTGTTCTTGATGGCAACCCTTTTGCTGATGTTGCATTCATCAGGCCCAGGGCATCATCCACTGTCCCAGACTTTGAAATATGTGTGACACAAGGATCAATAAATGGTGGATAGCTGTTACTTTTCATCAAACCTAGCACTTCAAATGCTTGTTTTAGATGCCCTTGGCGGACCAACTTGTGGATCAAATACTTGTAGGTTGTTTGCCAAGGAACTACATTCTTTTCGGACACCAGTTTCTTCAGAACTTTTAATGCTTCCTTTGCCCCTTTCTTCTTACATAATCCAGAAATCAGCGCCTCAAGGGCAGAACCCACATTCTCATTATCATTGTCGCTTCTTTCCAGCATTTCATGGAAACATGACACTGCTGTGTCAACATTTTCACCAAGAGAATACTTCTGAACTAAATAAGACCGTACCTTCGAACCCAACTTATGCCCTGCCTCTTCCACATCAGCCAAATACTTGTGTGCTTCTTCAAGATTGCCAGCATCACACATTGCAAGAATAGCTTTCTCATGGTCGACACTGCCTGGTGCAAAGCCACCCTCCTTCATCGCCATGAGCACTCTACCACTCTCCCCAAGCCTGGCCACACTCCTCAGTGACTTGAGAACAGAATCAAAGGCGAAGACTTTGACATCATTGCCCGCATGTTGATAGTACCTCACGACCCTTGTTACCAACTTCAGATCCAAATCACCGGTCACCACAACCTTCTTGAGCAAGACAACAAAATCCTCTTGGGAGAGCTTCTCTGGCCTGCTTGCCATGAATCGGAACAGGTCCACTGCATCCTGAACCATCTTCCTCTTGAGGAACCTGTCAGTGACAGTAACATACACATCCCGGTCCATCTCAAGCCCCTTACCCCTCATCTTCCGCAAGACCTCGCGGAACTCCTCGATGCAGTCCTCGCGGCCGAGAACCCTTGCCATTGCATTGTAAACCTTGCCCCAGCCAATTCCAGACCCAGCCGACTGCTCCACCCACCGGAAGAACACCATCGCCTGCCGCGGGAACTGCCCGACCTTCTCCACCACCAATGCCACCAGCTCATCAGTCACCTCAACCCCCGATTCACCCAGCATGGCCAGCTTTGATGAGTCATCCTTGCCCGGCGCCCGGAGGATTTTGCATACCTCGGCGGCCGCCGCGTTCCTGCCGTGGGCGGCGAAGGCGTCCTGGAGGAGGTCGGCGTCCCTGGCCATGTCCTTGGCCCGGAAGCTCTCGGAGGCGGCACGGAAGGCGGGCTTGGAGATCCCGTAGCCCTTGGCCCGCATGGAGGCGACGAGGGACCAGAAGCGCTCGGCGTCGCCGTGCGCGGCGGCGAGCTGGAGCATGGAGTTGAAGGACCGGGAGTTGAGGGCGGCCCTGGCGGCGGGGTCGGCGGCGGCCCAGGAGAAGAAGCGCGAGGCCGCGGGGTAGTTGGCCGAGAGCCCCGGGTCGAGGAGGAGCGCGGGGACGGTGTCCGGGTGCGAGAGGTCGACGCCGGCGGACTGGATCGCGGCGGCCGGGTCAGCGGGCGGGGTCGGGTCGGAGAAGAGGGCGGCGATGGTGGATGAGGAGGAAGAGGAAGAGGAGGAGAGGAGGCGACCGAGGTGGCGGGGTAGGAAGGCGATGCCGGTGAGGCGGCCGCCGCCGGGGGTGAGGGCGGCGCGGAGCATGGTGGCGGCGGCGGTGAGGGGAAGGGAGGAGGGTCGAGGAGAGAGAGGTTTGGAAATGGGTTGTGGGTTTAGCCGTTTGCTTAGCGTTGGTTGTCAGATCGGCCCGATAGTGGTATCTGATTTGGGCCTGTGGCCTATGTGGAAAAGGAAGGTTCAGCCCAAACAGATTTGCGATTCATGCTACGACAGATGGATAGCTCGGAATATATTGCTTTTCAACATTTTAGATGGCTTGCATCCAAACAGACATGTTATTTTATTTTAACATAAAAAGTTGAATTATTTGTCTGAAACGTTGAGTTAGATATCGTGTATAGAAGATAGTTGAGGCGAGTTAAAACAATGTTAAATACATAGACGTAAAAAAAAAATCTAGTAAACATGATTAATCTCGCTCATCCAAGATAAAGTACGGAGCTGCATCTCTAGAATGGTGGACAAGATACAGGGAAGTTACATGGTGCAAAGATAAAGAAAACAATTTTTAGTAGAATGACATGTCAAATAAGGATATTGTGGCATGCCCCGTGTTTTGGGTTGGTTCTTGGAATAAGGATTGCACTTTGGCTCAGATATTTGAGGGAAGACATTGTCCATTGGAGAAGAAGATGACGGAAGAATCTTAGAATATTATAATTTTTTATTTTAGATTTTTTTCATGTATCATTTGGGGATGTGTTATGTCAGGATTTAATGTAACTCGCCCTTCCATTTACTACAAAATAAGGATTTAGACTTTTAGAGAGTAGGTTGGAGATGCTCTAACCAAACCATGTGAATAGAAGTCGTGGTTACCATGTCATGGTGTATACGGATCGATAACCAACCTAGTCATAAGATTTTTTATTTTTAAGAAATGGTACCTGCCGTCTTGTCGGACTCCCCGAAAGAACAGAAATAGCCCGGTTTGATTCAAACGCCCAGCGTCATGACTCCTGAATTTCTGATTCCTGACCGTGACCGATCTCGAAGAAGCTCCTCATTTTTCGCGGCGGTGGATGCTCTTCTGCAGCACTTTTGTTGCTTGCAAAGATCTCCACGATCGAAAGCATTCTTCTGTAACTGTAAGCCATATCCCCAATGATCGCGAGCGAGTAGAGTACGTATCACTGTTATTTAACTGTTTTAGCTGACCCAATAAACATCATTACACTTGTATCATCATTGCCTCACAGTTCAGACTTCAGACCACAGCTGTCCATTGTATCTACGTCATCCAGCGGTTCAGGTCGCAGTCGTTTGGGATGGTAGCTTTTGTCACGTCCCCTCAAGAATTAAAACTGAAAATGTTCCTCATCTCTTCTTCTTCTTTTTTTAAAAAAAAAAAGATCTAGTATTGCGTCTAGTTAAACAAATTTCATAATAAATTCAAATAGGCATTATTATATTTTTTATGGAATGTAGTTTCATAATATATATAGTTTGTATCATAGATATTAATACCCTATTCTATATAGTTGGATTTAGAATCGATCTTTTCGACAGAGGTAGTATAGCTCCAAAGCCCAAAAGTCCAACAACAAAAGTTGTACTACTGCCTGTCACAAGCGGCAGCAGCACGTGTCTGCAGCACAATGGGACCTTAACCTGTCACGCTCGTAGGGCCGGTGCGCGAAAAGGAGACCATGAGCTTTATTCATTTTGGATCACTGCTGCTTCGTTCTACAACATCCAGATTAGATATGGTCAACATGACTACTGTGGCTCGACCAAAACCACATACTTATCGTTGATATAGACATATAGTATACTTGATGACCTCCGATCCTCCGTTTTTATTTGGATCCTTTGGGAATTTATAGAAATCATATAGAATTTTTAATTAAAAAAATCAGTTTAATCATATAGAAAATACAATAATGGCTTGTTTAGATTTTCATGTATTTGCTTCTATTCATGTTGAAGTGGATTGAATGAAGTATATATTTAAACAAAAATCCACTCCTATTTCCTCCAACACATGTAGTTTAAGGTGAATACACGTGCATAATTAACAAGGCCTAACACAGAAAAACCTATATAGACTTTGTGTACTAGCATTAGCAAATTTGTGTGATACTCACGAACATATATCCCAAAAAAATTAGGACGTACTCCATCCCAAAAGGTGCAATTCTACAATTGACTCGGTTTCTTTAGTTTAACTAAATTCATATAAAATTATTTCAATATTTATTTCTCTAAATATGTTTAGTGTACAAAAATATTCTATGACTCAGTGTTATAAATGTTAAAGGGTTTATGTTAGACGAAGCGGTTGGATTGAGTGAATAAAGAAAAAGTATCTGGATTTGCTGTTGTTAATATTATTTTTATGTGTATTTAATTAAATAAAGTTATTTAATTCCTTAAAAGATGATGATTTTGTTTTGGACGGAGGAGGTACTTAAACTATGGCGGCTTCACCATTTTTTGACAATGAGGTGGAGTGTTAAACCGCGCGCAACCACTAGTTTTGTCTGCAATTAATTTGGCAATGACGACACGACACCACCGCAATTAATGGTTCAAATAAAGTCGCATCTCATATCCATAATAGCCAGAAAGCATCGAGAGAGAAATCTCATCACATCAACATCCACATCCACCCCCACATGCGGAAAGATAGACATTATTGTTACTCTTGTTGTTTTCCCACCACTAGTGGTACGGAATAAACTAAAAATAAATAGCTAGGATGATAACTTCTATCACTATGTCAAAAAAGCTCTATGCCCCCCCCCCCCCCCCCCCCACTGTGGGGGCGACTGACTTTGGAGCCGCCCTTACAGTGGTCCGGATCACTATAAGGGCGGCTCAATCATACAGTGGTATGTAGGTATAAGTGGTCTAAAAAATTTAAATTTCGTAAAAGATCTTGGATGAAAAAACTTTCTATATGAAGTTTGTAGATCTCAAAAAATTGAGTTGACAACTTTTTAATTTGACTTCATCTTGTCATGCGAAACCTACGTTTGAGTTTCTCAAATTTGAAATTCAAATTTTGTAAATGGCCTCGGATGAAAAGCTTTCTAAACGAAAAGTGTAGATCTCAAAAAGTTATGAAAGTTTGTAGTTGACGAATTTTTAATTTGATATCATTTAGGGCCTTAAATAAGCAAATTACTTTCGGTTGGTACAATATGTGGGGAACCAAAACTATATATAGACACATGTGATAGTGTAGTGCAGTGGTCCCGGGAAATTCAAAGTCCGAAAAATGCTTGAAAAAATATGGTGTGGACAGAGTAGCATGGTGGTTGACCCGGTGGAGGCCCTTCCCGGGTTTAATTTTTTTCTATTATTTTTGGATTATTTTCAGCTTTTTTTTTCAAATTCACTATTTTTTCAAATTCACTATAAGGGCGGTTCGTGTTGAACCGCCCCCGCCCCTACAGAGCTCTTGTGGCGTACTGTATGATTGGTAAGTCAATTGATGTTGTGTTTTATAAGAAAAAAAATATTGTTTCATGGCTGATAAGTCAGCTGATGAATTCAACGAATATCCTCACAATCAACAAAAAGCCACACAGGCCAAATAAATATATATATATATAAATAGTTTTGTTACTCTTGCCACCGCTAGTAGTACTCCAGCCTATTGTAATTTTTTCCCCCTCGTAGCGATGCCCCGTCCGCAGCAACAGTACGTCATTATATTGGTGAAAAACACTTGCATTGGAATTGGATGGTATTTTATTTGGCGACGTTCTCATGTTTCATATTCAAGCGAAGGTGGTTTAAAGCGATCGCTCGATGACGACGATGGCAATGCGATTGAAGCAAACAATTTGTCTCCATCGTCCAACTTGGCACGACGTATACGTACGTACGAGGACGCCCCACTTGCAGGCTTTGTTTATTTCCTAACCAGAAGAATCACAGGTTATTTGGAACAAAATATAAAATATCTTATAAATATGAAAATATCGCATCTCATCTGTCACGGTGTCCTCTGCCTCCCGGTTGCATGAGTCATGATCACAGAGGCTAACATATTGATGACAGGATTCACAGTATATCAATTGATCATGACTCATTCTGCTACCATGCAAGCTTATGAAGGGTCTTAGAAAAGTTATCGTGACGTGTATGCCAACTGTCAATCCTGCTATCACGAGGCTAAGGCCATTGATGATAGGATTCACATAGTATAACAATTGATCGTGACTCATTTTGTTACCATGCAAGCTTATGAAGGGTCTTAGAAAAGTTTTTGTGACGTGTATGCCAACTCTCAATCCTGCTACACACAACTAAACTATAAGATCTTATTTGGATGCACATGTATCCACGTCAAACCACATGGGTTGAAGTGGATTAGAGTGAAGTTTAGTTCAAATACATACACTCCAATCCACTTCAACGTACAATTCTTTCTATCAAATTCGTGCACATCCAAACAAGCTATAATTGAAGTTCTCATTGTTTCTATCTTTCTTTTTGTGCGAGTAACTCATTCTTTCTATCAAAAATAAATGAATGAAGTTCTCATTCTCGCTCAACCTTAGAAGTATTTTTTATGCTTCTTTTTTAGGTTCCTGCTGCTAAGGGGACTTTGGGAGAGTGAAGCTCACGCCCTCCTTTTTGGCGCCAAGCTTGTTGCGCCCCCCTCATCTCCGAGACGAAACTATGCTAACTTACAATCAAGTGTTGGCACCAGTCGAGATGAACCAATCGTTTTTAATATATAAGAGCATATTATAAAAAAAAATTATAGCATATTATGATATTACTTTGGCATCATAAAAATTCTTGACTTTAAACAAGTCCAGCGGAGGGAGTACAATCTTCAATGCAAATGATGATTTGAATTATAGTAGACAACGTCGCATGCGGCAAACTCTGCCATTTGATTATTGGGAAGTCCAGCCAATAAAGGAGGTTCAGCACGTACGACCTCGGGCCATCATCAACGTCTCTCTCAAGCAATTTCAATGATGATATTATAACTAGCTCATAGATCTATTTTAAAATTTTGCTTACGTTGAAGAAAGAAGAAGACAGGAAAAAAAAAATCTTATTTTCGGGTTAAACTTCCATCATTGTGTGCGGGTGGGGGGAAAAAATAATGTGAGTCTATGATTCCAGCTCGTCATGAAGATCATCGAGGAGGTGAACGCTTGATTGGAGCTGGTTTTCGGGCGATATCGGTCTTCGTGGCGGATGTAACCTAGTTCTGCATCTAGCTGTCTCTTTTGTCGCAGAATCATACTGAGTATAATCAATCTTTGTAAGCTCGGGTAGTTGACTAATGCATAGGAACCTCGTCTAATGGCATTAGTCAACTTTTAAGATAAAATTCTAACTTCTCTTAATGAAATGTGTTCTCAGAAAAAATGTGAGTCTATGATGAAATATTTAGAGTTAAATTATTAAGGAGTTTGTCTTATATATTTTGAAGTATAATATGAGCTTTGATCTGGAAGTTGAAACATTGGAGATGGCCTTAGTCTCAGCAGGCCTGCTCAATCAAGTGGTAACCTAGCCCTGGTACCTTGAATGAATTGGTTATGTTTCTTGTGGTAGAACCTATCCACCCAGATTTGAGTCCTCAACTTAGCAAGGATGCTTGTATTTTTTTTTGAATTTATTTCAAGATTTAAGTGGTGATATGCTTTTAGTTGTAAGTGACATCCGTCGAGATTTGCATACTTGTATTCTTATGAATAAGTATGCGTGTGTGTTGTGAACGGTGTAATGTAAAAAAAAAACTTTGTTATCTTCCGAGTTATTCTAATTATACTCCTATACCCATGGGTCCACATAACACGACTTTGGCGATTCGCCACGTGGCCCACGTGACACGACTTTTAACCACATCACTCGTTGAATGACCCTCACGCTTATCTATTTTTTTTTCCTACTCCTGCCACCCTAAATTCTAAGTCGTTCAAAGAATCTCGGAGAGTCAAAACAATTCAAGTTTGATCAAATTTATATGATAACAGTTAGGCTGCCAAATAAGTTTGTATCAACAGTCGTTAACTATATTTTCATACTATGCATATTTGATGTTACAAATCTTTGTAATTTTCTTTATAATTTTGATCAAACTTAAAACGCTTTGACTCTTTAAGATTCTTTGTAACGGTGAAATGGAGAGAGTAATATTTTAGCTACTCCCTCCGTTAATAGAAATCTGAAGAGTTTTATTCTTCTGTTAGACTAAAAAACAAAGTACGAAGTTATTATTGGGGTCTATTGGAATATTTTGGAGTTAGATTGTTAAAGAGTTTGTCTTATATATTTGCAGTCGTATTTAAGCGATAAAATATGGGCTTTTGGTAGCTGAAGCCTCGCAGTCCCAGCAGGCCCCTCCACTCTGACCGCTCAAACTAAAAAAAAATAGCCCGATCCAAAAATAAATAAACAAATAAGCTTGTACTACTCCGTATATATATTTAATTTATCCATGGGCCCACATGACACGACTTTGGCGATTCGCCACGCGGCCCACCACGCCTGTACCGCTCGCTGGATAAATTATTGGCCCGCGCAGCACGCACGCATCCACTTCCACGGTTCCACCAGCTCACGCCACTCCCACTCCCAGCGCACACCTCCGGCTCCCAGCTTGCTCGGACGCTGCAGCTCGGCTCAGCCAGGGCGGCAGGCATGGCCGGCCGCGAGGCAGGTGACTGCGGCGGAGCCGGAGACGGAGAGGAGCCGGTGGCCCGCGAGCTCCCCGACGACATCACGGACGAGATCCTACTCCGCCTGCCGTCGCGCTCCGCGCTGGCGCGCGCCGCGGCGGCGAGCTGCGCCTTCCGCGCGCGCGTCTCCTCCACGCGCTTCCTCCGCCGCCACCGCTCGCTGCACCGGGACACCGGCTCGCTCCTCGGGGTCCTCACCTTCCCCATCATCCCAGACAGCCCGCGCCTCGGCGTCGGCTTCGGCTTCGGAGGAGGAGGACAAAGCGACGGCACGGGCTTGGGCTTCCACCCGGTCGAGCCGCCGCACCCAGCGGCGTCCGCTGCCAGCGCCGTCGTCGCCGCCGCCGACTTCTCCTTCGGGTTCCTCCCGGCGGCAGCGGCGGCGGACCCCTCCGCCGCGGCTGGGTCTGAGGCCGCCGCCGCCGCTGCAGCCGAGTGGATGGTCCGGGACTACCGCGACGGCCGCTTCCTCCTCCACCGGGAGCACGGTCTTCACCGAGCTCGCGGTCTGCGACCCGCTGTCCCGCCGCTACGTCCTGCTCCCGCCCATCCCGGCCGACCTCGCCGACACCGTCCACAGCGTGCTCACGGTCTTCGGCGGCCGCCGCGCTTCCGAGCCCTTCCTCGCGCCCGCCGAGGCCGCGGACGACGCCGACGCGGACCCGCCCCTCACCGTGTTCTGGACGGCGCGGTCCCCGAGGAAGATGATCGCCTTCGCCTTCTCGTCGCGTGACGACGGCGGCCGGTGGCGCGCGCTCGAGTCGCCGGAGTGCTTCGTCTGGCGCAGGCACCGCTCCCCGTTCAGCTGCCCCATCAGCGCCGTATGGAACCGCCGCCACTACGCGCACGGCCGCTTCTACTGGGTGGACTGCCTCACCAGCCGCTGGCTCGTGCTCGACGCGGGCACCATGGAGATCTCCCTCGAGGTCATCCCGTCGCCGGCCGGCTACTGGGAGGAGCACGTCGCCGTTGTGGAGGCCCCGGACGGGGAGCTCGGCGTCTTCGCGCACGGCTTCCACCACCCCGACGGCAAAGCCAATCTGCACTACTACACGATCGCGCACGACACCGAAACTGGCGGCGACGAGCGGCGGTGGCAGCTGGAGAAGACGAGCCCGCTGCCGTGGCCGGTAGACCGCCGGCCTTTCTGCCTCCGGGGCACGGCCAACGGATGCCTCATCATCGAAGTCAGCGAGGAGAAGCCGGTTTTCATGGCGAGCCACCGCATCAGGGACGCCGAGCTCTTCAAGATCGACGTCCAGAGCTTCCAGCTCCAGAAGATCTGCCGGGCACGGTGCGCCGGCAGTTATGCCGGCGAGTGCTGCTGGCCCTACTTCGGCTTCCCACCATCGCTGTCGTTGCCCACTGTATGAGCACTGAGCAGCATGATATATTATTCCAATAAAATTATGTAAACAACTTTAGAGCCTTCAGTTTGTGTGTACTACATGTATAATATAAGCAACACTTGTACTCGTCCAGTTTGTTTACAAATGCAACGCATACATGATACATACAGATACAGTTTACAAGTACAAAGCAAACAACAACCTCAACATTTTTAAACTGTATAAACCCCACAAAGCAGCAGTAGACCACTGCCCCAAGGCATAGATTATAGTCAAAGCCACGTCACTTGTCCTTGATGTTTATTGGTTTCCTCTTGTATACTATGTCCCAATGCCATGGTTGCTTTCAATGGTACCATAGCAATGAGCAAGTACAGCATTGCACCTTCTAGCAGCTTTGAAGAGGAAAAAGGAACCAACTGCTGTACAGCCTAGAGGATAATCCATAGATCATGCCAGGTGCTCCTAGCTTGCTCTATGTTTTGATATCTTCCACTGCATGTTTGTCGTTCTCTTTGTTCTCTTAAAGGATTGCTCAAGGTCAGCTGAGGACCATCCAGTGAGACCAGAAGATCGTCCGCGGCTTGCCGAGGATGATCCAGCGCCACGGAAAGATGGCCCAGGGTCCGCTGAGGATGGTTCAGCCAGACAAGAACTGATACCATCCGATGATGTGGTCGAGCTCACCATACCAGTCACAGCAGGTGCAAAGCTCTCCACAAACATGCCACAAGATATCAAAGTCTCACCAGGAGGCATGTTGATGTACGAAACTGTACCATCCTGAAGATCTACACAAAGGAGTCTCTTCTGGTTGCCAAAGAAGATCTTAGTCTTGAGCTGGAAAAATGGGCTTATGCCACAAGGCATCCGAGGAGTGATAGTCTGCAAGTAGATCCAGTCTTGACGAGCCAAGTCTGCCACCCAAATATCTGACACTGTATTGTTAGATCCATCAGAATGTGTTGACAACAAACGAAGCTTTCCTTCCCCTTCAAATAGTTCCAAATTATGGTTTTTTACAGCATCTGGGATGGCAATTTTTGAGAACCTCTCATCTGTCAGGTTGAGCATCAGGATTTCTTGACACAAATGGGAGGAAGCCTCATTAAGAAGTAGCCAATACATTCCATCATTAACAATGACTGCCTTCGTTGCTTTCAGGAGCTCTGCAGATTCATGAATTGTCCTCCATGTCCTCCATGACAGTGCACCAATAGTGCATATTTCAAATGTCAAGAACCGCACACGGTGACGGATAGAGACCACCTTGTACTGTTTTGTGGAGTGAACAAATCCAACAAAATATTCAGAGTAAAGAGACTGTAACTTGAGTACTGAATCTGGGAGCCTAAAATGCTTCCTTCTTGTGGGATTCAAGACCTCAGCATCGCCTTTTATATCATAGGCACACACTAAGCCATTGCAGGGGCCTGACATATTAAACCTACTTGAGAATACAAGATCCACGCTTCTGAAATTCATTGTGGTAGGATCAAATGTGTACATGTGGACTAGGCCATGATCAAGCGAGGTGAAACAGGCAATGGACTGGTGGAAGTGGCAAGCATTATCCAGGTGACGGTCCACAAAACTAGCTTCTTCAACACAGTCTCGCCAGAACTTGCACACACTGCGAAACTTGACAACATCCCTGCCAGGAAGAAAAGAAAGGATAATCCCTTGGGTGTCTTGAGGAACAAATATTTGAATTTCCATTGCTTCATTCTTCTTATCAAGATCATCATTGTTACAGTCCATGCCAAGGATGCAATCTACAATTCTGTCCAAGGCAAAGGTTTGGTCAAATCACTATGCAACAAAAAGGCAAGGCAAGGCTTGCTGGTGCAAAATTGTACTGAAATAAAAATATGCCCCAACATAAAAGTTTCCACTTCAGCAAAACATCATAAGGGAATGGGTTTGGTACTGCTATGTGAATTCATTTGTAAATTACTCAAAGTAAACGTAGAACACAGATACAGAATCAAATGAGCATCAGCATGTTCTAACTAACATCAAAACCATTATGCATGTGCTACTTTGATAAGTGATAGAGTTTTAAACTTCTTCCATAAATGCATATTCAAGAGCATCTCCAGCAGCTCACCAATAATTCATCCCCAATAGGATGGTATTGATGATCACCACTACTGTTTTTTGGAATATTGGTGGAGATTCTCCATCAGATCACCAATACTCTTCCCCAATACATAGGACCCTAATAAAGGGAGAAGTATTGGGGAGCTGTTGGAGCAATGAAATCACAATAAGATGAGATCCCCACCCAATATTACAGGTTTGTGGAGATGAGGAGCTGCTGGAGATGATCTGTACTACAGATGCAAGGCTCTATGAATCACAATAAATGAGACCCCCACCCCCCTACCAGAAAGGATCATTCATCAAGGAAAACAGTATTGGGCTATTGTGATAGAGATTACATGATTGTGTATCAAAATCAATTCACCATAAAGATGGAGGTAGTAAAAGGTGCACAAGCATATCAAATTCACAGGTTCTAAATAAAAAAAAGAAAGAAACATACATGGCACTCAAAGCATGATATGCAACCAATATGATTTGCCCTTACCCCTACCATTTACAACGCACCATTGACCACTCGCATGTTAGATATTAAACCCATCAAACTTATCTCCAATTTTAGATCACTGGACTACATAAAGCACAAATAAGCATTTTGTTTCACAGCAAACACTTGCTATTTTAGCTTCCATCAGGTATGCCAGTGTCCGTCTCTCAGTGCAGCTTTATTTCACTGTCCATTTCTACTCCAACTCCAAGTTAGCAATGCAATCCCTATATTATAATCTACATACAAGCAGGAAAGTCCTAAGCAAGCTTAACCCCAACGAAAAGGACTGCAGGGATAGCCTTTATTTCACAAGCTGGTAATAGAGGTTCGGTTAAAGACTGCGATCAGTTCCATCATTAGGACAATATCTATGCATTTCCAATTCCATTGAGACATGATTCCTATTCCCCACGATGTATGCAGGCACCGGATCTAAACTGATTGCCAACAGATGCAGATTCAACCAACGGTCTGGCTAACATGGTGCCAATCACACAACGAACAACACACACTACCAATGGCACAAAGATCTGCCAACCGAGCTCCATTTCGCGTGATATCTCAACATGATCTCAGATCATCTCCCCAGTGAATAGCGGCGATCGAAGTCAGTACCCGTATACATGCGTATACAGATCAGATCCGAATAAAAATAGTACTAAGTTAGGGTTTGGGCGGTGCACCGTTTCGCGGGACAGGGAGGGGAGGCCGAAGGGAGGGCGTACCAGACGGCGCTCTTCGCCGGCGGAGGGGCCGGAGAAGACCTGGGCGCCCGGCGTAGGCGGCAGCGACGGCCGCCCAGGCGTCGCCACGGCCCCCACGACCACGAGAGAGAGCGAGCGAGAGCGCTGGGGCGGTGATGGTGGAAAGAGAAAAAAACAGGTTGCATCAGACAGGGAGAGGCAGGTCGGGTCCGTGTGGGCTCAGCCTGACACTGGAGTAGAAGATAGAACTGTACCATTCTTCCAGCTTCCGGGTGTTAGATAGATCCCAAAAATACTCCAGGTGCTAGATTTGGAATTTTGCATGGTGAAGTAAGAACAAAACTTATGTTTCACGGTTTTATTCAGTTTCACGTGTCTACAATTTAGGTGTTGGTGTTATAAGGGCAACGAAATACTTTCGATGATGTTTCACTCAAATTTCTAACTTGTGAGAATGAAACACGTCCTCAATGGACATCCGGTTCGCTTGAACTTATAAGCTCATCAATTTTGGTGTAGTGTTTTTTCTCTCACAACAAAATACATAAGATAGCTTATCAGTCGCAGAAACCATTAGCCGAACAATTTGAGACCAGGAGTTTAAATCATTTCCAATGTGTTGAAATCAGTGCACGCTTATGTCTCTAGTGATTTATGTACATGTCATCATTTTTACTAATATGTCATCACAATAAATGTAAATAGAAGTCCTATCTTTTCTATGTGCTATCCTATCTATTCTCTACAACAATGTGGTGTTTAAACGATATGATTAGACGAGCAATAGTTTACTTTCGTGAGCATGTTTCCTACCCCTTTAAAGAATTACATTCCTAAAGGTCATAACTACAAAGGTGAAATTTTTTTTTCTAAAAGAAGAAAAAACATGAAGAACATTCCTTGAAGCACAATTACAAGGTTTAAAAAATTGTTACCTAAAATGAATATAAGAATATTCCTGGAGGCATGTGAAAAAATGAATAAGAAAATATTCCTGAAGGTCATTGGAAAAATTACAAATAACTTGACGAGAGTGGGATTTGAACCCACGCCCTTTCGGACCAGAACCTTAATCTGGCGCCTTAGACCAACTCGGCCATCTCGTCGTGTTGATGTGGTTTTCCACATGATCCTTCTTATCATATAAGACATGGTCGCGTCGTTATCCCTTTTCATCGGCTGGGCCAGCTCCAGCTGGGCTGACGGCCTGACGCAGTATTTCCCATTATCCAGTTTCTCGAAGCTGCAACAATGGAGTCTGCGTCGCTCACATCACTCGCCAATCTATTGCCGCGCGCTTCCTCGTCTCCAATGTAATGCGGAACCCCATCTCCTCCTACAGTCAAGACGAGAAGAAATATTTGTGTGCAGTTTTTATAATTTCATTCAGTGCTCTCTTAGTCTCTTGGCCCTTTGAATCAGGTGCAGGTGTCCGTCGGAACCGAAGAAGATCCGGCCGGCACGCCGCGGTAAGGCTTCGTCTCTGAAGGCAACCTGTGCGCTCTCTAGGCGGAGGGCAGTTTCAGAGCTTGCAGTTCTTGGTGCTGCGGCCCTCTCCATGCCGGCGCAAGCAGCAATGTTGGAGCCCGATACTATCAGGTAATTAACGCGAGAACGACTCGTCGCAGATTTGTTAGGTTTTTGCAGTGGTCAGTCACGCAATCTCATCTCTTGATTCCATTTTGAAGTTTTCAGGTACCGGAAGCTGGACAGCGGAGTCATCCTCGAAGGTACTGTACTGGTAGCTGTGAGTTGCTGTCAGTCCCACAGGCCACAGTGTTTCAGTTATGTTTCTGATTGCTCATGGTCGAAATGTGCTTCTTGATCTGAAGATGTCGTCGATGGGGAGGGGCCTGAAGCACGTGATGGCGATCTGGTGCAGTTCAACTACGTCTGCCGCCGCGCAAACGGTTATTTCGTGCATAGGTGTGTGGAGTTGTAATGCCAGTGTTTGTTCAGTACATCGTACACTGAAAACGTGTTGCAGTTTCAGTTACATCGAGTGCAGCTATCTGGTGGTCTCACCGTGGTTTTTATGTTTGCTGCAACTCATCAGCACGGTGGACCAGTTTAGCGGTGAGAGCAAGCCGGTGACACTTCCACTTGGCGGTGAAGAGGTTACAAGCTTCACTCCCGAATTTTTTTTCCACACATTATTCAGGAGTGTACATATGTATCCTCTAGATGCACTCTGCTGCAGTTTCTAGTTCTGTGAATTTGTTTGTTGTGATGTCTAGCATATGTGCTGTTCAGATGATTCGAGGCCTGAAAGATGTCCTAATTGGGATGAAGGCCGGAGGTAATCCACTGATTTGGATATCAGCTTAGTTCCAGTTCCAGGCAGCATAGTAAATCAAGTTCAATTTTTTTTCCTTATAATGATGTGATTCTTGATAGTCTGACACTATGGTTTTTGGACTGCCATTTTATTCTAATCCTTTTTCATGACTTGGTGTGCACTGTGCAGGCAAGAGAAGGGCTTTGATTCCTCCTGAAGTAGGCTACATCAGTGAGACTCTGAAGCCCATACCAGAAGAGGTGCACGATCTCGATGCTGTCCTCTTTTGTCTAGAAATGATTTGAAGGAACATTAGTACAGTACTTCTAAAATGCAAATTTTGCACAATCTGATGGTTTATATAGCTGACTTATGATTACTCCTTTTGCTTGTTTTTGGTTCAAAATGCAGTTTGGACCGCGACGAAGTCTGCTGTCTCATGCCAAGGAGCCACTGGTGTTCGAGGTTCAGCTGCTGAAGGTTCTGTGATTCTGCATTTCTGCCATCATCATTGTCACCCTCCTCGGTCAATGTAAACGGGTGCTCCAAGGGAATCACCTGAGTTCATTCATTATAAACATAAATGTTCTCCCTTTGAAATCGAAATCAGTAAATTCAATGATTGAAATAGTCAAGCAGCAGCCATCCTGCTTCTTTGTCAAAATATCGTTAACTTCAGACTCAGAACAGTTCTTCTCTGGAATGGAGAAGCTGGTCAATGTTTCTGAATAGTTCTGCACTGAAACGGATACGCAAATCAGAATTTTCTGAATTTCTTCATGACCATTTGCAAATATGCCATTCACTCTGCACGTCACAGTTCGTGTTTGAAGTTTTTTTTTTCCTTTTATAACTCAAGATTGCGCTTCGAACTGGTAAAAAAGTTATTTTGAATTGCATTGCTGTTTGTATGCGAGATTTTTACTGTTTGCTCTCTGTATCGATCGTGCAATAAGCGGTGTAGTACAGGCAGTAGGAGGGGAAGATCGACTTGCAGAGCAGCACCGGCAATTCCCGCCGGCCGCCGCCACCGGGAGCTGTCAAAGCGGCGTCTTGGAGGCCGACGAGCCCTCTCACTGGCGAGCCAGAGACAGCGACGCCGCGCACCGTCACGTGAGGTGGGAGGAGGCTGCCGGCCGTGGCGGCTACATAGTCGCTATTGCCGGACCACGAGGCCTCGGCGTGGCTGCCGGCCAGCACCCGGCGCCACAGCCTGTGGTCCCGGCGGGACCTCAGCAGCGCGCCCACGGCCTTGGCGCCGTAGAAGGAGCCGCGCAGGCGCAGCCTCTCGGTGATGGCCTGGCCCGCCGCCGCCAGCCGCGGGTCCGCCTCGGCGTCGTCCGCGCCGCCGAACGCGTGCGCCTTGAAGAAGAACCAGTACTCCTCCGGCGGCAGCGGCCGCAGGACGATTGGCTCCGTCGTGCCGAGGTCCACGACGTGCTTGCCGTCGTTGCCCGTCACGATGATCCTGCTCCCTGTCCGGCCGGCGCGCCGCAGGGCCGGCATGATGGCGTCCATCACTCGCTTCCTGCGCGGGTCGACGTTGTCGAACACGGCCAAGAACCTCTCGCCGCGCAGCCTCCGCTCGAGGAGCCTCAGCTGCTCGCCGCCGGCGGCGACGCTGGTGCCTGCCGTGCTGGCGACGCTGAACAGAGAGCGCAGAAGCTGCACGGCCTCGCTGGGTACCGTGAGGCTCATAGAGTGGAAGTCCACCAGCATGATCAGCGAGAAGTGGGCGCGCACCGCGGGCTCGTCGCAGACGTGCTGCACGAGGGTCGTCTTCCCCAGGCCGGCGCGCCCAATTATCGGAAGAACGCCTAGCTCAGCGTCTTGGTCGTGCAGCAGGAAGTCGATGATACGGCGCCTCTCGAGGTGCCTGCCGAACACCTGGCAGTCGGCGTAGATGTTGGTGGCCAGCGGCCGGTGCAGCGCCGGCGGGCAGCACTGCAGCAGCATGACGAACTCGGCAAGGTCGCTGGACACGCTCTCCATGTCCGCGAGGACGCCGTCGAGCTCGCCAGCACCGCCACCGCGGAACAGCAGCGTTCTCCTCGCCGCGACGCGCACGCGCTTGGCGGCGTTGAACGAGCTCGGCGAAAACAAAGACCGGCGCGGCGGCTCGCCCCCGCCAAGGCCGTCTTCCTCGTCCTCATCCGTTACCTCGACGGCCTTGCCCCCGGACGCGTCGAGGAAGTAGCGCCCCCGGTACGCGGAGCCAACGAGCTCCGAGAGCCACTCCAGAAGCGCCCGGCTCGTGACCCGCCTCGCGTCGGCGGCGTCCACCACGCTCTCGAGCTTCACCACGAGGTGCCGTAGCCGCCGGAGCTTGCCCTCGACACCCCGCTGGTCTTGGAGCTTCCCGGCGAGGAGGGATATCGCCCTGCCCACGAGGTCGGCCACGACCGCGGACACGACGGCCTCGGCCATGGCCATGCTCAAACTCCTCTGGGTATTAGTGTATTACCTGCACATTGCAATTGCGAACTAGGAGCTTCGTCTTGCTCTGGCAGGGCGGCACGGTTTGAGAAGTCACACGCCGAGACGTCACCGCCGCTGCCGGCTAGCCGCCTTCACAGTCACAGCAGTCAGCAGGGCAGATGCCACCCAACCGTGTCTGCCTACCACTTGGCGATTTTTGAAGAATCGTTCTGCTTTGACTAGCTAGATGCAAGGCATGGTGGAAAAGAAGACAAGAAGGTACGGATCAATGTTTGAGATCATCAAACTGGTGCTCATAATGGCCAGGAAGAATTTTCTAAATATACTAGTACTGATCGCAACTCTGAGCGTTTGATTTTGACTTGTGATGCTAATCAACTCGACCGCATTCCTAGTTTTCAAATCTTTATTCAATGATCGCCGGCTGAGCCATTAGAAGTGTCTTTCCACGGACACCTTGGCAAGACCATTGCCATATCACTGTTGGTAACGAAGGCTTGCTTGTTTTTCTCAGGAATCTTTTTCGGTTCTTTGGCTTTTGTTTGTTAGATAAGCTTTGTTTCCGAAAAAAAAAAGGCTGCAATTTCCAAGTGTTTTGGTCTTCATTTTCAGCTAGAAAGAAGGTCTTGAAACCGAATGAAACTTGCCATTAAGGGCCTTTTACTAGACATCTGTCTCCCGCCAAAACAGCTCTAACTATGACGTTTTTTTATGAAGCAACTCTCCTGCCAAAATATTCTCATGGAATGTGCGTGGGCTTAATGCAGGAGCCCGGCGCGATGCTGTTCGGACCTTCATCTTTGACAAATGCGCCGGGCTTTCGGTATTTGCACTCGTATCGTGGGAAGTCTGGAAGGAGCGCAAAGCAAGGAACTGCACGACCCTGACGAACGACCTCCTGCAGATCATCCAAATGGAAGCTGACCGCTAGATTGAACCTGGAGCGAAAGTACTTCAAGCATTGGCTCGACCCTGATTCTTTTATATCTCCCTCTTGCTGCTGTTGTTTTTAAATATGTAGTCACTGACATTCTTGTACATATATTATATTTTTCTTAATACAAAGATACACACTCTCATGCATATTTGAGGAAAAAGACGACCTTTTTTTTATGAAGCAACTCTTTGCTTCTCTCGTTTGAAAAATGCTTTGTAAAACACTATTCTCATGGTTGTTGAAAATGACGAAATATTTGGAATAACCTTTCATTTTTCCTCCCTTATTTCTCTTTAGTCCTCCTCTCTTTCATTTTTATGAATTTCAAACATAAAAATGGCTTGTTCCGTTCATATTTAGTTTGTCTTGAGCGTAGTACTCATACTTTTAGTTGGTCGGTAAGACGACAGCTTACCAAGACGATTACTCCAACTAGCCACAAAGATTTACAAGAAAAAAAAAATAGAGTATAGAGAAAAGGAAATAATGGAAGCGGGCTGGTTCTTTACCGCAAGCTGGGCTGCTCGTATCGTTAGGCCCATTGCTTCCCCGCTGGTCCTACATGGGCTGGCCGATCTCCTGCTAACAGACCTACCTCTCCGGCTCTCCCGTTCGCCTCCACTGCCCCGTCGTCTACCTCGCTCTCTCGTGGCTTTCTGGCGGCGGCTGGGCGAGCGGCGCCGCCCTCGTTGGGCCCTTCACCGGCGACGAGCATCTATTTGGTATGCCCTTCCCTTCTCGTCCCTTCCCTCTGTGCGAAACCGAGTACCTCCAAACCCTAAACCCTAAGCCGTGTGTCCGGATCTGACCCAGTTACATGCATTTTCATATGTTTTTTCTGCAAAAATATTTGTCGGGTGCACAAATTTCCACCGATGTCCTGTATACTGGATCCACCCCTGCCCTTCAATGGATGGCCTTGAGCAGTTTGGCTCTATCTGTCTCTCTCCTTGCGTATCGGTGTGCTCCCGTGCAGACTATAGAACAGAAACTGGGAGATTGGGGAAAGAATGGGAAAATTTTGATACGAAAGAGATACATTTCTGGCACAAGTTATCATGCTTTGTATTGTTTAAATGAAATACCTTAAAAACTTGCAAAATAGCGACTCCAAACCCGAACACCACCTAGCGGTACTGGCTGTGTGACTATCTGTAGCTGATCCCATATAAACTGTCATGTTTATATATATGCTTATATCTGTGTGTTTCAAGATTTTTATGAATTCAGGGTGCACTCTGAAAGTTTTTGTTCAATTTTAATTTAGTATCGATTCTTGTTTTTATCTGTTATGGTGCAGGTGGAGAATATTGCACTCACATAACTATATTAGGATGAGTCTCTGTACAATAGCTCGTCGACTATGTCTTTCAAAACCATCCTCTGGGAGTCGCCTTTCGGTAATTTGCACTCATCTATACAGCACTGAGGTTGCAAAGGACACGGGTGCCAAGAAGTTCAAGTACCCTGATGTATACGACCCATATGGTCCTATGCCGCCACCGTCAGAGAAAGTTGTGGATCTAGCCGACCGCATCGCTGCTCTCCCTCCTGAGGAGATCAAGCAGATTGCTCCAGCACTTCTCTTCAGACTGAACCAAGAGCCGCCACAGGCAATATCTGGCGCGGGTTTCAGTTTTGGTGGTCAGGGTGCCGGGGCCGGTGCTGGGAAGGCTGAGGAGAAGAAAGTGGAGAAGACAGTCTTTGATGTCAAGTTGGAGAAATTCGAAGCTGCTGCAAAGATCAAGATTATCAAGGAGATCAGGACATTTACAGATTTGGGGCTGAAGGAGGCGAAGGAGCTGGTGGAGAAGGCCCCGGTCATTCTGAAGCAGTCGCTCACAAAGGAGGAAGCAGAAGCAATCATAGGGAAGATAAAGACTGCTGGCGGTGTTGCTGTGATGGAGTGAACGAAGGATGATCATCTAGACATAGCACACCTTTTTTTAATTTCCAATTTTTGTTGCCATGATCAGGCATTTGAGATTGCACATTGCAGTGCCTTTATGCCGATGGAGGAAATAGTTCACAGCTACGTTGGTAACCAGGGTGAGATGGAAACTAGAGATTTAGTTGCTATGATGATGATAGCCATGACTTATTCTAGAATAAGCCTGTTCTTTCGGCTCTGCACAAAACTTTTCTGGTGAAATGTCATGCACACACCAGGGCCATTGCCTTGAATCTGGTGCTTTTGTTGTATCTGCTATCACTTAAAAACACTTCGCAGTTGCTTAGGTACCCTGATATCTTCTCTATGTCAGTTTCATTGCAATGTAAAAGTTCTATAGTTGGATTGAATTTCCAGTGACAAACTTTGATTCACTTGAAGTGTTCCTCGTTACAAATCTGTAAAGCTGAATAAGCTTTCAATGTCATTCATAACAACAGATGATAGTCATGTCTTGTTCTAGAATAAGCAGTTCTTTGGGCTCTACACAACTTTTCTGGTGAAGTGAATGAATGTGGCCATCACCATCAGAGCCAATGCAATGAATTTGATTCCCTTGTTATATCTGTTATTACGACTTAAAAACACTTTGCTGTTGCTTAGATACCCTGATATTTTCTCTATGTCAGTTACATTGCAGTGTAAAAATGTTCTATTGTTGTATTACTATTACATCTGGTGTGCTTGGATTGAATTTCCAATGACAGAAACTTCGATTCATTTGAAATGTCCCTCGTTACAAATTTGTAAAGCTGGATAAGCTTTCAATGTCATTCATATCAACAGATCAGTGGCGCAAGGACAAGATCATTGCCTTACCCTTCAAATTTCACTCCTATTCTATGTCACGGCCTGAGCCTCATTCCGTCCTCCATGCCTGGAGGAAGAAACAGAAGTCAGTAGTCCCTTCACTCTGGATGCCATTCCCTCCGCTGTCCTCTTGGATCTCCGGCGGTGCGCCGGGCTTGAAGACGAAGGCCGCCTGCGTGCCCGGCCCGGCGAAGAGCCAGTCATGCACGTCCCAGATGACCTGCACGGGCGCCTGGTCGACGAGCAGCGTCTCGTTGCCCCTGAACTTCCACTGCAGGCTCTTGACGTGCAGCAGCACGACGCCGTCCACGGTGATCCACATCTCGGGGTCCCTGCTGGACCCCGCGGCGGCGAGCGCGTACTCGATGACGATGTCGTGCTCCTTGCCCCGCCTGGCGTCGAGCCGCGCGCGCGCCGCGAAGCTCCGGCGGCCGAACACGCTCTCCCGGCGGCACACCAGCACGGGGTCCTCCAGCGACGGCCGCGCCTTGGTCCGCTTGTACGCGTCCTTCTTGCCGTCGCCGAGCAGGAGCACCACCTCGTCGTTGCTGACCAGCGCGACGTAGTAGCCGCCGGCGGGCTCCGGGCTGCTGCCGCTGTTGCCCCCCGCCCCCGCCGCGAACTTGGCCGAGCGCAGGTCCCAGAAGATCTCGACGCGGTCGCCGCCGCCCACGTCCAGCGTCTTGCCGCCCTTCTTGCTCCAGAACGGCCACGGCTTCAGCTCCACCTTGTGGGTGGCCGCCACCGGCGCGTCGCCGCCGTGGCCGGCGCTGGCGCCGGCGTCGATGGAGATGGTGAAGGACTGGTTGATGAGGCTCTTGCTCCAGACGGCGGTGACGAAGCGCGCGGCGCCGTTGATCTTGGCAAGGAACACCGACACCGTGGAGCAGTGAGCCGCGGCGCCCGACGCCGACGACGGCGCCCTGCCCGTGGCGGAGTCGTCGCAGGACGTCGCGGCATGGCCGCCGCCGCTGGTGCACCCCACGCGCTCCTCCATCTTGGTGTACGGATCGCAGGATTTGGATCGCTTGTGCATGATTCAAAAACACTCAACCACCGGAATCGCTACGTATTATATTGATAATGGGAATGCGATCGATCGATCAACCGCATTGGCATGCGGCGGCGTTCGACCCACGTTCGCCGTCGCGGTCGTCAAGCATGTTGGGAGATGATGATAGGATCAAGAACTAGCTAGGCTCCTCCATGGCCATGCTTGCTCGTCATGGGCTGCATGCGTGCGCACGAACGGCATCAATGAATGGGCAATTATAGAAAACAATAAATGAAACAAAGAACATGGAATGAATCTTGAATTCAAGAAAATTAAAGAAAAATGGATGGACAATTCGACGTGATGAACATACATTCTTGTCCTTTTGCAATCGATTGTGGTGGAGACTCTCTTTACCAGAACGAGAAAATTCCTGTTTAATTTGGGCGCGAGAAAGAAGGTTGACGCCTTGACGGAAAGGTGGAAATGACCCGGAAGACAGAACAAGACGGGCACCCCAAATTAGCTGTATTTTTTATTTCTTTTCTTGATATATATAATTTCTGCATTTTACAGGTGGGAGGATCTTGCCCAATGGACTAGCTCCAACTACGTGCTGCCTAGCTTGTTAGTCGGCTGCTGCTATTTATAGCCAGCAGTAGTTTTTGTAGGGATTTCGAGTTTTGAGGCTCTAGCAAAAGGAACATGCCCGTCATGTTTGGGTGGATGCTGGCTTGTGTGAATTGTGATACAGGTTTGGGCTTGGCTCGGGAGACGCATTGAAATCTGTTTCTCCACATGGTCAGGCCGGCGTGGTTTTTGGAGTATCTCCAAGAGACTAGATAAACTAAATTCCAAATTACAAGATTTAGTCATTATCGTGTAAAATGAAAGCATATAAAAAAATAGAGTTTCACGACAACCTTTATAAGGTCTAGTATGATATTGGTTCTACCCTATGGTTAGTAACATCTTGTTTTGAGAGTGGGGATATAATACCCCAAGACATCTCCTTTGAGGGTTGCTGATTCCTGGTACTTATATACACATTTCAAAGCCCTATGAGACACTTCCCACAGCCTCTATTTGTGATATTTGATCCTAAATGAGAAAATCAAGGTGGTGGGTTTTGAGTGTGATTCAAAATTGTGAGCAAAAGAGAGCAAGCTAACTCTTGAGCACTTGTAGCAGCCGTTTATCTCAATGATTCACATTTGTTACTCTTGGAGCTTGGCTTCTAGATGGCTAAGAGTCGCCAACAAGCAACCAAAGGTTCTCGTGTGTTGCAACATGTTTGTGAGGGGGTCCGATCTCGCCTTTGCAAGTAAAGGGGTCAAGTTTAATGGGCCGAGGGTCATGGTTGAAAGAGACTAGGCTAGAGTGCACCCAAGAGTGATCACTCATTTCTGCTTCAACAGAGAGTAGGATCAAGTGGGAATATAAACTTCGGTAAAACAAATATTGTGTCTTAATATATTTTGATTTACTATATTTGTGTTTGCATCAATCTACTCCGATTGTGTTCTTCAGTGTGTAGGATATCGCCACGTTACAGCTTCTGGAAAATCCCTGCATCTAAGGATCAAAATTGGAGCCAAGAAGAATGGACACCACCGAGGAAGTTTACTGGCTAGTGAATATACTGGACCATCCCGTATTGCATATTATTGGATCGTACGATTTTGCAGGGTCCTGAAATAGCTTTGTTTTTCTTTGATTAATCAATGTGTTGCAAGCAGTGGTTTCCTTAGAGCATCTCCAAGAGTTTGGCAAAACTCACTTGCCAAAACTTGTAATTTGGCAAGTTGCTAAAACATTTGACAAGTGAAAATTTGTTGTCTCTCCAATGGTTTGCCATATGGGCTTGGCAAAAAAATTAAAAAACAGGCCCACTTCCAAACCACTGTACCTAACTCAACCCTTCGCCTACCGCCCGCGACTCCTCCTCCCTCGATCGCGTCCGCGACGTCTGCCCTTCCCGTGCGCCGCCACACCTCTCCTCCCCGTGCGCCGCCACAGGAAGACGGCCGGCGATCTCCTCCAACAGCAAGCCGGCCCGGGATCTCCTCCAACAGCCGGCGATCTCCTCCAACAGCAAGGCGGCCGGCGATCTCCTCCAACAAAGAGCCGGCGCCGCCACAGGAAGATTAGGGAGGTCGCTCCCTTTGGCAAACTCCAGGTGATGTTCCCATCTATTCTTGTTCTTGCAATATACTCAGAAAAGTCCCATCTATTCTTGCAATGAACTAGGTTATATGTATTGCAATATACTGAGAAAAGTTCCCATCCAATGATCTAGGAATCATGTCTAGGAAGAGATCCCTTTGTGCGCGGAGCACGGAGTTCTGGTCGCGCGGGAACAGGGAGGGGAAGTTTCCCTTTGTGCGCGGGAAAGGAACGCGGCGCCGAAAAAAGACCGATGCCAAGTCGAGGATCGCTCGCAAATATGCGCCGATTCACCAGGTGGATGGCAAGTTGCCAAAATTTGCCAAGTGCTTTGCCAAACTATTGGAGCATGTATTTTTCAAGTTTTGGCAAAATAACAAGGATGGCAAGTGCTTTTGGCAAACTCTTGGAGATGCTCTTACCTTTGGTATTTGTTATATTCCATGTTTCCACTTTGGAGGGATTTTAATCTAATTTGGGATTTTCAGAAAATTAGAAATTTCTACTCTAAGAGTTTCCACATTTCAAGTTATAAATTTAATTGTCTTTGGATTACTTAGCACAAATAAGCTTTAATATTCCTTATTGACTAGTTGGTATAAACTTTTTTGTTCACTTTAACCATAATGTCATTAGACTACTTTGAGTTTATATGCTAATGATGCTGAAAAATTACATTACAACAAAGATTTATTTTATAAGCTTTTGAAGTGTGGTAAAATACCCTGAATTAGCAAACTAGATAGTAATGACACTTATAGTTCACTTTAAGTTACACTCATAATAATAGATTTTGTAAATCATTGTCTTAAAAAAAGTTCAAACATTTTGATTGAAACTTATATCTTATGAGTATTAGAAACTTAATTTACACATAATTTGTTTAATAAAACAATACTAATAAAATATAATATAATATAATATAATATAATATAATATAATAAGTTCAACATCTTGAGAGTCTTTGTGCATGCTCTCATAAACTATGTATGCCACTTTAAGAACTACTAGTGTATTGGCGCGCGCTTCCGCGCGCCCGTCTAGGCCACCGATGCTAGGTTTGGGATGCTAGGTTTGGCAGACTTTGGTTGAATAGATCGACGTGCACATGGAAAAGCTGAACCATTTACCTATACCTAAACAATGCAGTGGTATGATTAAAAATTATCATGCTTATATTAAGGTACTTGTATGGATATAGGGGTAAGTGTAGCAGTGGTTACCAATTTGAGCAGCCTGCTGATCATGTAACATGGTTGTAACATGCATATGGAAAAGTTTAATGATGCAAGAATATAAGCATTAACAATGCTATAGAAAACCACTTGTACAGATACATATTTTAGTCTAGCAGTCGATAGGGTTTTAGTTTTTATCTGTACAAAGGCATAGTTCCGTATCATATGAATTATAACATCGTGCATACATCATAGGAGGGAGTCTGAGGTAGAGATGTACGTTATGTTACTATATCTTACAGGTAGTAGCAACAGGGGCAACATAGCCATGTTGTAGATGGGTTCATATGTTGTACAGAGCGATTATATATTCACTGTTTATGATGGGTAATAGTAAACTTAATTGGAGGATATAACTGCTGCCAACTGTGATTCCTGGAGGACCTGTACATTTGGAGTCTTCATATTTGCTGATGTTGAGGTGAAGGCATATTGTTTCTGAAGAATAGTACCTGTAGGCTTATTTATTACTACAAAAGGAGTAGCACCTCAAGCGCACCTGGATATATACTAAGTAAAACAATTAGCAAGAATTTCAAGAAAAAGGAACTACTCATTTAGATTTGTAATAAAACGAGCATGCACCTAAGCTCGAGCAGTGGCATCACTCAAAAGAAAAGAGAAGAAAAGGAAAGGAGAGGTAAATAGACAAAGTAACTTCTATTTGTGTGTTCAAGCAGATAAACAGTAGCGAGAAACTTAGTCCTGTAGAGAAGGCTTCAGAAGAAACAGTTCGTTTTACCTCTGAAGTAAGATCTGGAACGATCAAATGCATAGGACACTATTGGTAAAGATGGAGATCTGTGCATAAAACCAAAGGAGTTGCTGAACTAACTAAAGATAGAGGGGAAAAGAATTATATTGGGACAATCGAAATAACAAAGCTGATGTTCTGAGAATCTAACAAAGTTGATGTTCATTGCAGAAATGGAGCATGGTGCCATCACAATCTCCTGGATAATTGGTTTATGTAGGGCCAATTTAGAATTAGATCATTACGATTAAAGTCTAGGCCTTTTGGTTTTAACCAAACAACACAAGGATCAAGTAGTCTATTCACAAAGCAAGAGTCTTGATAGTTGATACATACCTGCATAGGCATGGAAGCCAGTGACAACAATAAAAAAAACTTTGTAGGCATGGTGATGCAACTTTCCATACAACGGGCGTAGAACTGGAATGTGCTACAAAGAGTCAACATTAGGTAGCATTTTACCGTCCTATAAATCAACAGGAATATTTTCCAAATACTGAGCTCTCGATAGCACTGTAACTCCATTCGCAAATGTATATATTTTTTAAAATACATTTACCTGCATATGAGAATGTGTGCGCTGGAAAGAGTAGTGGAGGTCTGCTCTGATGCTGTGAACTCCGAAGCCCAAATACTTCCTAA
The DNA here is from genome assembly GCA_018135685.1 of Themeda triandra. Taxonomy (NCBI): domain Eukaryota; kingdom Viridiplantae; phylum Streptophyta; class Magnoliopsida; order Poales; family Poaceae; genus Themeda; species Themeda triandra. Next base: position 1,531,566 of record JAENPR010000034.1, read on the forward strand.
ATACTGCAGCCTTATTCCAATGCATACGACTGAGGGTTTTCTTCCTGGAGGTTTTGACAACATGGTAATCAGAAGAAGTGTCGATACCAGAATATCAGTATGCTCTTTGGAGTTATAAAGTGCCACGCAAAAAAGTTAGCTTTGCACTGTCATGTGCAAGTGTATCACCTAGACACAAAAAGAAAATAAATCGCATAAAGTGCCGTTTGCTTCATTTTATTTAAGGTTCAGATAACCTGACAACAGTGATCTAGTTGGATCAGCTAACTATAAAGATATCAGAGGTTTAACAATAAACATTATTTCCCCTTAAACTGTAAAAAAAGCACGTATTTGACAACTCTAGATTAGGGTAGAGGAATAAGCCATTTCATGCAAACTTACTACTGTTTCCTGCTGTGGGGAAGGAAACTATTTGATTTCTGAACTGTGTGGACCATTGAAGTCCTGACCTGATAAATACAGTAAAGTATGAGGTCCACAATGCACATCAAGAAGCCAAAAAGAAGAACCAAAATAAATGAGAAAAAAGAATCAAAGGTACAGGGCATTTTATATGTACTATAGTTTTGGTTTCTATCAAATAAAAGTAGTGTTGCAATAAGGAAGGGCCATTTTCAGTATCAACTAAATAAGCCACTTCTAACAAATATCTGGGAATTAGAATGTGTACAAACAATTAAGCTATTAGGTTAAATAAGAGCAAACTGAAATGTACATGCTGACAATGAAAAACAGCCCAAAGGATTTTTACCTTTGGCGATTCATGAAGCAGCGGTAGGCTTTCACTCTGTAGTTAAAAGGTAGCATTAGAACCTCTAAAGAATATGATGAAAATGAAGTGTTCTAAGACACAGGAATACTATAACATTAGGAAAGGGCCATGTTAAAAGTACCTGCTGGAATGTGCTGAGTGAGGCAAGGATTGAACCACCTATCCAAACACTGTATTTTCTCTAAGGAGGCGCCACTGCCATTTTCATACTCCTCGGTCCAAGGGCAGTAATTTCCCTGCTCATCCTGTCAGCAATGGTAATGTGATCTTGATATGGAAAAAAATGGTCAAACATGACATCAGATTCATTCCAGATTATGTTAAATCAATACACGATCTTCCAGATATCACTGACTTTAAAATGATTTGCAGGGCAATTAACTCAAATATTTTTCCATTGTCTTACCAACTGAAGCAACATCATCAAGCTCCTTAATATGTAATATTGCGCCTTCACCTGGAGAAAACTCCTGAATATTTGGAGCACCACCAACAACTGGAATAGAACCTGTAGTGAAGGGCAAATGAAATATTAAATCATTGATTGAATTCTAGCTATATGGGGACAAACTGATGTCAATGAAAAATCAAAGGTTCATGCGAACTCTATGGAGACAGACTCAGTCAATGCTTAGGTGAGTTCTCTGTTTAGTACACATTCTAATTCCCAGATATTTGTTAGAAGTGGCTTATATGTGTGAGATGAGTTCTCTGTTTAGTACACATTCTAACTTCCATTGTCAGCATGTGACAGATTCAGTAGTAGCAGGCTACATACCTCATATGGGTCTCTAATAATGTCCACCCACAATCTATATGTGTCAAATGGGTTTGTCCTAAGAAAACGTAGAAGCCCAAAGAGATCATCAAGCTTGCGTTGTATTGGGGTTCCTGTGATACACCAACGGTGTTGAGCATTTAGCCTCAATGCCATTTCAGTCACAGAAGTCTTGCTTGACTCTACCATCTGAGCTTCATCCAAACAAAGCCGCCACCAGTGGATCCTTGTCAGGACAGTTGGAATGACAGGATATCTAAAGAGCGTAATGGTAGTTCAGCAGAGGTTCAAGCAAAGTTATTTAACTTATTAATAAACGGCATGTCTGGATGACAATGGGACTTGTCCAAAAAAAAAGGATGTTAGACATCAGTAGTAGGTTTAGCTCCCTCATTAATTTTGTTTTAATTGAAACAATTCTTTTACACATGCTTTTTAGGACAATTTATTGTACACATGCTAGCAAGAATATTATAGCTATTTATGCAGACAACACAAAAGGATGAATCATGCAACTACCTTTTCCTAAAATTTTGGAAGCAGATCTTCCTAGGGTTATATTTTCCAAATAACAACAGTAGTTTGAAGCAGTTTCAGCTCATTGATATCTTTGCAAGGCAGCAGCATGTATATGGGTTATTGTTCATATTAGCTTTCCTTGTCAAACAGCAACATTGTAAACCCCCACCCCCTGCATTCGCCTCAAACATGGAAAAAATTCCATGAGTTCCTGGTTCTGAGGAAATATATGTTTCCTATAGTTAATGAAGGGTTTGAATGGAATCAGTCTAACCTATCATGTCAACCTTCATTGTGAAAACTTAACATTACTTGCCTATTTTGAAATCTCAAGAAACGGCGATCACCATCATGACGGTCAAAATCATGTGATAGATCTTCTTTCAAGACATCATAGGTTGTCAAGACAACATCAGCAGTACTTATCTCGGTGATCTCAGGCCTTGTTTAGACAAAACAAATCATGCAGTACTTCAAAATCTCATGGAGTATTAAATGTAGATGAAATCTCAGTTTGATTTTTTGGATGGTCAAAATTTGGGCAGGATCCACTAGTTCGGAACTAAACAATTTTTTTTGGATGGCGGCAGGATCCAAGTTCCTTGCACCTTCATAAATGCAAACTTTCAGAGATTCTGGCCTTGTGTGTCTAGAGTAAAGAAACAGCTGTCAGTACTATCATTATGTGCATATAACTGTAGTTATACCATACGAAAGAGGCCAAAACACTCAAAAGGATAAAACAGGATAAGGCACTTGAAGCTTTATTCTTGGTATAGACTGCACTAAAGTCAACACATCTTATTCTCAAAAGCTTCCCATCATGGGCACCATTAACAAAGATCCATCAGAAGAATTTTTAACATTAAGTTGCAGAACTTTTATACACAAAATAGAAGCAGTGAAGAAGAGTTTGAGTGTTACACTGGCGTGCTGCACCGGCAGCTGCGACCCAGCGGGCAGACCGTGCGGCAAGGATTGCGAGAGGAGGGTGAGGGCGGTCACCTAAGGCGCCGGTCGGCGCCGTAGCCGAACCCTAACCCCTAACGCCTAACCCTAACCCTAACCCTAACCCTAACCCTAGAGCACACGGATACGGGCAAACGGAGAGAGAGAGGGAGAAGGTAGGGGCCACCTGCGCTGCCGAGACGCGCCGCCGGAGCCGAGGTGCCCGGCCCCGCCGCTCGCCGGCCATGCCGCCGCCACGCTGGTCCGGCCGGCCGCCGCGGGCCGCCGCGCGCGCCGTTGCGCCGGGCCGCGCTGGGCGCGCGCGTTGGGCCGTGCGGGCCGCGGGCGCCACCGCCCGCCCGGCCGGCCACGCGACCCGGGTGCGCTGGGCGCCGCCGTGTCCCGCCGCGGGGCGGGCGCCGCAGCCGCGCCGGCCCGCCCGGCCGTTCTATGCGCCGCCGCCGCGCCGTGGCCATGGCCGGGCCTCGCGGCCTGGCGCGCCGCCGCCGCCGCCGGGAGGGAGCGCCGGGAGGGAGGCGCGGCGCGAGCGGCGGAGGCGCGGGTCGAGCGGTGGAGCAGGAGAGAGGGGGAGGAAGAGATAAGGTTTTTTTTATGAAGCTGGAAGGAGGTAGAAGAAGCTAGAAGGAGAATCTAGAAGGAGAATTTAGAAGTCTGGTATATATTCGGTGGGATGGCTTCGGATGAGAAGCTGATGGAAGCTGAGCAGAAGTCAATTCTGATTAGAAGTTGGAGCAGGTAGAAGCCGATTCAGTAAGATCTAACCGTTAAAGATGAAATCTAATGGCTGTAATATTTTAGATGGCGTGTCTAGCTGCTCCTTTCTAGGGGCCATTCCTCTTTTTATCTTTAGAATAAGAGTGTAGCCGAGGACTTAAGATGTTCTTTTACTGAATAAAACATAAATTTTTTTAATTAAACATACAATAATAAGCATTGAAGTTTTAAATTAACACGTGTATCAAATAATACACCAACTACATCAAAAGTTGAAAGAGAAAATATATATTTTCATCTTATCACATAAAGGGATGAAATACGAATTTATAAACTTTAAGCTTATTTATGTTTCAAGTAAATACATATGGTTCTACAAAAATAATAATTCTAGAAACTATTACTTAGAAAACCACTAGAAATAAAAACGACAAATAAAAAAATTCTTATAAAAATCTAAAACATTTATCCATCAAATCACTAGACTGTAATCACATTCTATCGAGCAATTAATAAGCTTATTTTTTTTTTTTGGGGGGAGGGGGGGGGGGGGGATCATAGACTATAGCTAAAACCATCATATATAGTTTAGCAAATGCTTCGTGTAAATGTATATTGCAAGATACACATAGGTGCTATGCAAAGGAAAAAAAAACTATAAATATGGATGAGAACCCTTTGAGTGTCTCATTAAGAGGATGCCGTGCTTCGAACCTGGGCGAGTCAGAGTTCAACGCTCTAACCGGTTGCATTGTGAGAAGCTTGCGGCTATTTTAAAAAGAAAAGATATTTAATATAAGTAATGTTTAACTCAAAAGATTATAACCTGTGTGAGTCTGTGAGAGCACAGGTTGGTGAACTAGTTTAGCTAACTAGCCTTACCAGGCTTTTAACTTGCTTAGTAGCTTACGTAAGCAATTAGGCTATCAGCAATACTGCAAGGACGCGCCAATCGGTGCGTCTCGCTGTCATCGTTACACGGGGGTTCAATGCTTCCATCTCTGACATGATAATCACCAATCCGCTCTCCACCGTCGCTTCAATCGCCGAAATGCAGGCCCAAGTAGATTGTATCCGCGCTGAGGAACGGAAACACCCGAGGCGACACCGAGAGCCCACAGTCGAAGCCCATGAAGATGGCACGACCTCCAAGGTTGCGACGTCAACGGTTCATCGTCGTCTTCTCCGTGCCGAAGTTAACCCTGTACACCCTATACATCTTCCGATGACTGGAGCGACCGTCGTAGCCTCGGACGTGGCGTAGCATACGGTGCACGAGTCGGAGATGCTCGTCACCATTGTCCACCAGGTGCACAGAGTCTGTCATTGTCTTAAACGTAAATTAAACGACTTCGGCGGCTCGGCTCCGTCTGTCATCTCCGTCTCTGGCCATGTCCACCGTTACGAGGATGCCACCGGCTGTGACGCCGTAGAACCGACCACCGAAAAATACCGTAGACCTGATCACGTATGGCTTGGTGTCGAGCAGCAACCAGCGGTCGTCGCCGGGCCGGGCGATGGCCATTTTCCTGGCATATCTGGCGTAGAGGTAGACCGTGCTGTGATCCACGAGGCCCGGCACAGCACGGTGTGCCCTCCAGGACGCCCGTGGTCGGCGGGAGCTCGGCCGTCTGCCGCGTCAGCGGGTTCAGCAGGCGGACGGCGTCGGTCTGCTTGCATTGCAGAACGAGGAGACCGTCGGCGGCGGCCCCGAGCACGCCGTGGTCGCGGAGCTCCGGGACGTCCACCTGGACGCACTGGCCGGTTTCGGTGTTGAGGAACCGGCGGCGGATTCCGTGCGGGGCGGCGTAGGGCTCGAGGCTCTCGTAGTCGTCGCGGAGCATGATCCAGTGCCGCGGGTAGAGGCGCGGATCCTCGAGCACGCCGCGCGTGCGCGGGTCCGCGCAGCACCGCCGCCATGGCAGGCAGGTGGCGCGGAAGCGGACGTAGTCTGCCACGTCGTTGGCCAAGACGCGGTCCGCGATCAGGCCGGCCGGGCCCTCGTCGAGACCCGCCCAGTCCCTCCACCTGGAGCAGTGGGCGGTGCCGAACCTGACGGTACGCGACCGCTTGGCGCCCCAGGGCTGGCAGGCTGCAGCAGTTGGCTTCCCCATACGCCTAGCGGCGGCGGGCAGCGATCGGCGGCAGGTGTTTTTCTGTGGGCAGCAGATCGGCGGCGGGGAAAGAGAATTGGATGGATGGGCCACGAAAGATGGTGCTAGTGCTAGATAATAGAAATGGGCCGGTGGGTCATGGGCCCGGTGGACCGCTTTGGAGTTGACAGTGACTCTTTTTTTTTCTATATAACAACGTTCGGTCTTTCCTCTCGAAAAAAAAAAAACAATGATATGAACACCAAGAAGACGCTTTTGGCCCTTTCGTTGATCTGAGAACTGAGATTGATTGACTGGCTATATGGGTGCCCGTGTTGTCGTGTTGGGAGCTGGGCTTGTATACAGAATACAGGATGCTTTCTCCAATTCCGATCCGACTTGTATGAGGGAAAATAACCATTTTTTTTTTCGGAATTTCTACTAGTGCTGTACCGAAGTCACTCGGATAATTGGTGTCCCGGATTCTTGCCAACTTTCGAAGCAAACTAAACGCGGAGGCTGGAGCTGTGCACTGATTTACCCGATAGAGCAATTCGGGCAGGCACAACTGACCAACAACAAGGAACATAATTATTTTCGCAGCCATGCATAGCATGGCACTCACGGCAACATCATGTTGATGTTCATAGAGGCAGTGAGTCTCCTACTATTTAACTAGTTATTGGCGCGCGCCCATGCGCGCAGAGTGATGGCCACAGTTGTATCAATCACAAAATGAAATAACATTTGGCACAGAAGACTTCGGAGAGAGAAATGGTCAAATGAGCATTTGAAAACAAAACACAATGCAGGCATTAGATGGCTACACATTAGGAAAACATTACAATCTTAGGGGTTTGTTCAAATACTATCCAGTGTCTCAGACACAGTGGGAACAATCTCATCTGAAGGTTTAGTAGCTAGGCCAACAGAGCAGGGTAATTGCAAGATAATGCATAGAAGTGTGTCATCATGGAGTCTCGTGGAGGAAGGGTGTGCTTGGTGCAGAGGCAGGTTGTGGAAGGCTCAGCCGAGGCGCTAGCTTCGATCAGAGTCCAAGGTATAGCCAGATGAGTAGTCTGCAAATCGGAATTGTTAATTGAATTGTGTATCGTGTGGCTTAAGAAGACAGCTGGAGATATAATGTATTGCATACCTCGTGGCAAACTGAATGATAAAGTCAAAGCGGAATGGTGCAATGGATACATGAATGGTTCTATTTGTAAAGTTCTTTTGGATTGTAAGATGGACATCTGCAATAGTAGGATTGAGTGGCTTCACATCCAGATTATCGCATTCGAAAGGCGTGCTTCGGCTGCCTCCGTGGCAGCATTTGCCTGCAGCCTGCATAAGAGAAAGGCCCTGAAGCCGACGATTGGCCTACATTGGTTTAGGAGACATAATCAGGTAGGTTCAGTTGCAAATCAAAGCTAAGCACCTGTAAAATATGTTGTTATCCTAAATAAGAGCAGAATTAGTAAAGCCAAGATTGGTAATGTACTATAGCTGCCTTTACTTTTTGTAAAATATACAATGTGGTACTGATCTGTCAGGGATTTTCTTTGATAGGAAAAAACATACTACGCCTGGTATGCAGTTGTGTTGGTAAAGAGAGAGACGAAGGAGTGACATACCATCTGTGTGTTGCAGGCCTGTAGCTGAGGGTGGAGGCACTTGAAGCAAATGAACGTGACAAGATAAATCTGAAAGTCAATGATGTCTAATAGTTATATGTAAACACAATCAAATATATTGCTAGACCGCTAGATAATAGCTATCTCATTGGTTGGTTCAAATCAAATAATAGCAGTTAAATAGTTTTCTTAGAGTGTGTTTGGCACAGCTTGAGTAATAACTAAATGAACTCTGGTGAGGTGTTTTTTTTGGGCAGGCTCTTTTTTGAAGATAGCTTACGGTGAAGTTTCTGTTTTGTACTCTGAAAAAGGAATGGAGAGCTTAGCAATCTGACCTCACATTGCCCAGACGATCCATATGCATTCCTGGCCAGTGCTTCTTAACAGTGCCGAAGGCCATTGGGTGCTCAATCACATCCTGATAATCAGGCAGCTGTGTCAATCAATAACTGTGATACAAAATTCAACAGCTCCCTACCAAACATTGCTAGCAATTGTTTGTAAAATGAGGGCAAGATATCCATATGGTCGAATTTATCACAAAGGAACAGAACATAGTGACAGCTTGACAGGCAAATGGCGACTACTGGTTACTCAATACTCTCTGAAATTTCGATTTCCAGTCCTCTTTGTGCTTCATTTTAGCATCCTTTCCTATTTATTCATCAATGTATAAACAATCTAAGAGACCATTACATTCTACTTGTACTACTGGATATGTCAACACCAGAGAAAATATAGCACAAATAATCAGCTCAGAGCATGGCTACATTCTTCTTCGATGTACATGACTATAATCTTACAGCTTTGAAAGGGCTGAAAAGGACCTACCGGCTATCCACAATGTCAATCACAAATCCTACACCCACAGCCACACCATTAAAGAAACGATGCTCAAAACCAATTTATTCCTACAGGATAACATAAATAAAAGTCAGATGAGCACTTATCTTGCAAGGCGGAAAGCTAAAGCAGCAGAAAATTTAGAGGGAACTATAAATAAAATATAATGTCACTACTGGAAACTCGAATTGTTCCGTGGGTGTCGAATTTTCTGTGCGTTTTCCCAGAACTCACAGAAAAATTACAATTTTTCCGTGGGTTTCTATAGAAACCCGACGAAAAACACAAAAACCCACAGAAAAATTGCATGATTTTTCCGTGAGTGACGATACACACACGGAAAAAATGAACACTCACAGAAAAATTGACATTATTTCATCGGTGCTTCAAAAACTCACAGAAAAAATTATATGTACGCACGGAAAAATTACAATTGTTCCGTGGGTTACTATAAAACGCACGAAAAAAAGTAAACACACGGAAAAATATAACAAGCGGGCAAACGGGCTGAGCTGCAAACGGGCTGGAAATAGAACACGGAAATATGTTATTTTTGCTGGGCTGCAAACGGGCTGGACGTCCCATGGCCGTTCGATCGGATCGAACGACCCATGTCATCCCTCAGGCGGTCAAAGCTAGTTCAGGTGGCCTCCTCCAAACCCTAAATTGTATTCTCATCCCCTCCGTCTCCCTCACAAACAGCGGCGGCGCTCGCTCATCTTCAAGCGCGCATCGTAGCGGGGGCGGCGGCGCGGCGGCGACGAGCGCTCCCCGCGTCCATCCGCGTCGTCGAAGACCCTGCGGCGACCGGGACGAGCTCGCTTGCCGGCGCCGGCCACCGAGGGGACGCCTCAGCAGGGCCGTCGCCCCTCCCGTCGCGTCACATCCGGGCGCGGCCCCCCGGCGCGTCCCTACCGCCGCCAGCCACTGCTCCTCCCGGGCGCGTCCCTCCAGGATGCCGCCCGTCCGTGCGGGGCGCTCGGCCCGGCGTGCCGTTCCTCCTCTCAGAGTGCTGCCCCTGCCCGCCCTGCTGTCCGGATCTACATCTCCGAGCGCAACCTCCTTACCGTGGCCGAGGTATGCCCCTCTTCCAGCCGTGCAAGTCTTCGTTGGGCCCTTTGCTGGTGGAGAGCACCCAAGGCAACAGGTGTAATGGGAGTGAACCTTCGTGTATCACCTAGCTGATGCTTATGCAGCTGTCCTGTATCACACGTAGCTAATGGGAGTGAACCTAGCTAATTGTTGTTTCTAACTTCGATTCAGCAACTGCCGTCATTTACAATACGTAGAGGTACTGCTAAATTCAGTATTGCATATTGACAGTGTGATTGTTTGGTTTGCATGTTATAATAAGCCTGTAACCACCCTTAAAGTTGTCTACTGCATCATCGAAAGCATGATGGTTTCTGAAGCATTTAACCACCTGAAGTCCTGAACTTTGAAAGCATCTGCTTTTGTGTCGATTACAGGACATGGTTGATTATAGAAGTTTGGCTAGGGAGATTGAAGCCCGGTTAGAAGCAGTGTGATGCTTTGGCTGATCTATTTGCTATGGATGAATGGTGTCGGTTACTGAAACTAGTGGAAGAATAGAAAAAAGAGCGAGGCAGAACAGTCCAAATTCCGGTTCTCAACGATCTTTGGACTTTCCCTTCTCGATGGTGTCTATTCCCATCCATATGGGATGTGTATGCACAGGTAACGTTAATCTTTCTGCACCATATAGATAATATACATATATATAAATTATAAATATAAGCAGTGGTTGGTGGATCATGCCGCATGTGTAGATGGAAAGATATCCTACTATTTTGTTATGTGTGCATGTTCTTTGATGTTGTTGCCGATTGTCATGCTAAGGAATTCTCATTGAAACTACCTGCTCAGTTAAGTATCAGAATACTGTGTGGTTTGGATGGTTCAGAACCAATGCTCATGTCTTTCCCACTCTATTATAATGCAGAGCGTATGCACTTACGGCATTCAAACAATCATGGAGGCCAGTGATGGATGTAGCAGGGAGCGCCTCGTCTGTTTGTTCAATTGGCACTAATGAAGGATGTAGCTTTGCTAAGACTTGAACTGCGAGATGACATGGTAAGCTATCTTCCTCACATTTAGACTTCTGCTGATCTGGGTTCTAGAGGAGGATTAAGTTACTGTAGGCTGAGGCCCCTATATCTCTGTCATGTTTGTGTATATTGTTTATTTCAGAGGTTAACTAGGTTCACATCTGTTAATACTGTTTAGTTCAGATCTGCTGCAAGGTCTAGTACATAGATTGCATATTGCTGTTTATTTTAGAGATGGTTTTAGTTTGGAGAATATTAAAGTTCAGTGATTAATTATGATGCTATCTTTTTTACCTTGTGCAAGCCATGCTGCATGTGCTGTTGGCAGTCCAATTAACACTGATTCTTACTCATCCAATTTCTGCTGATTTTTTATGTGTTTCGTTTTTGCAGCACCACTAGAAAAAACAAGGATGGAGAACCTGACTGCAGCAATCAAAATTGATGATATTCCTTGAACGAAAGTTTAGTAGCAAACTGTAACTTTAGGGGAATGTTAATAGCCTGAGATCAATCTTCAGTTTGCTCTATCGACATAAATTTGTGGACTATATATTTTAATATGTTGTTGCTACTGTTTGAAAATATTTTTTTTTTGTGTGCTTATTTCTTATTTTTCTGTGAGTTATGCTAAACCCACAGAAAAATATTTTTTTCTGTGCGTTTATTTCTTTTTTCTGTGTGGATATCCACACAGAAAAATTGTTTCTAAATCTGGCGAACTTAATTTTTCTGTGTGTGTAAGGACCTACAGAAAAATTGTTTTCGACGGTGAACTCACAGAAAAATTCAGTTTTTCTGTCACTCTATTTCTGTGCGTTTCTGTGGGTATTTTTCCGTGGGTATACCGTCGAGAAAAAATATTTTTCTGTCGGTATTCGTATTTTTCTGTGGGTTTTCACACGCACAGAAGAAATCGAGTTTCCACATACAGCAACTGCAGCCATCCATCTAAAATGTGCTTCAAGATTTGCTCTGTTCAAGATTTGATCAAGAAGACGTATATTGGACAATTGTAGCAATTAGCAGATCACTTGGAACAAGCTGTACAATCTGATTTAGTTATATGTAAAACTACAGATCTAAGCCTGAATTAGAACCTTTCAAGAGTTTATTTATATATAGATTACTGAAGCTATCAACTTAGACATTTTTCTTTTGTTTTATAAGGGAGAGCCTAAGAGATGGAAAGATGCTGGGAGTGTATGGACCACATCACAGCAAAACTGAAGGAAAATCAGTATGCATAGTCCTCTAAAAAAATCCAAAAGCATCACCTGACAATTTTTTTGGACACCATTCAGATGGGAGTCATGGAGGGATTGACAGGCTCATCTTTTTTTTTTGAAACTGACAGGCTCATCTTCTAGCCTTGCCCCCAAGCTGCTAACACGCTGCTTCCCTTTGAAGAAGAATATGGTTTCCTATAGTAAAACAAAAAGGTGTGTTCACATGGTGATAAAATATAGGAGAATGATAATTCATAATAGATATGCCTTCCTATGTACCCATTTGAGCAAGGTCATTGGTAACAGCTATGGCAAAAATTGTTAGCCTTAGAATGCAAGCTTGTTCTAGAATGGCAAAAATTGTTAGCCTTAAAATTTTCCATCACTTGATCATGTTGTAGGAGCATCTGAGCATATACATGGAAAACTATAGAATGGACAAAAGTACAAGAAGGTCATCAATTTATAACTTTCCATAAGAACTGATTTGCCATGTTCTTTTCTCATCAGCTCATAGCTTTTCTCATCACATACTAAACAAAATTTGCCATGTTCTTTTCATCAATATGACTTGAATCTACCAATTCCACAAACAAAATTATAGATCAAATCAAAACCAATGCACAAGACATACATATAGGTGAAAGGGATAATGCCGATTTGCAACCATTGTGTTGGCTGTTCCCGCAGCACACAGGCCTCAACATGAACACTCTGCTGTCTGCCTGTCTTCGTCTTCTAATAACTCCATCGAAGAGGATTCAGCTCGGACCCCCAAAATCGAAGAGGATTCAACTCAAATCCCCCAATCCCCTAAAATCGAAGAGGACTCAACTCGAATCCCCCAAAATCGAGGAGGAAAAAGGGCAGAGGTGAGGAACACCATATCGTGCGCAGCAGGAAGAGAATGAGGGGAAGGAGCAGTATGGAGCCTCACCAGCATGTGCTCTCGTTGGCGCCTAAGCCCGCCTGTTGGGCGTGCTCGTGGCTATGGCCGCCTCCACGCAGGGCGCCGGCGCGTCGCAGCGACAGGATGCGGCCACGCTTGGAGGTGCCGCCACGCTGCCTGCTCGCCTGGTACCGCTGCGCCGCCATGCTGCGCCGCCGCGCTGCGTGCTCGTCCCGCACCGCTGCGGTGCCCTCACTTCGCGCCACCGCACCCGCTGGCTGCTCGCCAAATGTCGTCTCAGCTCCTCCACACGGCGTGCCCGCTGTTGTGGCCGCCGCCATGCCATCGCAGCGCCTCTGCAGGGCGTGACCGCGGCTGTGGCCGCCGGGCGCTGTGCCACCGCACCACCACGCCTGGGAGCCGCCGCCGCCATGACAAAAGGATGGAGAGGGAGGCCGGCATTGCATCGGCGCCGCACCGCCGCCCAAGGCGCCTGCCATACTCGCCGTAGTGAGAGGAAGACTGGATCTGGATGTGGAGTTGAGAGAGAAAACTAGGCTTCTGAAGAGAGAGGGAGGTAGTAGATATTTTTTCATCCAACCAATGCGAGGACGACAACAAGAGAGCACGCCGTACAGCTGCCGAGCAGCGGTTGGCCACCATTGGATTGCCATCCGACGCAGTAAAAAAAATTGCTGTCGTGGATATGGTGAGGCCGCAGCAGCCCTTGACGTTCTACTATCTTTAGATTTGGCAGCAGTGAGTCTCGTACAAGTAGCGGTACTGGTGCTAGTAGCAGTTGCAGTAGAGGTGGTTCAAAAGGTTGTAAAGGTCGTTTGTATATTTTTCCTTTATTCGTCTAATAAAAATAGACGACGAATCTTTCGTCGTCCCTTTCGAAATTTTTTTGACTATAATGGATCTTGTATATTTTTCTAAAGGTGCTGCTGCCAAATTATCTGTAAAATAATTCAGGTGATATGGTCTTAACTTTTGAGCATGATATTTCCTAAAACTGGGTGAGGATTACCAGGGACTACATGGGCATGTTTGGTTGCTAGGATTGCCAGGGATAGGATGCATGGAGGGCAAACCAATTTTATATGTGTTTGGTTTTGGGGTGATGAGTGAGCCTCTATATTAATTCTCATCGGATGCTCTAGAAAAAAATATATAAATGCTTACAGGTGTGTTTGGTTATGAGGATTACGAGGGACAAGATGCATGGGGGCAAACCAGTTTCATGTGTTTGGTTTTGAGGTAACGAGGGAGTCTCCACATTATTCTCACGTACCAGATGCTCCAGGAAATAATATAAATGCTTTAAATTCTTACAAAAAAATAGATCATTTATTTTACTTTGCTATTAACACCGTCAACATACCAAACTAACGGAAGGGCTAAATTCCAAAAGAAATTTTGACTTAGGGCTAGAAACCAAAGTTCAAATTCGGGCCAAGAAAGAGCAAGTTTGAATCGGCTTCCTCGTTTTTTTTTTTGAGACCCCAGTTTTATGAAACGGTAGCGATTATCAATCATTGTCAGCTCTGGCGTACTCGGCAGTGATTACATGTCTTTGTGCAACGTAGATCACGAGGCCAATAGCCGTGCACCAAGACAACTTAACATTCCCCTACTCGTGGCCACGTACGACAGCAGCTCATGCAGGGTAGGGTAGTGCTGCCATGGCTTTTCATCATCCCACCCCCACCCGCGCGCAGCTATCACGTTCAGATGATTGCGTTTGGTCAGCTGTTGGACAAGTATGTTGTCGCCTGCACTTTAACTCTGTGGGCACACTTTTTTTACGCACGGCGCCAATTATTAGTGCATTGGTCAGAATTTTTCTCGTGCACGCAGGAGATCGAGCATTGCATTGGTCAGATTATTTGCATCTCGATCGAGAGTGCAGTGAGGGCGACCAGCTCAACGCCGGCGCTGACCGCCGGCCGCACATACGCCGCAGTAGTCGCCGTGGTCGAGATCGATAGTAGTTTCCGTTTCGCGTACTACATGTTTTGAAAGAGACGAAGATTACCGCCAAATTGGTCCGGTTGGACTACGCAGTTCGTGTTTTCCCAACTGCTCTCTTGAATGAATCATAACGCTGACATTTTTCGAGAGGCATGCAGAAGATAAACGGAGACCGATCGACAGCTAGACCTAAGCAGTATCTAGCTAGCGTTCTCACCGGTTACCAGTTACCACCGGTGTCGCGAAAGGAACGGCTTTGACCTCTGATCGATAATTCTCCCTCGCGTCGAACGTTTTCTTGTCTCGTGCGGTGGCTGATGGCGGCGGCGGCGACGGCGCGGCATCATTGCTCGCTTGCTTGGTCAGAGACTCAGTCTCAACGCTGCGGCTCTATGTATTGTCTACAAGTCAAAGTGAGGCGGCGGCGGCGCAGATTCGTAGCACTAGATCTGCCTGACGCCGCCGGCGCCCATGATCTAGCTGCGTGCTGCTGGCTGGCCACGACGGGACGCGTTACCGGGAGTGGCACTTTGGCAGGGAAACAAGAATTGGAGCCGCACCATGCTATCATCACACTGGTCACATCCATTCGTGCGCGCAGGTTCTTGTTTTACTATATTTTTTTGGGCCCCCACGTGCGTCAATCAAGTATTGTAGAGTTTTGACTAATCTTAATGGGTTTTATGAGAGTTTTAAGGTCCTGTTTGGTTCCTCTAACTAAAACTAAAACTAAAGTGGACTAAAATATTCAGAATTTCTATCTATCTTCTAAAGATTTTCTATTTCTCACATCTTCCACTTTTCCTTTTCTTTTCTTTTCTGTTTTTTTTCTTTTTCATTTCTTTTTTCTGATTCTCTGTTTTTATATTTTTTGTAGTTGTTATATTCTTTTACTTTTTATTTCTTATTTTTTTAGTTTATTTCTGTCTTCATTTTCTGTTGTCGCAATTTTTTAATTTTTTTTATGTTCTATCATATTTTTAAGAATGATTTATCATGATAAGAAAAATATTTATAAATAATATTTTATCTAATATATCTATGTGAGATCTTGTTTTGTGTAACGAGTTCAACGGTGTAATCGAAATTTAATTTGGATGTTTAGTTTGATAGTTACAACTTTTTGTATTTTATTAAAAAGTGGAAGATAGTTAATAAGAAAATCTCCTAAAGATGTGTAGTCAATCCTAAAATATTTTAGTCCTTTTTTATTTTATCTTGTTAGTAAAGCTTTACTAAGGCCTATTTGATTCTTTTTAGTCCTTGGATTAAAGATTAGTCCTTGGGCTTTGATGGTAAAGTTTTCCTCAAGATTAGTCGTTGGTTTCAGATGTAAAAGGTAGTGCGAATTTGCTTGTAATCCAATGGTAGGACGGTCCAGTGGGACGCTACCCACCAGGGTTCAAATCCTGGTGCTCGCACCTTTTCCTGGCATTTTCTCAAGGATTTACCAGCGTTATGCATTAAGTGGTAAGTGACGTTCCCGTCGGCGACGAGGCGCCTGTGGTGACTTTGAGAATCTCCAGATCTGCCGGGTGCTCAGTCCTTCGAATGTGCTCATAGGGGTAAGGGTAGGATTTACCTACGTGTGTTCATAGGGGTGAGTGTGCGTGCATATTGTGAGCGTCTGCGTTGTACTGTGTAATCTTCAAAAAAAAGATGCTAAAAGGTAGTGAAAGAGAGAGGAGAGAAAAAAGAGTAAAAGCACTTCTAGCCCCTCTTTTCACCCACCTTGAGGAGCAAATATGTAAGAACCTTGATGAGCAAATCTTTGTTACTCCTAAGCTTGAGCCATTGACGTCATTAAGAAAATTCAATTGCAAGGGGAGGCATGATCCACTATGGCCTCTACATAGCTCCACCATCTCTGGTTTAGAGAAACAATACTACATTGCTTCATCAATCTATATACTCCATCCCTTCTAAATTGGAAGTCATTGTTTGTTGACCTATAATTTAGAGTGGATAGAGTATATTATTGTAGTTATTTGAAATGATATCATTTTGGGCTGGAAATTTGTGTGTCTACTAGTAAGAAATTTGAATTGACTTTTATTGTCTATTTCAGAATTTATATATTTATGAATCCATTATGCTGCTGTGTATCTTTTTAAGAGGAAGGAATGAGCATGGCCGCAACGACTGCATCAACCAAAGATGCACAAAACAGATTGATTAATTAATATGACAATTTTTTTAGTTTTGCTTTCTGATGCTTTTGGTGCTAGGCTACAACCTACCTTTCTTCATACACGAGGATACAGCTATAAAATGAGTATTCAGATGTGGATGTTCTTACATTACATCCGTAGATATGAACGGCTGCAAGTCCATATATGGATGGATGCTTACTCAATACCTTCAAACACCCCTTATAATTTAAAATTTGAAGTCTTATTACTTTAGTCTCTCTAGAAGTTTATTTAATTATAAAACTAGACCACATCATCAATTGTGAAGTGAGTGTACTCCTATAGCATAGGCGCTACATTTGTGGCTACCTACTCTTTCTTTCTTTTTCATGTGATGAGGCTATCACTATCCTTAAGTGGTGGTAGGCAATGTCCACAAGAGACTGATGACAAATATGTTTATAAGGGGTGAGTACATGTTTGTTCTTTATACGAGTGTCTATCAGAGTACAAATGAATTGTCCGCCTCTCTCCTATTCCATGTTAGGGGCGAATAGTGATTGAATTGTGCACTTCTCCCCATAAACTTACGTTTTGAGTTGAATTGGTTGGTGCATGCAATTTAATAGTATTAGATTGAGTGTTCATGTCTATACTATTTTGGGTTGAAGGTGCATCTTAACCTTTTGAGTTGAACCCATTGATGCATATGCAACTTAATAGTGTCGGGTTGATTGTCCATGTCTATACCGCTTTGGATTCAACTGGCTGGTGCATGCAACTCAATAGTGTTTGAATTGGCCATCTCTCCACCAATTTAACGGTTTGAGTTGAACTGATTGGTACATGCAAATTTAATAGTGTTAAGTTGAGTGTTCATGTCTATGTTGTTTTGTGTTTAACTGATTGGTGCATGCAACTCAACAGTGTCCATATCTACACTGTTTTCTCAAAAGAAAAATGAACTGCTCACCTCTTCTCTTCAAGTTAAGCTTTTAGGTCAAATTGATTGGTATCTACAACTCATAATTTTCATGTCTATACTTTGAAAAGGAAAAAGAAACAGTTCGCCATGAGACAAGCAAAGTGCCGGAGTCTTAATTAGTTGTTAATTAAGCTGAAACGTACAGTGCAAAGGCCAAGTCCCGTGCAAGACCAGATTAGTACACAGTACTGTATAATTGTTGATCCGATCGCTTCTTATCTGTTTCAGTTGGTAACAATATGAATAGACATTGCGAGGCAAACGAGTGGCTTATTGAAATGACTCTGCTCTGGGATTGAAACTTCGAAAGGGACGGTTGAACTGCATGAGAGACGCCGACGAATGCCCTGTAGTCTCGCCGGAATCGCTAGCACGCATGCCCTGTAGTCTTGCGCCGGCATCGCTAGCTAAGCTAGCTAGCTAGCGCCATCAGAGGCGAAGAGACAGGTCAAAATTGTTCCGTCACAGTGACTGGATCTGTGCAGGAGTTTGCGGAAGCGTTGATTGGGACAGCCCAACTGTGGTCAGATAGACCAAAGTATCGTCGAGGCTGATTGGACATTTGCTTGGCAGAAGGAGTACTTCGGTTAGGATCAGCATCGGCCTGGCCGGCCACAATCTATGCCACACACACGCACACAATGTATATTTATCTTTGATCATCGTATAGATGGTCAAACACCGCCAAACGCACCTATACGCATTGTTTGGACCAATTGTGCTGGTGTGGCCCGGCCCTGGCACTAGTCCCATTGGCGTAGGCCTCTACACTACTACAATGCCCTACAATCACCACCGGGTTCACACGCAGGTTGGTGATGGCGGGCAGTGAGAACCAAGCTTGTGTACCAATGATTTCAGCTGCCGAAAGTCCATCGGGAGTGCCTAGTGGGCAGATCCGGGCCGCCTTCCCGCTGGAAGATCGGCAAGCGCTGGTTGAGGGTCCATCATGCCATTGGGACACTAGGGTGTTTACCGTGCCACTGGGATCGGGATGGTTGCCGTGGGTGAGGGAGAAAGAGAACCATGAGAGAGAGTGAGGGAGAGAAACAAAGGCTAGGAGGGAGAGAAAGTGGGGGAGGGGGTAGTGGACTAGTGGGGCACTAGGGCTAGGGTTTGTGACTTTCTTGTATACTAGTGGCGATTTTCGTTGCCGGTTGTGTCTTGAACTGGCGGTGGAAATAGGAATGATTTTCACCGCTGGTTATTCAAGGACATCGTCCGATCGTGAAAAGCATTGTCACCGTACCGCTGATTCCATTACAAACCAGCGATGACAATGTACCACCACCCGTCTTAATAGAATGGATAATATAGTGCTGAAAGTACTTTCTATAGTGGTGCTAGTCGGGAAGTAGTGAGAGGATGGCTTGTTCCAAGACAAAGTGGGGAGGAAGCGCCACAACTTTAGTTGTAAGTACCGAGAGAGGTTGGAATGGAGAGAACACATATATGGTCAAGTGGATGTGTCGCCCACCGCCATCATGCTTCAGTCCAAGGTAAATGCATGGTTTCCTAGCCAACAGCTTGTAGGCCGACAGAGTTAGGCGGCCTAGGGATTAGTGACCTTAAGCTGGCTGGCTATACCGTTTAGGCAAAATGGCTTTGGCTCCAAAAGGTAGACTGTGACCACGCATGGAGTCAACTTCCCATCAGAACTGCGCCAGAGGTTATGGCATTCTTCAGGGCCTCGACTTTCACCATCATTGGCGACGGTTGTCAGGCGCTATTCTGGGAAGATAAGTGGATCAATAGAGAAGCCGCTCAAGAGATTGTGCCCTGTCTTTATCAGCTGGTGTCCAAACAAACGCGTCACTCCATGTCCGTCCATGACGGGCTCAATGATAGAGTTTGGACAAGGCACATCTCAGGTGGTATGTCTGCAGATGCGATGAATGAATACCTCTATCTGTGGAACTTACTGAGAGATGTCCAACTTAATGACCATCCTGACAGAACAGTGTGGCGTTGGACGCCAGATGGACAATACACAATCAGATCAGCTTATAAAATGCTCCACGCCGGATCCACGATATTTCAGGGTCACAAGCTCATATGGAAAACATGGGCGCCTTTGAAAATTAAAATCTTCTTGTGGTTGGCCTTCAGCCGCATACATTGGACAGGTGATCGCAGGCTACGCCACAAACTCGAAGCGCGCGAGGAGTGCTATCTATGTGATTAGGGAAGAGAGATCGTACCATTGACCACATCCTTGCTGAGTGCCCAGTCACCAGGTAGATATGGTTCCATATTCTATCGGCCATCGGACTACATTGCCCGCCGCCTCCAGTTGTTTCTTCGCTGCGCTGGTGGAGACGCCTTCGATTTCTTTTCACCGGCGAAAAGCGCAAAGGACTTGACTCACTTTTTGTGCCTTCGATGCTTTAGGGAGTCCACTTCCTCGATCATCGACATCCTTCAGGTCGTCCGGGCGGAAGCTGACAGATGGATTGAAGCCGGAGCAAGCGGGTTTCGAGCTTTGGCTCAACCATGATGTCGGGTACCTAGATTAGGGGGTCTCAAATCTAGGGGATTAGGAGTAAGCAAACCCTGTGTTGCTCTCCCTTAAGCCCCAAGGATCAAAGGGAGTCCCTATTCACTTCCTCACGTTACGCTGGGCCGGCCCACGATCAGGCCCACGACCAGGACAATTAGACCAACTGCCTCGAGACATCGCCGCTCACCCGCTCGAGTCAGTGACGGAAACCCCTCGAGCGAACGACCGCTCGAGATCGATACGGAAACTCCTCGAGCGAACGACCGCTCGAGCCAGCCTCTCGAGACCACTTTTCCTGGACGCTCACGTGGCTACAGGGCTCAAAACAGTGGAAAGTACACCTGCCCCGCCTAACCACATGGCAACAGTGTGGGAAATAGTGAGGAGTACACCGGTCGCTTCTCCTATTTCACCGCCCACGCCCGGGATTCGGGCGTGTCGGGCGGTACTATTACACCATGCCGCGTACGGCACCCCCTCAGAAACGTTTAAGTCAGCTCTCCGTACCGCTAAAACCCGTCGATCAATCCCATCACTCGTGCTGCCTACTCCTCGAGGCGATCATTACCCACTCGAGGAATGATGGCCGACGCGACCCAAACATGGCGCAGGCAATGACCCGTCCATCCCGCCTCGACAACCATACGATGGGATTCCTGGGGACACACGCTCGCCCACACCCACGCCATACCTCGACACGCCGCCCCACCCGGGAAGGACGAGCAGTCATCATCGCCCACGTTGCTACTGTGCTCGAACCGGGCGGAAGCATGAATCCACAGGCTCGAACCGGACCAAAGGGAGCGTCTACAGTCTCGACGACTCGACATGACGCCCATACCTCGACGTCACGCCCACGACTGCCCTAACTACAGTGTAGCCCTGAGCCTCCCCTTGGCCTATAAAAGGGGGCGCCAGGGCATAGCATAGGGCACGTTATGACACGCTCACAACACACTCCCACTCATGCTAAGTCCCAGGACTCGCTTGTATTCACCCCTGTACAAGCACTTCGGTGCAAGATAATACAAGTTCTCCTCCTCTGCTGGACGTAGGGCATTCATTGCCTGAACCAGGGTAAATCGATTGTGTCCTTCTTGCATCACCATCCGGATTAGGGAGCACGCTTGGTGTGATACCCCCCGGGGTATGAAACACCGACAGTTGGCGCGCCAGGTAGGGGTACTGCGTGTTTCACTCGATTTCCCACCATTTTTCCAGATGGCCTCATCCACTTCGTCGCTCCCGTTCGCCACGGTGATCTGGTTCGAGAGCCTGGAGTTCGTGTCGCTCGGTACGGGCTATGACATGGCTCTGCTCTCGATCGGAGAACCAAGCGGGGGACACGCTTCACCACCACGCTCTGGTGGAGTAGCGTGCCGGTCATGTCACCACGGCTCACCGCCAAGGCGTAGGCGCCACCGGCACCAGCTTCATCGCTGCCCACACAGGGCCCCGAGCACGACGCTTGCGCGCCGCTCCCATCAAACGCCATGGTACACCCTCACGGGGCACCGAGCGCGAGACAGGGAGTAGCTCGCGGGCAGGTAGCACTCAACGCGGACCCTGACTTCACGTTCGCCATGCACTCGCCGAGGGAGCCCGGCGCGGCACCACGAGTGCGCGCACGCCCAACGTCGCCCAACTACTTGCCACACGGACTCTACCGAGCTCGCCGTAGGCTTCCGTTTGGGCTAACCAATGCCGCCACCACGTACGCCAACGAGATCCAGTCCACAATGGGGTCGCAAGAGGAGAGCCCTGGCCCCCTCCTGCGCGCCGCCATGAACTTGGAAATCGTATGGCCAGCGTCGGTGGACCGCGGATTTGATAGAGTGCCTGGTCCACGGCATAACACCACGGTCGGAAACATGCGCCGCTGGGTCGAGGAGCAGAGCACTGGAAGGCCCTGGACGCCGTCCGGCGCTGACCCGGACTCCGACAACTCAGAGTCAGGGTTGAAAGTCCCTAGTTTGGTTTTGGCTAATTGATGAAACCTAGGACTAACCTTGTTTATCTAAGTGGTTGATTTAGAGAAAGGTTGTCCACATGATGAGCTTAATGCATATGAAGCATGACACGTGTCATGTGATCAAAGATGAAGATCAAGACGATGCTTGGCTCCATGGACCGGTGTTGAAGGTGAAGGGCTAGTCGAGGCTTCGGAGTGAAGGACCATGCGATGGTGAAGCTCGGGCAAGACTAGACGCCGATGGACCGATGCATGGTGAAGGGCAAGTGAAGTCGAGGTCGATGGATCGAGACGGTCACATGATGGTGTGAAGTGTTCATATCATTTGGAGGAACAAAATGGGCTCAAGGCAAAGGTATAACCGATAGGGCCATTTTGTTTTGCACTCAAGACACCATAGAGGGTGTGAGTGGTTTAGGTTCGATAGCCGCACTATTAAGAGGGGAAGTCTTATCGGCTATTCGACGCACGGGTGCCACTAGGTGAATTCTTGAAGTGCATTGCATGTAGGGCCTAGTGAGCTAACCTAACCTTTGGGAAATGTTTGTGAAAAGCTAACACACAAGCACATGGAGATGTACACTTGGTGGTGTTGGCACATTTAAAAGGTGGCATTTGGACGCGCTGTGGTTTGCGGTGGTAGAGATGGGTTTGGGTCCCTCTCTTCCTCCCGCCGAGCCTGTGAGGCGGGATTCGGCGCTTTCGGGAAAATGGATGCATATTTTTCTATTGCGCTGGATGCGAAATTTGGTTGAAATCATTCTATCTCTGTTGATCAAGTTGGTATACTTGTTGGATAGCATGTTGGAGAAGTTGGTGTCACGACACGGCGACGAAAAAGACGGAGGCCGCGCCGGCGCAGGCGCGGACGTCGGGCGGACGATGTCCGGCGGGCGCGGCGGACGCCGACCGCAGTTTCGGTTTCGGCCGTTCGGCCGGGGCGTCGGACGCGCGGCGGACGCAGAGCGGTGCGTGCTGCGTCCGGCGCCGGCGCTCGGCGGAGCGGCGCGGGTTCGGTGGCTCGAAGGCGGCGGGACGCGGAGTGCCGCGTCCGGCGCACGCCGGACTCGAACGAAAGTTCCGTAGCGCGGCGTTGCGGCGGACGCGGGCGCGGACGCGCAACGGCGAGCGCCGGGCCGCGCCGGACGCCGACGTGGCGGCACGTGGTTGGCCGCGGCACCAACGGTCGTCAGGGCGCGCGCGGGCCGAGGCGCCGGACGCGTCCGGCGGCTGCGGCGGACGCGTCCGGCGCGGTGAATTTGCGCCCGAGGGGGTAACGGCTAGTTTGAAGTGTTGGGTCTATAAATAGATGGGAGGCCGGGCTTGGCTCCTCTCTTGGCTCTCCCAACTCATTCATTCATCCTTTGAGCTGAAGAAACACTCTCCCTCTCATCTCTCTTGCTTGATTGTGAATCCAAAGTGAGATTGAGAGATCACCTAGTGCATTGCATTGCTTGAGGGCATCTAGTGGCACTTGTGGGTGGTTTCGCCGGTGGATTTCTTGTTACTCTTGGAGAGTACCGCTCCTAGCCGGCTTGGAGATTGTTGGAGGCGTTGGCAAGAGAAGGTGATTGTTCTTGGCCACGGTTGCTTGTGAGAGGTTTGAGCTCACCTCGTGGGGATCACGAAGAGCATCCTAGTGGATTGCGCGTGTCGTTGAGTACCTCGCTTGAGAGTGGGTCTTGCGGTGCCTTGCGGGGCGAGCCTTGAGGGGCTAGTGACTTGATGGTCACACCGAAGAACCATCTAGGTGTTGGTCGACACAACCAGTGACGTAGCTTGGCGGTGCCCAAGTGAACACCGGGTGAACAAAAACAATTGTGTTCATCCTTGTCTCCGGTGATTGGTTGTCATCGATTGTGTGTTGCCGATTGTGATCGATTGCTCATTCTCTTGGTGATTGGCAACCTCGACTCGACGCGTCGGTATAACAAGTCTCATCCTCTCTTGTATTACTTTGATTACATTCTTGCAAAGTAGAATTGCTTGCGTGGTCGGTCGGGAACCACATCTTGTGTAGACTAAATCCCGTGGGTAGAATTGCTTGTGTGGTCGGTCGGGAACCACTTCTTGTGTAGACTAAATCCCGTGGGTAGAACTCTTGATCACTAGTGGTAGCTTTTGTGTGTACTAGTGATCACCTACTAGAATTGCTTGGATAGGAGGCTTGCAACATCTAGTAGGTTAAGCAAAACTTGCTTTCCGCCGTTTGTGTATCTAACAAAGTTTGCTTAGTGAGTTTGTAGAAATTTTTATAGGCTATTCACCCCCCCTCTAGCCATCTAGGACCTTACAAGTGGTATCGGAGCCGAGGTCACCGTTTTAGTGCAAGGCTTAACATCCTACGGTGTTAAGATGGCTCAAATTGTGTTCAACCATGTTGGGGGCAAACCGCCTATGTTTGATGGAGTTAGCTCATTTGACCATTGGAGGAGAAAGATGATCATGTATCTCGGTTCGATACAAGAGAGAGTGTTGCAAGTTACATTGCATGACTATGCCATACTTGATAATGATCATCTCACCGATGAAGACAAAGCCAACATCACATGCAATAGAATGGCTCTCAACACCCTATACAATGGCATTGATACAAAGGTGTTTGAGGGAATCAAGGATTTGGAGCTTGCAAGTGAAGTGTGGACTAGGTTGGGTGAGACCTATGAGGGCACCAAGGTTGTGAAGAGTGCCAAGCTATATGGACTCAAGAGTGAGTTCGAGAACTTCAAGAAGAAGGAGGATGAAACAATTATTGAAATGTTTCATCGTCTACAAGTGATTGTGAATGATCTCAAGAGTTTGGGGCACAAGACAAAAGATGAAGACTTTTGTCACAAGTTCTTGATTTGCTTGCCGAAGAGCTTCAAGATGTTGAAGCTAATGCTACAAAGAGATGGGCTTGAGAATAAGAAGCCAAATGATTTGCTTGGTGAAGTCTTGACATATGACAAGTTTGATCAAGATGATGAGAAGGTGGAGGAAGAGAAGAAGAAGAAGACCGTGGCATTCCAAGCCACATCCTCCAAGGGCAAAGCACCAATCTTTGATGAAGAAGAAAACAATGAGGAAGATTGTGACTTTGAGATTGATGATGAGGCACTTGCTCTTGTAGTGAAGAAGATGGGACACATGTTCATCAAGAGAAGAGGCTTCAAGAGGAACAACTTCAAGAAGCAAGAGCAACCAAGAAAGTGCTTCAATTGTGATAGCACCGAGCATCTACAAGCCGAATGCCCATATGAGAAGAAGAAGAACCACAACAAGGGCAAGTTTGAGAAGAAGAAGCATGAGGCCAAGATGACACTCAAGAAGGGCAAGAATGGTGCATTTGTGGTCACTTGGGAGAGTGACAATGATGATGAAGATGAGGATTCAAGCAACAAGGCTATGGCTTCCATCGCCATCAACAAGAAGTCTTCATTATTCTCTACATCACCATCATGCTTCATGGCCAAGGAAACAAAGGTACAATATGATGATAGTGATGATGATAGTGAGATGGAATATGCTCACGATGTTGATAATGTTGATGATGATGATGATGAACCGACTAAGGATCAATTATATGACTTGATGCAAGAAACTAGAGATATAGCTATTGCCAAGGAAAAGGAGTGCAAGAAGCTTTCAATGAAAGTAGAAATACTTGAGAAAGCCCTAGGTGAGCTTATGACCACTCATGAGTGCCTAGTGGTAGACCATGAGAAACTTGGTGATGCTCACTCTAAGCTTGAAAAGGCTCACTCACTTCTACTTGAGCAACAAGCAAAGAAAGTGGTGGTTGCATCATGTGATATAGGCCTTACTTGTGACATCATTGATGAGTCATTTTATCAACCTATCATCATGACAAATGCTAACCCTTCTTGTAGCACATCATCCACCACCACCACCGACTCTATCTCCACTACTAGTGACGGCTTCACTTGTGATGCTACACTAATGGTAGAGAATGAGACCCTCAAGAAGGAGGTGGATGAGCTCACTCATGCCTTAGGCAAAGCCTATGGTGGTGAGGCCCGCTTGCTAAAGTGCTTGGGTAGCCAAAGTTTCTCTCTTAACAAAGAGGGATTGGGCTATAACCCCAAGAAGGGCAAGTCGGCCTTTGCAACTCCAAAGCCTAGCTTTGTGAAGAGCAATGGTCGGTTTTGCTATAGATGCAAGCAAGTTGGGCACCTAGAGCAAAATTGCAACAAGAAGCAACAAAACAAGAAACTTGACAATGCTATACCTTTTGATTCTTGTTATGTGCTTACCAAGGGTGTGAAAGGTGTACAAGCTAAGTTTGTTGGTACACCCATTGTTGGCCCAAAGAAGAAGGCAATTTGGGTACCAAAGAGCTTAGTCACTAACCTACAAGGACCCAAGCAAAAATGGGTACCTAAGCTTCATTGATTTGCTTGTAGGTGAATTATAAAGCCGGAGGAAGGCATTGGATTATTGATAGTGGGTGTTCTCAACACATGACCGGCACATCAAGAATGTTTGATTCAATTGAGAAGAATGATAGTGGCATTGAGTCAATTACTTTTGGCAATAACAAGAAAGGCAAGGTTGTTGGTTTGGGCAAGATTGCAATATCAAATGACATGAGTATCTCCAATGTGATGCTAGTTGAAAGCTTGGATTTCAATCTTCTCTCGGTGGCACAAATTTGTGATCGAGGCTACAAGTGTATCTTTAGGGCAAATGATGTTGAGGTAGTTTCTCTTGATGGTTCCAACTTGGTGTTCAAAGGCTTTAGATATGAGAATCTCTATCTTGTTGATTTCAACACTAGTGAAGCTTCCTTGACAACATGTTTGATATCAAAATCAAGTTTGGGTTGGCTTTGGCATAGAAGGCTTGGACATGTTGGCATGAAACAATTGAAGAAGCTCACACAACACAATCTTGTTGAAGG
Source organism: Themeda triandra (assembly GCA_018135685.1). Lineage (NCBI taxonomy): Eukaryota > Viridiplantae > Streptophyta > Magnoliopsida > Poales > Poaceae > Themeda > Themeda triandra. Next base: position 1,558,547 of record JAENPR010000034.1, read on the forward strand.
CTTGAAAGATGTTGTATTTGAGAAGGACAAGTTGTGTAGTGCATGTCAAGCCGGGAAGCAAGTTGGAAACTCACATCCAAAGAAGAGCATAATGAGCACATGCAAGGCATTTGAGTTGTTGCACATGGATCTATTTGGCCCAACTACATACACAAGTATTGGTGGCAACAAGTATGGATTTGTCATAGTGGATGACTTCACAAGATTCACATGGGTATTCTTTCTTAGTGACAAGAGTGAAGTGTATGACACCTTCAAGACCTTTCTCACTAGAGTTCACAATGAGTTTGACATGAGAATCAAGAAAGTGAGAAGTGACAATGGGAGTGAGTTCAAAAATACAAGAATGGAAGAATTGTGTGATCACTATGGCATTGGTCATCCATTCTCGGCCAAATACACTCCACAATCAAATGGCCTAGTTGAGAGGAAGAATAGAACATTGCTTGATATGGCTAGATCAATGCTTCATGAGTACAATGTTAGTCAATCATTTTGGGATGAAGCAATCAACACGGCATGTTACTACATCAATAGGCTCTATTGTCATACTTTGCTAGAGAAGACCCCATATGAGTTACTTCATGGAAGAAAGCCCAATATTGGTTATTTTAGAGTGTTTGGTTGTAAATGCTACATCTTGAGAAAGGGCACTAGATTGGGGAAGTTTGAAAAGAGATGTGATGAAGGGTTCCTACTCGGTTATTCAACTACAAGCAAGGCTTATAGAGTTTGGAACAATTCAAGTGGCATTAGAGAGGAAGTCCATGATGTGCAATTTGATGAAACCGATGGGTCACAAGATGAAGATGAGAATCTAGAAGATGTTGGTGGAACTCAATTGGTTGAGGCAATGAAGAACATGGACATTGGGGACATTAGAGCAAAGCAAGTGGTTGATGTGCAAGATGATAAAGATGAAGTGCTCAATTCTCCATTGAGGCAAGCTAGCAATGCTCAAGTGCAAGATCATGGTGCTAGATCGTCAAATGAAGATAAGTCAAGTGATCAATCAAGCTCAAGCAATCAAGTGCAAGTGCTACAACCACAACATGTTGCAAGAGATCACCCAATTGATAGTGTTATTGGTGATATTAGAAGTGGTGTACAAACAAGATCAAGAGTGGCTATGATTTGTGAGTATACATCTTTTGTGTCAACCAAAGAGCCAAAGAAAATTGAGGAAGCCTTGGATGATGCCGATTGGATCATGGCAATGCAAGAAGAGCTCAACAACTTCACAAGAAATGATGTGTGGGAGTTAGTTGAGAGGCCGGAGGATCACAATGTCATTGGAACCAAATGGGTCTTCAAGAACAAGCAAGATCAAGATGGTCTTTGTGATTAGAAACAAAGCAAGACTAGTTGCACAAAGCTATACTCAAGTTGAAGGTCTTGACTATGATGAAACATATGCTCCCGTGGCAAGATTGGAGGCAATAAGGATTCTATTGTCTTATGCATGTGCCCACAACATCAAGTTATATCAAATGGATGTCAAGAGTGCATTTCTCAATGGGATCATCAATGAGCTAGTATATGTTGAGCAACCTCCCGGTTTTGAAGATGAGAAGAAGCCCAACCATGTGTACAAGTTGAAGAAAGCTTTGTATGGCTTGAAGCAAGCACCTAGAGCATGGTATGAGAGATTGAAGACTTTTCTTCACTCCAAGGGGTTCATTATGGACAAGGTTGATACTACTCTATTCACCAAGAAGATTGGTAATGATCTCTTCATTGTGCAAATCTATGTTGATGATATCATCTTTGGATCAACCAATCAAGCATATTGTGAAGAATTTGGTGAAATGATGGCAAAAGAGTTTGAGATGTCCATGATTGGTGAACTTAGCTATTTCCTTGGTCTTCAAGTCAAGCAATTGAAGAATGGGACATTTGTGAGTCAAGGGAAATACATAAGGGACATGTTGAAAAAGTTTGGAATGCAAGATGCAAAGCCAATCTCAACTCCAATGGGCACAAATGGGAATCTTGATAGTGATCATGATGGCAATATGGTGAATCAAAAGGATTATCGGTCATTGATTGGAAGCCTACTCTATGTCACCGCATCAAGGCCGGATGTCATGTTTAGTGTTTGCATGTGTGCTAGATATCAAGCCTCACCTAGAGAGAGTCATCTCACGGCCGCAAAGAGAATATTGAGGTACTTGAAGCAAACAAGAGATGTTGGATTGTGGTATCCTAAGGGGTAAAAATTTGGATTGATTGGATATTCGGACTCCGACTATGGTGGTTGCAAGATCAATAGAAAGAGCACAAGTGGTACATGTCAACTTCTTGGAAGATCACTTGTGTCATGGTCCTCAAAGAAACAAAATAGTGTGGCAATCTCTACCGCCGAAGCCGAATATGTTAGTGCGGGGAGTTGTTGTGCACAATTGCTTTGGATGAAGTCAACTTTGAAGGATTATGGCATCAACTTCAAGAATGTGCCATTGTTTTGTGACAATGAAAGTGCAATCAAGATGACACAAAACCCGGTTCAACATGGAAGAACAAAGCACATTGACATAAGGCATCACTTCATAAGAGATCATCAACAAAAGGGTGACATTTCCATTGAAAGTGTGGGCACCGATGATCAACTTGCCGACATCCTCACCAAGCCACTTGATGAAAGAAGGTTTTGCAAGCTAAGGAATGAATTGAATATTCTTGACTTCTCAAACATGTGTTGAATGCACCCACCACTACTTGACATGCCTCTCCTTCGACTAAGCAAGGTACCATTGGTTGACATGTCATTCATGCTTAGGACTATACTTGTGGTAGCACATGTAGACATACAAGGTGCATTTGGAGCATTCATGATAAATCAAATGTGTTTGATGTATATATGTTTACCACTATTGCTTCTATGCTTTGCTTGATCTAGTGGTGACATATGACATGTTTGTGGGCTTGCAATCCTAGTGTTGAATCTAGAATATTTGCTACAAGTGTTTAATTCAACATAGGCAAGATAACCCTTGTCATGAGGTGTGAAGAAGCTTGTCTTTGGTTCAAACCGAATTAAATGTCTTTGGCAAGTGGTCTAGATTGAACCAAATTTGACTAAAGTTTTGTTTACTCCATCAAAGTCCTTTTCTCTCCATAATTTGATTCCATTTTTGGGCAATTGTTGACAAAGGGGGAGAGAAAAAGATGATTGAACATGATAAAGGGGTAAATAAAATTTTGATGCACACAAGAAGGGGAGCAAGCTCATGAACAAAGTTGTTGCATTTGTTTGTGCATTCTCATATGACTTGCTCATGGCACCTAGTTTTAAAGTTTTATACAAGTAGTGTCTCCTTGCTTGTGTGGTGCAATGCTAGTATAGAACTTGATTGATGAAATGATCTACTAGCATGCATAGGTTGTAACTAGACTCCCTTGCTTTACAAGTGGTTCAAGAACTTTGCTTATAATGTTGATCTCACGGGGTTCTTGAGTTTTTGATGGATGTCTAGTTACTTCATGGTGCTAAGGATGGTGTAAATTGCAACTCCGATTGATATCACGCTTCAAAGGTCCATTTCTTACACCTTAGCATCATTTTGGTAGAATTACTCTCCCCACAATCTTATCCATGCATATGTGCAAAGCTTCAAATCCAAACTCTATGCACATATGTAGGGGCGCAATACTACCAAAACCAAACTTGCTATAGTTGTCCAAATTTCTCTTGTGAGCTTAATGATTGGACAAGTATGACAAGTTCAAAATCTTTATTATAAAATCATCTTTGTTGAGGTTGTCATCAATTACCAAAAAGGGGAGATTGAAAGTCCCTAGTTTGGTTTTGGCTAATTGATGAAACCTAGGACTAACCTTGTTTATCTAAGTGGTTGATTTAGATAAAGGTTGTCCACATGATGAGCTTAATGCATATGAAGCATGACACGTGTCATGTGATCAAAGATGAAGATCAAGACGATGCTTGGCTCCATGGACCGGTGTTGAAGGTGAAGGGCTAGTCGAGGCTTCGGAGTGAAGGACCATGCGATGGTGAAGCTCGGGCAAGACTAGACGCCGATGGACCGATGCACGGTGAAGGGCAAGTGAAGTCGAGGTCGATGGATCGAGACGGTCACATGATGGTGTGAAGTGTTCATATCATTTGGAGGAACAAAATGGGCTCAAGGCAAAGGTATAACCGATAGGGCCATTTTGTTTTGCACTCAAGACACCATAGAGGGTGTGAGTGGTTTAGGTTCGATAGCCGCACTATTAAGAGGGGAAGTCTTATTGGCTATTCGACGCACGGGTGCCACTAGGTGAATTCTTGAAGTGCATTGCATGTAGGGCCTAGTGAGCTAACCTAACACACAAGCACATGGAGATGTACACTTGGTGGTGTTGGCACATTTAAAAGGTGGCATTTGGACGCGCTGTGGTTTGCAGGGTAGAGATGGGTTTGGGTCCCTCTCTTCCTCCCGCCGAGCCTGTGAGGCGGGATTCGGCGCTTTCGGGAAAATGGATGCATATTTTTCTATTGCGCTGGATGCGAAATTTGGTTGAAATCATTCTATCTCTGTTGATCAAGTTGGTATACTTGTTGGATAGCATGTTGGAGAAGTTGGTGTCACGACACGGCGACAAAAAGATGGAGGCTGCGCCGCGTAGGCGCCGAACGCCGGGCGGACGCGTCCGGCGGGCGGCGGACGCCGACCGAAAGTTCGGTTTTCGGCCGTTCGGCCGGGCGGGCCGGACGCGGGCCGGACGCGCGCGGCGGACGCAGAGCGGTTACTGTGCTGCGTCCGGCGCGTGTTGCGGCTCGGCGCGGAGCGGGCCGACGACGAAGGCGGCGGATGCGCGGGTGCCGCGTCCGGCGCACGCCGGACTCGAAACGAAAGTTCCAGTGCGGCATTGCGAGCGGACGCGGGCGCGGACGCGCAACGGCGAGCGCCGGACGCGCGCCGGACGCCGACGTGGCGGCACGTGGTTGGCTCGCGGCGCCAACGGTCGTCGGGCGGCGCGCGGGCGCGCCGGACGCGTCGTCGGCCGCGTTGAATTTGCGCCCCGAGGGGTAACGGCTAGTTTGAAGTGTTGGGTCTATAAATAGATGGGAGGCCAGGCTTGGCTCCCTCTCTTGGCTCTCCCAACTCATTCATTCATCCTTTGAGCTGAAGAAACACTCTCCCTCTCATCTCTCTTGCTTGATTGTGAATCCAAAGTGAGATTGAGAGATCACCTAGTGCATTGCATTGCTTGAGGGCATCTAGTGGTACTTGTGGGTGGTTTCGCCGGTGGATTTCTTGTTACTCTTGGAGAGTACCGCTCCTAGCCGGCTTGGAGATTGTTGGAGGCGTTGGCAAGAGAAGGTGATTGTTCTTGGCCACCTCCGGTGCTTGTGAGAGGTTTGAGCTCACCTCGTGGGGATCACGAAGAGCATCCTAGTGGATTGCGCGTGTCGTTGAGTACCTCGCTTGAGAGTGGGTCTTGCGGTGCCTTGCGGGGCGAGCCTTGAGGGGCTAGTGACTTGAGGGTCACACCGAAGAACCATCTAGGTGTTGGTCGACACAACCGGTGACGTAGCTTGGCGGTGCCCAAGTGAACACCGGGTGAACAAAAACAATTGTGTTCATCCTTTGTCTCCCGGTGATTGGTTGTCATCGATTGTGTGTTGCCGATTGTGATCGATTGCTCGTTCTCTTGGTGATTGGCAACCTCGACTCGACGCGTCGGTATAACAAGTCTCATCCTCTCTTGTATTACTTTGATTACATTCTTGCAAAGTAGAATTGCTTGCATGGTCGGTCGGGAACCACATCTTGTGTAGACTAAATCCCGTGGGTAGAATTGCTTGTGTGGTCGGTCGGGAACCACTTCTTGTGTAGACTAAATCCCGTGGGTAGAACTCTTGATCACTAGTGGTAGCTTTTGTGTGTACTAGTGATCACCTACTAGAATTGCTTGGATAGGAGGCTTGCAACATCTAGTAGGCTAAGCAAAACTTGCTTTCCGCCGTTTGTGTATCTAACGAAGTTTGCTTAGTGAGTTTGTAGAAATTTTTATAGGCTATTCACCCCTCTAGCCATCTAGGACCTTACAAGGGTGCTATGATCCGGCTCACGAGTGTTTTCGCCTCGAGGGCGATGCCTCGTCAGAAACAGAGACCCGAGACGACGCTGCTGCTGCCGTCAACCAGCCGGCCAGGACGCCGGCGGGAGGAGCCTTGCAAGTGATTCCACCTCGCGAGGAGCCACCGCAAGAGCATGCCAATCCACGGCTTGAAGATGATGCCCAAGCAGCACAGTGGGCCCAACTCCGGGAGATTGAGGCCAAGATGGACGCGGAACGCGTGAACCTGGATCTGCTCAAGCGCGCCCTCGAGCAGAACCAGCTTCCTCCGCCTCGAGCTCCTGGCGCTCGAGGAAGGGCACGGGACGTCTTCAACCGTATCGTCAATGATGGACGTCCAGAGGCACCGGCCGAGCCAGCCCGCTTCCCTCGAGCGAGCCAAAATGTTCTCGCAGCCGCCATGCTGTTATTGGACATGCCGGTGCCTTCAAACCCGCAAGCCTTGTGGATACGGGACGAGGTCCAGGGACTCCTTCAAGTCGCGGCCGCCCAGCAAGCCGAGAGCTCAGCCTCAAGGCGACGCGAGGCAGCCTCGGAGCAGCCAGCCAACCCACCGTGACATGAGCGAGAGGGCTCGGTCCACCAAGAGGCACCCCCTCGAGGTGGTAGGGCCCCCGTCCGCAATCGCATCCTCGACAACCGCGAGCCACAAGACACGCGTCACGACATCAACGGCAACCGGCGGCGCAAGGCCGTGGGCGCTGAGGATCGTGGCTACAACGCCCATCGAGGGGGGGCGCAACGACAGCGACGAGGACCGGCAGGCTCCCGAGCCGCCGGGCCCTCGAGTCTTCAGCAGGGCTATCCGCAACACGCCGTTGCCCAACCCATTTCGACCTCCCACGAGCATGGTCAAATATAATGGGGAGACCAAGCCAGAGCTCTAGCTAGCCGACTTTCGGCTGGCCTGCCAGTTGGGAGGGGCTCGAGAGGACAAGGCCATCATACGACAGCTCCCCCTGTTCCTTTCTGACACTGCACGACGGTGGCTCGAGGAGCTTCCGCCAAACCAGATCTACGACTGGACCGACTTGGTCCAGATTTTCGAGGGGAACTTCAAGGGCACCTACATTCGACCTGGCAACTCGTGGGACCTCCGCAACTGCAAATAGCAAGTCGGGGAGTCTCTGCGGGACTTTGCTCGACGTTTCTCCAAGTTGCGTACCGAGCTACCGCACATTCCCGACCACGACGTCATCTTAGCGTTTGTCTCGGGCACTACATGCAAGGAACTCGTACGAGAACTCGAGCGCAACCGCCCAAAGACTGTCGATGAGCTCATGGACGTCGTTGCCGACTATGCAGCCGGCAACGAGGCCGTGGGAGCATTCTTTGGCGGAGACGGGAGCAAGCCCAAACCGCCCCTGGCAACGGGGAGGGCTCGAGCAAGGGCCAGAAGAAGAATGGCAAGAAGAAGAAGGGCAACCAGCAAGGCAAGCGTGAGGTCGCGGAAGACGAGGTCGCCGCGGCCGAGCGCAAAAAGCCTCGACCCCCTCCAGACGGGGTCGTCTTCGACAAGATGCTGAAGGAACCATGCCCATACCACAAGGAGCCGGCCAAGCATACCCTCGAGAACTACCGCATGCTTCGAGGCTACTTCAAAAGGCTCGGCATTGACAAGGACGAGCAAAAGAAGGATAAGGGTGGTGACGGGGCCAACGACAACGACGACAATGGATTCCCACCCATTGCCAACTGCTTCATGATCTACGGTGGCCCTACGACCCAGATGACGCGTCGAGAATGGAAGCAGGAGCGTAGGGAGGTCTTCTCGGTGAAGCCCGCCACTCCTCAGTTCCTTGACTGGTCGGATGCGCCCATCACGTTCGACCGTGATGACCATCCGGACCACGTCACCAACCCGGGTGCGTACCCCCTCGTCGTCGACCCGATCATCGTCAACACCCACTTCACCAAGGTCCTCATGGACGGAGGCAGCAGCCTCAACATCATCTACATGGAGACCCTCACGCTGCTCGGCATCATGAGGGCGCAGCTCAAGCTGAGCGCCGGGGGCTTCCACGGCGTTGTCCCCGGCAAGAAGGCGCTCACCATTGGCCGCATCGACCTCCCGGTATACTTTGGCACGCGCTCGAATTTCCGCAGGGAGGTCCTCACTTTCGACGTGGTCAGTTTCGAGGGGACCTACCACGTGATCCTAGGCCGTCCATGTTACGCCTAGTTCATGGCAATCCCCAACTATGCCTACCTCAAGCTCAAGATGCCGGGGCCAAAGGGGGTCATCACCGTCGACTCCACGTACGAGCACGCGTACTCCTGTGACGTGGAGTGTGTCGAGTACGGGGAGTCCCTGATCGTGTCCAAGGAGCTAGCCAAGACACTCGACTGTCTTGCGGCCGAGGCCACCGCCCCGTCACCCAAGCGACAGGCCGGCAGTTTCGAGCCCGCTGAGGACACCAAGAAGATCCCGCTCGATCCGACCGCCTCGGGCGAGAAGGCGCTGATCATCAGCGCCTCCCTCGACAGCGCATAGGAAGCAGTGCTCATCGACTTTCTCTGCGCAAACGCTGACATGTTTGCGTGGAGTCCCTCGGACATGCCTGGCATACCGAGGGATGTCACCGAGCACGCCTTGGAGATCCGTCCTGGTTTGAGACCCGTGAAGCAACGCGTGCGCCGCTTCGACGAGGAGAAGCGCATGATCATCCGCGAGGAGGTCGAGAAGCTCGAGAAGGCCGGATTCATCAAGGAGGTACATCATCCCGAGTGGTTAGCTAATCCTGTATTAGTAGAGAAAAAGAATGGGAAAATGAGGATGTGTGTAGATTACACTAGTTTAAATAAAGCATGTCCCAAGGTCCCATTTCCTTTACCTCGAATAGATCAAATCGTTGACTCCACTGCGGGTTGTGAAGTACTTTCTTTTCTCGATGCTTATTCCGGCTATCACCAAATAAAAATGAAGGAGTCTGACCAGCTCGCGACTTCATTCATCACCCCGGTAGGCATGTATTGATATGTCACGATGCCCTTCGGCCTTCAGAACGCCGGGGCAACATATCAGCGCTGCATGCTTCATGTTTTTGGTAAGCACATAGGGGAAACGGTCGAGGCGTACGTCAATGACATCGTTGTCAAGACGCGAAAAGTAGAAAACCTTGTCGAGGACCTCAAATTAACGTTCGGGTGCCTCCGGGCCAAGAACATTAAATTGAATCCCGAAAAGTGTGTCTTCAGCGTGCCCCGAGGCATGTTGCCAGGTTACATCGTCTCCCAGCGTGGGATCGAGGCCAATCCCGAGAAGGTCACGGCCATCATGAGAATAGGGCCGATTCGAGACCTGAAGGGGGTACAAAAGGTCACAGGGTGTTTGGCTGCCCTCAGCTGATTCATCTCGCGTCTAGGAGAAAAAGCCCTGCCGTTGTACCGACTCCTCAAAAAATCCGAGCACTTTGCGTGGACACCCGAGGCGGAGGAGGCCCTCTCGAGGCTGAAGAGCATGCACACCTCCCCTCCCGTGCTCGTGCCACCTAGACCAGCTCAACCTGATAAACCAGCCGAGCCACTCCTCCTCTACATCGCCGCTACCACTCAGGTGGTTAGCGCAGTCATAGTGGTCGAGAGGCAGAAAGAGGGACACGCGCTCCCTGTCCAACGGCCGGTTTATTTTGTCAGCGAAGTGCTCTCGGATGCCAAGGTCCGATACCCTCAAATCCAAAAGCTACTCTATGTGATCGTGCTCACCCGTCGAAAGTTCCAACACTACTTTCTTAGCCACCCGGTGACGGTCGTATCATCGTTCCCACTCGGGGAGATCATTCAGAACCGGGAAGTAGTGGGACAAATCGCTAAGTGGTCGGTCGAGCTCATGGGCGAGACCATCACGTATGCACCACGAAAAGCTATCAAATCCCAAGTGCTGGCCGATTTTGTCGCCGAGTGGACCGACGTCCAGCTCCCCCCAGCACAAATCCAAGCCGAGCTATGGACCATGTATTTCGACGGGTTACTCATGAAAAGAGGAGCGGGCGCGGGCCTACTCTTTATTTCACCCCTCGGAGTGCACATGCGCTACGTAGTTCGGATCCACTTTGCGGCCTCCAACAACATGGCAGAGTATGAAGCGCTCGTGACCGGGTTGCGCATTGCTATCGAGCTCGGGGTCCGATGCCTCGACGCTCGAGGCGACTCGCAGCTCGTCATCGACCAAGTGATGAAGGCCTCAAGCTGCCACGATGAAAAGATGGAAGCATACTGCAATGAGGTACGCAAGCTGGAAGGAAATTTTCACGGTCTCAAGCTCAACCATGTCCTGAGACGCTTCAATGAAGCTGCTGACGAGCTCGCCAAGATCGCATCGTCTCGGGCACCAGTCCCCCCAGACGTCTTCTCAAGAGATCTTCACGAGCCATCTGTGAAGTGGGACTCGGTGGCTGGGGCCGAGCCGGCCGTCGAGCCCGCTCCTACGGCTGAGCCCCCCTCGACGGGGGCTGAGGTCATGGAGATTGATGGGCCTTCGAGCCCACCAACAGATTAGCGCGCACCCTTCCTCGAGTACTTAATTTGAGGGGAGTTGCCCGAGGACCGAACAGAGGCAAGACGACTGGCTCGGTGAGCCAAAACATATGTCCTCTACGGGGATGACAAGGAGCTCTACCGACGCAGCCCAACTGGCATACTCCAACGATGCATCTCCATCGAGGAGGGTAGGAGGTTGCTCAGGGACATGCACTCGGGGGCTTGTGGCCACCATGCTGCACCAAGGACCCTCATCGGAAACGCCTTTCGTCGAGGCTTCTATTGGCCGACCGCGACAGCAGACGCCATCAAGCTCGTCCGAGCATGTGAAGGATGCCAGTTCTACGCCAAGCAAACTCACCTTCCAGCACACGCGCTCCAGATGATCCCCCTCACATGGCCGTTTGCGGTCTGGGGGCTCGATCTGGTCGGACCCCTCAAGAAGACAACAGGAGGCTACACCCACCTGCTCGTTGCTATCGACAAATACACCAAGTGGGTCGAGGCTAAACCTATCACCAACATCCGCTCGGAATGAGCGGTCGAGTTCTTCACCGACATCATCCACCGCTTTGGAGTACCTAACGTCATCATCACGGACAACGACACTCAGTTCACGGGCAAAAAATTCCTAGACTTCTGCGATCGTCATCACATTCGTGTGAACTGGTCGGCAGTCGCCCTTCCTCGAACTAATGGCCAAGTCGAGCGTGCCAACAGCATGATCCTGCAGGGGCTGAAGCCGAGAATTTTCGACCGCCTCAACAAGCACAGCAAAAAGTGGGCGGCCGAGCTCCCGTCGGTTCTATGGAGCCTGCAGACAACGGAGAGTCGAGCCACTGGGTTCACTCCATTCTTCCTGGTCTATGGATCGGAGGCCGTCCTCCCCACCTCGAGTACGGGTCCCCTCGACTCAAGGCCTACAACGAGCAGACCAACGACGAGGCCCTAGCTAATGCTGTCGACCAGGTCAAAGAGATTCGAGACATGGCGCTCTTGCATTCCGCGCACTATCAGCAGAAGCTACGGCGATACCATGAGAAGAGCGTGCGCAAGAGAGACTTCGAGGTCGGCGACCTCGTGCTCCGTCGACGCCAAGACAACAAAGGGCGCCACAAGCTCACTTCACCTTGGGAAGGCCCATTCATCGTGGTCGAGGTGCTGAAACCAGGGACCTACAAGCTGGCTAACGAAAACGGCTCGATCCTCACCAACGCGTGGAACATCGAACAACTACGTCACTTTTTCCCTTAGGCCTCGAGGCCTTGTACATTTTTTCATATAATGTACCGCTACTATGAGTGAATAAAGGCTCTACGAGTTAGTTTCCTCCTTTTCGTTCATATGCAAGGTGGGCTCGACTCTGTCTTCACGGAGTCAAGCCCCCCTCGGGGGCTAGACCGGGGGGGACCCCCCTGAAGTCCTCGAAAAACACCCTTAGTTTTTTCAAAACGCTCGACGCTCCCTTTCTCTTTTCCACCTCGAGTGCTCCTTCAAAGACTAAGTAAACGTGCGGCTTCGAGCACCCCCGAGTCGGGACGGTCGAGCCCAAGGCCTCCTACGCTTCCGAGCTATGGTACCCTAACTCACCTCCCCTCGAGGCGTCTAGAATGCGGCACCCACACTTAGTCAAAAAAGGAAGCAAATGCAGGCACGGAATAAAGAAAGATTAAAGCGTAGAGAAAAGCTAAAAAGAAGTTGCATAAACATAGTGCTTAAAGGCCACATGGGCCACTTCACGACCAAATGTTTTCTTACAAGGGCCCTCGCCCAAATCTCGGCTCGCAGGCCGGCGATAATCATTACTACTGCATACCGGGAGGAAGGACAAAGGGCTCGAAGCTCTGAGCCAGCCACGCACCAGGATCCTCGGCGTCGACAATGAGCTGCTCGTGCCGTGGATTCACGGCCCCCTCCTGCTCTCCCTCGGCGAAGACAAAGCCGCCGGAGACAGCTTCCATCCCAGCCTGGACTTCCGCCCTCGAGAGGTCGAAGCCGGAGTAGAAGATGGCGAGGCTCCGACGCGCGGCGTAAAAGAGGGCCTCCCGGACGTGGTCCCACAGGGAAAGGCCAAAGGTGAAGACCCGAGCGGCATACCCACGGCCAGCTTTCGGTCCCTCGGCGTCCACCACGGGCTCAAACCCCCAGCGTTCACTGAGGGTGTTGATGGCACCGGTGATCCGAGCCTTGGTGACCACCTCAGCATCCAACGTCTCTCGAGTGAGCTGGAGATCCGCGCGCGCCGTGGATAGTTCGGCCTCAAGAGCTAAAGGGAAAAATCCAAGTCAGCAAAGAAAACTCCAAGAGAAAATGATGAGCGCAAGAACAAAATGGCGGCTCGAGTACTCACCAGTGCAGTGGGTCGACAGCCTCTGCTCACGCTCAAGCGCGCTCGAGATCTTGGCTTGCTTCCCTTTGAGGGCATGGCTAAGGTCGGTCTTCTCCGCCCGTGCCTCCTCAAGAGCCTTGCCGGCGCCTTGCACAGCGCTCTCCTTCTCCGCCACCTTCTGCCGGAGGTTGACCACCTCTTTTTGGAGGTCGGTCAGCCGCTTCTTCTCCGCGTCGAGCGCGCTCTCAACGACCTGACGCGCGGTGGTCTCCCGCGTCACCGCGGCTTGCAACTCCTTGGCGTAGGCGGCGGCAGCAGCTTTGTCCTTCTCGAGCTGCTCAACGGCCTGCGTCTTTGCGGCAAGGCCCGCGGACACCGTCTTCGCGTCCTTCGAGAGTTGCGTGGCAACCCCCTTTAGCCGCTCAACCTCGTTCCGAGCAGTCTCGGCCTCTCGCTCGGCTCGAGCCAGCTCATCCCGTGCCGTCTGGGCGTCCTCTTGCGCGGCGGTCACCGCGGCGTTGGCCTCTCGAAGGAGCCGGGCAGCTCGGAACTGCTCCACCTCGGTGTTATGGCCCAAGTGCACAAGTCATCGGATCTCTTCCTCGCTCTCATGGATAGCGTGGAGATGGACGGACTTGGCGTGGGATTGACTCCGCGCCGACTGGGCCACAAGAAGGAAGGTTAGAACGGCACCAACCATGGCAATCCGGGAAAAACAAGAAATAAATAGGGCTCGAGAATACTCACGGCGGATAGCCGGGGCATGTCCTCAGAGACGACCTTCAACGCAAGCTGCAAGGAGCTCTCGAGCCAACATCGATATTCCTCGGACTCCACGTTGACCCGAAGCTCGTGCTGGTCGTTCATCACGACTGCAGGAGCCTCAGGATCGACCAGATTCCGAAGCGTCAACGGCGGCCCTCCCCACTGTAAGGTCCTAGATGGCTAGAGGGGGGGTGAATAGCCTATAAAAATTTCTACAAACTCACTAAGCAAACTTCGTTAGATACACAAACGGCGGAAAGCAAGTTATGCTTAGCCTACTAGATGTTGCAAGCCTCCTATCCAAGCAATTCTAGTAGGTGATCACTAGTACACACAAAAGCTACCACTAGTGATCAAGAGTTCTACCCACGGGATTTAGTCTACACAAGAAGTGGTTCCCGACCGACCACACAAGCAATTCTACCCACGGGATTTAGTCTACACAAGATGTGGTTCCCGACCGACCACGCAAGCAATTCTACTTTGCAAGAATGTAATCAAAGTAATACAAGAGAGGGTAGGAGCTTGTTATACCGACGTGTCGAGTCGAGGTTGCCAATCACCAAGGAGATGAACAATCAATCACAATCGGCAACACACAAAGGATGATGACCAATCACCGGAGACAAGATGAACACAATGATTTATCCCCGGATGTTCACTTGGGCACCGCCAAGCTACGTCACCCGTTGTGTCGACCAACACCTAGATGGTTCCTCGGTGTGACCCTCAAGTCACTAGCCCCTCAAGGCTCGCCCGCAAGGCACCGCAAGACACCACTCTCAAGCGAGGTACTCAACGACACGCGCAATCCACTAGGATGCTCTTCGTGATCCCCACGAGGTGAGCTCAAACCTCTCACAATCAACCGGAGGTGGCCAAGAACAATCACCTTCTCTTGCCAACGCCTCCAACAATCTCCAAGCCGGCTAGGAGCGGTACTCTCCAAGAGTAACAAGAAATCCACCGGCTAAACCACCCACAAGTGCCACTAGATGCCCTCAAGCAATGCAATGCACTAGGTGATCTCTCAATCTCACTTTGGATTCACAATCAAGCAAGAGAGATGAGAGGGAGAGTGTTTCTTCAGCTCAAAGGATGAATGAATGAGTTGGGAGAGCCAAGAGAGGGAGCCAAGCCCGGCCTCCCATCTATTTATAGACCCAACACTTCAAACTAGCCGTTACCCCTCGGGGCGCAAACCATCGCGCCGGACGCGTCCGCGCAGCCGCCGGACGCGTCCGCGCCTCGCCCGCGCGCGCCCCCTGACGACCGTTGCGCGCGGCGGCCAACCACGTGCCGCCACGTCGGCGTCCGGCGCGGCGTCCGGCGCCCGTGTCCGCTCGCAACGCCGCGCTCTGGAACTTTCTGTTCTGAGTCCGGCGTGCGCCGGACGCGGCACCCGCGCGTCCGCCGCCTTCGTCGGAACCCCGCTCCGCGCCGAGCCGCAACACGCGCCGGACGCAGCACAGTAACCGCTCTGCGTCCGCCGCGCGCGTCCGGCCCGCGTCCGGCCCGACGCCCGGCCGAACAGTCGAAAACCAGAAACTTTCTGGTCGACGTCCGCCGCCCGCCGGACGCGTCCGCCCAGCGCGCCCAAACGCCACCTTTGTAAATGTGCCAACACCACCAAGTGTACATCTCCATGTGCTTGTGTGTTAGCTTTTCACAATCATTTCCCAAAGGTTAGGTTAGCTCACTAGGCCCTACATGCAATGCACTTCATGAATTCACCTAGTGGCACCCGTGCGTCGAATAGCCGATAAGACTTCCCCTCTTAATAGTGCGGCTATCGAACCTAAACCACTCACACCCTCTATGGTGTCTTGAGTGCAAAACAAAATGGCCCTATCGGTTATACCTTTGCCTTGAGCCCATTTTGTTCCTCCAAATGATATGAACGCTTCACACCATCATGTGACCATCTCGATCCATCGATCCCGACTTCACTTGCCCTTCACCGTGCATCGGTCCATCGGCGCCTAGTCTTGCCCGAGCTTCACCATCGCATGGTCCTTCACTCCGAAGCCTCGACTAGCCCTTCACCTTCAACACCGGTCCATGGAGCCAAGCATCGTCTTGATCTTCATCTTTGATCACATGACACGTGTCATGCTTCATATTCAATATGCTCATCATGTGGACAACCTTTCTCTAAATCAACCACTTAGATAAACAAGGTTAGTCCTAGGTTTCATCAATTAGCCAAAACCAAACTAGGGACTTTCAATCTCCCCCTTTTTGGTAATTGATGACAACCTCAACAAAGATGATTTTATAATAAAGATTTTGAACTTGTCATACTTGTCCAATCATTATGCTCACAAGAGAAATGGACCTTTGAAGCGTGATATCAATCGGAGTTGCAATTTACACCATCCTTAGCACCATGAAGTAACTAGACATCCATCAAAACTCAAGAACCCCGTGAGATCAACATTATAAGCAAAGTTCTTGAACCACTTGTAAAGCAAGGGGAGTCTAGTTACAACCTATGCATGCTAGTAGATCATTTCATCAATCAAGTTCTATACTAGCATTGCACCACACAAGCAAGGAGACACTACTTGTATAAAACTTTAAAACTAGGTGCCATGAGCAAGTCATATGAGAATGCACAAACAAATGCAACAACTTTGTTCATGAGCTTGCTCCCCCTTCTTTTGTGCATCAAAATTTTATTTACCCCTTTATCATGTTCAATCATCTTTTTCTCTCCCCCTTTGTCAACAATTGCCCAAAAATGGGATCAAATTATGGAGAGAAAAGGACTTTGATGGAGTAAACAAAACTTTAGTCAAATTTGGTTCAATCTAGACCACTTGCCAAAGACATTTAATTCGGTTTGAACCAAAGACAAGCTTCTTCACACCTCATGACAAGGGTTATCTTGCCTATGTTGAATTAAACACTTGTAGCAAATATTCTAGATTCAACACTAGGATTGCAAGCCCACAAACATGTCATATGTCACCACTAGATCAAGCAAAGCATAGAAGCAATAGTGGTAAACATATATACATCAAACACATTTGATTTATCATGAATGCTCCAAATGCACCTTGTATGTCTACATGTGCTACCACAAGTATAGTCCTAAGCATGAATGACATGTCAACCAATGGTACCTTGCTTAGTCGAAGGAGAGGCATGTCAAGTAGTGGTGGGTGCATTCAACACATGTTTGAGAAGTCAAGAATATTCAATTCATTCCTTAGCTTGCAAAACCTTCTTTCATCAAGTGGCTTGGTGAGGATGTCGGCAAGTTGATCATCGGTGCCCACACTTTCAATGGAAATGTCACCCTTTTGTTGATGATCTCTTATGAAGTGATGCCTTATGTCAATGTGCTTTGTTCTTCCATGTTGAACCGGGTTTTGTGTCATCTTGATTGCACTTTCATTGTCACAAAACAATGGCACATTCTTGAAGTTGATGCCATAATCCTTCAAAGTTGACTTCATCCAAAGCAATTGTGCACAACAACTCCCGCACTAACATATTCGGCTTCGGCGGTAGAGATTGCCATACTATTTTGTTTCTTTGAGGACCATGACACAAGTGATCTTCCAAGAAGTTGACATGTACCACTTGTGCTCTTTCTATTGATCTTGCAACCACCATAGTCGGAGTCCGAATATCCAATCAATCCAAATTTTTACCCCTTAGGATACCACAATCCAACATCTCTTGTTTGCTTCAAGTACCTCAATATTCTCTTTGCGGCCGTGAGATGACTCTCTCTAGGTGAGGCTTGATATCTAGCACACATGCAAACACTAAACATGACATCCGGCCTTGATGCGGTGACATAGAGTAGGCTTCCAATCAATGACCGATAATCCTTTTGATTCACCATATTGCCATCATGATCACTATCAAGATTCCCATTTGTGCCCATTGGAGTTGAGATTGGCTTTGCATCTTGCATTCCAAACTTTTTCAACATGTCCCTTATGTATTTCCCTTGACTCACAAATGTCCCATTCTTCAATTGCTTGACTTGAAGACCAAGAAAATAGCTAAGTTCACCAATCATGGACATCTCAAACTCTTTTGCCATCATTTCACCAAATTCTTCACAATATGCTTGATTGGTTGATCCAAAGATGATATCATCAACATAGATTTGCACAATGAAGAGATCATTACCAATCTTCTTGGTGAATAGAGTAGTATCAACCTTGCCCATAATGAACCCCTTGGAGTGAAGAAAAGTCTTCAATCTCTCATACCATGCTCTAGGTGCTTGCTTCAAGCCATACAAAGCTTTCTTCAACTTGTACACATGGTTGGGCTTCTTCTCATCTTCAAAACCGGGAGGTTGCTCAACATATACTAGCTCATTGATGATCCCATTGAGAAATGCACTCTTGACATCCATTTGATATAACTTGATGTTGTGGGCACATGCATAAGACAATAGAATCCTTATTGCCTCCAATCTTGCCACGGGAGCATATGTTTCATCATAGTCAAGACCTTCAACTTGAGTATAGCCTTGTGCAACTAGTCTTGCTTTGTTTCTAATCACAAAGACCATCTTGATCTTGCTTGTTCTTGAAGACCCATTTGGTTCCAATGACATTGTGATCCTCCGGCCTCTCAACTAACTCCCACACATCATTTCTTGTGAAGTTGTTGAGCTCTTCTTGCATTGCCATGATCCAATCGGCATCATCCAAGGCTTCCTCAATTTTCTTTGGCTCTTTGGTTGACACAAAAGATGTATACTCACAAATCATAGCCACTCTTGATCTTGTTTGTACACCACTTCTAATATCACCAATAACACTATCAATTGGGTGATCTCTTGCAACATGTTGTGGTTGTAGCACTTGCACTTGATTGCTTGAGCTTGATTGATCACTTGACTTATCTTCATTTGACGATCTAGCACCATGATCTTGCACTTGAGCATTGCTAGCTTGCCTCAATGGAGAATTGAGCACTTCATCTTTATCATCTTGCACATCAACCACTTGCTTTGCTCTAATGTCCCCAATGTCCATGTTCTTCATTGCCTCAACCAATTGAGTTCCACCAACATCTTCTAGATTCTCATCTTCATCTTGTGACCCATCGGTTTCATCAAATTGCACATCATGGACTTCCTCTCTAATGCCACTTGAATTGTTCCAAACTCTATAAGCCTTGCTTGTAGTTGAATAACCGAGTAGGAACCCTTCATCACATCTCTTTTCAAACTTCCCCAATCTAGTGCCCTTTCTCAAGATGTAGCATTTACAACCAAACACTCTAAAATAACCAATATTGGGCTTTCTTCCATGAAGTAACTCATATGGGGTCTTCTCTAGCAAAGTATGACAATAGAGCCTATTGATGTAGTAACATGCCGTGTTGATTGCTTCATCCCAAAATGATTGACTAACGTTGTACTCATGAAGCATTGATCTAGCCATATCAAGCAATGTTCTATTCTTCCTCTCAACTAGGCCATTTGATTGTGGAGTGTATTTGGCCGAGAATGGATGACCAATGCCATAGTGATCACACAATTCTTCCATTCTTGTATTTTTGAACTCACTCCCATTGTCACTTCTCACTTTCTTGATTCTCATGTCAAACTCATTGTGAACTCTAGTGAGAAAGGTCTTGAAGGTGTCATACACTTCACTCTTGTCACTAAGAAAGAATACCCATGTGAATCTTGTGAAGTCATCCACTATGACAAATCCATACTTGTTGCCACCAATACTTGTGTATGTAGTTGGGCCAAATAGATCCATGTGCAACAACTCAAATGCCTTGCATGTGCTCATTATGCTCTTCTTTGGATGTGAGTTTCCAACTTGCTTCCCGGCTTGACATGCACTACACAACTTGTCCTTCTCAAATACAACATCTTTCAAGCCTTCAACAAGATTGTGTTGTGTGAGCTTCTTCAATTGTTTCATGCCAACATGTCCAAGCCTTCTATGCCAAAGCCAACCCAAACTTGATTTTGATATCAAACATGTTGTCAAGGAAGCTTCACTAGTGTTGAAATCAACAAGATAGAGATTCTCATATCTAAAGCCTTTGAACACCAAGTTGGAACCATCAAGAGAAACTACCTCAACATCATTTGCCCTAAAGATACACTTGTAGCCTCGATCACAAATTTGTGCCACCGAGAGAAGATTGAAATCCAAGCTTTCAACTAGCATCACATTGGAGATACTCATGTCATTTGATATTGCAATCTTGCCCAAACCAACAACCTTGCCTTTCTTGTTATTGCCAAAAGTAATTGACTCAATGCCACTATCATTCTTCTCAATTGAATCAAACATTCTTGATGTGCCGGTCATGTGTTGAGAACACCCACTATCAATAATCCAATGCCTTCCTCCGGCTTTATAATTCACCTACAAGCAAATCAATGAAGCTTAGGTACCCATTTTTGCTTGGGTCCTTGTAGGTTAGTGACTAAGCTCTTTGGTACCCAAATTGCCTTCTTCTTTGGGCCAACAATGGGTGTACCAACAAACTTAGCTTGTACACCTTTCACACCCTTGGTAAGCACATAACAAGAATCAAAAGGTATAGCATTGTCAAGTTTCTTGTTTTGTTGCTTCTTGTTGCAATTTTGCTCTAGGTGCCCAACTTGCTTGCATCTATAGCAAAACCGACCATTGCTCTTCACAAAGCTAGGCTTTGGAGTTGCAAAGGCCGACTTGCCTTTCTTGGGGTTATAGCCCAATCCCTCTTTGTTAGAGAGAACCTTTGGCTACCCAAGCACTTTAGCAAGCGGGCCTCACCACCATAGGCTTTGCCTAAGGCATGAGTGAGCTCATCCACCTCCTTCTTGAGGGTCTCATTCTCTACCATTAGTGTAGCATCATAAGTGAAGCCATCACTAGTAGTGGAGATAGAGTCGGTGGTGGTGGTGGATGATGTGCTACAAGAAGGGTTAGCATTTGTCATGATGATAGGTTGATAAAATGACTCATCAATGATGTCACAAGTAAGACCTATATCACATGATGCAATCACCACTTTCTTTGCTTGTTGCTCAAGTAGAAGTGAGTGAGCTTCTTTAAGCTTAGAATGAGCATCACCAAGCTTCTCATGGTCTACCACTAGACTCTCATGAGTGGTCATAAGCTCACCTAGGGCTTTCTCAAGTATTTCTACTTTCATTGAAAGCTTCTTGCACTCCTTTTCCTTGGCAATAGCTATATCTCTAGTTTCTTGCATCAAGTCATATAATTGATCCTTAGTCGGTTCATCATCATCATCAACATTATCAACATCGTGAGCATATTCCATCTCACTATCATCATCACTATCATCATATTGTACCTTTGTTTCCTTGGCCATGAAGCATGATGGTGATGTAGAGAATAATGAAGACTTCTTGTTGATGGCGATGGAAGCCATAGCCTTGTTGCTTGAATCTTCATCTTCATCATCATTGTCACTTTCCCAAGTGACCACAAATGCACCATTCTTGCCCTTCTTGAGTGTCATCTTGGCCTCATGCTTCTTCTTCTCAAACTTGCCCTTGTTGTAGTTCTTCTTCTTCTCATATGGGCATTCGGCTTGTAGATGCTCGGTGCTATCACAATTGAAGCACTTTCTTGGTTGCTCTTGCTTCTTGAAGTTGTTCCTCTTGAAGCCTCTTCTCTTGATGAACATGTGGCCCATCTTCTTCACCACAAGAGCAAGTGCCTCATCATCAATCTCAAAGTCACCATCTTCCTCATTGGTTTCTTCTTCTTCAAAGATTGGTGCTTTGCCCTTGGAGGATGTGGCTTGGAATGCTACGGTCTTCTTCTTCTTCTCCTCTTCCACCTTCTCATCATCTTGATCAAATTTGTCATATGTCAAGACTTCACCAAGCAAATCATTTGGCTTCTTATTTTCAAGCCCATCTCTTTGTAGCATTAGCTTCAACATCTTGAAGCTCTTCGGCAAGCAAATCAAGAACTTGTGACAAAAGTCTTCATCTTTTGTCTTGTGCCCCAAACTCTTGAGATCATTCACAATCACTTGTAGACGATGAAACATTTCAATGATAGTTTCATCCTCCTTCTTCTTGAAGTTCTCGAACTCACTCTTGAGTCCATATAGCTTGGCACTCTTCACAACCTTGGTGCCCTCATATGTCTCACCCAACCTTGTCCATACTTCACTAGCAAGTTCCAAATCCTTGATCCCCTCAAACACCTTTGTATCAATGCCATTGTATAGGGTGTTGAGAGCCATTCTATTGCAAGTGATGTTGGCTCTATCTTCATCGGTGAGATGATCATTATCAAGAATGGCATAGTCATGCAATGTAACTTACAAGACCCTCTCTTGAATTGAACCAAGATACATGATCATCTTTCTCTTCCAATGATCAAAGGAACTAACTCCATCAAACATAGGCGGTTTGCCCCCAACATGGTTGAACACAATTTGAGCCATCTTAACACCGTAGGATGTTAAGCCTTGCACTAAGACGGTGACCTCGGCTCCGATACACTACAGGATTTAGGCGCTTTAGCAACGTCCAAAATATGTTGCAATATGCTCGTTTTCGGTGCAATAGCCGCAATTGCACCCAAAAACTTTCGTAAACAAATGTTACAATAAGTCTGGTGGTATTTGCCTTCAACCACGAGTGTCTTTTTGTCGTTGCACTAGTTTTGGTATTGCAACACAGTGAGGCGTTGGGACAATCATCTACGGGCACGCTCGAGTTGGTTGCCATGTATCCTGTCGCAACATATTAGGTGATGCCAGAGGTTTCAATTGCATCCTACACAAAGCGTTGCAATGTATAAGATGGGGCGTTGCAAAGTATTGTATTGCTACACTCCAGTTGTGGGTGCAATAGAGTTAGTCCCTCTATTGCCATCAAAGTGATTTGGGTGTTATATGTGGTTCCCTCTTTTACCACAAAACGAGTTTTGGTGCAATAGGGGGTGTTCTCTATGGCTACCAGGTTTGTTTGGATGCGAGAGGTGGATAACTCTATTGCAACCCAATAGGGTTGGTTGTTATATGTTGGACATTTTATTCCAACCAAAAACGTTTGGAGGGTAGAGGTGGGACACTCAATTACCACACAGTTTGGTTGGTTGTTAGATGTGATCTCCTCTATTGCTTCGAAAGCGTTTTGGAAGACAAAAGTTCATGTCTCTATTAGCACCATAATAATCGGTTGGAACATGTGTACCTCCCTCTATTGGCACGACCCTTTGTGACATCGGAAAATCTAGGTTGCGATAGGATGAATTATCTTTTGCCATAAATGGTGTTGCTTTTCATATTTTTGTAGCTATTGCCACATGTCTATTCTGCCATGCTCATTTAATTGGACCACCAACAATTTCAAATAATAATATAATACAAGATCAATTAACAATTATGCATTTAACATTCATCAAACACAATTATTTACAACCCAAATTATTTTACATATAGATCCTAACATAGTAGATAGTACTCCCCAAATGAGACCAAAACTTGCTACTTGATGTACTTAATTCACCAATAAATTAAAACAGCCTCCCTGCATCAGGCCCAAGAGTCAATTCCATCATAATAAAATAGCCTCCTGCATCAGGACCAAGCGTGAATTGACTGCCAACATATAAGTGTGTGTAGTTATACCAACATAACAAGATAAGGTTCACCGATCATGCACAAATAAAGCATTATGGGATGTTGGGACTTGGTTCAGATTGTGTAAGGTTAAATGTTTCAAATAGACTGATATAACAATAGTCTATATTACTTAATTAGCTGTATGCTGCTCAGGTCTGCTACAGACCTCAAATGAATTTCAAACTGACAGTTCTAGGCTTCTAGCCATATTAGTTCACAATACTTTGTGCTAAACTTGGTACATATAGTAGGCACATATAGAGCAGCTTTGATCGACAAGAGCAAGTGGTTACAGCAATCTCAGAACAGAAATATTTTGATGCCTGGGCATTGAAGCAGTAATAAACAGTGACAAGTGTTGACAAACAACAATGGAAAACTATAACCATGCATAAGGTCTATCTTTTGTATCACCGTTGGTATACATAATCACTCTAGCATTATCTGCAAAAAGAAATGTACCACCAGTCCACCACAGGTTAGTTCAATTGATAACTAGGACAAGGCCAAAGACTTTGCTAACAACCTTTAGAAGCATCACCGATTTTATGTTTCCTCCTCGCGTCATGGTCAGCTGGCAATTGATTTCAGAGCTCAATCAAAATTTATATCAACAAGTTGTATTAAGTACCAAAATGCGCGCCATAGCTCTACATTGGTACACTCTAGATAGTCCTATTTAGCCAAACATCAGACTTCAGTAATTGATTCCATAGTTTCTCAATTTTTTATTTCGATGACACACTCCAGGTTGACAACAAAGATAATGACTTAACAAAAGCTAACAAGCTAGCACATCCAGTACTTGTAAATTGAAATTGGTCATCAAATTTGATTTGGACAGCAATTAATGGATCAAGAAAAAAAGATTGTTAATACACTTGAACAGTCAAATTCATTTTCTGAACTTCTAATTTTCATAACATGTTGTAATGTGCTTCTTTCAGAACGTCTAACTACTGATTATAAGAATCATATCATGTAGCAAAAGTAAAGCTCTGTAGCTAGATCGACGGAGAATTAAATTTCTGAGAGGACCATTGTGACATTCGGAACAACTCACCTATAGCTAAGCATGTCGATATATACTGCATACATGCCACAATCAGCTTGGCGAATTGGCAACCATTTGATGTTGATGTCCCAAGGAGAAATGAAGAGCTAGGAGTCACATTGCCACAAAGTAGGAATCTGGGGTGCAACATCCATCATAACAAAAAGGACAGTCTGCCATAACAAAAAAAAGATAAGTATATTTTTTTCTGATAGAACCAGTGCTCTGCAAGTAGAAAGTGTAGTATTCCCATAAGAAGGCTAGAACATTGAAATAACTAACTGGTCTTTGTTAATGGTTCATAGCATATGTTGCCAATTTTAAATATGTTGGTACAGGAAACATATATTAATGACAGCAGGGATTATTGAAGTGAAACCATGATCAAATTAGAGTGCTAAAGGTCATATGCAAAGCAAGTGCAGACATAGAAATCAACCAAAAAAGTTTTAGGGTGTAGAGTAATCATTTCAATTTATCTAGCAAGCTGCAGACACTAAATGTACATTGTGTATATGTTGCCAAAATTAGGTTCTAGAAAAGAACTATACCTCATGCGGTAATGGACAAGTGAAAGCCATAATTCTTTATAAGGAGGGATAGTGCAAAATAAATTTCAGGATATTTAGCAATTCCTTGTTGAGGACGAGCCGACGAGGTCTCGTGAAGCCACCACCAGATGTTGCAGCCATGGTAGAAGCAGATTCCAGCTGTCCCCTCTACTGCAATTCCTGCAATTTCAGAAACGAGATGTCTTCATTCAACAATTCAAGCAAAAATAATTGACAGCAATATGCTAAATATGCAGGCATGATAAACGTTACTATATTGACTTGATATAAATGAACGGGCTGTGCATATAACATTCAAGTGCAAACCAATCACAAATAAGAGAGTGAGAGACTAGTATGTGCAACATGATAGAATTTTAGTAGCATATACCTGTTGCAGGCATCAATATGGCCTTAACTACACAATTTTTACCAATCCTCATTTGCCTAGTGCTACTACAAATTGCATACTACCACTGACATTCTGACAATGGTTCCAAATTATTCAGTGCTGTGAAATTTGAATCGGAGTATTTTCTAGTACTAAAAGGCCATATAAAATCAATGGCTACTGAATACTAGAGACCAAATATTACTATTAAAGTGTTTTCGGCACAAAGTAATTCTGCTATCCTCCCACAACTTTTATTCGCTTTAGTTGCACTTGCACACCATAACAAGATGATGGAACAATGATAGGATAAAATTATTGAAGTCGACAAGAAAGCATCACTGCACCACGTCTAATTGTTGACTGAGATGCACTTATATTCCTGATAAAATAGGCACAGAGAGAAAGCAGAATACGCCTCTTGCCTCTAGACCCGCAAGGATAAATATTAAATCCAGCACCTAATTTATCTGGCAACTGACACTAATGCATACAGAAACGGAGAAACAGGAACTTGACCGAGGAAGAGAGAGGGGTGCTTGACCTTCCAGAGGCTCAAAGCAACATGAGCCCTATACACAGCACGGCCATCCCCCATCTTCTCCCGTCAGAGATAGGTGGGATGACGCTCGTCATGGATCCGTTGCCGCTGGCCGTGGATCCATGGTAGCCGGCCATCGATCAGCCGCCACCGCGTCTGGAAGGCCCTCGGTCTCCCGATTCGTGGTAGAGGGCCATAGATCCGCCGCCGCCACGTGTGGAAGGTCCTCGGTCTCCCGTGGCAGCGCCTGTGCGTAGTATGAATCCGTAGATAGAGCTCAATGGATGGAGTAAGAGAGTTCGGGGAAAGGGAAAGGAGGGCGCGGACTAGCCTTGGGATAGCGGCGCTCTGCCGCCGGCCGCCGCGGTGCGTGATTTTGAGGGAGGACTGGAGGAGCACCAGCTAGGGTATTGCCAAGGGTAACTGGCGCGTGGGATATGTTATTGGGTTGGGCCGGCGGCAACTGAACGCGCGGGAGTGGAAGGAAAATTCGGATGGAATTCGGATTTAGCTAGCGCCAAGTTTTAAGATGATTTTTTTAAAAAAAATAGTTCTATGCTGAAACCTAGTTTTTTTCTTTTCAAAAGATACTGAGTTGTATAATCTAAATCTCAAGAAGGTACTTAATTAAAAAATGGAACTATAATCTTGCTTTTTTAGATGGCAGCGTAGATGCTCCAAATAAAAAGGTAATTTTTTTTGAAACACGTATATTTCCAAAACCCATCAATGTTCTTCGATATGACACATATACTTTTGTGAAGCATGTACAATACACTAGTTTCAACATGACATGAAACTTTTTTTTGCGTGCATGAAGCCACTGAGATGTTTTTTGGTGCCCTTTTTTCGACTTACTCCGATATAATTGTTAAAAGAATTCACTCTCGGTTCCTGTCGAACATAATTCTATAGCCTAATGGTAAGACCAATTGATTGTAAACCACTGGCTCCTAGGTACGAAATCTATGGGAGCTATATTTTTTGAGTAATAAATTTTTACTTTTTGTTGCTTTCTCTATGTTCTTTACTTTTTTTTTGCAATTTTTTCGGAATAGACACCTCATTTTGGCTCCATAAACATTCTATTAAAGTTTTAGCTTTCTCTATGTTCTTTACTTTTTTTGCAATTTTTTCGGAATAGACACCTCATTTTGGCTCCATAAACATTCTATTAAAGTTTTAGATGTTTCGAAGGTAGTGGTGATACACAAATCTCACATGTGGCGACATCTCTCACATAGTCACGTTGCTTGTAGTGAGACAACATGCCTTTGGGAGGATGTGTGCCACCACTTTGTCAGAATGAATTGAAACTTTTTCCTCATGACTAAACACCAAAATGGTGTGTACATGCAAGTTTTTAGATTTTTCTAGCTAGTTTAGGGTGTTTTCACATTTATTCTTTAGTAAATCAACAAATAATTATAGTAATAGGTAAACTTGCTCTGAAAATTGCACAGATGCACACAACATCATTGTCTGTATCCATAAACACCTTACTAAAGTTTCAAATGATTTGGAGATAGTGGTGATACACATATCTCACATGTGGCAACATCTCTCACATAGTCGCATTGCTGCTGTGAGACATGTATGTCTTTGTGAGGATGTGCACCACCACTTTGTTAGAATCAATTTTAACTTTTTTCTAATGACTAAACACCAAATTGGTGTCTCCATGCAAGTTTTTAGATTTTTCTAGCTAGTTTAGGGTATTTTAACATTTATTATTTAGTAATTTAGCAAATAATTACAATAATAGGTAAACTTGTCAGAAAATTGCACAGAAGCACACAACATCATGGTTTGGTTCCATTAACATCCCATAAAATTTTCAAATGATTTTGACAAGGTGGTACTATACATCTTGTACAAGTATGAACAACTCTCACATAGTTATTAGGTTATATAATAGACATGTATGCCATTGCGATGATGTGCATGACAAATAAGTACAATAATAAGTAACAAATGTAATAATATGTTTTAAAAATGAATGAGGTTATTAATAAATAATATAGTTTCAAAAAATATGGTAAAAAATGAACATAGAGAAATAAAAAATAATAAACAAAACATGTTGGAAAACAGCAAAAATTAGCTACTACTAGTCGGCTCAAACTCCAGAGCTTAGGGAGAAACTCAAAGTGCCTTACCATTACGATATTCAAGTGCGTTTGTTTATTATCGAGGGTAGCATTTTTTAAAGGAGAGCTTCATTGTGACCAAATTAACAGCCTGCACTGCGTTAGTTGCTTCTCCGCCACGGGCTCCAACCAATCCCATTAATCCGTCTCGTCCTCCCCATCCACGAGCTCCCTCCAATCTCCTCAATCCGGCCCACCTCTCCGCCGCCTTGACCGCAGCTGCTCTCCGACGGCACGGTCGCCGCTGTCCGAGAAGATGCGGCCCGGCGAGTCCCCCGAGGCCGCCGCCGCCCCGGCACCAGTTGACACCTCCCCGGCATCCCGTCACCGCCACCCCTCCACCTTCTCGTCGCGCCAAACGGTGAGCCGCCTCAGCCTCTCTCGCTAGGGTTTCGCGTCTCTCGATCCTCTCTCCTCACAGACTGCTTCTCGTAGATCCTGGGGCTGCCGCCGCCACCTCGACGCCTGGCTGCCTGAGGCTGAATCCAGTGCCGCCGCCCCCCGCCGAACTGGCCGTATTGGCTCAGTCTACACAACTTCCCCCGCCTTGCCTTGTTCCAAGATCCGATGAGACCTTCCTCTCTCCTCCCCAGATCGAGATCATGCGACTTGGATGGATAATTTGTCCTCATTGTATGTGCTTCTAGTAGCATAATGAGAAAATGTTTTGTCTGATGGTTGCTTACCATTGGAGTATGTGAGGTCATCTGTTTTTTTTTTCATGCTGTTTTTAGCAAGTAAGCAGCTGGCCTATTTATGATTTATTAAATTGTCCATGTCATATATCAGATACGGAGTATGTGCATATATCAGAATCCCAGTAGCAGCTGATTCCTATTCGATTGAGTTACAGGCAGCTTGTCCATGTCATATATGCATCTACATGTTTTGTGTCCGTAGTCTGAACATTTGAACTAAATTCTTGTATATCGAGATGCACTGAATATATATGTCACACATCAACTAGTACATCAAGTTCAGACTTGTACTAATGCTTTCCTTGTGCTGAGTTGCAGGGCTCTTAGTGGAGGCAATTATGGAAGTGACGTATGAAGTGACAATGTAATTAGTGATGCTTGGCCTTTCATTTGTTCTCATTGACTTCCATTGGATTCTTCATGTGATTGGCTTGATTTTCTAATATTAGGAACTGCTTTGTAGGTAGTTCTTGCAGTGCATGTAGGTGCTTGGCAAGGTATGTTCCTTTCTGCATTTTAACATTGCAATTCTTGAACACAACCAATTGACTGAGTGGTATGATATGTTCTACATATTTATTTTTAGATGTAGTTAGTTCTTTGAGCTGTCATATCTCTCATAGTTGAGGACTGATGTGGATTTCGTGCAATATATAGTAGGATGGCAGCAACTTTATAAATCTCTCATTGTCATGTGCATGGTTGTGTGGGACTGCATGGTTATAAAAGTGCCAGTTCAGTTTTGACCGGCCACTGCTAGAATAGATGGGAAGCTTTCTTCACTGCACTTTTCTTTCTGTAATGTCAACTTCTTAGCACTGCTCCCTATTTTCAACCGTCTTGTGCCAAACTGATCAGCAACTAGCCTAACTAGCCAGCTTCAGTACGATCTCTAACTACAAAGATTCCGTTGCCAATTGTGGTTGTGGATTTGTGGTACTCAGCATTTTTTATATGTACTGTAATAAATATAATTCAGCATAAAGTCCCAGCAAAGTATGTTACCCTCATCAAGGACATGTATAACGATGCTGTGACTAGTGTTCGAACAAATGATGGTAACACAGACTTCTTCTCGATTAAGATTGGGCTTCATCAAGGGTCTGCCTTGAGCCCATATCTCTTTGCCTTAGTAATGGATGAGGTTACAAGGGACATCCAAGGGGATATCCCTTGGTGTATGCTGTTCGCCGATGATGTAGTGTTAGTTGATGAAAACCGAGCGGGGGTAAATAGGAAACTGGAGTTGTGGCGGCAGACCCTTGAGTCTAAAGGTTTTAGAGTAAGCAGAACTAAAACCGAATACATGAGATGCGAATGGCTATTGGCTAGTACAATACCTATACGACACTATTTAAAGGCCTATACTACATTAATTAGTATTATTTGCATATCTTGTCTGTTGTCTGTGCACACATGTATATTATTTGAATCTGTTATGCAAAAATGACAGTCTTAGTTTCTTTGTTCACATCGGAATTAGAGTAGTGTAGGCTCTAAGAAAATGGTTGGGAGTGCACCAAAAATGGTTGACAAGAGTGCACAAGAGGTCAATGGGAAAAGGAATGGAAATGGCAGTAGAATATGCCTCTCCCTTCTGTTATGTCCTGCATATATCTGTACTTGACTCTGCACTATTTATCAATTCTAGGCTCTTGTTCAGTTGTTTAGAAAAATTACACAATCTAGACATACTTTGTTTTCTGCGGAGTTACAATGTTCTTTCCAAAATTTAGTTGCTGTTGCTTTGAAGTAAAGATGCTTGTGTTACTGGTCTGCTCTATGCTCATTATGGCTTATCTTTTTTGTTCCCAGGTTTTGCTTATCTGCTCACTTGGTCAGTGTAAGATATTCATAAAGTACCTGTAGGGCAGCTGGACATATATTTTGTATTTATATCAGACATACTCACCGTTCTACTAGTTCATATACAAACTTGTTGGGAAAAGCCAAATCACGGGTTCACCATATTTGTTAAGTTATTTGCAGAGGATTTGGTGCGACAAATGCATGAGACAAGACTTGACTTTAGTTTGATACCACAAGACTTGATTTCAGTTGGATACCTATATATTTTTATGTAAATAGACTTATTCCTGGGATTACTTCTATCACTATGAGATGCACATTGCTATTATACAGTGTATGCTTGAAATTCAAATAGAGGTTTGCCTATCTATGCTTGAGGACCCCTTATCTCTATTATACAGTTCACATTCCATATATAATTGTCTAGACAAATGACTGGAACATAACAGAGAATACACCAGCATATACTATTTAAAAAGAAAAACATGTGTGGTTTCTTTTTTTAATCAGTACCAAAAATTTGTAACTAGTCTTCCTCACTCATACTAACTCCAAATGCGATGGTTCTTTTTCCTAAAGTTTTCTAAAATCAAGGTCTAAATTTCTTATTAAAGTTATTTTTCATTTGAGAAAGTTTATACAGTTCAAATTTGAATTTCTATAAATTTAAACTAAAATCCATTTTTTAAATTAGAAAAGTCATGAATATCATTATTTTATCAACACATCAAGATCTACCAATATGGCACTAGAAAATATGAGTAAGATAAACTACTTTTAGACTTTATTCATGCATTAAAAAGTAAAAACGCTGCTATCCTTGCGATTTTGTGATAAACTTCACGAGTAGGTGATGCAATTCCATTACCTACTAACTTGTTGATATATAGAATACAGTACACACCCTTTCACAAAACAGAAGAGTACCTCAGTGGTAAGACCTTGGCCCGTTATGTTGGAGGTCGTGGGTTTGACTCTTAAGTTGGGCAATTTTTTTTTCTTTTTTTTCAAATATTTTCTTTTTTTCAAATATATATGGCGCAGGTTGCCTTGGTGGGCATTACAGCCGTGCACGATATAAGGGCTAGGCCCAGCAGAAACGGAAGAGGGGAAGAGGTCTGGGTCGAGCACAAGAGAAGGAAAGGTGTGGGAGTGGAGGTGTGGGGAGTGGGCTGCAGGCCACCAAAAATGGTGCATGAGAGAGTGTAGATTTTTTTTAAAAATTCATTTTATGCTCAAATTTAAATCTTTTATAAGCCAAATAAGTTTTAAAATGTAATATTTTGGTAAACTGAATGTGAAAACTAAATTATGAAAACATAGTTTGAGAATTATTTGACTCCTCGGAAAACGAGATTTACATGCTTTTGAGACTGAGGGAGTATATACTTTATTTATAGTGACTGACCATAAAATGCAAAATAGAAACAAAAAAAAAGGTCCAAGGAACTGAACCCATGACCTCCTGCCCAAAACACCAATCGCTTACCACTAGACTACTAAGATACAATTGTATGATATAGCGCAAATGGTTCTTTTATCTGGAATCATAATACACATCTTAACTATAAAGCTTCGCCACGTCCTCAGTGTGAGACCCGCTGGTGGGACCATGGCGCCACATCACCTTCTATAGAGGAATAGAAATTAAAGTGCAACCAAGTAAGTCTTCGTTGCAATAGGCATATAATAGTTGCCACGACTATGTCCTAGTATTACTACCACGCACACATAGTGGCAATACGTATACATATTGCATCTCGCAGCAAGAAAGGATGCAATAGTCATCTAGGTATTGCCACAAGGAACCAAAGCATGTTGCAACCTAAATCAATCGTCGTTATTGTGCCCTTCATAAGCAACCAAAGCTAATATGGTTGCCATATCACCATTCGTTTGCAACACACGTAATGCTAATGCAACTCAACATTGGTGTAGCTGCACATCGCACAAATTGCAACAGAAATCCTTAAAATGGGTGCATTATCATGCACTAGTTGCAACTAAAAAAAACAATATCGCAACACAATAAAAGTGTAGCAATATGTACCCATATTACTACCAATTTAGTGTTTGGGTGTCATAGGACCCCCCAATTGCACCCAAATGAGTGGTGTTGCCCAAGTGTTTCGTGGCTAATGGGTCAAAACCTTGTAGTGATACCACTTGTAAGGTCCTAGATGGCTAGAGGGGGGGGGGGGTGAATAGCCTATAAAAATTTCTACAAACTCACTAAGCAAACTTCGTTAGATACACAAACGGCGGAAAGCAAGTTATGCTTAGCCTACTAGATGTTGCAAGCCTCTATCCAAGCAATTCTAGTAGGTGATCACTAGTACACACAAAAGCTACCACTAGTGATCAAGAGTTCTACCCACGGGATTTAGTCTACACAAGAAGTGGTTCCCGACCAACCACACAAGCAATTCTACCCACGGGATTTAGTCTACACAAGATGTGGTTCCCGACCGACCACGCAAGCAATTCTACTTTGCAAGAATGTAATCAAAGTAATACAAGAGAGGGTAGGAGCTTGTTATACCGACGTGTCGAGTCGAGGTTGCCAATCACCAAGGAGATGAACAATCAATCACAATCGGCAACACACAAAGGATGATGACCAATCACCGGAAGACAAGATGAACACAATGATTTATCCCCGGATGTTCACTTGGGCACCGCCAAGCTACGTCACCCGTTGTGTCGACCAACACCTAGATGGTTCCTCGGTGTGACCCTCAAGTCACTAGCCCCTCAAGGCTCGCCCGCAAGGCACCGCAAGACACCACTCTCAAGCGAGGTACTCAACGACACGCGCAATCCACTAGGATGCTCTTCGTGATCCCCACGAGGTGAGCTCAAACCTCTCACAATCAACCGGAGGTGGCCAAGAACAATCACCTTCTCTTGCCAACGCCTCCAACAATCTCCAAGCCGGCTAGGAGCGGTACTCTCCAAGAGTAACAAGAAATCCACCGGCTAAACCACCCACAAGTGCCACTAGATGCCCTCAAGCAATGCAATGCACTAGGTGATCTCTCAATCTCACTTTGGATTCACAATCAAGCAAGAGAGATGAGAGGGAGAGTGTTTCTTCAGCTCAAAGGATGAATGAATGAGTTGGGAGAGCCAAGAGAGGGAGCCAAGCCCGGCCTCCCATCTATTTATAGACCCAACACTTCAAACTAGCCGTTACCCCCTCGGGGCGCAAATTCACTACGCCGGACGCGTCGCCGCCGGGCCGCCGGACGCGTCCGGCGCGCCTCGGCCGCGCGCCCGACGACCGTTGGCGCCGCGGCAAACCACGTGCCGCCACGTCGGCGTCCCGCGGCGTCCGCGCCCGCGATCCCGCAACGCCGCGCTCCGGAACTTTCGTTCGAGTCCGGCGTGCGCCGGACGGGCACCCGCGTCCGCCGCCTTCGCCAGAACCCTCGCTCCGCGCCGAGCCGCAACACGCGCCGGACGCAGCCACGATAACCCGCTCTGCGTCCGCCGCGGCTCCGGCCGCGTCCGGCCCGACGCCCGCCGAACGATCGAAAGCGAAACTTTCGGTCGACGTCCGCCGCCGCCGGACGCGCGTCCGCCCAGCGTCCGCGCCCGCGGGCGCGGCCTCCGTCTTTCGTCGCCGTGTCGTGACACCAACTTCTCCAACATGCTATCCAACAAGTATACCAACTTGATCATCGAGATAGCATGATTTCAACCAAATTTTGCATCCGGCGCAATAGAGAATATGCATCCATTTTTCCCGAAGCGCCGAATCCCGCCTCACGGAGCTCGGCGGGAGGAAGAGAGGGACCCAAACCCATCTCTACCCTGCAAACCACAGCGCGCCCAAACGCCACCTTTGTAAATGTGCCAACACCACCAAGTGTACATCTCCATGTGCTTGTGTGTTAGCTTTTCACAATCATTTCCCAAAGGTTAGGTTAGCTCACTAGGCCCTACATGCAATGCACTTCATGAATTCACCTAGTGGCACCCGTGCGTCGAATAGCCGATAAGACTTCCCCTCTTAATAGTGCGGCTATCGAACCTAAACCACTCACACCCTCTATGGTGTCTTGAGTGCAAAACAAAATGGCCCTATCGGTTATACCTTTGCCTTGAGCCCATTTTGTTCCTCCAAATGATATGAACGCTTCACACCATCATGTGACCGTCTCGATCCATCGATCGACTTCACTTGCCCTTCACCATGCATCGGTCCATCGGCGCCTAGTCTTGCCCGAGCTTCACCATCGCATGGTCCTTCACTCCGAAGCCTCGACTAGCCCTTCACCTTCAACACCGGTCCATGGAGCCAAGCATCGTCTTGATCTTCATCTTTGATCACATGACACGTGTCATGCTTCATATTCAATATGCTCATCATGTGGACAACCTTTCTCTAAATCAACCACTTAGATAAACAAGGTTAGTCCTAGGTTTCATCAATTAGCCAAAACCAAACTAGGGACTTTCACCCACATTGGGTACTCCTCTTGCATCTTCTGGATGACGGCATCGCGAACCTTCTGCACCAACTCCAGGTCAGCACCTGCCTCCGCCATCCGGTCCGCCAGCGTGGGGATTGGTGGAGGTGGAGGGCCCAGGGGCGCATCCTGGGCTTGGCTAGTCGACGCCGACGCCCCTGGGCGAGTTCCTGCGCCTCCTTCAGCCTCCTCTCCAGGATTTCCGCCTCGGTGGCCTCGTGGATGGTGGGTTGGAAGCCGAGCGCTTTCATATGGCGGTCGATCACCTCGCCCGCCTTGGCCTTCCTCTGCGCCTCCTCCCACTGCTCGGCGTCCGACATGCGGGTGTACACCACCTCACCCGTTGTCGAGTCGGGCGCGAGGTGGGGCACAAGGTTCTCCCCCTGCTGCAACGGCTGCGGTGCGCCTGGTACACCACCATGGGGAGCTCCTTGTGCTGCTCCTCCCCTTGTGCTGTAGTGCGCTCCTCCTCCTCCTGCATGGCAGCAGGATGCTCCTCCGGCGCCTCCTCCTGCGTCGCAGCTCGAGCCTCCTCCTGCTCGACCGGCTGCGCCTGCAGCACCTCGGCTTGCTGCCCGGCGAGGGGGTCGACCTCCATATCGTGGGGAGGAGTGGGCGTCCGATCCGGCTGAGGGTCCGGCACCTGGCCCGACTCCTGCATCTCCGCGTCGCCCACCGGCCGATCGGTGGCCACGGAGCTCACCTCCTCCTCCCCCTTCTCCTTGCGCTCCTCCTCGAGCTGACGCAGGCCCTTAGGCCACGTCTTGGTTGAGCCGCCAGGACCTCGGTCGCGGGAGCCCGGGCTCGAGCTCTCGTCCCCGAGGGTGATCAGGTGGTGCTCCGACCCGGCCCCCGCCTGCGGATCAACGACCGCGGTCTCGGGCCCCGCCGTCTCGGCCACCACTTCCTTATGGTCGGCCGCTGCTTCACCTTGTGCGGCGGGCGACGGCATCTCAAGCGGGGCGCCAGCCGAGGCGATAGTAGTAGGGATAGCTTTCTCCGTCGCCGTCGTGGTCACGGCCCCGGCACCTGCACGAGACGCAGCCGCCATCAGCTTCCCGCGCTTTATCGCCTCTTGGCTCGCGCCAACCAAATCGGAGCGGTGGAAGGAAGAGTTACGCCACCTGAGCCGGACGAGGTTCCGCTCGAGACCCCCGCAACCTTCAACTTCTTCGAAGGCAGGACGGGGTGGAGCGACCTCAGCATGCGCTTGACCCTAAGAAGATGAAAGCGGGAAGAGGATGAAGACAGAGATGCCCAAACATAATAAAACGCGATAGGGAGGAGCTCGACAGGAAACTTACCCCGTGGCCGCGGCCGTGCCCGTGGTGGCGCCGCTCGAGCCACCCTGGGGATTGGTGACCACCCCCGACTCAGTCGAGCCGCTCGGAGGCTTCCGAGCCGCGGTGGCCTCGCTCGAGCCGCTCGGGGGCTTCCGAGCCAT
The DNA here is from genome assembly GCA_018135685.1 of Themeda triandra. Lineage (NCBI taxonomy): Eukaryota > Viridiplantae > Streptophyta > Magnoliopsida > Poales > Poaceae > Themeda > Themeda triandra. The sequence continues at coordinate 1,594,926 of JAENPR010000034.1, forward strand.
GGCGGTCTCGCTCGAGCCACTTGGGGGCTTCCGAGCCTCGGTAGGTTGGCCCGAGCTACTCGTGGGCTTTGCGATCTCGACGGTCTTGCCCGCCCTGACTGGCTCCTTGGCCGAGTCCCTTGCTGAATCCCTTGCGGGCTCCTGAGTTCGGCGTGTCGGGGCCTGCCCAGGCCGACGATCGCTGGAAGGAGCCCGGCGTGCGTCAGGGTGCTCGCCCCCCTGAGCTGATGAAGACTTGCGCGCATCTGCAGCCCTCCGCTGCCGGGTGCGCGCGCCTGATGATGAAACCGGTTGGCGAGAGGAAGACTCCCACCGCAATGGAGACGGCGCTCGAGCGTCGTGGCCAGATTGGAGGGACGACTCCTCCCGCTGGCCCGCTCGAGCCGGTGATGGATCCCTGCGTCGCTCGACCCGCGGTTGCGCCGGGGGCTCCTCCTGCACGCGAGATCGAGGAGGCGTCAGGCCTCGAGTGGTGACGGCGTCGTCGCTGTCGGTCGCCTCGTCGTCCTCCTCGTCATCTTCCTCGTCCGGATCCGTTTCCTCCTCGCTCGACTCCAAGCTGGGATCCCAGTCGGTTGGGTCCAGCCTCAGGCATTGCTCCCTCTTCCGACGGCATCTCCCCACGCGCATCTGCTTCTCGACCAGCGTGGTGGCTTTCTGTGCCTTCTCCACTTTTTTCGAGAGTTTTGCTGTGTGTTTTTGGGCAGATTTAGGGCGTCTCACCTCGCGGTCGGCCGCGTCCTCCTTCACCGTGGGCCTCGACTCCCCATGGTCGTTGATGTCCTGCAGAGACACATCTCGATAAAGCGGACAAGAAGCGGAGAAAAAAGCAAAATCAAAAGGAAAGGAGGCCTCGAGGGGACGTACTCCCCGCCCTTGGAAAGGTCGGCGTGCGGGCGCATGGGAAAGAGGTCGACTTGATCCTCCCAAAGCTCCTGCCGCCCTCGATCGCCTCGCGCACCCGTGCACGGCAGAGTGGCGGCCGGGAGAGCCTCGCTCGACATCCGGCTGCCTTCGAGGGCTAGAGGGTCGGCGTCGGCGGTCATCTGATCCAACCGCAGCCGGCGCTCAGCAAGCGGGATCACCCGGCGGCTATGGAATCCCGCGATGACATGGGAGATATTGAAGAAGATCTCGCCGGCCCTCCGGGCGCGAAGCACATCCATGGCCTCGGTCAGGGGGTCGAGGCGGTGGTGGTACTTGGACGGGTTGCCGTAGCTCCAGTTGTGCTCGGGCTCGGTCACCACCTTGCCAGTGTACTCCGGAAAATGGTTCCCCTAGTTACGGAGGTAGAACCACTCCGTGGTCCGCCCGGCGTTGTTCATCGTCAACGTGCCGGGAAGCCAATTATCCCTCCTCTTCACGGCGAGCGTGCAGGAGCCCGCTCGAACGTAGCGGCGGGCGCTCTCCTTGTTGTCATCCCCGCTCACCGCCAAGGTGAACAGCGTTGCCTTTAAAATATGGAGGAAGAAATCCCACTGTGGCGCCATCCCCAGGTACCCCTCGCAAACACCGACGAAACTGGCGGCGTGGGAGATGGAGTTGGGGTTGAAGTGTTGCAGCTCGACCCCGAAGTGGTGGGGAAGCGCCCGCATGAAGCGGCTTGGGCGCGCCCCGAGCCCCCGTCGGTGGAACCTGATGAAGCTCAGCACGTAGCCCTCCGGCGGGTTGGGCTCGTGGTGGTCGGGGTCCGGCACCTGCCACTCCGGCGGCCCCTCCGGCGGGTTGGGGAGGAGCAGCCCCTCGTCGACGAGGCGCACAAGGTCTGCTTCCGCCACCGTCTACCGAGGCCACGGAAGCGCCGGGTACATCACCGGCGGCGTCGGGGCCTTGGCGGCCTCCTCGCCGGCGACCTCCTTGCCGGCGGCCTTGCTGCTTCCGGCAGCTTGGTCGGCCCCCCTCCCGGTAGACTTGCTGGGTTTCCTTCCCATGGCGATGACGGCGGTGGCGCGAGGCGTGGAGAGCGGCAGCGCGAGGCGTGAAGGACGGCGGCTCCGGTGACACCCGCACCCGAACAACCTCACTCACTCTCCTTGAACTCTCCGGCTGCTGCAGGCGAATGTGGCGGTGGCGGCGGCGGCGGCGCTTAGGGCGGGAGAGGAGAGCGCAACTAGCGGCGGCAAGAAACAAGAAGGCAAGGAATGCGGAAGAAGGAAACGGTGAAGCCTCTCCCCGAATTTATAGAACCCGAGCCGAGCGGCGCCCTGCGCATCCAACGGCCCAGACCTCACAATCCGACGACCACGCGATCCCGACGGATTCGCCGAGAACGGTAACCGCATTTAATGCCCCTGCTAACCGCCACCTACCTCCACTCAGCGCACGCACGCAACACGAGACGAAGCGGAACCGGCGTAGACCCACGATCATCATGACATGCCGGTTTCCACCTAAAAAGGCGCGCCACCAACGGGCGGATTCCCCTCGGCCACTGCGGTGATGGGACGTCTCGAACAGACGGTTCCGTACACGGTAAGACAACCCGGGACCCTGGTCCCACATGCAAGTCTCGAGGGAGCGGAGACTAACCCACGGAAGGGTTCGAACAGTCGCCCTCGAGCACCCGAGTCAGGGGCGACCGTTGGGAAGGGGCCCTCGAAAGGTCCCGCTCGAGAACGAACTCTCGAACCCCAAAGGCGTATCCAAGGCAAGATGCTAGGCCTCTAAGAGATCCCGCCGACGGGAGGCATTCGAGCCGCCGGCCCCTATCGAACAGGGCCGGTCCTCTAGAAGCTGTGCACCAGGCTCTAATGAGAGCGCCCCCGGGCCTCGAAGCCGTCTCCCCTCGAAAGGAGATGGACTCTCACTTGGATTTCCCGTTACCAGCTCAATGAGAGGCTCGGTGCTCGCCCAACCGCGGGTAGTGCCAAACCTCCCGCCACTTGGATCCAATCCAGGAAATCTAGTGGGAAAACTAGAGTGTGACGGTGGCCCAGCATTACAAGGCTCGGGGGCTCGAGTCACGTAGCGACACCCCTCGACAAGGGAGAAGCCGGAAGCGCTCGGGGGCTCGAGAAATCGAGCGAAACCCCTCGTAACGAGCGCTACAACTCCAGTTAATAACACACCCCGTCAAGACAGCTCATTCAAAGCCCCCAGAGGAATGTCCCATTCCTCTGGGGCCTCGGGGGCTACCCCCGCGGGGGACGCTCGCGCGCCCCCCACGGAAAAAAGGAATCAACCCCCTCGAGAAAAAGCAGAAGACCCCAAGTCTAGGTGCTTCAACTCCACTTCATAATCCCTTGCATGAAATTCCACATTCAAGCAAGGGCTCGGGGGCTACTGTCGGGTACCTAGATTAGGGGGTCTCAAATCTAGGGGCTTAGGAGTAAGCAAACCCTGTGTTGCTCTCCCTTAAGCCCCAAGGATCAAAGGGAGTCCCTATTCACTTCCTCACGTTACGCTGGGCCGGCCCACGATCAGGCCCACGACCAGGACAATTAGACCAACTGCCTCGAGACATCGCCGCTCACCCGCTGGAGTCAGTGACGGAAACCCCTCGAGCGAACAACCGCTCGAGATCGATACGGAAACTCCTCGAGCGAACGACCGCTCGAGCCAGCCTCTCGAGACCACTTTTTCTGGACACTCACGTGGCTACAGGGCTCGAAACAGTGGAAAGTACACCTGCCCCGCCTAACCACATGGCAACAGTGTGGGAAATAGTGAGGAGTACACCGGTTGCTTCTCCTATTTCACCGCCCATGCCCGGGATTCCGGCGTGTCGGGCGGTACTATTACACCATGCCGCGTACGGCACCCCCTCAGAAATGCTTAAGTCAGCTCTCCGTACCGCTAAAACCCGTCGATCAATCCCATCGCTCGTGCTGCCTACTCCTCGAGGCGATCATTACCCACTCGAGGAATGATGGCCGACGCGACCCAAGCATGGCGCAGGCAGTGACCCGTCCATCCCGCCTCGACAACCATACGACGGGATTCCCGGGGACACACGCTCGCCCACACCCACGCCATACCTCGACACGCCAGCCCACGTCAGGAAGGACGAGCAGGTCATCATCGCCCACGCTGCTACAGGCTCGAACCGGGCGGAAGCATGAATCCACAGGCTCGAACCGGACCAAAGGGAGCGTCTACAGTCTCGACGACTCGACATGACGCCCATACCTCGACGTCACGCCCACGACTGCCCTAACTACAGTGTAGCCCTGAGCCTCCCCTTGGTCTATAAAAGGGGGCGCCAGGGCATAGCATAGGGCACGTTATGACACGCTCACAACACACTCCCACTCACGCTAAGTCCCAGGACTCGCTTGTATTCACCCCTGTACAAGCATTTCGGTGCAAGATAATACAAGTTCTCCTCCTCTGCTGGACGTAGGGCATTCATTGCCTGAACCAGGGTAAATCGATTGTATCCTTCTTGCATCACCATCCGGATTAGGGAGCACGCTTAGAAATTCACTCGTTGGTGTGATACCCCCCGGGGTACGAAACACCGACATATGAGTTTGGTGTCTTGCCCGCTCGTAGTTTTCTTATTATGTAATTATTTTTAGCTTTTTTTGGGGTGCCGAGTTCCGACAATCTTGTACATAAACTCTGCTTCTTCTTAATACAAAGATATGCACACTCGTGAGTATTCGTGAAAAAATACGCATATAATCAGTAGTTGTTTCATCCATCTCAGCAAGTACTAGCTGGCCACAAAATTTGTGATTAATCTAGGTTATGCTCAAATATGACCATGTTTAATCAGGCTGTGCTGGCTTAATGAGACTCCAGTAGTGCAGTTGAGTGTGAGCCATTTATTTGGTCCTCTATCAGCGCCAAGAAATAGTTTTCCGGTGCGTTTCTATCGATCAGACTCGTGATGAGCGGCTAGAAGCAGCAGCACAAATAGCTGCGTACCATACAGACGTGCACGTGTATGCGCCGCATCGTGCATGGTCAACCAAAGCGTGCTCACCACTCACTTCATCGCTGTGGCCGTGCAGCCGCATGCGTGCATCCATTACGCCGCATCGTGCATATATTGATCTCGCCATCATTCGCCGCCATCGGTGCAATTCACATTCATACGTACACACAGTGTATCCATTTCTCCGACTCGATCATACATTTCGTGGTAGCTTATTATATATAAATTCATATATATACAGCATATGGTTGTCAGGAGCAGCATATATCCTACGCAAACGGGCAGCCTCATGAATAAAATGGACTAATGGATCGAGTGGATGGGGTCGATTATTGCTTTCATACGCTGCTATCAACGGTGTCACGGTCTCATGGATTGAATAATGAAGATTCTGTCCGGCCGTCTAACATGTTGCTTTTGGATAAGGCTACTAACGGAATAAATTGAATGGGCTCCATGAATGAATTGAAGAAGCATAATCTGACCATTGTTCTCCATTCTACAAAAAAAAAAAAAAAAAAAAAAAAAAAGGGCATTGCATGCGTGTAAGAACGAAGGAGACAGAAAACGAACTGTTGTGACACTATATATAGTATTAACTCTTTTTTTTTGCGGGTGATCTGTAGTATTAACTTGATAACAAAAAAGAAACAGAAAACTGTTTGCGACATTAATCTTATTAAGGGGATAAGGGGCCTATGATAAAGTGAGCTGGGATTTCTTGGAAGAGGTACTAGCTAGGAAAGGGTTTGGGGTTAAATGGATACAATGGATCAACAATGTGGTGAGAGGTGGAAGAGTTTGTGTGGATATCAATGGAGAAAGAGGAGAATTCTTTAGAAGCTTTAAGGGTTTGAGACAGGGGGACCCTTTGTCACCTCTGTTGTTCAACCTAGCAGCTGATGCCTTATCAATGATGCTTTCTAAAGCTGCTGAGGCAGGTGTTATTAAAGGGTTAGTTCCACATCTGATTCCTGGAGGTTTGTCACACTTTGCAGTATGCTGATGACACAGTCATCCTGATTGAGTTTGAGGTGGAATATGTAGAGAATGTTAGACTTATTCTGGCATGCTATGAAGCCATGTCTGGACTGAAGATTAATTATGAGAAGAGTGAGATTTTCTCAGTGGGTTTGGAGGAGAGTGAACAGAAGATGGTGGCAGAGATGCTGAACTGCAAAATTGGGAGCTTTCCCATGAAATATTTGGGGCTACCTGTTAGCAATAATAAAATCTCTAAAGCTCAGCTAAGATATGTGGAAGACAAGCTGGAAAAAAGATTGGGGACCTGGCAATGTGAATTCCTGACCTCTGGAGGGAAATCAATATTACTGGAATCATGTTTGTCTAGCATACCTATGTATACCATGGGGGTATATTGTTTGTATGAAGGTAATTGCCAAAGAATTGATACAATTAGGGCCAGATTCTACTGGCAGGGGACAAGCAAGAAGAGAAAATACCACATGGTCAAGTGGGGTACTATGGCTAGACCAAAAGAATTTGGGGGGATGGGCTTCACTGATATTAGAGTTATGAATTCTTGTTTGATGGTGAAATGGATAGATAAATTGGAGAGAGGGGATTCTGGTATCTGTTGTACTCTGTTGAGGAACAAATATTTGGGAGAGAAGAGCATATATCAAATCAAAAACAAATATGGGTCTCAGTTCTGGAGATCTTTGTTAGACTTAAGATGTGAATACCAAAGAGGCAGAGTTATGAAAGTTAACAGTGGGGGTCAAACAAGGTTTTGGCATGATGTGTGGCTGGGGGGAGCTCCTTTGAAGATAGGATACAATGAGTTATTTCAGGTTTCTACAAAGCAAGATGCTAGTGTTAAAGAGTTATGGGATGAGGGTGAATGGTCGATTCAATTCAGAAGAAGACTGGTAGGCAGACTTAGGGAGGACTGGAATGAATTACAGGAGTTGTTGCAGAATGTGGTGATCACAGAAGGGAGAGATGAAACTACTTGGGCCTTGGAACAATCAGGGAGATACTCGACAAAATCATTATATAAAGAAATTACTACTGGGGGTGTTAGAGATATGCAAATGGTGTTCATTTGGAAGAGTAATATTCCATTGAAAGTAAAAATTTTTCTTTGGATGGCCTTGCATGATAGGATAAAATCTGGGGAGCAATTGAAAGCAAAAAATTGGGATGGTAATCCTGATTGCATAATCTGTGGGACATTGGAAACAGCTGACCATTTGCTTTTCCAGTGTCCCCCTGCTGTGTTCTTGTGGGCCTTTTTAAGAGATACTCTTGGGTGGTCTCGATCCCCAACTAATTGCTCTGAGTTTAGTCATGATTTTATTAAAGACTGTAGAGGTGTAATCAAGAAGATGCATTTCCATATCTGTGCAGGAGTTTTGTGGACGGTGTGGAAGATCAGGAACGACGCCGTCTTTGACAGGAAGGTGATGACGTCCCCGACGGTGGCAATCTACAAGTCGATGACTCTTCTCCAGTCCTGGACACCGCTGCTGAAGGCGAAGATGAAGCCGAAGATGGAAGCTGCCATTTCATGTCGACGGCAGCAAGCGCGGCGCAGCTTGAGAACTGAAGTTGATCCGCTGGAGGGGGCACATGAAGAGAAGAAATCTGCAGCTTGGTAGCTGGGAGCTCATGAAGCTGTTGTAATCCTTTGCCTTCTCGCCAAAACTGTAATAACTTGAAGTCGTGTTTTGAAGTTTCGGGATCTGCTGGGTTGCTGGGTAGGCATATGTTTAGTCCAGCGTTATTTCTGGGGTTGTTTAGAGTTCTTTTAGGAGGTTTGCTTCGTAGTTAAGAGGTAGATGGTAAGAGTTGTTGGGCTGAGATGTAAAACTGGTATCCCCAGTGGTTACTCGATCTTTGGCTTCCGATAAGCTTTCAATAAAAGCCGGGCGTAGGCCTTTGATCTAAAGGGGATAAGGGGCCAAATCTTTTATCTGTTTTTTTAAGCTAATGATTTCTCAAATCTTGAGGTTGAAATATAGTTTAACCAATGCGATATATAAGCGGATCGAAAGCTTCATTTTGTCAACTTCTAATATGCATGTATCTTAATTTATTATCATCTTGATGCCCGGCCGATTGGTATTATATTGAAACATTTCCCTCATTCTATTGTTAATTTAAATCATCTTGATGTGAAGTGAACCAACCGCCAAATGAACTATTTCACGCAACAAGAATACTACTGGTACTTTAATTCAGACCGAGGGAGCGAGAATTATCCATTTGATTGACAACACAGAAATGAGCAATAATATCTATTGTATATGTAAAAATAATTGTGGAGTAGATTATTGTGTATGTGTTTGGTTGTCTGTATAACTCTTGCTCTAGGTTAAGGGAAAGCAAGTTGGATTTGTTTCGTTTCCTGTATAACTCTTATGCGGGCTAATTAACACTATCCTCAAAAGCAGCTATCCCCTCAAAATCGACCATATCCACCTATGCAAGCATTGCATTGCTTCTGCTTTGTAGGATCTTACGCACACCTTATGCAGCCTAGCCACTTATGCATGCAACCAAATCATGCGCACAGTACTATACAAATTTCTTATACTGTTAGAACACGTCTTAACGTGTATTGCAAAATTTCTTATACTGTTAAACCAATCAAGACCAAACTGCATCGGCTAATCTGGGATTAGGTATGCTGCATAGGATATATACACTATGCAAGTTAATGCAAGTAACGAAACAGCTTGGGGTCATTGAATCCAAAGATTATGGAGACTAAGTTAATCTACCCGTCACGCATCTAAGTTGGAGTGCAGATTTGGTAACATAATTAATAGATTATATTATATTTTCCTTTTTTTTTTTGAGAAAATTATATTTTTCCTTGTTGAAAGTTGACAAAGGTTACAACAGGGACAGGGAGAGACCAGCTCACATAGACATGGGCCGGCTATGCCGGGACCAGTAGAACCGAGAATACCATCGAGATTAATAAATGTTTCTTAAACCTTAATCGTGTTTATTTACAATATTTAAAGATTTATTTATGTTTTTTATCTTGTCAGTGGACCCGAGAAGTAGAGCAAAATTTCCTTAATTCTACTTTTTTTAAAAAACTAAATATATACTATTCATGAGAAAAACCATTATGTTTTTTAGATATAAAGGAATATCTTTATTGCGCCCTTTGCGTATAAAGTACACATCAGTATACTTGTTGTCACGTATGTACCCCGCTATATTAATAATAGTACCTCCTTTTGCTATAAATACTTGTCATTTTCGGTATATTCGGTTTAAAAGTCTAATTGTCAATAACTTTCAAAGTTTTGGCAACCCATATTTGTGTGTGTTATTTCTTCGATCTCATTAAATTTATTCTAGGACAAAATAGGATCAAATCATGCATTTAATGTTGTTAAGAAAACGTCAAATATCAATTGCTAGTTGGAGTAGTAATTAACGCTATATAGACGTACTACACGTAGCTTTGTTTGGATCTGCAAGTGGCTAAAAATAGTTGAGTGCATATTTGTTGGGTTCCCCCCACCAATTTCTAAAACCTCACTTCTAAAATAAAGATAACTTTGCATCAGAAATTTTGGACTATTCTTAAAATACACCAGCTATTTTTATGTTTTTTTGTCTCTCTTATACATTTGCATTGAGAACTCTGTCCTCCCCTTTATTCCTCTCCACGTCATTCCATCTCTAGATTGGGCGACTCACATGTACACATATTTTCACGTGGTTGGGTCGATTTTCTAAAGTGCACAAAGGCTAGGAGTTAAGAATGGGAGTGTTGAAAAACATTTATTTAATCTTCCCACAAAAAGACGCTCTAAGGACAGTCTTAGTAGAGAGTTTTATAGCACTGTTTTCAAGAGTTTCGTGATATATAAAATAAAATAAAACATGGATGAAACACACACTCTCAATGGAAAGTGTCACTCTGTCATTTCATAGAAATAATCTCATGACTTACTGATAGTTAGTAATAATGCCAAGCAAGTTTTATTGCCATGAACCTCACTTCTCTCTCTTCTTGAAAATGTTGCCACTACACCAAAAACACTTATGTGGCAGGTTATTAATTACAAATGAAACTCTTATGAGATTGGCCTAATTGCAATAGTCGAAAGAAGCAGCCTGCTAATGGAGGTTTTTTTATAAGCTAGGTGGTTGAAAAGTTCAAAAATAAACTTTAAGAGTATCATCTCCAATAATATAAGCTATAGCAATAGCTCGAAACCGACAAACGTGAAGAAGGTAGACACACAAGGCATACTCAGTCATGTGAAAGAAAGGGTACCATGCAAAAGTTGGGACGCACAAAGCGGAGGGCGAATTCCACACGGAAGGTCGTTGGCTCGCAAGACCTAGCCCCACCTGGACCTCCCCCGCCGCCGCCGGCGGCGCCGGGTGCCTCTCGGCGCCGGCGCCGCCGCCCTCCCCGGCACCCTCCAATCCCGGACCTGCTCCTCCCTCTCCCAATCTCGTCCTCGTCTTCTCCCCCCCTCCTCCCGGCGGCTCGCAAGGGCCGGCGCGCCGCCGCCGCCTCCCGCCGTGGCGGGGACCGAGGCCGCAGGAGCGCCGCGCGCCCCTCTCCCGCGCTCCTCCAGCGACTCCTCACCTCGGCTTCGGGCCCTGGGCGCGAGCGCGGGGCTCTCCACCGCGGAGGCCGGCGCAGAGGACCCGGCGGATGGCGCCTCCAGGACCGGCGGTGGGGAGCAGCTGTCCGGCGACGTCGCTCCTGCCCCTGCAACCGCGCCTGCCACCTCCACGCCCCCGTCAACCGCCAGGGATGCGGCCCTCCCTTCCGCCTGTGGGGAGGAGGGGGTGGCCTCGGCCGGCCAGGCCATGGCCGCCGCTGCCTCCTCTGGCCAGGGCCCCTGCTCCTCTACACCAGCGCCTGGAGTGGGGACGCCCTCGGCGCCAGGCCGCAGGACGCCGGCCAGCCCCCCTGATGCTGCAGGGAGTCGGCAGCTGTGCGCCCACCACCTGTTCGACGGAATGCCGGCCCGCCTGACCATGGTCCTGGAGGTCGGGGAGACCTCGGCCAGGGACGGAGCGGGCGGCAGATCCTTGGTCGCCGCTTCCCCGAGCCTGGTGTTGGGGGACACCCCGGCTCGGGTCGAGGCGCCCACGGCCGCCACTGACGCCAGCTCTGCTGGGCGGGGCAGCGCCCTTTCCCCACTCGCGGACCTCTTCTTCCCCTCCTCCGAGGGCCGTCCCAAGACCGTGCTGTGGGCTGACGGCGACCTCACCGACTGCTCCGATGATGACGAGCCCACTTACGGGATGCCGCGCCACCTCTTCGTCCCAGCTCAACCCACCCGTGGCCTTGAGGTCGGGGAGACCTCGGCCAAGGTGAACTCTCCCGCCGTGCTTGGTCGCCATGGGGACGGGGAGTCCTCAGCCAGTGCCGGGCCGACGGCACCCGGTGGCCCTGCCCGCGGCACGCCATCGGCCGACGAGAGCGCGCTGCGGCACCGGCCTGGGCGGCGCCGCCGAGCGCGTCGGGAGCAGGCGGCCGGCGATGCGTCGAATGCCCCCAAGACCTCCTCTACACCGGCCTACAGGGTCAACGCGCGTCGACGGATCGGGCCGTCTCCGGAGCCGAGGGCTCCGGCACGACGGCGGCTCGGCCCGGCGGCCACCTCCCGCGTGCCGGCCCCTCGGAGGCTCGGCCCGGATCCGGAGCCACGGATCCCGGCGTCGAGACGGCTCGGCTACAACCGCCGGGCTTCCCCCCCGCACCGTGACGGGCTGGCGTGAGGTGCTGCCCGCAAGCCACCCCCGATGGCCGTAACGCGTGGCGCGGCGAGGCCGACCCGAACGCGCACCGGCCTCCGGCCGCCCCGACGGCGCAAGTGGACGTCGAGGGACGGTGCCTCAACCGCACGGCACGGGGCACCGGATCGCGACGTGCAAGCGGAGCCCCGATGCTGGAACTGCCATGGGCTCAACCACCGGGCCCGTGATCGCAACGGGCCGCCCGCGACGTGCTCGACCACCGGGCGCGCGTGCACGAGCATCGGCCGCTCCCCGAGCGCAAGCGGAGGGCGAACCTCGGGAGCTCGGGGTGCGTTGGGGGCCGCTGACGCCACCGCCCGCTCTTCGGGGACGAACGTGGTTGCGCACGGGCCGGCCCGTCACCCCCGCCTTCCGGCGACGTTGGCGCCGACTTCACCACCAAGGGCGGCCACAGGATGTCTATCGCCGCCGTTCAAAGGGCGTCCCCGCGATGGCCATTGGGATCCGGCACGGGAGCTACAGATCCAACGTTGCACCCGGGGAATCATCATCACCGGCCCAACCGGAAGCACGGGGTCAATGTCGAGCCAACCATGGCGAGGTGGTGGCCCGACACCGACCACCGATCCGGCCCCGCGGCGGCGGGCGGGACGACGACGGGTGTCGCCACCACTTGCCGCGACGACCGCCGCCCGCACCGCCACCGGCTCGCCGGGAGCCACGACGCCGGAGTCGAACCGGCCGCGCCGCGCGCGACGTCGTGGGCGTCGCGCCGGCTGTGGAAGGGCCGACCGCAGGAAGATGCCGCGACAGGTGTGGCGCCCTCGCGTGTCACAGCCCGCACCCCCCGTCGCAGTGGTCACCTCATCTCCTGAGGAGGCGACAAAGGACTCGGTGGATGCGGGTGACTCGGCGGGGAGCCTGGAGTCACCAGTGGCAGACTGGGAGGACGGGGAGTTCTGGCCGGACACCTCGCCAACCGGCCCACCCGACGAGAAGGACATGACGACAGAGAGTGCAGCCGCCATGGGTGGCTTGGTGGGGAACCTTGAGCCACTCGTGGAGGCTGGGGGCGCACGCAAGGAGATCGCCACGACACAGACCGCGGCCACCACGGGCGTCTCAGTGGGGAACCTTGAGATGCCCGTGGAGGCCGAGGAGGCAGCCCTAGGCACGCTTGCTCGCTCACCCACCGGGGAGGAGCTTGCGGCCGGACCTCCGGGCTACACGGCGCTGCACGACCTCGAGCGCGCCGGGTGCGCGGACGCAGACGCGGAGGAGACGGTGGGGGAAGCAGTGCTGCAGGAGGACGACCCAACTACGCCGGTGCACGGCGTAGATGACTTGCCGGAAGGCACGCTTACCCTTCCCGCACGCTGGGGAGCGGACCTCAACGAGGGCCCACCTGGCTTCCCTATCCAGGGCGCCTTCCCACGGCCGGGGGAGCGGAGGACCACACCACCCCGTTGGGAGACCCTGGCGGACGCAGACGATGGTTGGACAGCGGCGCTTGGGGGGCCCTCCCCACGGTGCGACGCCCAGGGGGACGCTCCGGCAGAGGCCGTCGAGCTCCCTGGGATCGACGACTCGGACGACACACCATCAGGGATGCAGCAGGCGACAGGAGGTCGAGCGACCGGTGGGGTTGAACCAGTGGGGAGCCTGGAGTCACCCGCCGGCCGCCAGGGGGGCCGGGGCCGTGCTGCAGATTCGCAGCAGGCGTTGGGCAGGGCGCACCTTTGCGGGGCCTCTGGGAGCCCGCCCAGGAATGCGACCACCGACGACGACGCACCCTCAGGGTTCTCCACGCCCGTCTACCGGAGGACCGCCACAGACTCGACGACCGGGGAGGAGGGAACCCCAGCTGGGGAAGGGTCGTTCACGGGCGGCTCAAGGAATTCGCCAAGAAAGTCTTCCACAAGGCGGCCACCCCGCTCCTCCCCCGGCCCGGGGTGGACGACTCCCGGCTCCATCAAGTCTGCCCACGCGGAGCAGCGCACGCGGCAAACCCTCTCTCCAAGTACCCGGTGGCAAAAAGAGGCGAGATCATCGCCATGCGGAAGATGGGGTTCATCGAGTCACGGCCGACGGCGGAGGGGAGCCGAAGCTAGATGCGATGTTCGAGGGAAGACCGGGACGCCGGGCCTTGCGGGAGTTGTCGGGGAGACGAGGTCCCACAGCAGCGACCGCGGAGGCGCCGCGGGGCTGGGGGCCACGCATGAGCGCCGGTCCGTCGGGGGGCCAGCAAACTAGAATGTTAGTGCGTGAGTAATCCATGATGTACGTGTCCTGGGGTGGCGGTTTTGTGTTTCAAATTTGTTAACACCCTAAAAAGCTTGTCAAAACTCTCTTCTTCTTAAATACAATGATGCGCAAATCTTTTTTGCGTATTCGAGAAAAAAAAAGGGTACCATGAAATGTGCAAGACTATCTCTCTGTTCCACATTAGCCTTTTTTTTGTATTCTTCAACGAGTAAGAAATTGATTTAGTTAGCTCTAAGTGCGACTATCGGAGACGTCTTATGCTAGGCTTTGATCAGTTAGAGCTTGCACGTAAGCTGCTACTAGTACTTTATCTTATTTGATCCAAACAGAGTCCAGTGTGTATAAACCTTACCACTCTGCCGGCGCAAGAAAAAAAATTTTTCTACGATATTACCGAATACCTAGTTGGTACCACAGATATCGACCTTTAGCACAAAACTGCGAACACATCACTCGAATCAAGAACAAAATATTATCCTGTAACAACCTTGTAGATACCCAGTCGAATCAAGAACAAAATATATCCTTCAATGCAATCTACACCCTACAACAAATCATATCACAGAGATTACGCGCCAACCTGTAGTACCACATCATCTCTCTGTAATCTTGAACACTGCCACGATCATGCCCGGTATACAACGTAATTTCAATGTAATCGTCCGTCCATGCATGAATGTATCTGCACACGTATCAGGTCTTGCATTGCAGTTGCAGCCAGATAATGAAGGAAGCCATTCAAACGGCCGGGCGCGCAAAATAACCGCCGGGATACCCACGATTCCACGCACGCACGCACGCACGCGCGGCATGTAACGAACTTCACCTTCACCAGATCGATCGGCGGAGGGAGATCAAATCAAATCAAAACCGCTTTTGCGCCATTCGCGTCGGCGGCGGCGGAGCCCCAAGAATCCACCCCCGCGCCGAGTGATCGCCTCCACCTCCGCTATCCCCGCGCGTGCGCGCGCGCACACGCTGCATATATAAAGATACCGACCCCCGCGCGCATCCTTGTCCACGGTCCACTGCACCGCCCAACGCGCCGCCACCGCAAAAGAACGATGGCGATGGCGCCCTTCGTCGTCCTCGCAGCCCTCTTCTGCTCCCTCTCGCTTTCGCCGCCGCGCAGCCGGTGGCGAGGTGTCGTCGTACGTGGTGTACCTCGGCCAGCACGCGCACGGCGCGGCGCTCGGCACGCACGGCGCCGAGGAACTCCAGGCGCTGGAGCGCGACGCCGCTGACGCGCACTACGACCTCCTCGCCGGCGTCTTCGGCGGAGAGTATGACGCCGCCGCGATCACTACAATTTTTTTTTCTTTTTTAAGATATAAGATAAGATTGATTCATCATGAATCATTCATGAGATGTGGAATGCAATGCAGCAAGGAGAAGGCGCGTGAGGCCATCTTCTACTCGTACACCAAGCACATCAACGGCTTCGCCGCCAACCTCGACGCCGCCGCCGCCGCCGAGATCGCAAGTGAGCCCACTTCTTCTTCTTTCTTGTCTCTGCCGGTGTCCATCCTCCGACCGCTTCGTGGTCACCACACTAATATATTACTATTTTTCCTGCGAATTAATCTCACTCTTTCGACTAATTCTCGTCCCGTTTATTTCTCATCTCATCATCCTCTGACCTTATGACCAGGGCAACCCGGCGTGATCTCCGTGTTCCCCAACCGCGGCCGCAAGCTGCACACGACCCGGTCATGGCAGTTCCTCGGCCTCGCCGGGCCCGGCGGCGTCCCGCGCGGTGGGGTGTGGCGGAAGGCCAGGTTCGGCGCCGACACCATCATCGGCAACTTCGACACAGGTCAGCATGCTAGCATGTCTGTCATTGACGCCGCTGTCTGCTCTGCTCCTCGCCGCAGCCATCGTTTTCGAGGCAGCAATTTGGCGATAAGATGATGCTGTACCAGCCGGTGCTCTCTGATGACATCGTCATCACTCGACTGCCTTTCCGGTTCTCCGCCAAAACAAAAACGCCTTTCTTTATTAACTTAATTAATAACTACTAATCCACCAAACAGGAAGACAACCCTTTTTAAGCCTTTCTACAGCAAACTTTATATGTCAATTCTTTTCTGTTTGATTGATGATGATACATACAGTTGACTTGATTTTGACTCAGACCCAATCGTCAGGAGTGTGTAGTGCTAGAAAACTGGAGTGCTGCCAAAAAGAGGGATTAGTCTTTTTGTTTCTTTTTGTGTGCTACTGGGCAATGGGGGAAACAGTTGTTTTTGTTGGGCTGGCTATTGCGTATTTGTGTCCTTTTGAAACTGAACTTCACAAGTTTTGATAGAGCATATGGTCGCAGAGTGGTTGAACAGCACTATATTGTCAATAAAAGTTGCGTATTAATACGTAGAAAGTGGTTGAGAAATTGACCAATAATCGGAGCTAATAATCGGCCGTCGACTGGTACACTTGAGCATACAGTTCATCAGCAAATAAAATTCAACCTGCCCAGTGTTTGTACCAACATGTCTAGGTCAGTGGGCATCTAGAAGAAGACGGATTCCTACGAGCTGTCAGAACAACGACATTAGCATCTCTATCCATATGATTTAGCACCTAAACACATGCTATCCATATATGATTTAGCACCTAAACACATGTCCCTAGCTTCTTCTGGCTAAGCAACACATCCAGTGTTCTTGCTGCTGACTTTGCCAATCAATCGGTAGCATAACAAATCGACAGGGCCCAGTTCATCGGTAAAAAAGGCACAGGACCCTCCAATGATCCGGTCGGCCCGGTGATGTGTGCATTCCTCCTAACTTTCTCTGCATGCTGTTTGCTCTGGGGTCCTTTAGGCACTGATGGTGAACTTGTTAGATTCAGATGCAGCCAAGGCCTTGGTGGACACATCTAAAGAGTGTTCTGGTTGCCTGTGTTCAAAATACCTGAATTTTCTTCACGCTTTGACTTCAATTACAAATATTTTCGGATGTCATTTTTGTACCATGTGGAATTTGGCATCTTTGCTTTGTTGTCTCACTGTGTGTATGTGCGCTTTTTTGTGATGCAAAGGTGTGTGGCCGGAATCCCAGAGCTTTAGGGATGATGGTCTGGGCCCAGTTCCACCCCAATGGAAAGGAGCCTGCGACAAAGGCCAGGATGATACATTCCATTGCAACAGGTAAACTATAAGACAAATTTAGTGGTATATATTTACTGCAATTCATTGTGCGCATTGGCGAAAACAAATATTTACTTCTTTGACTGTCAAATAGCCTCTTGGATTTCTGTTCGACAAACCTTTAAACCTCTGACCATAAATATCTTAAAAAAACATAAGAGATGGAAGATTGGTAAGAGATTGAAGATCGATGCTACTCGATTCACCATGAAAAATATTCTCATAATTCTATTATTACACTTTTCATCATTAATAAAGTCTTAATATCTATAGATATATTTTTAGTCATAAAACATTATATTGGGGACATGGAAGTCCAGCTTTTTATCTGTCAAGAAGTCTTTGTTGTTTAGAAACTCTGCTCCGATCCATTCTTGGCGCATATCCAGCGTAGCTGCGTATGTGATGCCAAAAGGTTGAGTTGCTTGGTTTGGTATGGTGTAGCACTACCGAGTATGGATGGGGTTGATTGGGTTGAATTGGGAGTTGAGACCACCACATTGCACGCATGACTGTTGTGTGCGAGACCACCACCAGTGGATGCCTTAGATCAAGCGGCACTGATCATGCATCATGGGCATCCATCCATGCATAATCATTGAGCTTGATCCCACTCAACAGTGCTACGACGTCGATTGACGGCGTGTCTCAACTGTAGATTTTAGAGACTTTTTCAAAGATTCTCAGCTTGAAGAAAAGAAGGAAACCAGTATTGTCCTGAAATGAAATGGAGTAGGCTCAATCAATTTTTTTTTCTCCAAATGTTAAAGATTTGTTTATGAGCATTCTAGAAACCAGAAAAGTTATTATACTGAAAAAATACTGAATATGTGAAAGGCAACCTAATTGCTCTGCATATACTGAACAGAGAAAACATACATTCTTGCCCAGATTTCCCATGATATCAGTAATAATACTTTAAATGGAAACCTATAAATAGGGAGGCAATGCCACTATGCCAACATCGTCATCATCCATTCGTTGTACAGTACAACACACAGGGATATCATTGTGAACTTTAGAGAAAATGGGGTTGGATTTTATTCTCAGCTTTCTCTTTGCTTTTTTTTTTTTTTTCTGGATAGATTGTATTCATTTTGAAGACAAACTTTCTCTCTGTTCACTGACACAGACTGCAGGTTTACTAAGTTCTCTGAAATAGGCAGATCTGAACATAGTCGATTTCTAGTGTCGCTTTAAAATGAACAGTATCTTCTCACTTCCAGATTGGACAGGGCATTTCAGCAACGTCATGTCCTGATTAAGTAGTTGTCTGCCGTTCCCGATGCATCTTTCACTAAACAGCAGTTGCTATCAGCCTATGAACAACAGTATGTAGCAAGCCAAGATCTAATCTAAGTATCTAACTGAGCAAAAGGATGCCATGCCACCAGTTAAAACTTTGGTTAACTCTGCAATGTCCTGCATTTTACTGTAATGTAACACCAAAAGTTTATGATTTCAAGTGTTTCATTCGCCCATGATGATGAATTTGGATAGAAAAGCTGTTGTTTTTTTGTGGAATAAGATCTTGTGAAGAGAGGTCGATCGAGTTCTTCAAGCTCTGATCGCCTGCGGCTTGCTTCTGTGCTGTGTCCAGGAAGCTGATCGGCGCGCGCTACTTCAACAAGGGCTACGCAGCGGCGGCGGGCGCCGGCGCGCTGAACGCGTCGACCAACACCCCGCGCGACATGAACGGGCACGGCTCGCACACGCTGTCGACGGCTGGCGGGGCGCCGGTGCCCGGCGCGGCGGTGTTCGGGTTCGGCAACGGCACCGCCACCGGCGGGTCCCCGCGCGCGCGCGTGGCGGCGTACCGCGTGTGCTTCCCGCCCGTGAACGGCAGCGAGTGCTTCGACGCGGACATCCTGGCGGCGTTCGACGCGGCCATCCACGACGGCGTGCACGTGCTGTCGCTCTCGCTGGGCGGCGACCCCTCGGATTACTTCGACGACGGCATCGCCATCGGGTCCTTCCACGCCGTCCGCCGCGGCATCGCCGTCGTCTGCTCGGCGGGAAACTCGGGCCCCGGGCTCGGCACCGCCTCCAACCTCGCGCCGTGGCTCTTCACCGCGGGCGCCAGCAACATGGACCGCGAGTTCACGTCTTACTTCGTATTCGACACCGCCAAGAAGATCAAGGCATGCACGCACGCCGCCGAATCATTTGTTGCAAGTGATTTCGTTGGCAGTTTTGCTCATTATCCATGGATCGATCGTGCATTTGTGCAGGGGCAGAGCCTGTCGATAACGACGCTGCCGGGGAAGACCTCGTACCCGTTGATCGATTCGGTGAAGGCTGCAGCTGCCAATGCAACCACTAAGGACGCGTACGTCTCCAAATGATCACCATTATTCACCAATGATGATACTTTTGCTGATGTTTATTACTGATTTTTGTGATGGTTATTAATGGTGTGCAGGCAGCTGTGCATGATCGGGGCGCTGGACCCAGCGAAGGCGAAGGGCAAGATCGTGGTGTGCCTGCGTGGGATCAATCCCCGGGTTGCCAAGGGCGAGGCGGTGAAGCAGGCTGGCGGCGTCGGGATGGTGCTCGCCAACGACGTCACCACCGGCAACGAGATCATCGCCGACGCGCACGTGCTCCCGGCCACGCACATCAAGTACAGCGACGGCCTGAAACTCTACTCCTACCTCAACTCCAGCAAGTAAGCATCCTGTGCAGCGAGAATTTTTGGTTTTGTGAGGCATGACGAGGAGGCATTGCATTGACATTGTTGCTGCTCTGCCAGGAACCCGACTGGCTTCATCACTAAGCCGGCGACTGTCCTTGGCACGATGCCGGCGCCGGTCATGGCCGCCTTCTCGTCGCAGGGGCCCAACATCATCACTCCAGAGATCCTCAAGGTACGTTCTTGACTGACCGATCCATGCTCTCCTGCGGCGGACGGCTTGCGCACTGATAGTTGTTTCTCATGTGTTGCAGCCCGACATCACGGCGCCCGGAGTGAGCGTGATCGCGGCGTGGACGCGCGCCAACTCGCCGACGGACCTCGCCTTCGACCCGCGGCGCGTGGCCTTCAACTCGGAGTCCGGCACGTCCATGTCGTGCCCGCACGTCTCCGGCGTCGTAGGCCTCCTCAAGACGCTCCACCCGGAATGGAGCCCCGCCGCCATCAAGTCGGCCATCATGACCACAGCGATTGAGGTGGACAACAAGGGGGAGCAGATCCTGAACGCGTCGTCACGGACGTCGAGCCCCTTCGGCTACGGCGCCGGCCACATCTACCCGGCCCGGACCCTGAACCCGGGCCTCGTCTACGACCTCGGCGACAAGGACTACCTCGACTTCCTGTGCGCGCTCAAGTACAACGCCACGGTGATGGCCATGTTCAACGGCGCGCCCTACGCGTGCCCCAAGGCGCCCCACAGCATCACGGACCTCAACTACCCGTCCATCACCGTCGTCAACGTCACCGCCGCGGGCGCCACGGCGCGGCGCAGGGTCAAGAACGTCGGCAAGCCCAGCACGTACAGGTCCTTCGTCATCGAGCCCGCCGGCGTCTCCGTGGTGGTGACGCCGCCGGTGCTCAAGTTCAGCGCCAAGGGGGAGGAGAAGGGGTTCGAGGTGCAGTTCAAGGTGAAGAACGCCAAGCTCGCCAAGGGCTACTCGTTCGGAGCGCTCGTCTGGACCAACGGGATGCAGGTCGTCAGGAGCCCTCTTGTGGTCAAGGCGGCTTGAGATTAGTTGAGCTCATGGTCATGGTGTAGGGTTTTAGGAAGAAGGTGTAGAGAGGATGCATTAGTTTGATTTGTTAAAACTGAGGCTGGGAACTTGGCCTCTGATTCAATAAATTATATAATTATTACAAGCAAACTTTCTGTATCAAAACCTTAATCTGTGTAGAACTCTAGAAGTTTGCTAATATTGAACTCGCTTTTTAACAAAACCGTTCTGGACTCAAGACATTCAGAGCTTTAAACACACAAATCAAACTTTTGACTTTAAATTTTAAGCTTTCCAACTAAACACAAATCAAACTTCGCTGCTTAATAACAAATTAGTAAAACCCTTCTGCACTCATACATTCAACTTTATTTAAATTTTTATAAGTTTCTCAGAACTTTAAACACACAAATCACAAATTTGACTTTTAATTTTAAGCTTATGAAATATAGTAAAACTTCAAGAAATTTCTCAGAAAATTTAAACACAAATCTAACTTTTGACTTTAAATTTAAAGGTTTCCACTTTGTCACCCAACTTTTGGAGTCAGAAAGGGTACACATTCAACTTAATCTATTTTTTTTTTATAATTTTCTCAGAATTTCTAACATTAAGTTCGACAAATAAGACTTTGAATTTCAAGCTTTCCACCTCGTAAGCCAACTTTAACCAGTCATCATTCAAAATTGATGGGCACTTCTAATTGATGGGCAAAGTAGATGTGGAGTACTGTACGCTAAAATTGATCCGCACAGTAGATGTGGTTTGTCTTTCTTTGGGGGGATACTTCTTTCTCACTTTAAGCCCCCAAACCGTTACGACCCAAACCGCCAGTTCAATAAGAGGAGATATCTTCAGTGTTGTCTGCATTCAGGTGTCTATCAGTCTATCTATCAGGTACAGAAAACAAGTGTTTGTTCTCAGAAACAATCTTCACAGTTTTGTCTGCAATTCAGGTGTCTAATCAGTCTATGTATCAGGTACAGAAAACAAGTGGTTTGTTCTCAGAAACAAGAGAAAAATATGAAGCATCACTAAACGTAAAGCCCTTTAACTGGCCAAACAGTGTCTAGTTCTTTAATTACTTCCATATCAAATGTTCAACCCTGGAAAGGGTTGAGCAAACAGAAATCCAGAAACGGCAGCTCTCATGAGTCTAACCACCAAACAAGAATGCAGCAGCTTGCTCCTCATTCCCGTTGAACAGCTTGAGCGCTTGTATTACAGATGCCCTGTCAAAACCAAGCTCCACAAGCTTCGTGACTTTCGCTTCAAAATCTCCTCCCTGCTAAGAAGAGTTTCAGAGACAATTATTAGGATAAAACATAATTCATTTAGACACAAATGTGACTATCGTAAAAACGATATAGAAAGGTGTTTCTTGACTTCACCTGTGGAGGGTTTGCAACTGGAGCTCCTGCGAGTAAAATGAATGATAGTGTTTTGAAGTTAGTTCACGGTTACTAGATTTAAATTAGTTCGCAATTATCAGAAGATTACGAGTGCATGGAACATATAGAAGCAATAATAATAGTGAAAAAAAACAGTAACCTGAAGGAGGGGTTTGTTGTGGCGGATTGGGAGTACCGTCACGTGCCCTTGATGATTCCTTAATTATTCAAAGCAAATAAGGATATGCCAATGGTAAATACCATAGTTGAAGAAAAAATAAAAGTTGCATCATGCGATGGTCGAGTTTGCTTACTCCAGTTGCTTGGCCGAGAGATGCTAACTTAGACAATTTCTCTTCATCATGTATGTGTGCAGGGATGTCTTTCTCTGAAAATACAATGGTAGATTGATTGGTGAATTCAATTACAAACTCAATATGTGAATAGCCAGATCAATGTACGAAAAACTTAATAAGAATATATATATCTAATAACATTCTGGCCTTCTCGAGAGCTACAGCTAGAAGAAACTCTAAAAGGTGGTCAATAATAATCCACTGACCATGTAAGAAGGGCACTGAAACCTCACCACCTCCCACTCTGAGAACATTGTCCTTTAGGTCAATCATGCACTGCATATTACCGTTAAAAGCATGAGGCACAATCATGTCAGATGCATGACCTGGTCCAAAAATTACCCATGCAATTACCTGGTGTTTTCGCAGCATATCAAGCCCGAATAGGAATTCCATATTTGGGGCATCCAATACGGTGAATGAACAAGGATAGAAGTTATTCCCGATCTACCAAATATGAGCTGTTAGTCAATGCATATATTGAACTAAATCGTATGATAATGTATCAAGAATTTCATAAACATCGAAGCTAAAGTATGTTTATTCCAAGGAGTTTCACATGGCTTCTACAAAATATGAGAGTTTCTTCAATCATCTCAAGTAAGAAAATTTTTAATTTATTTTATATTCTCGTGAGATGGATTTGGTAACAACACTGTTCAAATTGCATATATGAAAATATTGCAGCATGCCTGAAATCATGCCAGCCATTCTCAAATGACATTTTGTAAAACCAGTGATACCTTTATTGGGGCTACATGTATTCTTCCCAGTATCTCTGATTGACCAACTCCAACAGCAACCCCTCGGAACCGCTGATCAAGAAGCCTCAGCAACCTGCACAATGCATTACAGTATGTGATGTATCTTACATACTCCAAGCTGCACATTTCCATTTACTGTAAATATAGAATGATTATTTTGTATTATTCAAACTGTAAAGTTTGTCTACTCCTTCCGCCAAATAAATCAACTTGTAGAGTTGTCCTAAATCAAACTATTTTAAGTTTTGACCAAATTTATAGAAAAGTGCACCAATATTTATGACACCAAATTAGTATCACTAGATACATAATGAAATATATTTTCATAATTTACTTATTTAGTGTCACATACCCTTTCCTATGAAGTTGGTCAAACAGAAGATAGTTTGGCTAAGGGTGATTCTAGGAGTTGATTTATTTTGGGATAGAGTACTTGATAAACTAATATTGCGACCTAATATTACTGTTCTCCATGCTGAAAATCACAAAAATCATGGTGCTGCAAATATGAAATCTAAACAGCTCAAATCAACTAAATTATAATCATACCCGCAACGTTCAGCACAAGTTTTTGATATGATAGTTGATTGTGCCCCGCTGTCAACAAAAGCCTGCAGATAAAAGAAGAGTTAAGAAAACCTACCAAAACAATCAGCAGGAAGCAATCAGATATTGTGTAAACTGCAATTATTGATGCATCCTAGGAATACAAGTTTGTAAAGAGAAGACATAACAAGCAAAAGTTAATATCATGATAAACGTTTTATAGTTGATACATGAGCCTATCAGTTAGATGAACACCAAATACAGTAGAAGTAACCAGCAAAGTATATGCTAGTTTTCTTATATTTAGAATCTCATACAAAAACAATGTTCTAAGAACAGTGGGACTCGACTGATTACAGGAAAATATATGTATGAAAGAGATTAATACCTTCAAAGGTACACCATTGACTTCCATATCCACATATAGCATTACCTGGCACAACAAAAAAAAATGTCAATGATTAATAAATACTACAAATAATGAAACATTTGAGTAGGAGAATACTCTTTCAGGAAAAATGACAAAATAAGAGGAAGATCCTGAGAGTAAAATGTACCACTCGGGCAAATGATTCAGGATTGTGCTCTAATGCAGCCTCCCAATTCTCATCTATACCTTTCTGAAATATTGAAAGATTAACAACAATATCAAAAATTTGATCGAAAAAATCTGAACAGATGGATGAGAAAGGTAAAATAAATTACAGCAAAGATTTGAGACATAATAAAGCTTTTTGCATGCTCAAAACACTATATAAAACAAAATCTTGTGATACCAATTCATGAATCTAGCAGAAGATGTATGACGAAATCTGCTTTTCCTGTAAGCACCTTCCTGAGCTACATCCCATTAGCATGCGGATTTGTTATTTGTTTTTTTGTTTTTTTAGTGTAGATGTTCATGTAGTCATGTCCATCATATGTCATTTTACCAGTGATATATGACAGAAAAGAAATGTTGTCATAAGCAACATTTGCTATCCTGAGAAAAGTAACGCCTACCTGCCGGATTGCAGCTTCAATTTTCTTCTGAGCTTCGACATCAAAAGGATCAGCATACAATAAAGCCTGCAAAAAAAGTAAATGTATTAGCTATGTGACCATGCTATCACTTGACAAGTTGGCAAGGTAACATAGGCAACAGAGTGGACACAAAAGAAACAAGCCACAAAACATTGATACATTTCTGATAGAACTTGCAAATATATTTTCAATGAAGTAATAAAGGAACCACCTGAATAAAAAAAATCACAAGTGATCTATACTACTCTGTATGAAGTCAATGAATGAAAAATCAGCAATCCCATATTTCATTTGACATGATCTCTTGCTGAGCAAATAAAATTCAACAGAGAGATTCTCACAAGCTCTTCTTCTTGTTTACGTCTCAGTTCCGCTCTCTGTTGGTGGTGGGACCGCAGGATATTCTGTAGCTCATTGGTGTCATCTCCAAGAATAGCTTGTGCTAGTTGAGGATCATTCTGCAAATCAAGGAAACAGTGTTCTAGAAGAGCATGTTGGCGGCACCTAACACACCTTGGTAAATAAATGAGGCCACAAGAAAAGTTTACCTGAAGGAGCTGTTCCATAAGCTGTGAATTACCTCGAGCTTGTTGTTGAAAAGCTTGAGGATTCACAGCAGTCCCATCAGGATTTAACCTTAAACCATCCTGAGATGGCCTGATAGTTTCAGCCAAAACAATTAATTAGGAGGAAGTTGGTGCTTTGGTGGTACCTTGATTCTCAAGATTAGTAGTTGAACAAAGAAAAGGTCATACATGTCTTTGCATATGGTGCTAATTTTTTTTTTTAAAAAAAACTATTGCATCTCTTTCAATATGATATCAATAAATCAAAAGAAAGCATTGGTACTTTGGTGGCATTTGATTCTTAAGGTTTAGTTAAGATAATAAAAGCAACTGCATCTCTTTAACATGGGACAGATTCTAAGTTTTGATCAAGATGTCAGGCAGGCTAATAATAACAACAGCTAAAGAAAGAATTGTGTTCAGTTTCTCAAGAACATCTCATATAATAAGAGGCACAGATATATGTAGCACCTGTCGATTTATCTACTTTATATACACGCTAGGAAGGGCAGCAAAGCACCTTTCAGTGGTGGGAAACATCATGACGAGGTCGCCATCCTGGACCCCAATGGCGCTGAGCTTCTGTGCGTTCTGTATTTCCTTCCCATTGAAGTGAAGCATCTGCTGCTGCAACGGCACTCGAGTCTGCCCACACACACACACACACACACACCAAAAACCAGCAATGTGAGATCAAAGCAGCAGCAGCAAAGCTTCAGCGAGGAAGCTCAATCGAGAATTTGAGATCCAGGCGGTCAGGCCCTGCTCACCTCCACCTCGAGAAGAGCCTTCAGATTTTCCACCTGCAAGCACGCGAGACGCACGATTTAACCAAAAAGATTGCATCTTTTGCATCGCAGCTCATTGTAGCTCTAGGACGCGGAATTCAACGCGAGGAAGGGGATCGGACGGATGGATAACTCGAAACCGGGACCACACTACCACCAGAATTAGCAAGAAAAAAAAAAGATCCCGCCAAGCACGAGGAATCACGGTATAACGACCCAATTGCGAATCAGCTAGGTTAATTAAAGAACGCCGTACTCCCTCCCAATTCCAGACTCCCCGTTCTCATCGCGGACTCATCCATCCACCAAACCCAAATTCAGCGCAACGGAGCAGCCTTAAGCAGTATAGATTGAGATGGATGGAGGGGTGGCGGGCTTACGGATTCGTCGGGGTCGACGTCGAGGGAGAGGATCTGCTCGTCGGCGGTCATCACCGTGACCTTCATCTCGGCGCCGCCGCCGGTTGGAATCGAACTCGCGGTGACCGGTGAGAGAGAGAAAGCAAGTCGGGGGCTGGCGGCTGCGGGCGAGGCGGGTTGAGTCGAGTTGGAGTCCACGGTGTGAATCAGTTATGGGCTTTGAAGGCTTTGGCTGCTTGACCGCACCAGCCTCCGGTAGTTTGCTTGGAGAGTTGGCAAGAATCCACCAATTATCCGAGTGACTCGGTTATATAAACTAAGAGCATCTTCAAGGGCTTTGCAAATAGACTTTGTATTGACATATTTGCAAAAAAAGGTAAAAAAATACTTTTCCAATGGTTTTGCAAATGAGGTTTGCAATTTGGTAAACTTTGCAAATAGAGGTTGAGGCTTTGCATATATGCAAACCTCCTCCACGCTTTGCATCTGGACCTCGCGACTTTTTCGTCGGTCCACGTCGGACTCCCGACGTGCGGAACCCCTCCCCTCGGCGCGCGAAACCTCTCCCTCCTCTCGGCGCGCGACCCCTCCCTCCGCCGCCAGAAGCTTCATCGCGCGACGACGGACGACGGCGATGAACTTGTTTGTTTGTTCAAATCTTGTACATCAACTGGGCAGTCATTTTCAAGAAGGCTTGTGTTCTGCATCCTTCCCTCTGTACTCCCATGTAACAGCACTTTGATGTTAATTTTCAATGAACGTTCTGTTGTTAAAAAAAAATACTGCTGGCCGGTCGGATACAAGCAGTGGCGGATCCAGAAACGGGCCACAAGGGGGGCTAAATAATAATATAAGGCAAAAAATTTTGCTCACTAGACACAATACACTAATAGACAGTGGCGGATCCAAAGATGAAAATTTACCTACGGTGAAATTTGTACTACTAATTTATGTAGCGGAACAATTATATAGAAAATAAAAAATAATACTATGGCAAAATAGTGTTTATGTATGAAATTGTTTCGAGTAATTGTTTTGTAATTGGAGCCAAGCTACAGGTAAGATGTCAAAGTAATAAAAAAAATAAAAACAAAGAGTACACATGCTAGTATATATACATGTATATATGCACATGTGCTAGTAATGAACTTCCTTGCCTCCATACTTGGTACAACTTGCTTCCTTGCTTGCCCATGTACGCAATTGTTGATCAAACAGCAGCAGAGTTGTTAAAATCAGCCCACCGGGGGGGGGGGGGGGGGGGGGGCTAAAGCCCCCCAGCCCCCCGTGCGTCCGCCACTGGATACAAGAGGAATGGGTGTCTCTTTGGAGGCTGAATGCCCCTCCTAAAATTCGAAATGGCCGTGTTAGTAATTATTTCAAACAGGAAATGGTATACTAGTGTCTTCGTGAGAAGAACTACGATGCCATAGATTGTCGAACTTATTGAGACCATACGACTGAATACCATTTCCTGTTTGAAATAATTACTCTGAGCAGCAGTTGGACCAAGCGCTTCTGTCAACAGAGCCTATACAAGATACCGGATGAGTAAACGAAAGCACTTTGCAAGGAAGGAAAATTCATATATAATATGAAACATAGTTAGTGTGACTCTCCTATCTGGTCTGACCTTCTAAAGGTTAAAAACATATACTTACAAGGAAGGAAAAGAAAGATTAAGGATGGTGTAGATACTCTATTCTGGTTTGATATCTGGTTGTTGGAGCAACCATTAGCTCATTTGTACCCTGATCTTTGTGCCATGTGTACTAATAAGAATCTGACTGTGGCTCAAGTGATAAATAATCCACATTATGTAACTTTTTCACGTTGGTTGGTAGATAGATGGGCTAGAGAGTGGGAAGATATTCTTGGTAGATTGTCCAATATACAGCTTGGTCAGGGAGCTGATCTTACAATTTGGAAATTTTGATCCAAGGGCTGCTTTACTATTAAATCGGTATATAATGCACTAACTGTTAATGACTCTGGCCCTTATAACAAAAAGATATGGAAGAGTAAGGTTCCACCCAGTGGCGGATCTGCGCCCGGGCTGCCCGGGCAGCAGCCCCCGGAGCTTGATTTTACCTTTAGATTACTGTAGCTTAGCCTTAAATCCACCATTAATCTTCGCTTAAACCTTAACTCTCCAGTTAGCCCCCCCGGCTCAGCTCATCCCGGCTAAGGTTCCACCTAAGATCAAGATATTTCTTTATCTAATAATGTTGTTCTCACTAAAGACAACATGGTAAAAAGAAACTGGGGGGGTGACCCAACATGTTATTTCTGCTTGGAATCAGAAACTGCCAATCATTTGTTTTTCCAATGCAGTGCTGCCAAGGCGACTTGGGCAATCTTTGCTCATTGTTTAGGTGCTGATAATGTTCCTAATTCTCTGAACCAATGTTGGTTGTGGTGCCAGAAATGGTTACCGAAAGGGGAGGATTTTCATACTCTTGGCATTGCTACCGTTTGTTGGGCAATTTGGAAAACACGAAACAAAGTGTGCTTTGATCATGTTATAGTTCGGGATCCTGCAAATATTGTATGCTATGCATGCTCAATGATGAGTTACTGGGCAAATATTGCATGCACCTGCAAACTGGCTGTTCAAATGCGCGGGCTCAGGGGACCTGCAACGGTTGAGCTAGCTCACTGGCTCTAAGCTAACTTCTCTAACAATACTAGCTCTTAGCAATGACTCATGGCATGTTTAGGTCCGCATGACACTCTCACGTAATCTTGAAATGTGTGTATAAGACTAGCTCTCGATGAAGAGCTAGCTTTTCTCTCCCCTCTATTAAAATATGAAAACAATTCTAGCTTATGAGCTAGCCACTGTGAGTTACGCATCATGTGTCTTTAATTGGAGAGTACTCGTACTTTATGGGAAGGATTGGATTTCTTCCGCCCCTTGAGCCCCGGGGCCCGCCCAGGCGCGGCCAGGACCCCGCGAATCACTTGCACTGGCATGCGCTTGGCGGGTCTCGCTTGGCGATTTGGTGCTTGCGAGTCGGTGCTTGCGAGGTGCCGGACGAAGGCGGGCGGACATGGGAGTAAGAAAGTTTCCGTTTTGGGTGGGTCGGGTGGGTGACTCCAGTCAAGAATGTGCTTGGCCGTTGGGACAATTATTTGCCACCACATGCCACTCTTACAAGGGGGTTTTATTTATTTGTCATCATGGCTTCACATGTCATTGACTCACATGGGACAACATGTCATTGACACATGGGAGCAAAGGCATTCATAAGAGTGGCAAATAAATAAAAATCCTATTAGAGGAGTTAATTTCGGCACCTCTCATCAAGAACTAAACGAGCACTGCGTCTTATTTCGAGCGGAAATTGACGGCTTGTGTGCGAAGGCCGAAACCGACTCGAAACGTTCTTTCATGTCACGGAAAGGAAACACAATTCTTAAAAAAATAATAAAAATAAAAAAAGGGAAACACAATTCCGAACTCGGTTTGCGCGGTCCGTTGCCGATCGTCTGAACTGAACTCTAATCTGTATGGGCTCTTGGGCCTGGAGTCAGCCCACCTCGGTCCATGGGCTCATTTCATCGGGCCACATCGCGTCGGTGTTTGACCCTTTGGTACCATTTTAATTCCTCTTCTCTTAATAACTCTACTAGTCTCTCGTTTAGCACATGTTTAAAGTTCACTTCATCCTGAGTAAGTAAGGTGGTTTCTGCCTTTTTATCCAACTCATCCAACTTATTCAGAATGTTGGTTTTTTCTAGTTTGTATGCACCACTCACATTCTTTGCCCATCCTCTTACGTGAAAAGGTTGAGCCTGTGCTCATTCTCTGAGCCCGCCGCGCTCACTGTGGTGGTCGAGTCG
The DNA here is from genome assembly GCA_018135685.1 of Themeda triandra. Taxonomy (NCBI): domain Eukaryota; kingdom Viridiplantae; phylum Streptophyta; class Magnoliopsida; order Poales; family Poaceae; genus Themeda; species Themeda triandra. Next base: position 1,625,264 of record JAENPR010000034.1, read on the forward strand.
AGCTCGGCCCGCCCCTTCTCCCAACTTTTTTTTACCCACGACTCCTAAAGTCTTTTTTTTTGTGTGGCTATTTTGCTACAACTTTACGTCAAAAAAGGTTCATGGCTTGGGCAGCATGAATCACTACCGTAAAACACAACGACATATGAACACACATGCCTTGTCCTTATCCCTAAGCATCATTAGCATCGGCGCACCATAGATGTCTTGCTATCAGCACATCTTCTACCACTTGGACAACGAGTAAAATCTTAGAATAAATCCAGTAATGAATTACGACTTTTGCTATTGAGTTATTCCACTCAGCTCGCATCATGACGGTGGACATGACCGGAGACGACGGAGGTCCCCGCCTGGTGGTGGCAGCGCAGCCGCCCATGCCGTTTCCGTTTAGGGCGTGGACGGACACACCGTGCACCTGGTGGATAATGGTGATGGGGATCTCTGGCTCGTGCATCGAATGCTACGCCTGAAGCGAGATTACGACGATCAACTTCATGATAAGTGGATTTATAGGGTGTACAGGGTTAACTTCAGCACAAGGAAGTCGTACCTGTGGCTGTCGCCACCTTGGAGGTCGTGCCATCTTCATTGACCTCTACCGTGGGCTCTCTATGTCCCCGCGGGTGTTTCCATTCCTCAGAGCAGATACAATCTACCTGGGCCTGCAATGGGACGAGAGACAATCTACCTGGGCCGACTAGATTGGAGCTTATCATGAGATGGAAGCATTGAACCCCCGTGTAGCGCCGACAGGCAGAGCCCCCGATCCTTTTGAGTATATCTGAATATCTGATAGCCCAATTGCTTACGTAAGCGGCTAAGCTAGTTAAAAAACCTGGCAAGCCTAGTTTGATATAGATGATTTGTGCCTTGAAGATTATTCAACGGTGGGTATCGATTTTAGTTTGTCTTAGAATCAGACTAAGGTTGTTGTTGGATGTGCTCTGTTCTTTACTCGTAATAAGCACAGGCCTAAACAGGCCATGGACAATGAACCTAATGTCACATATCAGATTATAAGGAGTGTGTGATGTAAATGGTTGTAAAAATACTCCCTCCGTCCTGAATTAAAGAGCATTTTAGCCATTCTAAGACAAAATAAGAGAGAAGGCAATAGACGTATATACCCCTCATTTACCTTCCTAATGTATTGAAATCTATTTCTATTTTGCATGATTAAAGGGTGAACTATTAGTTCTTATATAAAATATGGCAATTGCATGAGTTACCTTCTTTGTAAAAAACAATCACATACTCTTATTTAAGTAAATATTATATTTTTGTTCTCTAAATGCACTATAGATATGGTATGTAAATCGTTATGTCGGAGACATAATCACAATTGTGTTAGAACAACTAAGACCTCGAGGTCATAGTCTCTCTAGAGAGCGCATACCAGCTGAGCTGCACGACACGTGACCATATAAACAGCTGATGGTATTCCCTTAACTACACAATTTCAAATCTTATATTTGACACTCTAAATAATCCCAAATGAAAAGGTGTGAATTTGCTATAATTTTGATGTTGACTGTCTTTATTCGACATTGTTAACCGAGCTTATATTAAGTATTCAGATATATAAGCCATCAAAAATTTAAAAATTATCAACCACAAAGTTTAAAGTTTTAGATCTCTTTAAATTTTTACATAATAAAGTGTATCTTTTCTTAGATTAATAATAAAGTGTATCTTGATCCAACCTCAAAATGTTTTTGCCTGACGCCGTTGGTTTTGGTGGATTAACAAAAAGCAATCAAAGGATTAATACGTGAACAGATGTTTGAGCAGGTTCTAATAAGTGAAAGTCCAGCTCCCTCCAAAGTCCCAACTTGGTATAGGACTAGTAGAATAGAATACAAGACGGTTATTTTCCCTCCACGTACAAAGACCCACCAACAGGCTAACTCGCCTACGAGTCGGAATTGGAGAACTCCCAAGATCTATATAAAGTCCAGCTCCCTCCCAAGTCCCCCTCTCGTCGACGCCGCCGATTCCAACTAACCTAGCAGCATGGCGCCGCCGCAGCTGTTGGACGAGCTCGTCGAGGAGGTCCTCCTTCGCTTCCCACCTGACGACCCCGCGAGCCTCCTCCGCGGCGCCGTCTCGCAAGCGATGGAGTCGCTCGTCTCCGCCGCCGCTTCCGCGCCAGTTCCGCGGCTTCCACCGCGCGGCCCCCATGCTGGGCGCCCTTGTCAACGACCTCGGCTTCGTCCCCACGTCCTCCTTCCGGCGCCAGGTCCCCGCCGACCTCAGACGCGGCTGGATGGTGCTCGACGCCCGCCACGGCCGCGTCCTCTTCCACAGCCGGCGTTGCTGGTCCGAGCCGTGGGACCCAGCCCTCGCCCTCTGGGACCCCATCACCGGCGAGCGGCAGGATCTGCCCAGGATGCCGCGGCTTCCGGATCCTTACGGGTGGTCCTCAAACTTCGCAGTGCTATGCGCCGCCGCCGGCTGCAACCACCTCGACTGCAGTCACGGACCCTTCCTCGTGGTCGCCGTGGTTGTTGGCCGCAGCGAGAGCGAGACGTTCGCCCGCGTCTACTCGTCGGAGGACGGGGAATGGGGCGAGCCCACCTTTGCTCCTCACGTCAATCAGAGTTTGGGTCGCATCGACAGTTTGGATTTGGTGCCCGGTGCTCTTGCGAGGGATGCAGTCTACTTTCAGCTTCACACTAGAGACGCAGTCGTCAAGTTCGATCTGACGACGCGGGAGATGGTGCTCATTCACCTGCCAGCCATAGCCTCTCATCGACCCATTACACTTGTCACCACAGAAGATGGGCGTATCGGGTTCGCGGTAACCAAGGACAGTATGCTCTACCTATGGTCGAATGTGGCTGGTCCCGGCGAAGAGGCCAGATGGGAACAAGGCAAAGTCATTAAGCTTGAGAAGATACTCCCTTCCACCTCCATCAAACACCCGCCTATGATGATCGGCAGTGTCGATGTCATTTTCCTTTACACGAATGATGGAGGAATATTTAGTGTTGACCTAAAGTCCAGCCAGGCGAGGAGGATGCCTGATGAGCTTGGCCTCCCTGATTATGTTGTTCTTTGTGAGAGCTTCTGCACTCCAGGTACAGCTTTCTGGATGGTTAGTTTGCCATTGATGTTTCAGATTTTCAGGAAATTGTAGATGTTTCTGTTAGCAACGTAAATAATAATTTAGTGTTGTTTGGTTAGCCATTGGTGGCTACTTGGTGAGAAACAAAATATATATTGATGGCAAATGGATTCCTAAAGTGGCTGATATTACTTTCAAATTTTGTGTGCCTGCAGCACTGGGAGCAGCAACAACAGATGAGGAACCAGGAGCTGGTGCTTCAAGTGCATGAAAAACTCAAGTTGTTGCAAGGTCTTTAAGATGAAGAAGGAAATGTGTACCGGTGAGACACAGATGTCATATATGTGTTTTGTGGCCTGTAAGACTTTTCATGAATGGCATTGTAGTTCTGCTTGCCTTCATGCTTGCTGGATCTTTGCCGAGTGGTTTAATGGATCGTCAGTAGTCTCTCTTAGCTTCTTTTTTTAGCTTGCTTGTTTGTTTGAAGCGTCTCTTGGACTTATCTGTATAAGATGTTAACGTAACGGCACTGGCAGCATGATCTTGCCCTATGTGTGCTCTAAACCCTAAACACTAAAATTTTGCAGTGAGAGACTGAGAGTGTGAGACCTTGGAATGAACATGCTATTATGTCTCCCTAATCTACAACTATATTGCTGGTGATCTCAGGTTCTTGTGGTTGAAATTCCTTTGATCATATTGTGGAGATTTTATTTTCTTGTGCTGTTAGCATGCAGTTTCTTGAGGTGAAATCTTCAGGCATGTGTAGTGTTTCACTTGGGCAGTTGCAGAGAAGAGCTTCAGCCTGTAACCTTATGTTCTGATTGTGATGCATCTGATGCCAGCATGTACCATTCCCTTGCTCCATAAGCCGGTTCACTGTAGCTGAATGCTGATCACAATGTGTAGTACACGTGCCTCTGTGCACACTCTTCAGTTCACTGTAGCTGAATGTTGTTCACAATGTGTTGGTCTGATAATACACCATCTGTAGATGGACGGATTCTGTTGATTCTGATGTCACAAGAAGAGACGTGAATGAAATTTCAAATGTTCATAATGTAGGCTGAATATTAAGATCCACCTCGCTGATGAGGATGCTAGAGCTTCTTGCCCCCTGTCTGAAGCTTAAACCTGTGATCTTCAGACTTGGGAGCGGCAGATTGGAGTTTGTTATGTTATAGATAACGATTTGGTTGCATCTGGCTGGCCAAGTTCCTCACATTTTGCATAACAAATCAAACGCTCTTTTCCTTCAACTACAAATCTGCAACAACAATTCATACTCCATTGGAATTTTGGAACAGTGCTGTGACAGAATTTGGAACTGCATTTCTTTTCTCGGAAATAAATTTCAGCTGGGTAGCCAAGTGAAATCGTCCGACGTGGGGTCCACACGCACGTCCAGTTGGTGCTGGCTTCCTGCCCCCACCTGGCGGAAGCTGGCTCATCGACCCGAATAAATGGGGACCCGTCATCTTCCTTTTCCTTCTCGCATTTCGATTTCAAATTTCAACTCCCCACATCAACCGACCAAGCTAAGCTCCATGGCGCTGCCACCGCCACCGACATACAGAGATTTAGGAAGTGTGATTCTAAATCTAAGATGAAGGAACTATGGACGCATTTGGTTGGTGGCCTGATAGGCAGCTCGCTCACTAGACATCGATCTTAGCCACCAGATGACCAAAACGGTGTCTCTACTCTCTAGCATTCAGATCATAGCCTCCAAATCCTATTAGTTCCTACTTCACTTCTTAGGGTATATTGATTTTTTTTTCAAACTACATGAAGGGCTTTATATCATTTTATTAAGATAGAAAGAGATACAACGAGTCGAATTTAGAATGAACCCAAACTCGAGGTTGTTGTCATGGGTAGGATCAAGGTGGGAGAAATGGTGTGTATTAAAGATTCGTAGTGAAGATCTGGTATCAAAATGCAATAAGTTTTTGATGCTACCTTAGAAAATTGTCTGTATATCAAAGAAACGGGCACCCTAACCAGTTACAGAGTGACAGCCGCCTCAGCTGTATGATTTGGCCAAGTAGCTGGTAGGCTGTACATTCACGGCTAGGTATGTGCTTAACGAATCAAAAAAAGAGTGCTGCTTTTTATTGACCGTTCGTCTTATTATTCAAAAAAATGTACAAACTATAAAATAAATCAATTATTATTAAAATATCTCTAATGATAAAATAAGTCATAACAAAATATTTATTAAAAAAATTGAATAAGACATAGGGTCATGCAAGATATTTGAAATTCTAAACACTTTTTTAGGACAGATGGAGTATACACTAAACATTTGACAAATCAGAGCATACACATGCATTGAAATATGAGCTGAAAGGATTCCAAATCGTGATAGATGGAAGAAAAATAGATTAAATCAATTCCACGAATTCCAAACTGGAATCAAACGATTAATGAGACCTATGGCAATAAATATAAGAAATCTTTCATAATAAGCTTACACAAAATTCATTTCCTACCTGCAACTGTTGCTAGAAAATTCAAAGGACAAAAATGTGCGATGCTACAGCCCTTTGGGTTAAAAACAAAAGCTCCTTTGGATACAGATTATTGTTACTTTTTATTCCTATAATGATACAACAGTGATGGATAATGTGTATCCCTTTCTTCACACTATCTTCTGCCTTCAGATTTCTATTATCTCCGATCTGAAGAAAGAATGCCATATGGATACTTCTGAGCAAAACTGATGGCATCAAGATGCCGACAATGCTGACAGGTTACAGGCGGCGCAGCGACTTGATAAATAACTGTGATGTGCCATTAGTTGCAACTCGGCATTATGTGATGTGCCAGATTCTCAACAGGCAATTTTGCTGCACTAGCTCAGTTGCTTCTATTTACCAGCTGAAAGCATCTTCTGGAGTTCAATCACCTGCTGTTGTTGCTCTGGTGGCAACGAACTTAGCTGCTCGGGTGTCAGCTGCAAGACTTGCTGAAGAAGAGCTGACTCCACATCAGGCGTAAGCTGCAGAAGAGACACAAGCACATATTTCAGTGCAAGAAAGTAACATTGCTTCTTCAGAAACTTTGCTCAACAATTCTATTCAACTCCATAGAATGAGCAAACGTTTAGAGTGGTTAAGAATCTCCAAAGTTACCTATCTCCCACATTGTAAACTCGAACCTAAAATGGTTGAACAAAACAAATCCTAAGGAATCTGTATAAATGGTTTGTACCTGCCCTTCATTCCCTGGCTGCTGTAAGCTAACAGCACCAGCACTATAGCCCCCTGATGGTCCACTAGGGCCCACTGCTTGCAGTGGAGCTGTATAAACAGCATGGCTGCTGTTCACCGTTCCAGGCACTGAGGCTCCATCCTCCAGTTTTCTCAATTTTGAAGGATGGGTGAACTCTGTCAAATGACTTGCTTGATCAGCAACCATTATTTCATTTGGTAGTGTCTCGGGTCCAGCAGCTACCTGCAATTGGACATTGTTGAGTCAGTCTATGTGACTGGTAACATAAAATGGAACAATTCAGTTATTCTGTAGCCATTAGTGCATTGTCAATACATAGCAACATGACTCATCATGAAGATTGATTTTGATAACTTGAATTCTTGATACATACATAAAGTAAAACATCACTAGCGAATTACATAAGCTCCTTTAGAAGTCAAGAAAACTACCTGAGCAAGATGAGGGTGGGTCAAAGGTAGCTGTTGTACACTTGTAGACATGACAGGTGGTCCAGGGTGCTGTGGTACAAATGGAGGCTGAACCTGTGAGATTAAGCCTACTGAGGTCACAAGCAGGTTGAGTAGGAACACTGGAAGAACCACCAAGGGGCTGATGTAGCATTGGAGAATGTGCGGCGATCCCAGACTGTTGTCCATGTGGAAACATTTTGACTTGGGGCTGAGATGCATGTTGATGCTGAGGAAAACTATGTAGTCCTGCTGTTTGTTCCTGTAGGATAGTTGGGTTTGGTAGTGGTATGTTAGTTGGCAAACTTGATGGTCCTGACACTACCGGAATCATAGCATCTGGCCGTGGATACGGCACATTGAGGTGAGATGAAGATTGTGCTAAGGAGCCCAACGGCTGTTGGCTCTTTGCCATCTGCATCTGCAATTTGTATAGAACATAAGTCCATTATATCAAGACAGAAAACAAAGGGTGTCTAATGAAGCTCAAAGACAAATAAGAACTAACCATCTGTGGGGTCACCATTCCAAGCATTATTTGTGCCTGCATTACAGCAAGGCAAAAATTTAAGTCACGAGTTTCTAATTTTTCATTCTTATGATAGAGAACGGCTTAATGACACGCTTTTCCCAAATAAAGAAACAAGCTTATTTCATTGCATACACAAAATAAAATAAATAAATAGGAAGTTGAGTCTCAACTTTTCATAACAGTTGAGCCACAAGTAAACATGCCAATTTTTTCTTACGTCAGAACATGCACATAAACCAAACTATTCAGTGTTTAATAAGATCACGGAATATAACTTATGGAAAATCCTAAAAAGAAAAGTGGAAACATGAACCAAAAAATCCAATATTTACTAGCACTGAGTCACGTGAGGTTATTAAAATAAAATAAATGGAAGTAAGTAGATTCAGTAAACATTTGAAATTCCTTGCAGCAAAGTTTGAAACAAGTATAAAATGACATTAAGAATACACAATTGACAAGTACAATCGCTATTAGCAAAAATAATAATGATAACCTGAAAAAGGGCCTTTGGCAGCTGTGGAATTCCTTGCAGCAAAGTTTTGGAATGTTCCTTATTTTGAGTAGTTAGGAACTGTGATTTAATAAAAAGAAAGACATAAGAAACTAAAATCAGCACTTGTTCATTTGTAAATGTCAAGTAATTGAAGTGCATAAAACACAAGTTAACCTTCAATTCAGCCATGACTTCATGCAACTGATGCCTTGACATTCTGGCCAAATAATGAGTAAGAGGGTCATTTCCAAGTCCATACTGGACAGGTAAACCGTTTTGAACATTTGCAGTCTGAGCTCCACCAAGGACACCAGCCATCACAGATGCAGCATGTATTGCCGGTGGGAGACCAACAGGCTGATGAAGGTTTGTCTCTCCAACAACAGAAGTCCCAGCTAACTGTTTCTGACTATCTGTGCCAGTCCATCAAGAAATCAATGTTAGCATCCATGAACATAAAATATGCATAGAAATGAAAGCATATACATAAACTAAATGGTTTCAAAAAAAAAAAAGGGAAACCAACCAACGTTAGATGCCATCCCTGGTCCTCCACGACCCTGCAATGCATAAATGTATCCAGCATAAGTCAACCAGTTCTAATTTAAGCTAAATTAACTTCAGTTAGTTGAGGTTCTCTATACTTTTCATTGATATTGAACACACGGCAACTCCATCTCCACATCTCCACAGTGAAGCTACTTAATTTCCAAAAGGCTATGTTGACAAATAGATATAGATTCTTCTGTGTACAGTAACATCATGCTAGATCATTTCACATGTCTCAAAGATAGTTCAAGAAAAACATGTCTCGTAGATAAATAAAAAACTGTGTCCTTATAATTAAATCAACTGCATCTAGTTGAGAACTTGTGAGTAGTCAGTATCTGTTATGTAAACTCAACATTTTGGCAACACACTGGCAACATATGTATCGGCATCAGACATTCTCACTGGTACAGATATACAAAGCCTGATGGCAGAAGCTAGATATAAAGGCCGATTGGATATTAACACAACGCCGAAAGAAAACTGCAAGACTGCAAGTCCTTATGCACATATATAAAGGCCGATTGGACATAAGCTATTTTTCAGCAATCAATTTACCAACAGTGGCAATCCTCTTGCTGGCACATAAACAAAGAGTGATTATACATCTTCCATAAGACCATGCACTTGTTTTGTTATTTGAAGAAAGTATAAACCTCATATTCAGAAGTCAGCAAACTTCTGAAGAGGTGCTTTCAAACGTAACATATAAGTCAATAGCTTTGACACACTATAATCCAACTTGTTTGGAACACTACTTCCATGAAGGGGAAAGGTCAAGATAACAGGGCATTTTTTCCCAATCGCAAAGCATTGACACCGCACAAGAACAAGAACAATATAATTCAATGAAGGAATTGGACGGTATAGCAGGTGTGTGTATGTACAGTAAAGCAGTACAGTAAAGCAGCTGTACATACACAAACATGCTTGTAAGAAACTGAAACAGGAGACACAGGGTGGTTGGAGAAGGCGCAGCTATTATCATTCACAGGAACGAAGACTATACAAATTCTCGTATTAACAGAGAACTCCAAAGGTGGTAGGAAAGGCTCTTCTGCAGAAAATTTTTGATTAATCTCATAACCCTGAAGGTTCCGGCGTGCACTTAGAGCAGTTTCCTCATCCTTGTACTCGCAAAAGCCATAACCTTTTGGCTTGCCAGTCTCTTTGTCAATCACCAATCTGCAAGCAATTTTTAGCAGTCAGTGCCAGAAAAGGAAAGCTCAACAGCATTTTATCAAATTCACAAATTGAAAAAAAAAAAACGTAACAGTAGTAGTAAACATGTTACTCAGTGTTACGAAACCAAAATCAGTGTCAGCAAATATTCACTTGGGAGGAATCCGATCAACAAAAGGTACATGTGTATATGGCAGACATATCAGATAGCTGTGCAGCTTCAGATTTACTGAGACTTATGATTCAGCATCATTCTACACTAAAAATATTTCTTGTGATAATCTTTATAATAAAATTGTGGTTTTTTTATAGTATGCCACGCATGCCCGGCAGAACTTGATAAGTTCCGTATTTCATTATTGCTAAATTAGTTCATACATCAATGTTCTATATTGTTAGGATTCCTAATGGTAAATTTGCAAAGAATCATAGGAGGCCGCCATGAGGGAGAGATGTATTCTTTGAAAGCAAAGCAAGCTAATAGGAGAACATCTACTTTTCTAGTCCGCCCTGTTCTGCTCAGCACAACATATAGAGCTTTCTTCCGTCATATTTGCTCAAAAGATACATGCTGAGCACAGCGTAGCCGTAAAACTTGTGTAGTATTCTGACTGTGGCGTAATGCCAAAACCTGAACATATTCTTCTTTTTAATAAAGAAAATAAATAAGGCAAAACACACATCTTTGACAGTAAGTGTTACAAGTTTCTACATATTCAAAACTCAAGTATTGTTGCATCAGCATGTTGAGTAAACCAGCAATTGTCCATACAAGAGCCACACATGGCATCAATGCGGGGTGAGCAGAAGCACACCTGCTGAACTCTAATCCGTATGGGCTCTTGGGCCTGTAGTCAGCCCACCTCGGTCCATGGGCTCATTTCGTCGGGCCGCATCGCGTCGGTGTTTATAAAAATAAAATGGGCCACATTGACACGCTCGCTTTGAGTATTATTAGCACCGTATCGCCTTTCTGAGCACATAGAAGCCTGCTCAAACAACGACACTGCAGCCCATGACCCAGAGTTGGGAGCAGGGGTTGATGGGCTTGAGCTCCTGCATGCCCCACGGAGCTGTGCGACGGAGCAACACGGCTAGGCAACCGGCCAGCCTGTCGTTGTTGATCATGTGATGATCATCCTCTCATCATATGATCCCTCCACAAGGCAAGGCAACCTTACGTGAAAAGGTTGAGCCTGTGCTCATTCTCCGAGCCCGCTGCGCTCACTGTGGTGGTCGAGTCGAGCTCGGCCCGCCCCTTCTCCCAACTCTTTTTTTTCCCACGACTCCTAAAGTCTTTTTTTTGTGTGTGGCTATTTTGCTACACCTTTACGCAAAAAAGGTTCAGCTACTAATTGCAGATGGCTTGGGCAGCATGAATCACTACCATAAAACACAACGACATATGAACACACATGCCTTGTCCTTATCCCTAAGCATCATTAGCATCGGCGCACCATAGATGTCTTGCTATCAACACATCTTCTACCACTTGGACAACGAGTAAAATCTTAGAATAAATCCAGTAATGAATTACGACTTTTGCTATTGAGTTATTCCACTCAGCCATCTTACTTTCCACTAAACTCTTAGTATAGATTGAGACTGGGATGGAGATAGAGATGGGTGGAGGGGCGGCGGGCTTACGGATTCGTCGGGGTCGACGTCGAGGGTGAGGATGTGCTCGTCGGCGGTCATCACCTACAGCTTTAGCATAAAAATTACCTTCGCTTGACAGCATATAGGAGTACAATTTTAGTATGGTGACAAGCACTAATACTCCTTTATGGCGCCACATTAAAATTTTAAGATGATTAAAAAGATAATATAAAATTTTAGATGCATAATAATCACGTACCAATGCCTATCGTATTAGAAACCATACATGAGTGTAAAAGGTTGATTTCATAGCTAGTTAGTAATATTACTCCTAAAATTTATATAATTTTCTTTAACATCTTAGCATCCTGAAATGAAAAAAACTCAAAACAATAAATCTACAATATTTGTATAAAATTCATCAATATATTACGTGCCAGATGTTGGTTTTCTATGTCGGAACCAGTGATACTGGCGCGACCAAAAGGATTAAAAAAAGAAAATTAGAGCAGTTAGTATTAAAAATATCAAAAAAAAAGATTACCAAATAAGAAAACACCCCGAGTGACTTGGTATACAGGACTACAGTACAATCCCAGAAGGGGTTATTTTCCCGCGAAGACTCACGAACAAATTAATTTCGTGGCAATAACATCTCCAGCTAACACACTTCCGTAGTACGAGTCGGAATTGGAGAAATAATTTCAGTCCCCCCTTCCAAGTCCCAACACGGGCGCCACATATATAGTGAAACCAAATCAACGAAAGGGCCGGAAGTGTCTTTTGGAGTTGCGAGAAAGAATTCGCACGGTTTACAGTTTATTTATTACGTATAATTAAATAATATAAAACAAAATAATCCAAAGAAAGCACCGGCCGGGCCCGATGACGACCCACCCATTCGGAGCGCTCTCACTCGCTCCATCTTCCGTGGCCCATCCATCCGAGTTGTGCCTATCGAGGGACGAGGGGAACGCCGGCCGCCGGCGGCCGCCGCCGGCCGCCGCCCGCCGCTAGGTGTATGGGGAAGCGAGCTGCCGCAGACTGCCAGCCCCCCCAGATATCGCAGCGGCCGCGGAGGAGAAGGAAGGAGGCGCCCGACGATGCGGCAGCGGGATCAGGCGTTGGCTCCTCCGGCACCACCAGCCGGACCCGGATCCGGCGGCCGAAGACGCCCGCCGATGCGGCGCCGGGCCTTAGCTCCTGCACCGCCACACTCCAACCGAGGCAGAGGAAGAGGCCTAACACGGAGCAGGTTCGTCCTCTTGGTACCCTCTCCGTCTCCTGGGGCAACAAGCGATTGCGTTCCGGTAGCAGGCGGAGGACTGGGCCGGTCTCGACGAGGGCCCGGCCAGTCTGATCGCCGAGCGCGTCCTCGCCAGCGACGTGGCGGACTACGTCCGCTTCCGAGCCGTGTGCCAGCCTGGCGTCGATGCTGCGCGGACCCCGCGCGCGCGCGGCGTGCTCGAGGACCCACGCCTCTACCCGCGGCGGTGGATCATGCTCCGCGACGACTACGAGAAGCTCATGACCGCCGACGCCCCACACGGGATCCGTCGCCGATTCCTCAACACTGAAACCGGCCAGTGCATCCAGGCGGACATCCCGGAGCTGCGCGGCCACGGCGTCTTCCGGGCCACTGCCGAGGGTCTCCTCGTCATGCATTGTAAGCAGACGGAGGCTGTCCGCCTGCTGAACCCGCTTACCCGCCAGATGGCCGAGCTCCCGCGGACCACGGGCCTCGTCGAGTTTTCTCTCCGGTGCATCGGCGAGTGCTCACCGTGCTGTGCGGGCCTCCTGGATCACAGCACGGTCTACCTCTACTTCTACACCAGATTTACCGGGACAATGGCCATTGCACAGCCTGGCGATGACCACTGGGTGCTGCTCAACACCGGGCCGGAGCTAATCAGGTCCACAACGTTTTTTGCTGGCCGCTTCTACGGCGTCACTGCCAGTGGCATCGTTACGGTGGACATGGCTGGAGGCAGAGATCCCCGCCTGGTGGTGGCAGCCGCGCGGCCCAAGCCGTTTAAGTTTAGCTCCATGACAGACACCTTGCACCTGGTGGATAATGATGATGGGGATCTTCGGCTCGTGCATCGTATGCTACGCACGATCCGAGGTTCCGACGATCGCTACACTGATAAGTGGATGTATAAGGTGTACAGGGTTGACTTCAGCACAGGGAAGACGACGACCCGTGGCCGTCGCAACCTTGGAGGTCGTTCTGTCTTCATTGATCTTTACTCTGGGCTCTCGGTGCCCCCTCAGGTATTTCCATTCCTGAGCGCCGATACAATCTACTTGGGTCTGCATTGTGATGAGAGATGTATCAGCAATCAGCAGGTTGGTGCTTATCATCTCAGAGATGGAAGCGTTGAACCCCCTTGTAACGATGACAGCCAGAGGCGCAGATTAGCACATCCTAATTGCTTATGTAAGCGGCTGAACTTAGTTAGAACTTAGAAGCCTGCCTTTTTTGTCTTACCGCCAACAAGATTCTCGTGAGCACATCTAACATTCAAAACTGGGCCGTAAGAGACTAGCCCACAAAGAAAAGCCAGCCCAGTAAAAAAAATGATGACCGACGACGACAGAAAAAAACAGCCGAACTGATGACAAGAAAAAAAAAAACGACCGACGATGAAAGGAAAAACAGCCGACTGATCAAGAGAAATGAGTTCTGGCCAACGCTGGGGCCTGGTCATTCCTACACGCCGCCAAACCTGCTAAACTTTCTAGCCAACGCTCAAATTGGGATAAATGCTGCCTACTTCCATCGGTGGGTCATTAACATCATAAACAACTAGTTGGATTCCCCGCGCGTTGCCGCGGATATGAAGAAGGAATATAAATGAGTGAGAATGTTAATTACTAAGAAACATGATACAATATATATATGTAGAGATATATTAGGAGAACAATACAATGTGGCAACTTTTTAATCCTTGTCCATCTCAAATCTAAGGTCTGCAAAATTTGTAGATCACTCTATTTTCTAAATCTAGTACTCGCAAGAGTAGAAAGTTTGAAAGATGAGGCATATTCTCAGCATATCCAAAGATAGTGAGGGATCCAACAATAGAAACAATCATATTTATTGGCACTATAATATAATCTCTGCAGGAACTTTTATCATAAAACAACTTGTAAATATTCAAGTTTTTGCCTTTCACCTTTGTTCTCTGTTGTACACCGATTCTCCAGTTCGGTTGCAACTAGATTCCCAGAGAGCCCTGAACAATTTCACCTCCAACTTCCTTCATGCGTGATGTTTCATGGATAAACTGTAGCACAAAAATCCCCCAAATCGATCCCTCAATCTCCTATAAAATCAAGACTGCAAAAACAATGAGGACCACAGGAGCAACCACTGGAGGACCCATGCACTGGTGCTCGTGGCGTTCCGCAACCTCAGGGCGACGGCACAGGTGCTGGTCATGGCAGCGGTGCTGCCTTCCCCGAAGCCAAATTGAGACCGGTGCTCTTGGCGTTAACTTCGCGGATTCGCATGGGTTCGCACGGGTTTGGCATCCACCCTCGTCACTCGTTCTTATAAATTAGATGACAATTAATGGATGGGGATTTAGTGGTGAGCGTTTCAGCAAGAAGGGGTTTAGTGCATGCAGATGGGAAGAAGAAACAGCAAGCATGCAGGTGGGAAGAAGAAACGGCAAGGCACATGCGGGAGGGATAACTGCAAAACCACGGAAGAGATTGCAGACGCGGCAACTGAAAGTCCGTTCGGTGCTGGATGGAGAGTAACTGAACATTACTGACGTGGTGCAAGGAGAGATCAGATAATTAACTTAGTGGGGTTTGTTTATATAGAAGGTATAGATTTGTGGTTATATAGGCTGGGGTGGGTCTTGCTGCTCCTCATCAGATGAGGCATCATCAATTTCATGGGCTGATTTTTTTTTAAATGTCTCTCGTCTGGGTACAGCTGTAGCATCTGTTTATACACACGCACACCCACTCTATGCATGCACAGCACACACCACCCGTGTACAAACAGACCTATAACTACACACCGAAGACCGCATCCTTCTTAATATCACTGGAATCCATCGACTCCGTAGACGACAGACACGTCACGTTCCCCTTGTGGCATCACACGTGAGAGACAAACACCTGAAACAATCAGGTATTTGGGAGAAAATCCCTGTGAGACACCCGCCGATCAGGATCGCGGGTAGCGCCGTAGCGCTCCCACCGGAGCATGCTACCAACTGGGCTATGAGCCCGTTCTCTCCATAGCCCGATTATAGTTCAGACTCAGAGCTAGGCAAATAGTCTGCTTTGGTTGGTTTTTTTTTTTTTTTGATCAGCCTGCTTTGGTTGTTGGTTGTGTAGGACATACAGTTTCATGACCACTGTATAGGTGACCTGATCTGGAGGCGCCCCCGCCGGCCGAATCCATCCGTGGCAGCAGCCCACCGAAGAAAAGACTTGCTCCGTCCGCCGGGAATATGGGCCGACCCGGCGCGCAGAACACGTCAAAGCGAGGACGCTGGACTGGACGCCCCGCCAAGTTTTACGTGGTGGTCCGGCACTAGCTTGACCGTGACGCCTGAAGGAGAGCCCAGCAGCCTCAGCTCAATTCTTTTCTGTGTGCTGGACTGGACTGGACTGTTGCACGGTAAGACTACCCGCACTCATGGAACTCTATTTTCTTCCTCTATCCATCCTGGTCATCAAGATTCTCTCCTCTATACTACTTTCTCCCGCACTCATCAATCCTTTACAGTTTACTCAATACCACTATGGGCCCATATGTCACTTTACCTAAATATAACCATGTGAGATCTAGTTTTGAAGGATTTATTGAAACGAATTTAATGACGCAATCAGAATTTAATTTGGTTTTTTGGTTTATGAGTTATAACATTTTTTTTACTTAACCGAAGTAGTAACAGTAGCAGGGCCCACCGCTGGATCCATCTTCCTCTCCCGTGCATGCGCATGCGTCAGTTGTGGTGGGCCAGCACAGTGCATACCGCAGCAACTCAAATCACCGGAATTTGCCGGATGAGCAATGCTTGAGGGAGCCATGCCGTTCACCGCTGCAGGGTTTTTTCCGGTAAAAGCTTCCTGCAGCATGTGCTTGCGTACCGCGCTGCAGACCCAATAAACTAATAATAAATGCGCATTTTGCATAGTTTTGATTGAGACAAAGTTCTAGCCTCGCGATGGCTTCAACTCGTTGAAAGTTGAAACGCAACGCAGCACGTTGTGGCTATCAGAAGTTACCGCACCCGTCTCGTTGAGAGCTTCCAGTTAGTTTCATGCTTTCAGCAACATGTTACATCAGGCGATGCTGCAGATATGCTTCAGGCGATGCTGCAGAAGTGCAGATATGCTGCTGGGTTGCAAAGCCTGAAGAAACTGTACGCACCACAGTTTCTTCAAAGTTATTGTACGTATTTCTCTTTCGTGCACGGCCTTGTTTAGTTCCCAAATTCACCCTCAAATTTTACTATGCAGAAATTCTATTCCCCATCACATCAAAATGCCGGCACATGCATGGAGTACCAAATATGAAATCAAAAACTAATTGCACAGTTTTATTGTACTTTACGAGACGAACATTTTGAGACTAATTAATCAAAATTTGGATAATTCTTACCACATAAAAACAAAATGTGCTACAGTGCTACAGTGCAGATATCACTGTAGCGATTCGGGTGACACCGAATCTGGAACTAAGGCCTTGTTTAGTTCACCAAATTCACCCCCAAATTTCAGATAATTCCTATTCCCCATCACATCAAAACGTTTATAGATGCAGATTTCGTTTAAAATCAAAAAAAAATTGTCCAAATTTTTGACTAATTACGCTCAAAATGTTCGTCTAATTAATCAAATTTTGACAAGTTTTTTTTCATCTACAAAGATCTACGAAACGATGAACAGTTTGATGGCCAATGTGCCGATTCGGGAACGCCCGAATCGGGATCTAAACGAGGCCTAAACAAGGCCGAGAAAAGCGGGTTCTGAAAACGAAGTTTTTCGCACTGTCTCTGTCTTTGTGCTGTGTGCCTGTGTGAAAGAACGAGCCGCCAGAGGTCATCCAGAAGCCATAGCGTACGAACTGTTCGGCTGCCCTGCCAATCTGCAATCAACGATCATGGTGTCATGCCGCGGCGTATGGGCCCGTTGCCGCCGTCCTCAGCCGGCAGTTGCGCCCTTGCTTTTGTGCGTATAGTCAACTCTGGAGCCGGGCGCACGGCAACGTCGTCCATCCTGGGGCGCCCGCCGGCCAACCCAACCGTGCCAGCAGCAGCAGCCAAAGACTTGCTCGTCCGCTCGCCTGCGCGCGCGGTACGGTGGAGGCGTGGCTCGGGAATCTGGACCGGCCGGGCGCGCAGAACACGTCAAAGAGAGGACGCTGGACTGGACGCCCCGCCAAGTTTTACGTGGTCCGGCACTAGCTTGACCGTGACGGCGAGTCCAGCAGCCGGTCTCAGCTCAACTCTTTTCTGTGTGCTGGACTGGACTGGACTGTTGCGCGGTAAAGACTTTGCGCGCGGAATTAACAAGACCAATAATAAACTAAAAATAAATGCGCATTAGCAGTAATATACTATATAATTAGAATTTGGAACTGCCATGACAAAAGTAAATCAAAGGGATTACCTAAAAAAATCAACAAATCCACCTTTATCATTCAGCTAAACGGAACCTTGCCACCCTATTATTGGCATGATGATGCTACCACCATATTATTAGTGCGTACTAATATAAATGCAGATACTTATACCACGTCATAGCAAATCTTTCTTTTAAATAAACCGGAATGACAATTTCATCGCCACTGCCGTAGTGCGCGAGAGAGCACGCACCTGGTTTTATCCGACCGGCGAAGGCCGGCACGCGTGGAAGCTTCCGCGTGCGTCACCTGTCACCACCGCCGACGGCATTAATCAGCGCGGCAGGCGGTCAATTCGCCTTTATAAGCCGCGCGCACCTCTCGCCTTCATCCGCTCGCGCTTGCCTTGTGGTCACCGGCACCACCACCGCACTCCACTCCACCCCAGCCAGCAGTAACAATTCTCCCGGAGAGGCGCAGACGAGAGACGACGGTATGGCCGGCGGCGAAGGCATGGTGTTCGAGCCCCACGCGGGCGGCGACGTCGTGTTCTGCGCGGCCATCGTGTGCCTGTCGCTCCTCTCCATGGTCTTCTTCGCGGCGGCCGGCTCCTCCTCCAGCGCCGGAGACGAAGGGAAGCCGCGGCGGCGCGGGCGGCGCGCCAACGGGCCGGTGTTCGTGGGCGGCAGGGGCTGCGGCTGCGGCGGCTGCAGCGCGGGTGCCGGCGTCTGCGGCACCTACCTCTCCTGATCGCCCACGGCCCCGGGGCAGAGCACCACCCGCGTCGACGCCACCGCCGATCGATCGACCGGGTGGACGGACTCGCCTCATCGGCGGCGTGCACGTATGCGCTGTACATACTCCGATACTCGCATGGCATACGCCGCCCCCCCGCACGGCAGCGGAGCATGTCGTAATAAGAAGCACAAGCCTCTGCTTCACTTCACTGACTAGTTCATGGCCATGGCTTCATGGCTGCTGCGCTTAATTTCGCTTTAATTTTCTTTTCATTTCTGTGTTACTCCCACTAAACATCATGCTGTAATTGTTATAATTATTATCTTAATTATCATCATATAAAGAAGAGACGGCTCGCTTTTAATTTTCTTGAGGAATTGTTCTTTTCTTTCGTCTATATCCCTGTCCTCACTGCTCTGCTGATAATCCCGTGCTCTTGATTTGGATTCGATTTGAGTTGGACGGAACAAACGATTAGACGGATCATGGATGCAAACAAGATGTTGAAGATTAGTTGCATGCAAACATGGAACACAAGGACAAGGACGTCCAAGCTACTCCGTCCTACTACTAATTATTGAGGCTCATAATTATTCCGTCAAGAATTGCGATCAAGTCACCAACTATTCGGTCCTAAGTGGGTAACGAACTTATTCCATGAGAGTACATAGACCTCCGGTTTATTTTACACCAACTACTCAGGCATGAGTAGAACAGTCTATCCTTGTATGTAATGACTCTAACCAATGATGCTCTAGGAATAATTTATGTGTAATAAGGTACTAGTGGTTATGGTAGGATTAGTGAGTTATGGCTGATTCATTCATCATAATCTCTTTAGTAAAACTTTATTTTTTCTCCCGTTTGGATCATTTCGTTGTGGAGAATTTGGAATCTATTTTACGAAGCAAGGCTATTTGTCATGGAATACGATATTTCGCTTTCCACAGTTGATATAAGTCTATCTTAAATTCGTGGGTAAGAGGTAGTAATTGATTCTATAGATCCTTATCCTATACTTTAGCTATGGAACTTCTACATAGCGCGCTCAATAAAAATGAAACACATAAGCATCTTCTCCTATGGGACAGACAGTAATATACAAATATATCTGACAGATAATTATATTAAATTAACTGATTATATGCCTAAATTGTAATTATTTACGCTCACAAAGGAACCCTTGTTTTATGTTGAGCGATCACTTTCAAAGTCTCGCCAAATGAACCTATCATCGGTAAAACTCATCCCGCGATATCTCGGATGCCGAGTTTACCTAAACAAACTATAATAATTTTGCTTGACTCTAATCCACTTATAATGGAAAAGTGTTTTTGTCTTCCTAAAGTACTGTTATGGTCCAAATTTTCTTCTTGAACTCTAAAATCAGAAAACCGCATCCCTCGACTTCTAGAACCATTCAAACTAGTCCTTGCAATGGCTATAAGTGGTTTTCAAGGTGGTTTTGTTATTTTTACAAAACAATAATGGTGAACACTTAAATAAGGATTTTAAACCATATTTTTTGGAAAATAATTGGATATAAATTGGGACATGAAAAACCTAAATAAACTAATTAAAACCACGGAAAATTATCTCTAACTCTAAGCTGGTGAAAAATTCTAGATTGGGGCAGCATGAGAAACTCAAATAAAGCGTTTAGAAATCATGAAAATATGTCTACAAGATTTGATAAATTAGATTTAGCTCTATAAAAATAGGTAAAGCATCCAAAAAAAATCTATTGTCTAACTGCATTAATCTAGGAACATTGATTCTAATCGATGTCTAGATGCATTTTAAGAACATTTCACACACAAAGATATGAGATGCACCAAGTACATATGCAAATATACGTTAAGGTTGAATGCATTCATGCTCGTTTCACCTTTGGGTCTCGTTATGGAAAGCTTCTAAAGCACAATTCATTTAATAGATTGGTTTTTATAATTTTTGTAGAATGTTCTAAATATTTTTCCTATTCTCCTAGAGCCTAAACTACTATGATAGTTTATTTAGAGGCAAAAGGGACTTTTTAACAAACACTGAAAGTGGGCCCTGGAGTCCAGCCCTGCCCAGGCCAGGCTCTGCTTTCCAGCTCAGCAGCGTGCAGCGTAGATCCCTTCAAACCCGCGCCCGAGGAACTAGCCGTTGCCACCCCCTACTTCCCCCACTACCTTCCCAACTCCTACTACTACTCCCCTCCCGATTCCTGTCCTCCGCCCCTCTCCAATCCCCAAATCCCCAACCAGCTGCCCTCAATCCGCCGATCCGCAGCCGCGAATCCCACCCCCAACAATCCTCCCCTACATCGCTGCGGTTGAGCTCACCGCCGGCGAAGATGATGTTCACGGAGGGCCTCGACGAGTCGGCGATCAGCTGGATCAAGCAGGGCACGGACTCCCCCGCCCCCGCGCGGTCGCCGCTGGCGGAGCGCCCGCCGCTGGGTCAGGTGTCCGCGCCGCCGCCGCCGCCGAGGAGCCCCGCTGTGCACGCCAGGCCGTGCGGGGCCGGGGCCGGCGCGGGCGTCGGTCTCTTCTCCCCCAAGGGCCTCCCGCCCGTGCGGGTGACGCGCCACTCGGGCCTGCTGGGCCGCCACTCCGCGCTCCTCTCGGGCCTCTCGGCCGCGGACTCCGACGAGTGGGAGGAGGACGGGGAGGACGCGAGCAGCGCCGCGTCGTGGGGGCTGCCCGAGGACTGCTACGGCGGCGGCAACTTCTCCGAGACCGTCGACGAGGCGTGCTCCAGCGACTCCGGGAGCCTCATGCGCAGGGCCGTGGACCGGTGCGGCGGGGCGTGGGACGAGGAGGTCACGTCGCAGCTCAGCAGGAAGGGCGGCGGCGGCGGCGGGGTCGTGCGGGGGCACTCCAAGGAGTTCCTAAGGGTGGATGTGCGAGCGGCCGGCGCGTTCGCTGCCGGGAAGTGCTCTGGCTCCGGGGCACAGCATCCAGTGGATTCCATCTCGCAGTCGCAGGTACAGCTTATCTTCTGTAGCCAGACGCCAGAGATAATATTCTCCTGTTTCCGCTATGAACATTGCGATTATTCAGTTACGAATCCACTTTTTTTAGATGAAATGTCTCCCTCGCTTTATTTCTAGGAATTACAATACAGACAGTTCTCACGCTGTTAGCATATAAGCATATTTGAGGGCGCCCGCCAAAACCAAAATTACCCAAAATTAACCTCACAGGTACTCTGAAAGTTCATCTTGCCACCATCTCAGTCTTGGCTGTTGCTCCAAGGATATTACCTGATTACCTCTCTTCAGCCTCCCGATTGCTTTGGGCAATACCACCTTAACATCTGTCAGACACCTGTCCCTGAAAACACATAGCATTCCTTAGTTTCCAATAGTCCATAGAACAACAGAAGTCAGGAGTCAGAGTTGCATAACCGTGCGATATCTCCTTTTGTGTACAGGGACACTACTTTGAGGGTCAGGTACTGGGGACTCCTAGTGCCCCTCCAATTGCAGGGGCCGGGGAGGAGGTCATGTTTGATGCAGTCGGTAAGAACACCAGAGGCTTTGTGATAATAATTCAGTTGATTTAACTTGTCCTGGAAGTGGTGATTTCATTGGCATTCATATGTTATTGAAAACAGAAACGGCTGAAATGGTTGGAGGGCTTGAGAGGAATGGAGTATCATCAGTAGCAGATATGCTGGCCCAAGATGTTCATGAGCTTCCTACGAGGTAAATCGAAATTGTACATTGCTGACAGTTATAGTTTTTATTGCAGCTTGGGGCAAATCTGGCTAACATTTGCTCTATTCTATGCCTGTTGAAATTATGCAAATTCAGCTCAATTGTTCATGAAGACGGCGTTCAGAATAACTTGTTAGCTCAGATGCCGAGCTTTACCATTAAGTGAGTTTTGATTTGTCTTTGACCTTAGACATTTGAACATTGCTGTTCTTACTGTGTACTTCCTCTTGTCAGTGTCCAAAATGCATGGCAATCTTTTGTTGCATATGATGCGTGCTTCAGGCTATGTCTGAATGCATGGGCAAGAAACTGCATGGAAGCTCCAGAATTCCTTCGGGATGAGTGCATGGTGCTGCGAAGTGCCTTTGGGTATGCAACAACTTATGCTTGAGTACATGTTCTGAGTGATCTAGTATTACTTCACTACATTTTTGCCTTTTGAGCACACAGCTTATGTGCTCTTTTTTATGAACAGAATACAGAACTTCTTGCTTCATCCAAAAAACAATAGTCAAGTTGATGGTAAACAAGTGTATGATAAGGATGGAAGCTGTACTATAAAGGGAAGGAAGCTTGTTAAACAGATTGAGATTGAAGGTATGCATAAGCTATAATTTTCAGTTATCAGCAAGAAACATTACTCACCTTGAAACATACATTGGAAAATTCTTCAGAAAAAGGCTACCATATTACAATAAGGAATGTCAGAACTGTACACTTGTAGCCGACTCCCGCATTGTTTGAAATACAAAGCAAGCTTACACTAACATATTTTTATTAACAGTAAAAAAGATAAGGGTTGTACCTCAAAGACCAAAGCTTCGGGCAACATCATCATTTAGAAATCTCTACATGCAAGCTGGCAGTGAGTATGTCAGACAGATTTCTAAGATTCTGAAGAGCCAGGTTACAATGTTGACATCCACATCATCTACATCTTTGCCAGAAGGTTGCTATGAAAGTTTTAGTTTTCCTATAGCAAGCCCCAGAAACAGTTTATTTACATAGACAGTAATACAGTGCTATGCTTTCAGAAATGTTCACGTGCACTCTAGAATTGCAAAGTTCTTGCAAAGGTCATCAGAGAGATTCAATTTCTCCACAATATTTGAAGCCAGGGACTGGTGAATCTCAACTCTTGTAAGTTCTATCCTCAGCTGTTGTTCTATGATATACTTGCATATTCATTCTATCACTGGAACTATGAAACTTGTACAGATAGTGTTCTTGAACCATCTGTTATCACTTATGTTGCAGTTATCTAGAGAGCCAGGGGGATGTAATTCTTGTTGAAGTACAAGACAACAATATGGTTGTCATAGGCCGTGCAAAAATTCAAGTTTCATCATTGACTGATACTCAAGTATGTCTACACAAATTCATGATTTAGTGCAAATGTATCATGATCATTCTGTAGTCACTGAAGGAGTTTGTATTTGCACAAATTTGAAAAGCAGCAGGATGAAATCATCAGATGGTGGCCTCTATATTTTGATGATCAAGAATGTGTGGGAAAAATTCAGCTCTGTATGAATTTATCCATGTCTTCCAACAGTTATGGGTCTGAAAAGGTTAGTTATTCTCATCTTTTCTTTCTCTGAATCCATTAAACACTGTCTTAACACTTGTGTCATCTATATTCATATAAGAAAGCATTTTGCAATGTCATTACAACAGATGCTGCAAGGTGGTCCCGCAGTGGATACCATCATATATGACATGGTTCTGGAAGCAGCAATGAGGGCTCAAAATTTCAACAGCAAAATGCTTCATATCAGTGGTCCATGGATTTGGTTGTTAGACGAGTTTTCTGATTACTATGGAATATCTGATGCATATAGAAAATTGAGGTGAACAATTGTTTTGCTTGTTTATAGTTAATGATGATTTGTGGTGAACAATTGTACATGATAGCATCGCATCGTCTATTACCTTTTACAGGTACTTGTCTTACATCATGAATGTGGCAATACCAACCAAGGATTGTTTGGAACTTATATACGAACTTCTTGTTCCAGTCACAAAAGCACGGGAAGATAGAACATTAACAAGACAAGAGGTATCTTCTAATATACTGTCCGTTAGCTTGAATGTAACCAAGAACTCAGAGATAACATTACAAATATTAAAAATGCTCAGCAAAATATTTACCAGATTATGTCCATGTTCATTTTATTGGTAAAAAATATACTGGGCAAAATGAGAACCCTGTACAATTTCATGTTTCAGTAGTACACATCAGTTATGGTGTTTTATTCTTGTTACAGAGAAGTATTTTGATAGATTGTGAAGATCGGATTAAGAGTCTCCTTGCAGCTTTGTTTGAAAATTACAAGTCACTGGATGAACATTCTCCAACTGGCTTGTCAGATTTATTTGGACCCATAACAGATTCTGCTGCACCAGCTTTGGCACCTGCTGTTCAGATATTCAGTGTACTGCATGACATTCTCTCCAAAGAAGCACAAGACATACTTAGGAACTATTTGCAGGTTAGACATCACAGACACTTGTTTTGAGCATTTTTCGTTCTAATGCCATCTTCCGCAAAGATCAGTAACATGTGATAGATCATGATGAAAAACTACATTATGCGAGTGTTTAAGCATAATGCATAGTGCAGATTGATATAACTTTATGGGAAATTACTGCAATATGTTTAAATGTTCACATAACATTGTTTCATAATGATCTATCACATGTTGCTGATATTGATCTATCACATGTTACTGATCGTTGATGAAGTTGTTTTAGACTGATTGTACCAACTCTGCACCATGATGAGGGGGTGCAATTTAGCATATAGCATTTATGGTTTTACATGTATGGTCGTTTGAAATTATCCTTTCCATCATTGTCAGAACTGATATTTAGTCCAATTAGTAGACTACACATGTACTTTTTATAGTGCAAAATTACAGTCAACAGAAAAATCCATAGCATAATTGCATTCAAACTAGCGAAAGTGATGAATAGTCCATGTTTTCCGTTGATTCTTTCTCAAAGGCAATAACATAAAGAGATTCTTTACAGACTGCTGCTGCAAAAAGGTGCAGGAGGCATATGATCGAGACAGATGAATTCTTATCAAGCAATAATGACAGCCTTCTTACAGATCCTATGACTATATCTGCTGCATATCTTAAAATGAAGACACTGTGCATTAACATAAGTCATGAAATTCAAGCAGACATTAAGATTCACAATCAGAATATACTTCCAAGGTAGCATATATGCTTTCCCCTAGTAATAGGATTTTCTTCTGTTTATCCGCACATTGAACTTCTCTCAAATCTGTGTGATCTTTTAGTTCCATAGATCTGCCGAACATAGCAGCATCCCTGTATAGTACTGAACTCTGCAAGCGATTGAAAGGTTTTCTTTCTTCAAGTCCCCCATCAAGACCAGTACAACATGTTGCTGAACTGATAATCGCAACTTCTGAGTTTGAGAGAGATCTTGAATCTTGGCAAGTGAGGTAAGGTATCCCTTTTTGGAACATGAGTTATGCAATACCAGCCATGTTTAGCTGACATTTTTTTTTTGTTGTTGTTTTTTTCAAACAATTGTTATAGACCTGTTCATTGTGGCGTAATTTCGAGACAGCTGTTTCATGACTACATCATGGTGTGGATTGAAGACACTCGACTGCAGTTACTTGATAACTGCAAAGCTGAGAAGGTAAACTACAAACACACACTTCACCATTCCAAAATTTAGGTCGTTTTAGTTTTGTCAAATCAAACTTCTCTAAATGTGATCTATTTTATAGAACTTCACCAACATCTACAACATCAAGTTAGTTTTGTTAAATCTACCATGAAATGTCTTTAACATATTTTGATTTTATTCACCTCTCTTTGCAGATATCATGCCCTGCAGTGTCAACAATCTCACCATTTGTTGAGCAAATGTATGAGCAAATAAAAGAGAGCATAAATGAGTATGGAGTAGTTATCAATAGATGGCCCCAATATCTGATGAGTTTAGAGAGTGTATGTACACACCTGCATTCTTTGAACCAGGCCTCATATTTCTCCTACAATGGAGTCAATTGATATTTATTTTCTTATTCAGGTCGTTGCTGATGTTGAGAGAGAAATTATGAAGGCGCTGGAGAAGCAATACATGGAGATTCTGATGCCTCTAAGAGATGGCATACCAGAAAAAATTGAGAAGCAGGTCCAGAGATTTACAAGAAGACAATCTATAGCTCCCTATGTTGTGCCAAATCAGGTAGATATGCGTGCAAGA
The DNA here is from genome assembly GCA_018135685.1 of Themeda triandra. Taxonomy (NCBI): domain Eukaryota; kingdom Viridiplantae; phylum Streptophyta; class Magnoliopsida; order Poales; family Poaceae; genus Themeda; species Themeda triandra. The sequence goes on from JAENPR010000034.1 coordinate 1,651,674, forward strand.
TACTACGGAGCTTGTGTGATAGTTAGTTTATGACTGACCAGTTTGCTGTTCTTAATCACAGTTAGGAGCATTCATGAACACAGTAAAAAGGATGCTAGATGTGTTACACTGCCGAGTCGAAGACATTCTCAAGTCATGGGGAGCGTACCTTACTATATCAAGTGGAAACACTGTTTTTGGAGAGCAAATGAACTCCATCACAGTCATGCTGAAGAAGAAGTACAAGAAATACCTGCAAGCCATAGTGAATAAGCTTGTCAGCAATGTAAGAATGATTTTGGCACGCTTTATAACAAGTTCCACCTCTTGGTCCAGACTCCACAGCTAACTAAGGCAATTTGCATCTAGACAGCGCTCATAGTTTTTCTTTGATATTTTTCTAGGCACAAGCTAACCGGAATACGAGGCTCAAGAGAATTCTTGAAGAAACAAGAGAGACTGATGGTGAAAGTGATATACGAGATAGGATGCAGGCTGTCCGCCTTCAGCTCTCGGATTCCATTCACAATCTGCATGAGGTCTTCTCCAGCAGAATATTTGTTGCTCTCTGCCGAGGTTTCTGGGATCGATTAGGCCAGGTAATAAATGTGCCAACAACAAAGTACTCTGGATATTTCCTTCTGCTGTGATTCCTTATATGTTAAACTCATTTTTGAGCAGATCGTGTTGAGATTTCTCGAGAGCAGAAAGGAGAACAGGATTTGGTACCGAGGATCTGATTATGCTCTAGGGGTAAGCCTCGACTTATATTAGGACAAGAAATGAAAATTGGTCTTACTGAAAGCAACGTTATAGCATGAAAAATGGAATTGAGCAGCACTGGTAACTCTGACGATCAATCTGCTAACTCTGACGATTTTACATGCAGATCCTTGACGATGTCTTTGCATCGGAGATGCAAAAGCTGCTGGGCAACGCCCTGCAGGACAAGGACCTGGATCCACCGCAGTCAGTGATCGACGCCCGCTCTATCCTCTGCTAGGGTGTGCGGCAAAAGTGTTTTGGCACTTTGCTTCACCAAAAGGCCGGCGTTGGTTTAGTTTTTGGTTTCATATATATTCTTTGGTGTGCAGAATATGTACAGGTGGTGGACACGACCGATTATTCCTGTTCATAGTGTTTTGTTGATTGTTCCTATATAGCAATTATAAAGAGAGGAAAAAAAAGGTTGTAACTGGCAAAGAGGTTTTGCTTTTCAAGAGAACAAAATCCGTACTTGATCGTGCAGTTGTGTTACTAATAGGGGACCGAAAAAATCTTATCTTGAATTGTACAAGAATATAGTAAGCATTTTTATCTTGAACCGTATAAGAGTATAGTAAGTCTCCTACTTGTTTGTTGGCCAGCTTCATGTGTTTTGCACTGTTGTTATCACGTCACTCAGCACTGGGCCTCTCGTAGGAGCCATGGTTGACTTGATCGTTCAGAAGAGCCGAGTCCTAACCTATGGGCATATTTGGATCACAACTATTATTAGCTAGCTAGATTACAATTAGTTAGCTAGACCTGTTTGGATCTAGGAAAAACTAACTCTTAGACCTGTTTGGATCTTAGAAAACTAATTGTTAGCAGCTAACTATTGTGTTCTTAGACCTAAACAAAGTCGTATTATCAGAAAGAGGGACTTGAAAGGGTTCATCATTTTATTGCTAGTGACAAATAATAGTGGATTGTTGAGATGGACGCATTGCATGTAAGGGAAATAGAAAGCGGAGTTGATAGTGAATTGCTGAGGCAGACGTGTTGCATGTAGAGAGAAATAAATAGTAGGGTTTGTCTATATAAGAGTTATTATAGATAATATAAGCTATACCCAAAGCATAAGACGATCACAACGACGGTTTGGAAAGTGGTTGAGCCTAGATATTCGAGAAAAGATCCACTAGAGCTACTGATTTGTGAAAGCACTAAGTAGATGCAAGCAAGCTCCTTAGAGCATCTCCAACAACTCTCTAAATCCACTTGGTATTCTATTTTTTTTGGAAAAACTCAAAAACACCTCTCCAACAACTTCCTAAATTCACTTGTTATTTTCCCAACTTGGAAAAAACCACCCTCCGCGTGTGTATCTATCCGCGCGCGGAGGCTGCGCGCATCGCCGATTTCGGCCTCGCGTCCGCCCCGCTCGCCGCGGCACTCCACCGCACCCCGCCTTTTCGGTCAGGGAGAAGAGCCGGAGCTCGCCCATGGCCGCCGCCGCCACCGTCGCGACGTCGCGCGCCCTCGCGGACCTCGGCGCCGGCAGCGTCCTCAACGCCGGCGGGAGCACGCCCCGCGAGCGAGCCTCCCCGGCCTACTGGGCCGCCATGGTCGACGGCATGCAGCGCCTCGCGCTCGCCTCCAGCCTCGTTATGGGACCACGCTATCCATCACAAAGCTCCTCTCCGTGGTCGAGCACTGTAGAGTGCTCCATATTTTGATGGAAAATGCTCTAAAGTTTCGATTTTTCGTTACGATCGCGTAGGATCAAACCTCACCCGGTTTGGTGCAGCCGTTGTCGAGAAATCGCGAGTCAAAATTTCCACCCCGTTGGTCAACGTCGTGTTCTGTTCTTAATTCGCGTGGAGGAGCTGCGCGGTGGGGAAGAAGTAGGCAATAACATGCGGGTCCCATCTGTCATCCTCTAGTTTTACCAAGTTAGAATACCAGTTGTTGGAGATACCTCTTTTTTCACTTAGGAAATAAAATACCAAGTTGCTATAACACAAGATATACCAAGTGAATTATTGTAAGTTGTTGGAGATGCTCTTACAACACTAGTTGTGATGGGCATATTAAAGATGCACTCTTTCTTTAATACTAGGCTTTTCACTACCTATGCATTTTTATCCCTTTGTCCAGTAAAGTTTAGTAGAAAGAATTCTTTTTAGTGCAGGGGGACCGAACTGATTGAGGGGATGGAGACGGAGACGATCGTTTCTCCGTATGTCAGGAGAAAGAACTGCTGCGATTTGACAATAGGATTGAAGGTGTCTTCATAATATATCCTATACCTTTGTTTAAATCCTTTACCAGTCAGCGAGCCTTATATCTATCGATTGAACAATCTACTTTTTCTTTTTATTCGAAAGACGGACTTGCAATCAATGATATTCTTGTCTCGACGACGGACCTACTGGAATGAAATAACTCAATCATCAATTAGATGACGACGTATCCTATGCAAACTAGGCAAGCTGTGCAAACTTGTAAACTCTAGATCTGGGCGGTTAATTGAAAAGCATCCCATCTCTCTCCACAGCCCTTGGATGAGCATCCTGAGGTTTAGATCAAGAGTTTGCAAGTTTGCACAGCTTGCCTAGGCCTTGTTTAGATTCATCCAAGTTCCAAGTTTTTTCACTCTCTCTCCATCACATCAATTTTTACCCGCATGCATGGAGTATTAAATATAGGTAAAAAAATAACTAATTACACAGTTTAGTCTGAAATCACGAGATGAATCTTTTGAGCCTAGTTGGTCCACGATTGGACAATATTTGTCAAATACAAACGAAAGTGCAGACTGGACGCGAGTCGAATTCTAACTTTTTGAATTCCAACTCCTATCTAAACAAGGCCCTAGTTTGCATAGAATACGTTGCCCAATTAGATATAGAAAAAAACAGATGATTATGTCTAAAACTACCCCTATTTATCTTATTTATGAAAACTATATATTTTACACCTCCTAGGAAACAATAGATGATTTTAACCAAGGCCCATCATATGTCATAAGCGTGTGTTACCAGATAGTGCTTCTATTAAACATAATTTCAAGAAGAGAAAAGGCCTGCATGGAGGTGGATTTGGACTTTTGGAGGACATCCTAGTGCTCCTGAATGTTTTGTAGAATAGACGCAAAGGAACGATGTAAGTGTTGTAAAACATAAGGACTCTATCCTAGAAGGAAAGGAGAAGGAAGAATCCTAATCCGAGTCCGTTTGTATGTGGGCTCTTACCAAAACTCTAGCCCTTGGCAGGACTATATATACGTGGGAGCTCTATGTTGTAATCACGAATATTCAGAGAAATAAAGAATAGACTCCCTACATCTTGTGTCTACTTGTTCTACTTTCATCTACCATATTGATTGTGAGAGACGGAGAGGGGAAGGTCCGAACCGCTGGCAACATGTTTCATAACACGTTATCAGCACGACAAGCTCTTCGTCGACATCGCCGTTGAAGCCGACGCCGACGTCCCTGCAGCGACTACTCCGACGACGTCGACGTCCCCGACGTTGTTAGCGGAACGGATCTGCTACTAGTTTGCACTGCATCGACGTGTACCATCGTCATCAAGCAGACAGGTCTACGACAATGCCAAACGCCCTACGCGGTATGTATCTACTAACCACTGTCCTACGCGACACGTGAGGTAGATCAATTTGGCATCCTTTATTACAAGGTATGAAGTACAATCCCGTAGATTGCTCGTGTTCGTCATTGAGCCGATCTCTATACTCTATATTGCATCGTACACGAAGTACCTATATATCTTGAAGTAAAAGATCGCACAGTTGCATCTAGGGTTAAAAAAAACAGTACAAATTAATGGTGTACATGAAGTACAAACTGTTTCCGTACATGTGTATATATACCATATATATACATACACCTGCATGTGGACGGTGGGCACTATCCAACTTTATCTCGGCATATAATGCTCCAGCATGAGCTTATCACACCGTTGACACGTCATCAACCGTGGCTTATACGTTGCCAGCACCGGCACCCGTGATTGTGAACCAACTCGGCTTTGAAATTACTACGGTGTCGCTTCTGCAGTACCATGACCGAGAACAACACTATGCGATGATGTTGACGTACGTGAACATCCATGGCATGGTTAGTAATTTGCGGCCCGTATGCCGCTGCCACGCCAAATACGCCAAAGTACTCACCCCGGCTTTTCGTACGCCGCTGGTGTAGGACCTACTGTTTAGGCATCCGGAAGACGACTCGCAGTCGAACACAATAGCTGGCAGCTAGCAACACACAAGAGGAATTTGTTTTTCTTACGTGTTTTTTGCCACGAGGAGCACGCACGGCCCGAACGCCATAATCTTACTTGAGTACGGACTGAATGTCGACACGCAATACGGTCCTGAGACTTTGTCACATGATGTGAACGCTCTCCTAGCTTGTGTGCTGCTAGTACCTGTGTGTTGGCCATATTATAATCGAGAAAAATCGAAACAAAACGGAAGGAAACAGAAATAAGAAAGGGCTCTATAAATCTGAAATTTAAATATATAAGCCCATGATTCTAGTAGAATCTATGTATAGGTAATGCATTTTTGCAGCATATAGTTCCTATACTTTCCAGTTTTACAATGTTTATGAATGAAACCCCTCGATATTTTTAGTTTTTATAACTGTTTTCTAAGTAATTAACCCTAGATCTTTGTCGATGTTTTTCTTATACCCGCATGTATAAGAGCATGGATATAAATATTGAATCCGAAGTTCATTAGCGAATGTTTTGCCTAGCTTTATTTTCTGTAAGAATTGTATGCCATGTAATTATAAGAATAAAACTAGAAACATGGTATAAGTTATATGAGCTCTCTAAATCTTGCAGATCTTAGACTTACCACCTTTGAGAGTCTCATATTTATTTTTTCTAGCATAATGAATTCTGGGATCAATGAATGCTTGGTATTAGTTCTGAAGATTTGCATATACCATAATCTGAAAAATGCTAGGATGCTTCTAAGATTATTTTTAAATAACCATCACTATCTTTTTGCACCTTACTACTTGTTTACATGCGGTAAACCTATATGCACATGGTTTGTCCTAATGATATATGCATACTTTCATGAAGAAAGAATATCCCTGGACTTGCCTTTGAATGGCATAATTATTTGTCACGGTCATTATTAAATCCACGTAGAATATTTGACTACCATTGAAGTATAGTAAACTCTAGAATGAGTATATGGCCAAGAGAAGTAACAAAAGGCATTGTGGGACTCCTTTGCATGAGTAAAATCTTAAATTATGATTACGAGAATATCATATTGCTTTGAAAGTTGAATTTTCAAGCTTATATGCCTAATATTGAGATATAATGCTGCTCTATAAATAATAGCTTGAAGCTTTATACTAAATGTCTAGAAGACAAGATGGTAAATAAGATTTTATCAATACATATTCTCGAAGAATTGTCTCTTGTGTATAGAATAACACGAGCAATATAATACATGAAGTATTTGGATTTACCATTGCTCAAATAGATATTGAGTTGAATTTTAGACTTGACTTTATAAACCAGGATATTATCAATTGTAATAACTTTAAATATGTGACTTGCATATATCATACTCCTAGAAGGAGATCGAGAAAGCATGAAGCTACTAAATGTCAAGCGCTTGAAGCTAAGACATATGAGAACTTTTAAAGACTTAAATCATGTGCTTATAGATTTGTTGTATCTTAAGTTCATATCTGAAGTATTAATATTAGTGGCAAAGTGGTGCATTAAGTTTTAATTCCGTTGGATTAAGTGATTGATGGTAAATTTATTAGCTTGAAGACTAATATGAAATATTTGATATTCTTAGTTGCAATTGTTACATGAAGTAACAAGTGATAATTTCTCATGGAATAAATTAGTTTTATATGTTTTACATATAAACAAATGCCCGTATTGCCTATCTAAATAAGTTTTGCATTATTTTATCCACAAAGCCTCAATTAACCATGAAGGTTAGTTTTTTTGTGCACTACTACCATTTAGGTAGAATGGAAACTGAACTTCCTAGAAGCACATGAACAATTGGACTATACTGGCGTATGAATTGCTCCTAGAAGGACAAATTTAGCCAAGAAAAAGTATAATCCTAAAACTAAGTATTTAATATTTTTTAGCCCAAGAACTCGAAGTTTTATTCTACCCTATATATATGAATTTCATGCCATAACCAATGAATACTAGAAGTATAATTGGATTCTATGGATCATTAGAAGTGATCTTTCATAGATGATGCAAGAAGTATATAACTATTTGAAGTAATTATGGCATGAGGGGAGAAATTTTGGGTAAAGGCATAAGAAAATGTGGGTAATATATATTTAATAGGCATAGCCTTCCCAAATCTATCTTTAAGTGCATGTATCAAGACTTGAAGTTTTGCCCGTGTCCCTTCCGGCCGAGTTAACTTTCTCTACTGCACTAATTGCAAGTAAGCTTGTAGCTTTGCATTTTTATTGTTATCTACTATGTTGGACCGAATACCAACATTTCACATTGTACACATGCAAGTGTATTACTATTTTATTCTCTCATTGAGCTAAACTATCTACTCTTTGCATGAATATTAGCATAGAAGCTATAGTTGTAGCTAGTAGCTACATTTACACCCCCTATAATTAAATTGACTAGCTAGCACGCTATGTCCAATGGTTCTTGTTGAACTAAGAAATATGTTGCTTTCAATGCATTGCATGCATAAGCAAAAGATTGGTCTATGGCCATGTAGCCTAAGATCAGGGGGAGTAAGTTAATATGTTTTCTCAATAGAGACTAACTCAATTGATTGAATGAATAATTGTGGATGATGATGGATAACATATTTATGATGATTTGGGATTTTTGAACAAAAGGCATCAAGGGAATTTTGCATTAATGGCAATTAGAAAATTCTAGAAGAAATTCCATGTGAATTGGATGTTGCGTATTTTATATATTTGAAATATATAGTCTATTTGTTTTTAATGTATGAGTACTTGGATCAATTATTTTGGCTAAATAATAAAGAAGCTAGACAATGAAATAGTTTGTTCTAAACTATAATATGTGCACATCAGGGGAGAACATTCCTGATTTTGAAGAAATGTTGAACATTCGTGCACTATGTGTATTCTAGCTTACTGCATATAATATAGAATAACCCCCATGTTTAAATATGTGTGTGAATATTTCCCATAAAATTTCATTACAGCATACATGAATGGGCCTCCGCTTGTAGTTGGAGATACATGAATATGAATTATTGAAAGCCCATCATAGGGGATTATTTTGAAGTATGCTATTAAAGATCTAATATTGGCATTAGGGGAGAGAAAGCCTATTTTAAATGCCAAATATTATTTCCGCGGAAGGAAAATGATCTAGAGAAAATATTCCTTGAAGCTTGAAGCGGGAATATTATCACACACTAAGTCAACTATTAGTTTGACTAATGCTCTTGTGAAGCATGAAGCGGAGCATATGCCGGATATTGAAATGAGAGGAGTAACTTGAAGTTATAAACCGAAGTTTTGTTTACTAATAGTAAACTAATTATTGTATACTATCAAGCTACAATCTATGGGGACGCCTATGGATTATAGTTTTAATGTATACTTATTGAATAGAAATAAAATAAAACTCCTCCATTCTCATGAAGAGAACACCTCATGAATAAGGTTGAGCACCTCATGAAGAGGATCATCGTGAAGATGGAATCCAACACACTAAGTGCGCACATCATTAGTGTTGGATATGCGAGAACAATGAAGTATCTCTTGTTTTTGGGAAATAACAAAGAGAGGGAATAATCTCATATTATGAGAATATTGGGAGAAAATAATAGTTGTCGACAACGCTACCATCTATAATTGCAAAAATTTCTCTTATGAGAACCCGGATCCGGAAACAAAGTCCATGGCAAAATCGCTTGTAGCGATTATATCGTCGATGAAGAAATGCAATTGAGGATGAATCTCCTACTAAGAAGAAATAAATGTTACGCTATATCTCTCGGCAAATGAAATTGAATAAATATGGAATATGCAGTTAGTTTGTGGATTATGAAAATCCATATAATTCTGAAGAATATAAATCGCAACATATGAAAATTAAATCTCATACAAGTATTATGAAGTCTAAAGTATAATATATTCATGAATGAATATTAAAGACTCTAGAAGAGTATATCCTAGAAGGAATAGTCATCGAATGACTTTATAGTGAATAACACTATCTCATTTGTGTATATCACTTAATAATCTCTCATGTAGTAGAATGAGAATATCCTTGAAGGAACTAATCCATGAAGAATTAACCGAGTCAATTCGAAAGAAAACACCATTTATCCCCGAAGTGAATATAGACCCGAGAGAAAGAAAATGAGGAATTGTAAACACCATGAAGGTGTCATACAAACACTCGAAAGTGTAAAGCTAGCAATAAATATTGATATCCTCTAAATACCATAGAAGGTATAAGAATAATGGTGATTTTGGCATTTGAATTATCCCTAAATGCCAAATGCAACGATGGATTTATTATTTAGTGGTACTATCGGAATCTTGAAGATTTTAGTTTTAAAACCCACTAAGAAAGAATTAATAAAGTATTCAAGCTTGTATAAGTTTGATGCACTATCTCGAAGATATTGAATATCAATTATTTACCCCTATAATCCTCCGAAAGGATCTGTTATCTTGAAGGATAAATTATTTGTTTGCACAACTAATAAGTGGTTATTTATGCATTAAGCAATATTGCTCTTTGTTATACCCATATAATTCATAGAAGAATTATGAGCCAACTTTTTAAAAGTGTATTTTGAACAATGAAGTTCAAAGGATGGCTTTATGAGGGGGAGCAATTTGATTCGATTTACCTTGAAGGTTATTATCCACTAGAAAATTCAAAGATCAAGTAGATCATATTTGCCGAAACATTGAAGTTTGTGCATAGATCATGAAGATCAATATCTATGAAATATCCGAAGAATATATGACCAAGAAGGTTAAATGTTGTACTCTTTTTTCCTATGTGAGTTTTTACTTGAAGGTTTCTCACACAAGGTTTTTAATGAGACAACATGTGCAATACAATCAAAGAATGCAATGTACTCTTTTCTCCAAGAACCGTTTTTTCCCTTTGGGTTTTCGGATGGAGTTTTTAACGAGGCATGTGCATATCGTGGTAATCGCCCAAGGGGAGTGTTGTAAAACATAAGGACTCTATCCTAGAAGGAAAGGAGAAGGAAGAATCCTAATCCGAGTCCGTTTGTATGTGGGCTCTTACCAAAACTCTAGCCCTTGGCGAGGACTATATATACGTGGGAGCTCTATGTTGTAATCACGAATATTCGAGAGAAATAAAGAATAGACTCCCTACATCTTGTGTCTACTTGTTCTACTTTCATCTACCATATTGATTGTGAGAGACGGAGAGGGGAAGGTCCGAACCGCTGGCAACATGTTTCATAACAGTAAGTAACACATTTGGTATTTTCATACCAAATGTGTCTGCACATACACATCCACAGTACATTGACATTCGTTTTTTTCAACAAAAGAAGAATTATATTATATGATAGTTAGGTACATCAAGATATTACAAGCACTTAGATTATAAAAACGTATTCAAACTGTGAAAAGCACAACTCAAGACCTAACCCGTTAAATGCTTTGCAGTATGGATGACCGCACATGGAAACACTCACCAATGAAAGACGGTCTGAGAACATATGTCCAACAAATGATGACCGGTAGGCGAAATTAAGGATCTTCTTCTTCTTCTTCTTCTTCTTTTGTGGCGTCTTTCTTCTTCTTCTTTCTACCACTGAAGAATGAGAAACACTAATCTAAAAATTCTTCTCCATAGTTCTTCATTGTGGTTAGATCTAACCACAACAAAACGGAGAAGAAATCGAAGAAAATTATTCCATGATGGCGACATCATCTCCGCCTTAATGTCGTCGTCAGGAAATAAAAGTCTCCATTTCGTCATGTCGATGAAGATGCTGACGCTGAAGTTGTCGCCCTCATCTTCAACGGAGCCGTCATGGAGAAGATGATTTCAACCTTCTCCTTCACCGTCGCTGGAGTGGAGAAGGAGAAGATAAATCACCATTACCAGAAAGTTTGACATGGAGAAACACTAACCATAAAGACTTGATATAATATGAAAAACTTCTTAAAAACAATGGATCCCCACTCCCTTCAGCCCCGGACGTGATGTCGGAGGAGAAGGGAGGGGGGAACTAGCGGTGGTGGACGACGGTAGAACGGCGGCGACCGCTCTAGGGTGGTGATGGCTCTAGGGTTGTAGGTGGAGTATATTTCCTTACATTGACCTTCGGTTGATATCGTGTTTTATTGCTATGATATTTGCCAACACAAGACTTATTCTTTTTTGGTCATTCTCAGGTGGAGTGCAACAACATTATCTCTCATATGTGCACCGATCTTGGGTTAGAAGTGAAGCACACTCTCTGCGATCGCCTGACGACGGAAACACTGGTTCCAAAGCAGGTGGATCCAAGGAGAGTGAAGGATGAAAGGAAAGATATTAATATTTCAACTGATGATGACTTTTATTCACAACAACAGGAAGCAAATGATAACCCACTGAAGCATCAACATGATCCTATTCCTGTCACCCCATCTCACCTTGCATCAGACCTTAAACGTCTCAAGGAGCAGAGGTGGTTATCTTGTGAGATGATAAATTCACATTCAAAAGTTTGTCCGAGAGGGTGGATTCTAATCAAATCCTTCTTTTTGTTCAACAAGCTCCTACTTAATATAGAACCACAAATTATTTAATTTTGTTGATCAAATTGAAAAATCTAACATTGGTCTCAAAATTTGGTTCTATTTCCAATCAATGATAATGAAGACGTTGTGAATTCAGATGAAGGTATACATTTAAGTCTTTTGGTTTTGGACCAACGATTATAAAGCCTTAGAAGATTCATCCACTATGAAACTGTTGGTGGTTTGAATTTAACTTTAGTCATGTGTCTTGTTGAAATGTTGAGACCATTGTTTTGCAGTGAAGTGGCTTTAGAGATGCTTAGGGTCCTCAGCAATATAATGACTATGACTATGCTCTATTTGTAATAGCAACATCAAAAGAAATATACAAAACATTTATGAGGATAACTAGGAGGCTTCTGTTGTTTGTGAAATCAACCCTAGGAGTGTGGCTGCTCTCAGGAAGGACCTGATATGTAGGCTTATTCGAGGAAGAGTAGGAAGACACCCTAACTAATTGATTTCACGTTGTTGTCACCTACGAATATGTGTAAAATATGTTGGTTATATAAATATTTAAATAGTTATTTAATTTTTTTAGTTATATCTTCATGAATTTCCTCCAAACCCTCCCAAACTCTGATTTTCTTGGTAAGATTGAAAAAGCTACTCTCAACAACTTCCATATGAAACTCTAAATCTTCCTACGTTTGGGAAAATTGATCAATCACATGAATTTATATGCCAGAGCGTATCCCTCGACCAATCTAGAGGTGGAATGATGTGGAGAAAGATGAACAAAATTTTTAATAGAAATGTACAAGAAAGGGACTACTATTTGAGATTTTTTTCTCTTTGTTGAGCACAGTATTTTTTAAGTCTTGCATGCTCACATTCGAATTCAAGGTATTGGAAGAGTGAGCTTCTGAACTAACCACATTCGTTGGTTTAAATAGTTTTGAGCTAGCTAGAAAGTCCCTATTTGGGCTGGCTCGGCCCATTCCAATTGGAAAAAGCCATTTGGAATCCCACAAGCGGCCCGTCCAACTGTTTCGAGATCGCTGAGCTCTGCCCAGGAAACCCTAGGGCCCGCCGCCTCCCTCCCTATATAAGCTAACCTCCCGATGCTCAACAGAGCTATACCCTCAGCCTAAACACCGCCGCCGCCGCCGCCGCCGCCGCCGCTCGCACGAGCTCGTTTCTTTGCGCAGGTTTTTCTCCGGGGTGTTTTACTGCTGATCTCTTCTTCTGTTCGCTCTTTGTGTTTCTGAGATTTGTTTATTTTTGCTTTTCCCCCTCGAACGCTACTGCGAGGGATGGATTCTTTGCTCGGGCTCATGATGATTTGGATCCGAAAGGATCTTAGCGGATTTCGGTGAGGCGGATTCGTCCGCCGTTGATCGCCTTATGTTGTTACACACACTGAAGCCCTTTTGATTTGACACCTCTCGCAGATCGTTCGTTCCTTTTTTTTTTTTATGATTCGTCGCTTCTCATCGAATCCTGGAAAGATTCATTTGGGTGCAATGGCAATGCGATGATGATTCATAATGGTTTTGGCAGTGGTTAGCCATTTTGGTCACCGTGAGCCGTCAAACCAAAAAACGACTTCTCTTTCCACTGAGCATTGTGAATTTGTTGTCATCAGGATCTCTCCTATTTCTGTTTTTTTCCCCTTAACGATTGTAATTTTATATTTGGTCCGTGTTTTTCCAGAGGGTTTTCTTTTGCCCTATTGATTGTTATCCAAACAATTACAATGGCGTGGTAAGTGAATGACTGCACGGATACAGAGGACGAAGCAGAACCGATCTATTCAAGATCTTGATGAAACACTTTCACAGCAATTTCATAGTATCTAACAGAATTTAAGACAATATGCTAGGTAAAACAATTGGAGAAATAAAACATGACTAATTTATTGAAAATTATGAGAATCTGCCACTGACATGCACATCATTTTCTGATGGCAGCAAAGGTAAAACAGATTCAGAGGACAATACAATTTATCATTAAATACAGAGGACAGCAGAATTTGCCCTGAGGGCATAGTGGTATGACTTCGATTTTAGAAGAAAAAAAATTCAAACTCATTTGTCATCACCATGTACTCAGAAATTATGAGAAGCCGCCACTGACAATGCATACCATTTTAGACTAGTGATTTGCGCGCCCATGCGCGCAAGCAATGGCCGGAGCAACATTTGCAAAGAAAAGGCAATATAAATATTAGATGTCCAGATATTGGCTAATTATTACAACACCAGATGTCCAAACACAATCTAAATATTACAATAGCGACACAACATACATAACAGATGTCCAGACATTTAACTAAATATTACAGGACGCCACATAGATGTTCAGTTCGACACAATCTACATGAAAGAGTGCAACGATAGTCTAGAGGGGTGGTGTCTGACAGGGCCTAATAAAACATACTACATGCATCATAAGGCAGAGGAATGCATGTCTTTCATATAGGAATGAAGGGTAGTGGTGCCAGCTTCGAAGATATCGTGCCAGCTTCGATCCAATTCCAACTGTTGCCACCATGATACTCTGGGAAGCACATGTTTAAATGTTAGGGTATATGATCTTTGTATACATGGTGTTGTAAGGGCGTGGCTGCGCTATACCTCGCAGCAAGTGGAAAGAGCCCTCAGAGGAGCTATAGGAGGGGCCATAGGAGGAGCTGCTATCTGATGTGGTTGCTGTACCTTCTCAAGCTCTTGGTTGGCTGCATGACATCTCAAACATGATTAGTGGATTCATCATGTGTTGATGTTTCAGATCCATATGGATGTTACCTCTATGTTGCCACTCATGCTTCCTGAAGTATCCCTATCATAGTCGTACTCTTCAGCTGGAGAAATAAAAGAAATAAAGGTGTAGGTGTGAGTACAAACCAACAGTAGCATTGGAGGAGAACACACGCTTATTTAGAAACCGCTTATAAATTATACTACTTTTCGGCAACTGCTTTGCAAGAAAGGAAGAACCTATCTGATAAACAAAAGGTGCATAATTCCCAACATGAAACTGTAAATTGGTACAATAATGCTTTTAGAGGCATTTTGCTAAGATCATTGTTCTGATTTTAGGAAACAGCTCTATCTTTCATATCCATGGAAAAGAATTAGGAGGCACTCGGAAGAGTTATATATTTTCCAAAAAAGAAATGACTCCCCTTTTGTTGATTTCTAGAATGAAACTACACACACAAGCAATTAAAGAAAGTAGCAGATTATAAGGAGGTCCAGTTCGTTTACAGCAAGGCTATAAGCTAATATGTAAGATGTAAGGATTAATCATTTACTGCCCAACCATTCGGCCCACTATTGGTGAGTTTGGTGCAGGAATATGTGGATCACACAAAACATTGCAAATAGTCCAGGTGACCACCATCCAGATGACAGGTAATCTGTTCAAAATAGTTGAGCACTGTACTTCTATGAGCATGCATCTTTTGGCAGTAGTAGTCAAAATATTGTGAGGTTTAGGAACAATCAGAAACCAAAGGAACAAAATTGCATCTTCAGAGATGCCTTTGTGGCTAGCGAGCAAGCAAGCCTATCAGAAGCTCAAGATCGCAAATTGCCAAAGATAGACATTTAAAGTCCAATATCATCAATCCTCTTTTATCTTCTGTACAATTACCAACATCAGTTTCGTTGTCGGCAAGTTGCATGATCTTTTGCTAAGTATTAGTTGATTTTCCTGACCACTTCAATTAGGCTGGAGATATATATTTTTAGATATTTGCTTAAATTTACAAAATGGATGCAAATACAATATCCTCTATTACTTGGAACCAAAGGCAACATTTGGTCAATTATTATTACTGAAAATGCGGTCTTAACTGACCAAAACTGAAGCCCTCCTAATAAATTATGTCTCATTCAGTACTTAAGCCTGAATAACATGCTAAGAAGACCGAATCCATGTTTGTAGAGAGAATCCAAAGTAACATAATGTACAGAACTGTCTAGCTAATACCGAGTCTCCAAACCAAGCTAACTCTGTCACCGCACCTTGGTAGATATGTTGTAACTTCCACTCTGTGTTGTGTAGATCCTTGGCGTTGAGCTACTAAAACAACCTCTACTGGCTGTAGTTCTGCATATGTGACACACCAAACAGAGCAAGTTAAGCAATGCATACTAAATTACTCAAATCCTCGATAATAGATCAGAAGATATATTTATTGGTCAGACGTTATGCACTTATGCCATGACTTTTGCCCGTTCCAATGCATAACAGCAGGCATGCATCTGCTTTGGTTTTTCTAATATTTCAGCATGCCATGTTTTGTAAGCATGATTTAGAAACTCAGAAGACCCTGGTAGTCCTAAGCACCCAATAGACATACTAAATGTTTAAAGTGAATGAGTTGTCAAATGAACTCGACATCAGCAGATAGTTGTGTTAGATGCTGCTCTGTACCAAATAACATGTAGAGCATGTAAAGCAACTCTGAACTTTAAGTATAAAAGGAAATTGATGCCACAAGAAACGAAATCAGACCATGTGATCATTGGATTTGAATATTACTTTTGAGGCACTTGAATAAATGATTCTGAAATGTTAATGTAAGCACTTACTGGTTAATTTTAATTTTTATAAGTCACACTAACAACGTATGGAACAGTAAGGCTAATCAAGCGAAATCAAGTAGTCTATACCACATCTGTATATTAGCATGGCAAGCGCAAACCTCTAAAGGTTAGCATTGTGCGCTGGTCTAGGAGACAACCGCACCGTGGCAATTCTCTCGTGGTAGAATCAAATTGATGGCACCCAAATTGAATTGAAAATCTCCTCAAATCGACAAGCTAATGGGGACCCTCACCGTGTGCCCAAATGGGTCCTCCGTGGATCTTGGCACAAAATTGGGTGGGAGGGAACAATAGATAAAATGCTGATGCATCTATTTGACACAACCAAAAATCTATTTTGAAAACATTAAAATGCTGCAGATAAAATTTCACGAAGACATGAGCATCTTCATTTGGCCACTATATCCTGAACTGGAACAATTAGTTTGTTCTTATCGGCACAACCCAAAAATTATGCATTTCAGGATATAGTGGTCAAATGAAGATGCTCATTTCACAGAGGCATCTGTTATAGTCATCCAACCATGAAAGTGATATAGTGGCCACTATATCCCATTTCATGACTAAAAGCGTGGTGCTCCCATTTTTAGTCATGTTAGCACCACGCTTCGCTTTTCGATATCTAGTATTATGGCTAGGTAATCGCAGTCATCCAACCATGAAAGTGATAATGATCAGGTTATTACCTTATTGCAGCCAGCCTTGATATTGAAATGGGAGTTTTCTGTAAAGTTGACGCCAATTCATGAATTTTTCTTAGTTCTTACATGGAAACCTGGAAAATTTCAAAGAACCAGCCCATTATAGCTACTCGATTATGCATCTGCAGTTATCAATTGAACCAGCAAAAACACAAGCTGCTCATAGCAACACGTACTGCACATCAACTCTGAATCTTCATGTAAAAAAAAACTAAGCTCAGATCGGTTAGTACCAGGAGGACAGACGAGGCTCAGAGGGAGTCACTAAGCTTGTACCACGTAGCCGACCCATCCTGCAAACAACCAATGCAAAGGCTTTCAGACATGTAAAAATTTGGACTGTCCATCAACTCATCGGTAAGTAATTTCACCTCCTTGCAATGCCCATAAACTTATTGGACCTTTGGTCCTCATGTCAAGGAAAAAGACATTGAGAACAGCGTCTCCTGTTCTACTATCTTTAAATGTAAAACTACAAATTTATGCCTGAATAACCCTAGAATACTTAGAGACCATGATGTTTAAGCAAACACAAAGATGCTGGACATATATGAACTTTTGGTTCTCATCCTTGCGCAGTGTTGGGATGAGCGAATCTAGCACTTTCTGCATGCATGCCCCCTTGAACCAGGGGAAAAAAAATCAAATTAGTTTAAACAAAGTGGAGACAAGTTGACGAAGAACAATCTCAGTTCAGAGAATTAGAGCACGCGAATGCTAGTATCCAAGAAGCACTCAAATTCCTCCGAAATTAGTGGGGGGGAACCTCCAAAAAACACTCAAATTACTCTAAAATTAGCGGGCAAGAACCGCAGGCGACGAAATCGGAGAGCAACAGTCAGCACAATGGAGCGGCTCACCTAGATGGAGCTCCCATTCACCCAAAATAGGCACGACACATAGAAGGCATGCATATGCATGAGTCCTCACCTGGGTCAGCATCATTGTTGTGCAGAGGGCACCATCGCCAGGCTGCTGCGTCGGGAGCCGGCCGACACAGCTTCTCCGAGTCCTTCCATAGGTCTGGCGAAGGTCCACCGCAGCTCCTCCACACCACAGATCTGGCGCCCCCTTGAACACACCTCTGCACAGGTTCCTGCAGGTGGCCGCCGCCGAACCCTAGGTGGACGCTACTGGCCCGATTCGGTCGTGGGATGAGCGGATCCGCTCGTGGAGGCCCAGATCGACCCTAGGAAAGGTGGCAAAAAGTAGATCGATGGTTCACCATCACCGGCGAGCGTAGGGGAAGAGGAGCAAGGGATAGATGCTGACTTCACCTGGGGCTACTCGCGACGAGGCACCGGCGGCCTCCGCGCCTGTACCCGCCGGTGGGCTGCACCAGCGCGGTCACACCGCCGTCCGTGGGGGCGAGGTCGCCCCGCGCCGTCGCGCAGCAGAGCTAGGGTGCTCGCTTGCCGGGCCGTCGTGCTGGCCCCTCGCGCCGCCGCGACCGTCCGCCCAGCGCTAGGACCTCCACGTCGGGCCGCTCGCCGGGCCGCCGCGCTGGGCCCTCTCGCCACCGCGCCGCCACCGTCGGGCGAGAGAGAGAGAGGGACAGGAGAGAGAAAGGAGAGAGCAGAAGAGTGAGGAGAGAGGGTAGAGCAGAAGCAACCTCCACGTCGGCCGCTCGCCGGGCCGCCGCGCTGGGCCCTCTCGCCACCGCGCCGCCACTGTCGGGCGAGAGAGAGAGGGACAGGAGAGAGAAAGGAGAGAGCAGAAGAGTGAGGAGAGAGGGTAGAGCAGAAGCAGATATTTTCTACCGGGTCCGTATAGGTGTTGGCAAGCTATTGGCTGTCGTCCGATTTACATCCAGCGCGGTGAAAGAATTTTACTAACGTGGACAGCGGGAGGCCGCCGCGGCGCCTCCCGTTCTCTCTTTAGATGGCAGCAAAAACGAAACAGATGCAGAGCACTCATCAAAAATACGGATATACCCCATTGACGATTCAGATCTTTATTTGATCAATCAACTTGTAGAGCCTGTCACAGCATATTCTTGCTGCAACACAAATCCATTGTACAACACACCATCTCTTTACCAACCATTGCGGCAACAATGGCAATAGGCAGATAATTGATTTCAAATTTCAGAGTGATTTGGCAATGGGTTGCCCTATTGATTTGTTATCCACACACACTATAATGACGTGGTAATTGAATGACGGTACTGAAACCGAGGACGCAGCAGAACATAGATAGTATCTTTAAGAAACACTGCCACTGCAATTTCGAATTATTTAAGACAACAAGCAAGCTGCTGGGTAAAGATTAGTCTCAACTGGTAACACAATTGCGTGAATAAAACCCTCATATTTTATTAAAAAATTGTGAGAACCTGCCACTGACAATGCACGCAATTACGCAAAACATATTTACAGAGGACTATAGAAAGTGCTTAGTGTGCTTAGTGATAGAACTTTTATTTTAGAAAGAACAATATAAACCACAATCCAGCTTTCAGTACACTATACTGTAAACCTGCCACTTTACTAAGCAGTAAGCACAGCATATTCTTGCTGCAACAAGCAACAAAAATCCATGGTACAACACCCAGCTCTTTACTCAACAAAAGCAATACAAATCCGTTGTAGCACCCATTACCTAGCAATAGGCAGATGATATTGATCTCAAAATTTCAGAGTAAAACTTCTTGACAGCAGATTTCTACACGAGCGGCATCCACTCCATCTCCAACTCCAGCTCGCCGGATTCAGTGTGCTGCAACTTCAGAGCCACACCCTGCTTCACCTTGCCACCAGAGACCACCACAGCGCTGTCCCTGACAAGAGCATTGTCCTCGGACTTGAGCCACCGGCCAATCTGAATGTCGCCCAGCAGCTCTGGGTCGCCGAATGCTGCAGCAGCGTTGATCATTGTCTGCAGGTCGATCTCGGCCTCTCCCATGAGGTCGTCCTTGGACACCATGTCATGATCGAACACTTGCTGCATGCATTGTTGCATGAGTGAAAGAAAGATCGAATATGCATGCATTGCTGTGTGAGTGAATGAATGAAAGAATCAAAGGGTTTGTTTAAGTTGGCGTTGTCAGATTCAGTAAGCATTGCAACCCTCAAAATTTGGTTGGCATTATCTGATTCAGTTTCAAAGCTCAAAGATACTGTATGTGATACAATAATCTCATTACCAGCTTCAAAGACCCATAGTTCTGAGGAACAGAGAGCTTCAGTTCTTCATTCCAGACAGGATTTAGGTTGCCATTGATTACTTTAGTTTGTGCTTTCTGCAATCAACAAGGACGTGCTGAAATTTGTTAACAAAGATTTTGTTTACTCTGTGGTGATTATAACAAAACATGAAAAATTACCTGCTGCCCAAGTGTAAGGACGACATAAGGGTCACTGCTCGACATGTCCCTGATGGCTAGGTTGGTGCCTCCAATTATCTTGACATTTAATATTCCAATGAACTCGATCATGCCAATCTACAAAAACGAAAAATGAACCACTATATCTTAACACTGGAAGACAGATGAATAATCATCATACAGTAAATGTTCAGTTGGGGACAGTTACTTGACTCTTGGAACTATCAGAATGAGAAGCATTGCCCGCATGTTTTCCAGATTCACTAGGCTGATGAGAAACAATCCGCAAACTTGGCTTCAGAAATTCCTGCAGCTCATATTTTGACCTGAAACAATGGGAATGCATGCTTCACAGCTTCAGTAGTTAACTACCTATGGCAGCGAGAATATGGACCACACGCTTGAATCAAAATGCCTTCTGAAGATAAAGTTCGCAAGGCAAACCAGTAAGCAACAATCTTCAAAGAGCTCGATGAAATTTCTTGTGTCCATTGAAAAAGAATATCCTTCAAAAATAAGCACAAACCTGATGAATTTTTCTCGCTCTTCCTGGGTAGAATCTGAATGTGGCTTCTGGTAGCCGTCTGGCAGAAAAGCCTCATATATTGCATTTGCCTGAGAATTCCCACCAACTTCTATCATGGATTCAACTTCACTGTCAGTCCACTTGTCCAGTGTCACTGACAGAACCTGTGTCAGATAAACATTAGGTTCATGGCAATGATTATGTCTTACGGACGATATTTCCATGGAGTAATACTGTAGACTACCCGACAATTATATTTTGCATATTGTATTGCTGCCTGAAAATAATGGCATCATTACTAGCAGACAGTAATAAGCTATAAGAACAAACAAAAAACAAGAAAAGGAAATAGAAAGAAAGAAACATGTAATATTATTTCTGGTTTTGAGCATGTGACTATAGAAACCTTCGAAATATGTGTACCGAGACTTCTGTGGACTCCAGAACATTTTACACAAATGAATACCCCAATATTAGCTGATCTGCAAGGATAAAACTCAGTCATTTGTGTTTCTCCAGAGTCACAAAAGTTAGAAGCAAAGGACTAGGCTTATAGCAGACCTGATTATGTTCAAAAGAAGTATGGGAAACAGAAAAAGGATTTTCCTGATTTGTATTGCAATGTTATGCATGATTTATTATTGCTCTTTTCTGCTAATATGTATTCTACAAATGATCTGCCATTGGCCAAAACTGATATCCAAATGGGAGAAAAGACAGAAAGTTCAAGCAAACTGAAATTGAGCACATGGTGACCTATTCATGCTCACAGAAATACTTACGCCCATTTGGGATCAGGCGCACCGCAGTCAGCACAAATGTGGTTTTCACTCCTTTGCAACAATTCCTTTAGCTTCGACATGTTAGCTGGAAGGGAAAGTTGAATGCGAGTTCATAAATCAAAGAGCAGAGTGAGATTGCTGCAACATCAATTTGATAATATAGGTACTTGGGAGAGCAATCTAGTGGCTGTACCATACATGTAGCAAAAATGACAAAAAATAGAAAGCTTTCAGGATTTTTTTTGGCCGATCATGTGTGCATTATCCCAAACATTTATTATGTTGTTTGCTCAAGGACTTGATTTTGCTACAGGATTTTCCAATGTGAGAACCAGGATTTTGCTACAGAAAGCCATTTGCGCATACCTGATCCACTCATCTTTGGTGAAATGAAGCTCGGCCGCAAATGCGTCAAACTGTAGTCAATCCTGGCAAATGGATGTTAAGAATGTGAATAAAATAAGCATCTAAATTCCAAGCTTGCAGGAATACCGTTGGAATTACTGAAAGCAGAGAGAATTACTTTCAAATTCCTATCCAATGTAGCCGCGCAACACGTAGATTTTACTGTGAATTGGGACCAAGCGCAGGTCGCAGCCGGATTACTCGGACAAGAATCGCGAATCGCAAGTTCTACACAGCACCAACTGCACCATGCGATTCAGCATCGGAGAAATCAGGAGCCCACGCGATTGTTGGAGACGAATGAACCAGAGATTACCCAAACCAAGAAAGAAGAGCAGGATGGCTTACCGGGCGAGAGCGACTGCCAGATCAACTCCGACTCCTCGCCCCTTCCTGTCCGGATGGGTTCGGCCTGCAGCGCTGAGAGCTCGAGCCTGAGATCTTCCCCCTCCCCTGTCCTTCCCCTGCCGGCCTTCCCTCGGATCGCTAGAACAGCTGGTCCACGTGGCCTGGTCGGCTGTTCACGTGCCACGGGAGGCTGACGGTCTGGTCCCAGCTGCAGGTTTTTTATATTTTGGGGGCAACTTGCAAATTTGCAATGCTAGCTTTCCTGTGCCAGTGAATCAGTGATGCATGTTCTTTTTGCCACCCATTTTCATTTTCAGCTGGTGACGTGTCACCGACATTGCCAGTGAGTTTATTGCTACCTGACCGTGCGTGTTTGGTGTGCGATGACGTGGTTATCACTTATATCAGTAATGTGGAGTTTAGTAGATTAAGGTCCCTCCGGATGCAACATGCTAATAGTTAGCTATCAAAAAATTAGGTGAGGCAGATTCAAAAGGACCCAGCTAATATGTTAACTCAAATTTAGTTGAACATTTAGCTAGGTATCTCAATCCAGCTAATACACAAGTCGAAAAGAAGAGATATTATGGACAAAACAACAACGAACCTACCTTTTAGCTAGCGCACCTACTTTTAGCTGGTGGATCCAAACAATACGCTGTAATTAGCTAATAGTTTGCTAGCTATTGTTGGTTGTAGTCGAAAAAAAATGTTAGTTGTTGTCAACTAGCAAGCTAACTATGAGTTGTTAGTGGATCTCCAAACACCGCCTCCTAAGAAAGTTTATCTCACCTTCAGAGCACACTGCTTTACTTGAATGGTTAAATGGGTTGGGCCGACTTGAAAGAGAGAAAGACTCTAAGATAGTAAGATAGGCTACATTAGTTTAGACTCAATCTAGTGGCAAAGAATATTGTTTCTTTGACATGTGATTTTTTCTACATTAAAGGTAAAACTCACTCGAGTGATCTAAAGCACCGATCCTCTCACTTCAAATTTTTCATCCAATTAATTGACATCATGACGATGCCTTTCTCAACATGAGCAAGGTTAGGGTTAGGTTTTAGGGAGGTCACTTGTATGTAGCCTCCAGGCTTAGAGAGATCTCTGGGGAATCATCAACCCGACAATGGTGACAACACACTTCATGTTAGTGACAAACTGACAATATAGTGTGATGGAGGAGGTGGTGTTAAAACATCAAAGGCAATGGCGGGCTAGCGATTAGGGAGTTTGACCGGTGCGCCTTGATTTAGAAGGTGCTAGAGGAGGAGATTTACCAATAGTGAGTAGTACCAGGTGGTAGGCGTGCTGGCAAAGTTGAGAGAGGTGTGGGGGCTTGCAACAGCAAGCTTCGCATCACCTAAGGCCTCATTCGGCAGGTGATGTTTGAATACGACCCACTTTTCATTCCTGGGTCTGGATATTCCATAGAGATCCGTTCAGGTAATAGGTGGGGATTGATTCCACACGCTGTAGAGTGGATAGAATTGTCGATACGGACCATATTTGAATCCAGGCCGGCCTTAACTCAATGCCTATTTCGAGTTGGGCCGTCATTCCTTACTGGCCTAATCCAGGTGGAGTGGAACTAATTCTAGGCCAATCCAAAGAACCGAACAAGGCCCAAGGGTGTTGAGAGATGAGAGCGACAACATGAGAGAGGATTAGGAAGAAGCAGAAAAGGATATATCAGGTGTGTTGTGGTGTTAGCGGTGGGGAGAATTTATAGCGATGTGATCTATTGTTTTCTGATCATTAGAAAATCAATGAAGAGAGAAAACAAATAGTTTGATTAATGACAAACATACCCCTTTTTAATGCAAAAAGACTTTTATACCACTAGTCATGCGGAACACGAGTATAGCATGAACACGTAAGAGGACATAAAAAAAAGCAAGGAATAAAATAAAAGGCTCACGCTAACGGTGCTAGAGATAAAGAGCCTCATTGGCGATAGGGTTTAGGGCTTCGGGTCTCCTACGGCTACAAGATATAAAAAAGGAGATCCTTTAGAGATCACAAGTTTGACGGTGGTGGTGGATAAGACATCGATTAGGTGGGGGTAGTGAGCATGTGCCATCCGCTAGGTCGGTGGGAGAGTTCGGTTGGATGATGACGGCTAAAGAGAAAAAAGGTAAGTGCAAGAGAGGAAGAGGGAGATGGAAGAAATGTAAAGAAAATGCATATCATCGGTGGGGATGACAGGACGAGGAAGATGCAAGAGATGTAAAAGAAATACGCGTGCAGATAACGTGAGCCAGTGGCAGGGTATATAATGATATCGATGGTAGGAGCAAGAGAATGAGAAAGATACGAGAGATATAAAGGAAGTACGTGTGGGGATAACGTGTGCTAGTGGCAAGCATAATAGTGATATCGGCGGTGGAGAAGGGGAGGAAGAAGATGCGAGAGATACAAAGAAAGTACGCGTGCAAATAACATGTGCCATAACATATGGTTAGACACATGGTTAACCTTTTTTTTAAAAAAAAATAGGATCAATGAGGAACAAATGGCTGGTTTTCTCGTGTGGACAAAAAAAAAAAAGGCGGTGACAAATGAAGGATGCTACAGGACCACTGTAGCGAGAACAAGTTCGAGCACGATAATGATGGGAGAACCGAGACAGACGTTCAGGTATGGCATGGCCACCTGATGGTGAAACCACCACAGATGTCACCCTCAAAGTTTTCACCGGAAAGAATGGAGGGGAAACCGAGGGGAAACCGCTCAGGGCCCGCAAAAGTTCCCATGGGCACTGCCCTGACGTACGCTGCTCGTGCTCGGCGGCGAGGCCCCGCGGCGAGAGCTTGACAAGGACACCAAG
Source organism: Themeda triandra (assembly GCA_018135685.1). NCBI lineage: Eukaryota > Viridiplantae > Streptophyta > Magnoliopsida > Poales > Poaceae > Themeda > Themeda triandra. Next base: position 1,676,672 of record JAENPR010000034.1, read on the forward strand.
CCTGGCCTGGTGGCATGGAGGGAGGACGAAGACAACAAGAACAGTCACCTATGCCATGCTGATCGAGCTACAAGCTTCGTCCTCCCACTCGGCAGCTGGCCGGCCGGCCCGGCTATGGTTCCCGGCGATCATCCGTTACAGCACCGACCGACGAAACCTCCCCCCGGCCGAAAAGCTTAATGCGCGCACGATACATCCAGCACAAATCGATGGACTTAATTAGAAACAGGAAGAGAATTAAAGGTGTGCGAGAGAACAACACGAGAAGTAGCAAATCCTTCCTTGTTATTCATGGCCTGCGCTACAATAACCGGAAGCCGACCACCACAGACATCCGCAAGATCAGCAGCAAAGTGAAGCTCTGATCAGCAAACCCGGCCCTCCTCCTCCGCCTATCCTAGTCCTAGGGAGTATGGACTACAGGGCAGCGCGCGGTGGCCGATCATGTCTCCTCCAGCCTCTAGCGGCGCCAGAAGCAGCGGAGCTTGAGGTGGCGCGCGACGACATTGACGACGGCGACGACGGCGGCGGCGGCCACGGCGGCGTCGGCGACGGGGTCGAGCGGGCCGCCCGTGATGAAGCGGCCGACGACGAGGCAGGCGACGAGGAACAGGGGCAGGCTCCAGAGCACGAAGTCGAGCGCGTCGTCGAGGTCGATGTCCCACTCCCACACCCTCAGTATGGCCATCACGACACCGACGGACGGAGCTGGAGCCGGACGAGCACGCGACGACGACGTGCCGACGAGAGGGGGGAAAAAGAGGAAAGGTGGAACGTGCGAGCAGCTAGCGCGGTTGCAGCTGGATCAAGGTGGCGAGTGGCGACTGGACTGCAGTGGATGGATCGGCGCAGGCCGGCGGAGAAAGAAAAAGAGGGGTTTTTGCAGCAGCAACGGCGAGACGCGTAATCGATGGACCGTGGGCTCGTGGCCGGCCGATCGATCGATGCCCGCCCGGGGCCTCCCCGGCGCGGAGGTAGTAGCACGGATCGGCCCCGACATGGACTGATCAGAGGGCCGCAGCAGGGCGTGAGCTGAGACCGGCATGGCAATGGTCGGCCGAGTGCGCTGTCCCGGTTGCCGAGTCGAGCGACGGGAGGAGACGGATAGGTTCGCCCCCGAAGAGGAAAAAGGCGTTGCAATGGGGCGGCAAAGGGGAAAGCTTGCTCCATTCGCGCGCGGGCTAGCTAGCTACCTCGCTTGCTTGCTCGTCACTACCAACCACCCGTTGTTGCTGCTGCGAATTTCATGGCTACGCTAGTGGTCACTAGGCACGAGGAGTCTACGAGGGCTGGACGTGACGGCACTCGCAGCAGATGGCTATACAGTGATTCGGTTACCTTACCTCGCCGGCTCTAATCATCGTTGGCTTTGGTTTGGATCATATCACTGCCGGCCGCATGTGCGTTACTTTCCTTGAAAGTTCATAGGTGCAACAATATGAGACTGATGAGAAGAAGAATAGCCGTGTGAAGCCGAGGAACACCATTCAGACCTCAAATGGAATTAATCCATGACATTTTTTTTTGTCTCCGGGGCAACAATAGATCGGGCGTGATGTATGGTCTGTTTACAATGGTGAAGTTTCGTGACAATTGTTTTGAAATTTCATAGGAATCAGTTTTTTTTATGGAAAAAAAAACAGAGAGAACAGAGAACTTTTCTACCTTCCGAAGAAAAACCTTAGTTTTAGATTCAAAAGAAAAAAAAAAAACTTAGTTTCATTGACCTGAGTCAAATCGACATTGTTGCTGTCTTAGTTTGGTTCATACAATACTGACATTGTTGCTAGTTGCTACCTAAGGACCCGATTAGGGCCATTGTGGACCTCCCCTAACATTTCTTGTTCTCCGACAAGAGGCTATGGTAATAGTTCAAGCAGTTTTTAGTTAGAAGAGCAAAAATGCCCTTTCACCTTATCCTATCTCTCCTATAGGCTAGAAAAGCTTGCTTTAACGGTAATAGCGCGTTGCGGACCAAGCCACATTTTCATGGTGTGTTTGAGAAGGAACGGCTACTCTAGTATCGTCTACAATGAACTACGTTTTATTGGTGTTGCTTAGACAAAAAAGACCTTAAATCATGTATTGGTATTGATTCTTTCTTTCCTTTTTCTACGCCTTGTGCATTTTTGAAACATATTTAATATTTCTAAGAGGCTAGCCTATAAGAACTATGATGACTAATGTAAAACGTGGATTTATTCTCTTCTTGTTTTTATCAATCAAGAGAACAACAAAGAAAACAAAAAAAAAAAAAATGATCTCATCATTTACCTTCTACAGCACTTTAATCTAAAAAAGAACTTTTACAGCACTGATATACACAAGAACAACTCTGGTCATGTCTGTTCATTGCATCCCCTCATGCACATATACAATATATTATTACCTCCTGTTAGCTCGTGCAAAATATGAGAAACGGGGATAGGCAATTTGATCAAAATGAACATAAAGTGCAATGCTGCTACTTAAGTTGAAGACCAGATTATGGTCATCTAGCGAGCTGCACAAATTAATTATAGTTTCCACAAAAGTCTTTCAAATCAAAGACAAGGGAAATGTTGCAGCAATCCTGACTTATTGCCTTATACATATTTTGTCCAACTTGATGCAACATTTCTACAAAACCAGCTTTATAGCCCTCGTTTGTACATTTGTGAGCCAGAGAGCTGTTACCTGAAATCGGCATGGTCTGCCAATCGGTCTTGTACTCTTGCTAGTCGCTCAGCACTCTGCTAGATTGGAAATAGAAAGGGGAAAGATCACTGGTACGTCATGTACCAAATAGTGTCAATGAGCTGGCACCACTCATATACTAGGCTTTTATTCACCTTTAGTTTGGGGTGTGGTGTATCCTCACGAGTTCATTTATCCATGAATTTTGTTGGAATCATGACATTCTTATGCTAACAGTGGTTTGTAAAGGTGGATCTTCTTTTTTTCTTTTTATTCGTCTAATAAAAATAGACGACGAATCTTTCGTCGTCCCTTTCGAAAAAAAGGGACGAGATGGTGGAGAATCGACTCATTCAATTCGAAGATAAACAAAACATAAAAATAAGGAGTGAGAAGATGACAGACCACTCCATCCCTATACAAAACACCCTTTAGGCTAGTCTCAATGCGAATTTCATGAGCGTGTCATGCACATTAAAGAGAGTGCCACATCAGCTAAAAGGGAATCTTTGCATGAAATGGAGAGTAGAGAGAAGGAAAACGTTTCATCCCGGTGAAACGCGTGAGCGTTGTTTCCAACCACTCGAAAACTGTGTGAAACTCCCATTGAGACGCATGAATTGTTTCATGGGCTAAAAATAGAGAAGTGAAATCATAGAAAAGAGAAAGGATGAGACCCATGCAACTAAAAATAGCAAGTGAAACCGTGCAATGAAATGGTGCATTGAGAGGGATATTTGTTTCATTTACAATTTCATATTTTTGGAAACTGTGAGATGAAACGTCGCATTGAGACTAGCCTTAATATCATTGCTACAGTGATTCGGTTGCCTCGGCGGCTCTAATCATCGTTGATTTTGGACCGTATCACTGCCGGCCGGCGACCGCACGTGCATTACTTTCTTTAAAAGTCACAGGATGATGAGGAAGAATAGCCGTGTGAAATTGAGGAACACAATTAAGAGCTCAAATTTAATGAAGTCATGACATTTTTGTCCCAGGGCACGAATCGAACGAACGTGATGTTTTTTATAGGATTTTAATAGAACCAGTTTATTTTTTTTAGAGGGAAAAATAAAGAGAACAAAAAGATTTTCTAGGTTCCAAAGGGAGCCTTAGTTTGATCCTTACCATACTGACTTTGTTGCTGCCGATCAGGGTCGAATCGACATAATTGTTGCTGCATTAGTTTAGTTCATACCATACTGGTGTTTTTGCTGCGTGTTTGGACTTGATTAGGATCGTTGTAGACCTACTCTGACATCTCTTGGGCTGAGCCCTGTCGCCATTCTCCGACACAAGGCTATGGCTGTTCAAGCAGGGTTTTTTTTTTTTTTTTTTTTTTTTTTTTTTGAGGAAATGTTCAAGCAGTTTTTAGCACCACGGGCAAAAAATTCCTTCATTTTATCCTATCTCTCCTCATATGCTAGAAAGTCTTGCTATAAGAGCAATAGGATGTTGCAGACAAACCTAGCTTTCCATGGTGTGTTTGAGAAGTACTCCCCCAATTCTAAATTGTAAGGCGTTTGATTTTTTTGGCATCAAGTTCGACCGTTTGTTTTATTCAAAAATTGCTTAAAATATCATTTTTTATATGGTTTTCTTTATTCATAAAAGTTCTTTAAGAATGACTTTAATTTGACTATTTTTGCATATTTTTTTGAATAAGACGAGTAGTCAAACTTGGGATTCAAAAGTCAAACGTCTTATAATTTGAGATGGATTGAGAAATAAATAGTGATATGCAGTATGCAACTATGTTTTATCGATGTCACTAAGACAAAAAAAATTTAAATCATTTATATGTTATCGGTATTTTAAAAAAAGTATATATTATCAGTATTGGATTCTTATATATTTTCTTTCTAATTTTTTTCGTCTTGTGTATTTTTCAAACATATTTAATATTTCTATAGAAGAGGCTAGCCTATAAGAACTATGCAACATTTTCACATACTTTTGTAACTATATAATCAGAACTAGGCCTCACAATAACTAATGGAAAACACAGATTTCTTCTTTTTTATCATCCAAAACAACAAAAAAGAAAAGGAAAGATGATCTTAGCATTTACCTTTTACAACACTGATATATACACAAGAATCAACTCTGGTTCATGTCGGTTCACTGCATCCTATTAGCCATAGGGGTGCTCATGCAAAATATGAGAAACGGGGATAGGAAATTTAACCAAAATAGACATAAAGTACAATGCTCTACTTAAGTTGAAGACAGTCCACCTCTTCTTTGAGAAGTTAAACTTCATTTACGTAGGATAAGCTCAGCTTACATCTTTCAATCATGATTTGACTCTTGTACTTTAGTGCTGATTTAGTTAGCTCTTGGCTAGCTTCTCTGGCTCTCAGGTTGTAACTCTTCTGCTTTTTACTATATTAATATATTTCATCGTGCTGGAGAGCTTTTTCTCCACAGTTTTCTTTTAAAAAAAGTAGGACACACTACTATTGGAACAATAACTAACCATTTAGTAATTATTGGATTGGTCAAATCCTCTTTGTCGTTCAAGCAATATGCAATAATCATAATAATTTATTTCCACATAAAATTTCTATACTAGTACTAAATTCCTATTTTCCCCTAACAATGGGGTGGTCAAATATCACAAAAAATATCATTAATATTTTACATGTGCTAAAATCATCTAGATAAGATGCTTACATGTCATGGCCATTGGCGAGGAAGGAGGAGATGGCCATGAAGGGGCTTCTTTTGAAGCTAAAGGAAGGCCTAAAGTTGCGACATGTCTATAAAACTAGACATCTGTAATATGTTTAGATGTTTATTTTGTCTAAAGTTTCATTAAGACCTTAAGAAAAGACCTTCAAAAAAGTTTGCTAAATAAACTGTGTTGAGTAGATGTAACTTTGTGTAATCTTGTTTTGCTCAAACGATGGTGAAGGTGTTTTTTTTTTTTTTTTTTTTTTTTTTTTTTTTTTTTTTTTTTTTTTTTTTTTTGTAATATGTTGCATGGTTTGTAAGATTGTAACCCTAGCAGTATTATTAAGCTTTCAATAAAATCTAGATCAAGGTCTTTGTCCTAAAATTAGTAGTGGTATCCTAGTTTGATATGACTTAGAAGTAGTTGAAAGGTAAGTCCATATATAACTTTTAATTAAGAACTATTAGCTTGATTAGTATGTACTTTGGTTAATTAAATTCCAAAAATTTCTGAAACAACCCTAGTCTCGCTCTGTCAAACAAAATCCCAACATGTTGAAAGGCAAACTCATGTATTTGGCAACATCACCAAGTTTGCACTGACTGGCTTCTATGGATTTATGAAATTAGGATAGAATTCCCTTCTTAAACATGATTATACCAACAATGTGGATATGTAGAATGTAGAACTTTCCCTTCTAAAACAGCACAACATGTAACAAAGAAATGCCATATAGAAAAGTTACTTCAGGAACAATCAAATTGATGATAATTAGCTCTGATCAATCACAATTCTAGAAGGAAGATATGTTCTATTATTTGGGTAGTTGGCATCTTTCATTTGTAAGCTTAACTAGTATATTCGAATGGAAATAAAGAATAAAAGGAAGACATAGGGAAAAACAGATAAAGACGACAAGACAAAAATTATCAAAAACACATGCGAATTAGCAGACAATAATTCATTGATCGAAAGCTGGTCGATGAACAACACATAGATTTATCATATAGTATGCTCTGTTTGCATTATTAGTCTCCTTTGCAGCTTTTCCCATCCACGAGTGACGAACTAAGCAAACTAGAATTATATGAAATATTAGAGATAGAGTAAATAGAGGTTGTGCAAATAACACAACATATAGTAGCATTATTAGTGTCCTCTGCAGCTTTTCCCATCCATGAGTACGAATTAGGCAACTGGAATATAAGGAATAGTAGAGATATAGTAAATAGAGGTTGTGCAAACAACACAACATATAGGAGCATCAAGCAAAGCACTAGTCAATGCCATCACTAGTGCACCAGCCAGCAAAGCTAGTTCTTCTTTTGACACATCGGGTAAGACTCTGGTGTCATACCAGCCAGGGGTGCTCCAGGAACCAGCTTCTGCAAAGAAATAAATAAATCAATATTCCATTTTCATTAATAATCCCAACAAGTGCTTTAGCATGTTGTCTATTTGTTTTTTGCCAATAAGCATCCATACAGTTCTACCTTTCCCATTTTCCCCTACACATCCCATGTTTCTGGACTCTTCGACCAAAAGTATGTGATTGATATGCACAATAGATCCCACAAAACGAACTCTTGTATTAAGTTAAAAGCAAACAATTAACCAAATATAGGGTCGATATAGAGAAACATTTCAATAAGGATATCGAGAAAAATGGATGTCTATTATTAGGCTAGGTATACTAGTGCTCTTCTACTCCAAAGTACATAGTTGTCTTCACACTTAACCGAGGGCAAACATTGCTTTGCTACAATCACGATGCAAAGGTACTAACAGGCTGACTGCCAGCCACTATAACTACCACTAGCATAGATGACACATTCCCACACTACCATAAATTTTTGAGGGAACAGGAGGGGCTTGCGCCCCTACTGGATTTTATTAAAATTTTAAAAAGGTTTACAAGCTCCTTGAAGGAGAATTAGGAAACAAAGAAGGTTACAAAGAAAATAAGTAAAATTACACAAAAGCTTCTAGCCATGAAGATAAAGTCGGTTGGAGAGTGCCTTTTGCTCTTAGGATAACTTGAGCAAATTCCTTCTTGAATATTTCCTTGCATCTCTCGGATGGAATTATCAATTCCCCTAAAAATCTTGTCATTTCGAGAGGCCCAAATTGCCCAACACATAGTTATTATTACTTCCATAAAGAATTGTCTGGGAAGCTGAGATCTCAAATGCTCTAAGATGTAAAAAACATCCCCCGAGTTTGGCACTAGTATTTGCAAAGTCCACCAAGAAGCAATGGAGAAGGGACAGTCGAAAAAAAGATGCAGAATATCCTCTTGAACATTTAAATGACAAAGAACACAATTAAAAGAGGGAATATGCATGTTTTTTCTTTGAAGAAGAGCGCGAGTGCTAAGTCTATCCTTAAGCAATAACCAAAAAAAGAATTTTCGCTTATTTTGACAAGCCGAGTTCCACAACCAATGAAAAGCAGAGTGAGGGTGGTGATGACCAGTGAGATGCAAATAAACTTTATGAGAGGAAAAAACATTATTGCCCCAGAAGTAAGACCAAGAATCATTATTGTTGTTGAGGTTGAGACTAAAAAGAAAAATAGACAGGTCATTGAATTGTTGGAAGGCCTCGGGAGTAAGTGGTAGATGAAATAAAGAGTGAAAATCCATCGTGGAAGCAGCTTGTGCTACAGAGATCCTTTGATTCTTAGCAAAGGAAAAAAGTTCAGGGTATTGGGCACTAAAAGGGTCATTATGCTAAGAATCAAACCAAAGAAGACATGAAGAGCCATTGTTGATGGTGACATTGGCCAACTATTTAAATGAGTCTAGCAATTTGAGAATGTCTCACCACCAAAAAGATCCTCTAAAATTTGTCTCGAGATAGGAAGTTTTGAATTGGAATAATATTTATTCCAAACCAAGGTTACCCAAGGTGTGGGATCGTTATTAAAGAACTTATGTAAGTGTTTAAGAAGGAGGCTTTCATTTTGAGTTCTAATATTTAGAATACCTAATCCACCTTCTTCCTTGGGCAGACAGCACAAAGGCCAGGCTGCTTTTGGAGGCTTCTTAGAATTAATGTTTGAACCTCTCCAGAGACAGTGACGTCGAAATTTATCTATTTGATCAATGATGCCTTTGGGGAGCAAGAAGCTACACATGGCAAACATTGGAAGGGCAGTTAGGACATCATTAGTAAGTTGAAGTCTACCAGCTTCATTAAGGAAGGAGGAGAAGGCAACCAATCTCCTTTCACATTTGGTTGCTAAAGGCCAAAAATCAGCAATAGAAGGTTTTGTTAAAGTTAAAGGCAAACCAAGGTATGTAAAAGGTAGGCTTCCTAAGGTGCATCCAAGGACTGTAGCCAGAGAGATAGCTTTGTCAGGGGGTACATTAAGAGGTACCATCAAAGATTTATTATAATTTACCTTGAGTCCTGAAGATTCTGCAAAGGAAGATAAGATGTCCTTTAAATGATTTAGTTCATTAGGATAGGCTTTCATAAAGATGAGAGTGTCATCAGCATATTGTAGAATTGGGAAATCTTGATCATGAATATTAATGGGGAGAGATAAAGAGCCTATGGATTTGGAATGGTTTAGGAGTGTTTGTAGAAAGTCTGCTGCTAAAACAAAGAGGAGGGGAGATAGAGGATCACCTTGTCTCACACCTCTTTTGCAATGGAAGACCTTACCTGGTAATCCATTTAAAATTACTTGAGAAGTACCAGAATTAAAGATGGATTTCATCCAATGAATCCATTTTGGAGGAAAGCCCTTGTGTTGCATGATCTGAATCATGAAATCATGTTCTACTTTGTCAAAAGCTTTTTCAAAGTCTAATTTTAGTATAAGAAGCTCTTTTTTTGATTGTTTACAAGAATGTAAGTATTCTAGGGCCCAAGCAATACAATCTTGTATTGTTCTTTTTTTGATAAAGCCATATTGGTTCTTGTGAAGGAGGCTAGGTAGAAAAGATTGGAGTCTATTTGCCAGAAGCTTTGTTAAAATTTTAATGGAACAGTTTAGTAAAGAGATTGGTCTAAAGTCACCCACTTTAATGGCATCATCCTTTTTAGGAATTAAGGTGATATAAGAGCCATTAATACTTTGAAGACATAGTGAAGAGCTATTGGAGTAGAAGTCATCACAGAGATTATAGAAATCAGTGCAGATCAAAGGCCAACATCTCTTGATAAAATCTGTGTTAAAACCATCAGGACCAGGAGATTTGTCAGAGGGTAGAGCTTTAACTACTTGATCAATTTCCAACTTGGAGAAGGGTTCAGTGAGAAAATCTAGATTAGGGTGGGGGGAAAGGTAGTTTGAAAGATTGAAACCAATAGAAGTGAAGGTAGAGGTTCCTAGTCTTTCTTTGAAGGCTAGCCAGATAAGGTTAACCTTATCTTGATGATCTGTGAAGACAGAGCCATTGTCATCTGTCAATTGAGTTATGAAGTTTTTCCTGAAAGTTGCAGTGGCATGAGCATGGAAGAACTTTGTGTTGGCATCACCAAGGGTTACCCATTTGATGGAACCTCTTTGTTTCCAGTAGGTTTTTTGCTGCTTAAGGAGAGAAATGAGCTTGTCTTGAAGAATTTTCCTGAAGTTCCATTCAATTAAGCTTAAATCCCTGAATTCTTCAAGGAAGTTTAGAAAGGAAAGGGTCAATTTAACATTTTGGATGTTAACATTGAGATTAGAGATGGTTTGTCACCAAGTTCTAAGGACTCCTCTTAAGCTTTTAAATATTGCTGTTATGTTTTTGGCAGAGTCTGAATAAAAAATAGGTGAGAACCATCCCAATTGCATTTGATTGAGAAAATCATCATGATGAAGCCAGAAATTCTCACATCGAAAGATTGAACCCTTTGGAATCGAGGTTGATATGGAAATTAAACAAGGGACATGATCTGAGGTTTCCATTGTAAGAGTAGAAACTACTATGTTAGGGAAAGATGTGGTCCAACATGCTGAGGTAAAGAACCAATCAAGCCGTTCTAGGAGGGGTGGGTTTTGTTTATTAGTCCAAGTAAAACGATGCCCCTTAAGGGGAAGTTCAACTAGACCAAGAGAATTGATAGCATCATTAAACATCAGCATATCTGAGTAGTTAGCTCCCTCTCTATTTCTGTCTTCAGGGTTTCGATAAAGGTTAAAGTCTCCAACTATTAACCAGTCAATGGTGTCAGGAATGGAAATGTGTTTGAACCATTGAATGAAAGCTGATTTTCCTGGGTCAGTACATGGGGCATACACATTGGTCAAAACCCAGGAGGAATTATTGTGAACCGAGGGGAAGAGGATTGAAGCCGCAAACTCATTTTGGAAAATACATTGACCATTGAAAATGGAACTTTTCAAAATAATGATTGTGCCACCAGAAGCACCAATGGATGGAACAAAGTCAAAAGAGTCAAAAATTGGTGGACAAAAGAGCCTAAGAAAAGTTTGATCAAAAGAGTCTCTCTTAGTTTCTTGGAGACAAATTACATCACAAGAAGTTTCTGCCACTCTATCTCTGATGGCATTCCATTTTTTTTTCTGAGTTTACACCACGCACATTCCAACATAAAACTTTCCAAAGTTTAACTGCCATTTAACTAAAAAAGTTTTGAAGCAAAAGAAACTCTTTTAGATAACTAAATGAGTTGAAAAGGAACAGAGAGTCACTTTTTGGACTTGCGGCCTTTTGGCCCAGAAGACTGTGGGGGTATAAACCCCTATACCTGCATGACCCGACTTTAGGCCTGCTCGGACGAAGACCCTTGGCCCAAGAGCGCAAGGCCGACCAGGGCCCAAGCCTGGTCGGCTACCTTGGAGGACAAGGAAGGAAGGGCGAGCTAATCAGCGCCTCTGGTCGGCTGTTAAGATATCGATCACAGAAGATTAGATCGGATCAATGTTGTTGCCTTGTATGTATGTTTGTATCCCGAAATATCGGGCCTGTAATCCTGCTCCCCCACTATATAAGGCGAGCAGGACACCCTCCCAAAACTTATCTCCACATTAATATACAGACTTGATCAAGGGCACAGGACGTAGGGTATTACACGATTCGTGGCCCGAACCTGTATAAATACAGCGTCTCGTGCTTCTTGATTACATCTTGTTCGTCATCTAGCGTGCCTTACCGATCAATCTACTACCTTAGGCATACCCTAGGTAGACTGCCGCCGATATTTCGTCGACAGTGGCGCGCCAGGTAGGGGCTGTGCGCATAGATCTCAAGATGAGCAAGATGGTTTCGTTCCCTGCCTCCATGGACCTCGACGACATCGCTCCGATCACCTTCGGCTCTTTCGGCTCCTATGATGCTACAGATGTGGCGCCGGTTGTCGAGGCGACCGCACTAGACATTCAGGCCGCAACTCTACCGGAAGAACGAAGCTCCGACCTCGCCGAGAAGCTGCTAAGGCCGATGGTCCGACCACCGATCCCGCGCTATCAAAGGCGTCGGGTCGACAATTCAGATTTGATCGAGATGATCGATCGCCATGGAGAAGGATTGGCGGAAACTCTCGCCCTCGCGGAATCCACGCTCAAGCAACTCGCCGACCTCCGGGTTGATGATGGATTTATCCCCGTACAGTGACGGAGATGCTGCAACGCAGTCGCCGCATGGAACTACGAGAAGGATCTGCGAATCATGACCCAAGCAACAGACCAGCCCGTTCTTCAGATCACTCCAGGGACTCCAGCTCCGACTCCTCCAGCCGCGACGTACGCTCCATAAACCGCGACCGCCGCCGACGATCGCCGAACAGGCGCCGCCGCGATGACTCACCACGCCGACCTCGGGAGCGGCACGGCTGCCGAGCCTTCCGTGATGACGGCGCCGACCAGCACCGGCACATGGATCGCTACGACGGCGATGATCGGCGCTATGATGGGGGCCGTTTCGAGATCCCCGGCCCCAAGCCATACTCCGAGCGACTCAGGGAGGTGCATTGGCCGCGGAACTTCAAGGCCAGCGAGGTGCAGCCATACGATGGCCGCAAGAATCCCGACCAGTGGCTTTTCCTATACGAAACAGCAATTCGAGCAGCTGGGGGCGATGAGAGCGTGATGGCAAATTACCTACCGGTCGTCCTAGGCCCTTCTCCAACCAACTGGCTCATGTGCCAGCGTGAGGGCTCAATCCACAGCTGGCCTCAACTCCGCCAGATGCTGTCCGAGCACATCAAAGCCACGTGCCTTCAACCAGGCTCCAAGCACGCCCTGACTCAGATCCACGACTACCCCAACGAACCTCTACGCGAATACATACGCCGCTTCAACGACATGTGGACGATGGTAACGGATATCACGTAGCAAGAAGCCGTCGAGCTCTTCATCAAAGGCCTCTCCCAACCTCGCAACAAAAAATGCAAGATCGAACTCCTCTGGACTCAGCCGAAAACAATGGGCGAAGCCCTGAAGATCGCCGGCGAATGGACGCGTGTCGACGACGCCTTGCGATCATCGCACACGGAACCGCGGAGACCACGACGACAGACGCAACTCTCGACGCCCCGAGCGGCGCAGCCGCAGCCGCGAGGATGACCGGCGTGATTCCCGCTGTCGTGAGCAGTGTAGCCGCAGCCGCGAGGACGATCGGCATAGACGCAAGCGAAACCGGCAGGATGATGGCCAGCGCTACCGCGGAAACCGCGTCCACAACGTCAACAACCAGGATAAGCCATATGATGATGGCTACAACAAAGTCCTTAGCCAAGATTGCCCAAGGCACCCAAACAAAGGCCACACGATGGGTCAGTGTTGGGGCTTTGCTAACATTTTAAAAAAGACCAACACGCGGCGACCGCGGGGTGGCAACAAAAATCGGAGGGACAACCGCAACGCCGACAAGGACGTCAAGAAGGAGAAAGACGACAACGCCTCAGACGACGACTGTAACAGAACCGACCAATTAATATAAACATAATGTACTAATGATGTCGCTTAAGCAACTTAACTAGCACATGACGCTTATATCAACCCGGTAGTCCGTGAAACCACGAAGGATTTCAAACTTTCCACAATCTGACCCGGACCGAATTAAGTTCAACATAAAACCGTTCATAGTAATACATAAGTTTACAATTAATTAGATACATCGGAGTTACGAAATAGTTATTACATTGCCAAGTTGAAAACCAAACTGCGGAAGCAAAATAAAGTGTTGTTTTACAAACGCACACTGAGTTAAAAAATAGTGCCTGGCCCATCATCAAATCCGGCAAAAGCATGGAGGACTGAGATATAAGAGATGACCTTGCCCAAGGTCTAATCCTCCCGTAGTGGGATACAGGTCCATCTTGTTGCCACAGCAAAGGTCTTATGATCTGCAACAAGTGGGAATAAAACCCTGAGTACAAGAAGGTACTCAGCTAGACTTACCCGTCATAAATAAAAATAAAGTGACACCAAGGAGTATGCCAGGCTTTATAAGTGGGGTAGCTGACTCATTTAAACTTGCGATAAAAAGGTGAGCTTATTAATAATCATTTAGTTATAAAAGACTCTCTAGCTTAACATCTTTTAAGTTGGGTCGACATCACTAGGTTAGCACCGTACTACTTCATCTCGGAGTATGAGCAAGCAATGCTATCCTATCCTTCGGGTTGAGCATACCAAAGCATCAACACATAGAACCATAACCATCCTATTTTTCACAATGATTTGCGGCGGTCTGCCGCTTGCTCGGTCAAGTGTTCACCGTCCGGGAACGATGGCGATTATAATCGATTGCAAACCGGTGCGGGTATTCCTCACACAAACCACACTCGCCGGCCAGAACGAGTGACGATCACCTTGGTCTATTCGGGTGGAGACACGGATTTCAATGAATACGGTTGCACCAGGGCATGCCCGGCTACCAGGTACCTCCGGCGCGACCGGCCACTGGCTTTAATACCGCGCCTGTGGGCAACACACTCAACTCCGTTGAAGTTCCGGCCCAAACATCCTCAAGGCTTCGCGGTCGGATGATCGCATCCTTCCAGCTATCTGTGAGGCATTGTTCAACATGATCCGAGGACGTACAAAGCCATAGTCCCATTAAGTGACATTGCCGGAGTTTCCGTGGTCTAACACACCACAAACTCCGACTAGTCGTGATTTAACAAGGCCACATGGTTATGTTCTCTAAACCAACCTCCATAGTATCAACCGTAGGGTAGTAACCACCTACCTCGCGGATGAGGGTCAATCACCCGTCTTCTACCGATCTAATTAAGCAGTGCTAAGCATAAGCGAGATCCTGAACTTAATTAGGGTAAAGTATTCAGGTGGATCAAGGTAATCATAATGCGAATCGGTTCCAAGTAACGCCTATAAACTTAATGCATCATAAACAATAAAGGACGCAAAGTAAATCATTTTGCAAACCGTAGGAGAAATGCTCCGGGCTTGCCTTCCTAATACGATCAATGTTGAAGCTCAAGACTTGATCACTCCACGTCTGGTTCCCGGTTCTCGATCACTTCACGTGCCGGTTTCCCCTTGGTGACTCCTCTTTTGGATCCTTGACCCACGTCACGTTCGTTCTCCTAGCGATCTTTGTATGATGCGGGTGCATGTATGAATACTAAGAATACACATGGTATGATAATGCGAATGCGTGCCTTGCTTATTCTTTCTACAAGGTAGTCAACATCATCCAAGAACGTGTACCATAAGCACATGTCATCTACTACATTTTCTACAACAACAATGTAATCCTAGTATACTACTTAGCCACCCATCATACCACTAATCTCCTTGAACACCTGACAATAAGCCTAGCACACAACATCACTTATTCAAGCATCAATACTAGTCCTAACCATATAACTAACAGATCAGTAAATAAATCGTAAGTAAATAACCATAGACCCTATGGATATGAATGAAGACATTCTGAAAAGCTTATGAAATTCTCCATCAAACATATGAAGACATCACAAACTGATTCCCAGGTTAACTACACCTAAAACACAGAACATCAGGACTGATTCTGGAAAAACAGCCCTAGTGACCATCTTGTCACACCCATAACTCTTAAACTAATCATGCAATGACCATGAAACTTTAACAGTAGATGGTTAAGCTAACACACTAACTATCATCTTTAGACAAGTTAACCCGAAACCCAACTTATAATTGGATTAACCTAGCATCAATGGATTTAACCCCTAATTTGAACATCCAATAGTTGAACAGGAGCACCATGATTGGCTACCCCTAAAATCCTACAAAAATTACAGTAGGTAACACCCGTCACAAACATATCATCATCCAAATTTCAACCTATTTGGATGCACCAACTGCCCTACACAAAAATGACAAGTGACCTGTCAGAGGGTCACCTAAAAATACTTTACACTACCAAATCATGCAAACCAAGCATATCATAGAATCAGGGGCTGCACATTGATATACAATGAGCCCACAAAAATTATCAAACTCAGATCACATGCCTATAATTGATTTATGAATTAATTCCTCTCTAGCTCATAAATCAAGCTTAAACTACAACTGTATAAAATTACACTAAACATGCATGTGATATTTTCACCATAGACAGAGCATCTCAATACAAGATCAACAAGACTAAAACCATATTTTTCTGAGCATCATAGAATTATCTATGCATTTACCAAGATAAACAACATTTAATCCAATTGCCAAACTTTAAATAAAACTATACATAAAAGTTACTCAAACAGGAAATATTATATTTTTCCCAGATACTACACTTCACTATGATCACAACAAGATCAAGATCACTCAATTTGGACACTCCTAGCTCTAGATATGATTTTTCAAAACATTTTATCCAAATCTCGCAAAAACCTTTTTTCGAAAATCGGCCCCTAAATTGCTATGTGCACCGGAGTGTACCCGCAGCCGTATCTCGCTAGGTCTACCCGAGACGTGTACCCGAGATCCACCTCGTCGACGTCGGCCATGACGTCATGATGACGTCACCGGGGCCCGCATGTCACGCACCGGACCCAGCCATGCGACGTCGCAGTGACGTAAGCGATGACGTCACAGAGAACCCACACGTCATGGACACGGTACTGCTACTTTTGCATAAAGACCACTGCCTTTTCAGTTATTTACGCAAACCCAGAAAAGGAAAACCTATGTGTCGGCAACTTTGTACGTACACCCCTCACCTATCTTGAATTCTTGCTACGAGATCCTCGGCTCGGGAAGAACGAGAGGAGCACGGGAGGCGGCGTTCTCGGCCGGAAAGCGCGCGCGGGCTGCGGGAAGGGCGCGGAGCCGCGCGGACCGGCGCACTCGCCGTGGGCTCAGGCCGGCTCGCGGTGGCCCGTGGCGCCCTGGACGTGTGCGCCGGCGGCCGGAAGTGGAGCGGCACGACAGCCGCGCTCCCTGGCGGCGCTCGACGACAGCGAGAGGGCGACGGGAGGGCGGCGCGAGGTGGCGATGTGAACAGCGGTCTTGATTGGGGACGGGAAGACTCCTACGGCGAGGTGCGCGGCAGTGGCCGCATGGCCATGGCGGCGCCGTCGTCGCAGCCGCGCATGGGCCGAGGGCGTCGCGGCGGGACGGGCGGTTTAGTGCGAGCGCGCTGGCGCAGTGGAGGAGTTGGAGGTGGCGGTGATGGGTGGTGGTGCCGTCCAAGCTCAATGGAGCGGCGATGGCCGAGCTTGTCGAGGCGGGCGGCAATGGCGGAGCAGTGGGAGACGGAGGGGACGAGGTGAGCGAGGGAGGGGACGAGCGTGGTGCTTATAAAGGCGGCCCGGCGCTCCTCGATTTTGCCCCGGAGGGTCACGGGCGCACAGGCGGCCGGACGGCGACATGGCGCGCGCGGCGATAGCGCGGCGGGCAGCTGCCGCGGCGTCGTCGGCTAGCGCTGAGCGACGCGCGGCGTGCGCATCGAGCGCGAGGCGCGCGGGGCGGCAGGGGCAGCGCGGCGGGGCGGCGGCGGGCGCGCGGCTGCGGCTGACGCCGCGGAAGCGAGAAGAAAAAGGGGAGGAGGATGATGACATGTGGGGCCCGCGGTGGGTCCCACCGTTTTTTGACTTTACTGCAAAGTTTGACCTCCCGTAACTCCAAAAATATTGCGAAATTGGAAAAACTCAAAACATGAAAGTTTCTCCATTTGATGAGTAGAATACTTTTCATGTTGGAAGTTTTTGCTAATTCGGCCTAGTTTTGAAAATGTGAATTAGGGTCCAATTATAATTATAAAAACATTATTTTTCAATACTGTTTTTGCCTTTTTGATGACCTAAAACTCATTTTCATGGGTCAAAACAAAAGTTCAAACTTTGTTAAACCCGAAAAGCATCACAAATATGACTTCTAGTAATCGTTGAAAACCCTATTTGGTCATCATTTTGCTACACAAATGTCCCCAGGCTTATGGGATGATTATCCCAAAGATGCAAGATTTATTAGAAGCTGGACTCCGGCCACCGGGAGTTCGATCGCGGTCATCGCCAAGGTCGCCACCGAATCCCAAAGGGACAAGAAGCTACTCCGGCGGTCGATAATCGCCTTCAGCAGCACTGACCAGGAGCGCGTTGCAGACGTCAAGGCACCCTCCTGGTCGGAACAGCCAATCTCGTTCAGCCGAGCAGACATGTGGGCATGAGGGGAGGACTCCGGTCGCTTCCCCCTTGTCCTTGATCCCGTCATCCAGCACCTCCGCTTCGAGAAGGTGCTGGTCGACGGAGGCAGCGCCCTAAATATACTGTTTTTGCAGACGTACAAAGAGCTCGGCCTCAAGACAGAGGACCTAGAGCCCTACGACTTGTTGGGCTGAGAGGGCTCCTGGGCTTCATTGTCTTTGGCTTTTTTAGGTCGACCCACAGCTCGACTTTTGGCGTTTGGTTTGGCCGTCAGCTTCTCCTGAGTGACCTGATCTGGCTTGAGGCTGCAGAAAGATGTAGCAAGCTCCCTTACTACAGAAGAAGGTAGCAGAGGAGGTTCAGAAACACAATGGTGACATCTTTTTTCTTGGCATGATGAAGATTTAAAACCTTTATTTAAATTATGTAAACGATCACTTCTTCTCAAGCCATCATCAGAGATGTGAATCTGCTTACCTTTTGTGGCTCGAGGGGGAGCTGAAGAAGGGGCCAGAATAGTGGGAGGTGGAGTTTGACTTCCAGAACTAGCTTCAGTCAAATGAACTTGAATATCAGAAACTTGTGGGTTGGCCTGAGTGTCAGGTTCTTCTGAGTTTGGCTGAGTCTCAAGCTCAAGCTGACCTGTAAAGTTTGGGAGTTCAGAAGTTTCAGGCTCTATGTCTTCATTACAAGAAATTTCAGAAATAGAGATAGCAGGCCTAGAATTAGGGATAGAGAAGGAATAACCTGAGTTTTCATCATTTCTAGAAATTAGCCCCCAAGCAGGAGATTGCAAAAATTCCTTGGCCCAATCAAATGATGATTGCTTGAGTAGCATCATTGTGAAGAAATTCATCCAGTAGGTTGGCACTAAGACATTGGGCTGGGATGGGTCTATGTTGCTGAAAAATTTGGCCCATAATCTGATAGCATCTGGACTTGGGCTGAAAGTAGAGTTGTTATCTTCAGCCAATGGCCCATTATCTTGTTGAGGCTGATCAGATAGCACCTGCTGCAAACTATCTGCTGGATCAGGGATGGGCTGACGGCCAACATGCTGCTCATGCTCAGAAAAAAGGTCAGCAGGTAAGAAGATGGGTGTCCTGGAGAGAGGTGATCAAAAGGCTGAAACTTTTCACAAAGGCCAAATTTGAGGTGCTGGGTGGGATCTGGTGAGTTGAAGAGAGTATGAATCATTCCTAGCTGAATATTGGCAGGCCCAAGTTGCAAATCTTGGTTTTGGTTTGGCGCCAAATCTTCAAAAGGAATCAGCTCATCCAGTGGCACTTCTTCCACCACCAGTGGTTCTAAGTTTGCCAGATTTGGGAACTGAACCATCTCAATGTCATCATCATCATCCATCAAAGGGGGCATCTCATCATCAGAGGAATCGGTTAGATCATCCATTTCAAGGACATGGTCATGCTGCTGAGGGATAGGAGGAACTAGTAGATCAAGTTGAGGCTGAGCTTGAAGGACTTCCTCCTGTGGCTCATCATTGACTTGCTGGACAATTGGTACCAACTGAGGGATATCTTCAGGCTGTTCATGGACAGCACCCTCCTCCTGTTGCCCAACCTGCAGACCCAATTGCTGAGGCCCTAACTGATTGTGATTAAAGTGGTGGATGACTGGTATGATAGGTGGAGGAATGTTGATTGGCTGCCCAAATCCCTGGAAATGAAAATGATTAGGATTGAAATCATCATAATTTGGAGGTGGATGATCTTCATCTTGGGGACCAATGCCTAGCATTGCAGCTTGCAGAATCTCACATTGAACACACCAGCTATTAGACTCAAACTGTGTGCCCTCAGTGAAGACAAAAAACCAAGGTATGTCCTCTAGACTTGAAACTCTAATTCTCACAACAGCTCTAGCCATATGAATCATATCCTCTTGCCAAACCAACAGACGACCAAAAGAAGAGACTGCTTTTTCTATGAGTGCCTCTGTCCAGAGGTCCAGATTTAATCCAAGCATCAAAATCCACACCTCATGAGTCATAACTGCAGTTCTGTTGTTCTAGGCACGATTATGAGGAGTAAAGAAAATTGAATCTCCATTCTCCATTTGCTGTGGCCCAGCATGCACAAGCAAGTCTCTTTCAAAAACAGAGGTAAAACGGACATATGCTTGTCCAAAAGGACAAGGCTGGATTGAAAGGTACCCAATGTGACGCTGATTGAGGAAGGCTTCAATCCGATCCCTGATCATCATGAAGTTGATTGGACCTTGGGGAGCCGAAAGAAAGTTGGCGATGGCGAGGTCGTTGTTGCGCTCTGCAACATGTCCAGTGATAACACGGCGCATCACGGGCGCCCTTGGACCATCATGCGCTGAGCCCCAGGTGGCATGAATGGTGCTGGATCGATCAACTTGAACGCCATCTCCGACTGCGGTGGATTGTGAACGGGAAGAATGGGGTTATCTTGCCAAAGAATATGTGTATTTGGAAGGGGGATTTTAGAACCAAGAAGGCGGGAAGCGGTGTACTCACCAAGAGAAGAGAAGTTAGTATGTCGAGGAGGGGCTTTGGCGGCAATGGCGTCGGTCCTGCGCGGCGGCGCCGGCGAGGTCAGCACCTCGTCGCCGTCGTTGTCTTCAAAGTCTGGCGCAGTAATTTGCCAGGTTCTACTAGAAGGCACCGATTTTGGTGGGGGCGGTGAGGGTATTTTGGGAAACTGGGCACCATCCGAGGAGAAGATCCTTTGGTGGGCCCGATCAGTCAGCGGCTTAGAAAAGGAAGGGGCGTGAGATTTGTTTAACCGGGGGGCAAATTGGCGCCGGAATCTAGGCCAGATGTAGTGGGTTTGTTGGTGCGGCGAGGTTTACTCCTGCGGGGCCAGGGTGGAGGAGGTGGGATTTGGGCCGGTCGTTTACCCAAAATTCCAAGCCCAAAAGGATTGAAGCCCAAACCCTTAGTAGGCCGGGGAGGACACATAGGATAGTTTCTCTAGCTCTTAGAGGCTTGCTTGCCAGGGAAAGGGAAGCCATTGGGTCGGGCCTCAGAGATGGTGGCCGCAGACTGAAAGAAGGCCGAGATTTCAGGGATGGAAGGTTTGAATTTTGAAGTTTGGAATGTGCAATTTTCTCGGCGCGAGATCTGTGGACCGTTTTGGTTTTTGAATTGATCCCCGTTCAAATTTTTGAAGAGACAGATCTAGGATTTCTCACAGGAATTGCATTAGCTCCAGTGAGTAAATGATTTTGACTCTTGTGGGATCTCTGTCTAACCACCTCACTCCAAGAAGCAAATTCTTCACTTAACCAGTTGCGGTGTTCTAACTGGAAATTTGGCCCTCCACCATTCCAGAGGTGAAAGAAGAGCTTAAAGTGTTCGCATTCAAACTTTTTTAATTTGAAAATATGGAAGCCAACTTGAGGTGAAGAAACTTGAAAGCTGAAAACTCGATCCGACAAAACGAAACATGAAAATTAAGATGCAACCCACCAATAACAGCTTGAAGAATCAAGCTAACAGAATGAGCAGTGAGACGAAAATGACAACGACCAAAAGAAACCACCAAGAGAAAAGGATGAGATTGCGGAGAGGAAGGACTAACACTAGTGCCAAACTTCCTAAAGATCTCAGCTTTGACAACTCTTCCTGGTCTTAAGTTTAGGCCAGGTAGATTCATGGAAGGATTAATAACATGGTTGGGAATGAAGGACTGACCCGTAGACATGACAACGTTGTTGTCTGCAGGAGGCTTCAGATCTTGGAGATTGTCGTCCACAGCCTCAAGGATGTCGACGATCTGGTTGTCGAAGAACTGATTGCCGAAGAATTGTAAGGGGGTCGTCGTCGTCGAAGAGATCCCAGAAGAGGGATCAATGGGGAGGCCACGAGGAGGCCTTGTCTTCAAAGATCTGCTGACGAAGGCCGTCGAAGAGCTGATTAGAAGATCGTGTCATCGAAGAACAGAGGAGTCCTTGTCGTCGAAGAACAGAGCAGTAAGGCCGGCGAAAGAGTGGAGGGGTGGGGGGCGAGGATGGCAAGTAGGCGGCGCTGGTGGGCAGTGGTGAGAGGCGGCGGCGCAAGGCGGAGGGGCAGCAAGGAGGGAGGGCGGTGGCGCTGGGAGGGGCGGCGGCGCTAGGCGCGCGAGGCCACCCCGGCGGGGAGAGCAGAGACGCTCTCAGTCATCCAAGCCCACACTACCATAAATTGGAAAGATAGTGATTATAAGAGGGCGTGGCAGCAACAAAGACATAACATCAGGGAAGTGAGCTTGGCTCACTTGGCTACGTGACTCAATGTGGCACTACACCTAGCCACCCAGGTTCGAATCTCGTCGGGAGCGAATTTGAGTGCCTATTTTCTAAAAAAAATCAGTATTGTGGGGAACTCCCCCACAGTCTTTTCTTGTCAAAAAAAAGACATAACATCCACTAACCTTTGTTAGTATATCTTTACTGCTCACACCTTCCTTCATCGAAATTGAATGTGGTTATGTCCCTACAAGGCCCACAATGTAGAACATATGGCATATGTTGGTGACTTGATGTTCAACTATGATGCATCAACAAATTCCACAACATAATGCCCATAGGGACCTAAACTACTCTGATGCATAAACAGGTTCCACAACAAAATGTCCATAGTCATTTGAAATCATGTTCGGGCATGGCCACCATGCCCACCCCTCCGTGCTCTGGCGAGCGGCGGGTGGCCGCACAAGAGCGCCCTTGCCACAAGAGTCCTATTGCTGGCAAGATCTCCAGTGGAGCTAGGATGACGCGGAGCCTCGGCCTCTGCGGGCACTCTGCCATGCGTCGGGTCTCCATGAGTGGCCGCCGCCCTGAGCCGCTACTCATCTCGCTCCTGGCGTGGCGGTGTAGATCTGTCACACACTGTCCGACAGGGTCTACCATCATCCGTGACTTGTGACTTCTTCCCCACGTGGCATCGAACACCGGTGTTCGACGGCATAATTCCTCCTCCCTGTCTGCTCACCAGTGCAGCTAGCGCCTCAATGAAGAGGTCCACCAATGCCTCTGCCATGCGTACCCCAGCTTGGCTAGTTGTTACAACTCCTTCTACCTCGACGTGTTCGATGCTGGCCCGAGTGGCAACTCCCTCCTCGGCGTGAGTCCATGCCCGATGAAAGCCCCTCTCTGGCACTTTCCCTGCCCAGCAAGAGCTTGCCCGCGTGGGCTGCTACAACATCGCGCTAGCACTCCACTAGCTACCCTGGCTGCATGGACGATAGACCTGCTCAGAAGATCAAACAGGAGCTACTATCGAGAGGGAGGAATGAGTGGGTCCCTCGTGTCATTGTCTACTCGAATGCATTTGGGGGCTTAGTTTTTGAGGCTGCTATTGGAGTGAAGTTAAAATTTTGGGGCAACAAAAATGGGGTTGGGCACCCAAATCAAAAAAAAGTGGGGCCTTGATTTAGGGTCTACTGCTAAATATGCTCTAAATCCAAACCAGTGCCAGGACATCCAGTAAGCAGCTATGGGCCAGGCTTAGCCCAATAGGCTCAGGCCGGGCCATTAGGCCAGGTTGGGCCAGATTTTTAAAGAGGTTTAGTCCCACAACTACTAAGATCTAAAATTGGTAATAATAATCAATGCACCAACTAAAAAACTAATCCTAATATTTAATGTACTAGAGATTATAAAATAAAAACTAATCGATAGTGAGGAGGATCGAAATAAATGAAATAAGGGGGATATGGACTTACCTTAAGCATAGTTTGCGTCTGGGCTAGTCTCCGGCGTGGATGTTCACGTGGGAGCTCACCAGTCATAGCATACAGGTCCTCGGCGATCTCTTCGTCTGTCAGCTTCAGCGAGAAGCCTTGATGTCCGCCTTTCCCAGGACGCAACCGTAGACTTCGCCGTGGGAGAGTACCCCTTGTACTCTCTAATTTAGGCGCTTCTTTTCGTCCATCGGCGAGGGTTTGAGAGGTATTGCTAGGTTTGGGAACTATGGCGCGCAGTGCTTGGACAATCACTGGCGGGTTGGACGACATGCTGGTTTGCAGCGTGAGGAGATATGAGGAAGGGCGCAATGGTCTGGGTGAAATCAGAGGAAGGAGAAGTCTGCCAGCATATATAGCCAAATTCTGTGCTAAAGGCATCTATTTCAGTTACCTTTATAGCTAACGTGACAACCTCGGCGTGACACCAGATGAGCTTTCATACGTATGCAGTGCTCTCAGCACCAAACCAACAAGTTTTCTAGTCCACTCTCCTTAAATGGCAATTAATAACTTTATAATAATATGTATCCATATATTGAATAGAGTTTTCTAGTGTTGGGGAGAAATATTTGTCAGCCCACCAAAATGTGGCCCGTCAATCTTTAGGCCCGTTACTAGATGATAGCGAAGGCTCAACAACAGGCCCACTCGAAAGAGGCCCCCGAGCTATAGCGATAGGGCCGCAACAGAGCCCATGCAAGGTGAAGAGGCACACGCCTTGACCAACACCCCGATTGCTCGGACCCTGCGGAAGGGTCTTGGCTCTAAGACCTTCCGCACCGGGAACCTCTTAACGAAACGATAAAGGCTTTACCGTTCGAAAACTGCCGCAATGGTATAGAGGTTGAATATAGAGGTTGTATGGATGTGAAGAAAGTGGTATAGAGGAAAGAATCTAGCTGACCAGGATAGCATATTCCTTATAGAGAGGTTGGAAATACAGGTTGAAGAGTGCGGGTAGTCTAAGGAACCGAGTCTCCCAA
This sequence comes from Themeda triandra, assembly GCA_018135685.1. NCBI lineage: Eukaryota > Viridiplantae > Streptophyta > Magnoliopsida > Poales > Poaceae > Themeda > Themeda triandra. Next base: position 1,701,270 of record JAENPR010000034.1, read on the forward strand.
CAATGGGAGAGACACTGACTTGCCCAACCCTTACATGATAAAAATCCAGGTGAATCCTTGTACCTTTGCCATGTACGACACCCAACCAAGAGACATCAGGAGGCGTCGCACGCTACACCACATAGCCGACATCCCACAACCCTAGGAATGGTGCCTCGTTGCCATCCTATGGCTCGGCACTATGACGTTCAGAAAGGAGCCGAACCGTAGAAACTGCGATTCAAGGAAAAAAGGTGTCACTGCAAAGGAAACATGAACCGATGGAATCCCAAAGACCTAAACTTGTGTTGCAAGACTCCTTCCCTCGATCTATAAAAGGGGGATGCGGTCTTGCAGATCATCTCTAGAAAAGAGGCAGAACTCTTATGATTCAGCATCGACATCCACACTGTACACACAGACACACAAACACAGAGACTTGAGCTTTGCTTTGGGCTCTCTCGACCACCATTGTGTATAACCCCCTATTACAATCTGAATACAAGAGCGGGCAACATACCAATCCCCGTGACTGGGTGTAGGTATTTCCTCTATCCAAACCAATATAAATCCTCGGTGCCCACCTTGGCTCTACCATCCAATAGCCTAAATGTGTGCCATGTAAGGATCACTATCACCCTGGTTTCCAAAACATCGACAACTAGACTCTAAATTATTTTCAATAAATTACTAATACTTTAATATTTTTAGCTAAAAAATAGTACAATTGCAACATAGATGTGTGTCACAACCCAATGGTCATTCTGACTTCAAATTTTCAAAAATACCATTGAGACACAAAAACTCTCACGAACCTTTCCATGGACCTTAACCTGAGTACTCAATACACTTCACAATGTATCTAAATCACGAATGTGATCAGCCATGGCACTAGGCCTAGATAGTTCTGGTATAGCTCTTCTCTAACAATAGATGACCTTATCATTTGAGTATAAACCTTGATTTATCTCCTATAGGACATGGCTCCAAATTGAATTCTTTGTTTCTCTAATCTTCTTTGACCAAACCAAGTCAAATAGGGTCAACCATGGTCAACTCAATGGTATGTTGACTTACCAAAATTCTCCAAGTTATCACGCAAGAGGTGATCTTGGAACCTAGAATAGTTTCTCTTAGCACTATAAAGTAAATTAAAGACCCCAATATCAATATCCCAAAATCTATGTTCCCTTGGATCGTCCAACGTCTCAGCATGTACGGGCATAAAAAATCGAGAAACGAGAACCAAATCAAACTAACTAGAACCAAAACCAAAGTAATCGAAACAAAAAAATGGTTCTTGGTTCGGTTCTAGGTTCTAGGGAACCGAATTAAGTATAGTTATTTTGGTTCTCACTCACGATTAATTGAATTACTCGAAAAAACTGAATACTACCAAAGTGGCCCATTACCACATGAAGCCCAAGCCCACAAAGCAAACATTTCTATATATTAGATGCTCGACACTTCATTCCTAACCCTTGTCGTCACCCACTCAGGACCTCACCGTATCCGTCTCTCACCCACCCGTGAGTCCATGACTCGTGGCCGTTCCTAATCTGACAAAGCACAGGGCGACACCTCCTCTCCTCTTCCTCCTTAGAGATCTACTAGCCATGCTTCGGCCCCTCCCTCATAGGCCCACAATGATGACAGCGCTAATAGCGCAAAACCCTCCTACTGCGGCCCTGCTGAAAGATCACAATGGCTAGAGGGGGGGGGGGGGTGAATAGCCTAATAAAATTTCTAGCAAGAACACTAGACAATCCGATTAGATAGCAAGGCGGCAAATGTGCAAAGCAAATGCTTCGACTACTCTATGCAAGCCGTCCTACCAAGCAAGACTACTCAATTTAGTTGCACACACAACAACGGTGATCAAGCTACACAATGTCGGTTCACCGAAACCAACCAAGCAATTCTACCCACGGGATTTACTCTACACAATGAGTGGTTCCCGACCGACCACAACAAGCAAATCTATTATGCGGTAAGTAAAGAGAAGATGGAATGTTATACCGCCACGAAGAGTAGAAGATATTCAATCACCGGTGTAGAACCCAATCACCTAGAGAAGCTCAAGAACAAACACAATGGAGGTCGAAGCCTCGGCAATCACAAATCAACACAATGATTTTTTACCGAGGTTCACTTGCTTCCCGGCAAGCTACTCCTCGTTGTGGCGATGCACTTGCTTGGTGAGTTGCCCGCTCAATTGGCTCGGTGCCAAAGACCCCAATGGGGAGCCGCAATCTCCACACAAGACAAGGATCCACAAGCCACGAGCAATCCACTAGAGTTGCAATTTGGCCCTCCGCCGGGGAAGCACAATAACCCTCACAAAATCACCTTGATTGGGGGCGGACACAATCACCAAATCCCTCACCAATCAATCTTACTCCAACCGTCTAGGTGACGGAATCACCAAGAGTAATAAGAAAACCACACTTGCAATCACCACCTAGTGCCACGAAATTGAATCACAAATGCAATGCACTAGGGTTCCCTCAACCTCTCATGAGCAAGTACCAACCATGGAGAGGGAGAGGAGAGGGAGGGGATCCTCTTGGAGCTCTCAAATCGATCTCTAGATCTTGCTCTCTCACTAGCTTGGGGCTCAAATCAATGGAGTGAGAGAGAGGAGGATGAGAGCTTTCTTCTCTAGGGCTTGAGCAAGAGGAAGAAGAGAGGAGCTGTTTTTCTGTTGAAAAATGAATGAGCGAGCTAAAGAGCAGGCAGCCGGCCGTCCTCCCTTTATCCCCTGCCCAGGCCAGCAACGGATGGATGGAGCGGGCCCTGTCCTTCACGTGCTCCCACGCGCTCTGCAGACAACAACGGACGGCGGCAACGGCTCCTTCCCGACGAAGCCAGCAGCAGAAATAAATCGCGAGCAGGAAATTGATCAGGGCAGCCCAAACATCCACCGAAGTGGCCCAAGGCGTGCAGTTCCCGCCAGCAAGCAGGTGGCGGCCTGGCCCAGCGGAGCGGCAAGGCCACAGCGCGCACGCGCAGCGGCCCAGCAGGCGCAGGCGGCGCGGCCCGCGAGCGCGCGCAGCAGCACAGACGCGGCCCGGCTGGCGGCAGCAGTAGGCGGCCCAGCGGTGCACGCGAGCCAGCGGCCCAATGGCGCGCCACCAGCCCAAGAAAGGGGCAGCTGGCTGGCGGGCCAAGCCTGGCAAAGCCAGGAGGCCGGCAGGCAGCCCAACGATCCTTTTCTCCACTTCCAACAGGAGACCGAACAGGCCAGCAACACAAGAACGAAGGAATTTCCGGTCTAAATACCAAGCAGAGCTCTCTGTTCAGATCAGCAACAAGACAGAGAAGGTGGCCAGGAAAATCACTTGGATATTTCTGAACAGACCAGGATATTCCAAGTATAACCAGAGCTCAATCCAACAAGTGTGATATCTCATCCAACAGATGTCAAACCTTAAATCCAAAAGAGATAGCACTTCACCAAGACTTTCCAAGGGAATTCTCAACCATTTCATCATACCACTAAACCCCGATGCAAATGCAAGTTAAAAACCATTTTTAGTGGCACTAGATGATCAACGCAAATATGGTCTTCCCCTCTTAATAGTACGGTTATCGAACCTAAGTCACTCACACCCTCTATGGTGTCTTGAGTGCAAACAAAAACCGGCTCCTATAAAAATACCTTTGCCTTGAGCCCTTTTTGTTTTTCTCTTTCTTCTTTTTAAGTTGGAGAGCATGATCATCACAACGAGTCCGTCATCTCCACACACAAGTGTTGCCAACCTAACTCAATTTCACTCTTAGAGCAAGGAGGTTAGCAACTAGGTTTCATCAATTAGCCAAAACCAAACATGGAGCTTTCAATCTCCCCCTTTTTGGTAATTGATGACAACCTTCACAAAGATATGAAAAAAGAATTCAATATAAAATTGAATTGCTTGTCCAAGACATTTTGATCATGAATCTTGGATTGGACAAGCATTTCAATTCCACATTTGGTAGTGGTAGCTCCCCCTACATGTGTGCATCAAATGTTTGGTCGATTTTCAAACACACATGCATAGATGAAACTTGTGTGAGAGTTACCACAACCAAAGTGGTACTAAGGTTTATAGAATTGACCTTTGAAGCGTGATACCAATCGGAGTACGATAATAAACCTTCCTTAGCACCATGGGAATCTAGACATCCATCAAAACTCAAAATACCTCATGAGATCAACGTTATAAGCAAGATACTTTGAACAAGAGAAACTCTAAGTCTAGAAACCACCTATGCATGCTAGTACTTCATTTATCAAACAAGTTCTATACTAGCAATACACCAAACAAGTATGAATATTGAATTTAGCTTGCAATGCTCCATATCATCATGTATGCACACACAATATGCAACAAATAGTCTATGAGCTTGCTCCCCCTATTTGTGTGCTCATGGTTGGGCATATTATAAAAATTGATCCCCTTCCATTGCTCTTTGTGACTTATTTCTCCCCCTTTGTCAACAATCACCAACAAGGGTGCATAAGATGAGAGAAACAAGTCAAACAACTATGGCCAAATCTAAATCACATGCCTAGATTATGTATCTCGGTTTGAACCAAGGGCAAGCTTCTTCACACCTCATAAGAATAAGGGTTATCTTGACCATGTTGAGATACACATCATGAGCAAGTGCTAAAGATTCAACACTAGGTTCACAAGCTCACAAACAAGTCATATGCCACCACTAGATCAAATCAAGCATAGAAACAATAGTGGTGCCATATATCCTTCAAATTCATTTAATTTGCAATGAATGAGCCTAGTAAGATGCACATGTATATATGTCTACACAACTAGCAAAGGATGCATGAGATGCAACAACCAACTTTACCTTGCTATGTTGGAGGAGAGGCATGTCATATATGGGGTGCATCAATCCATGTTGGAGAAGCTAAGTATGTTCAACTCATTCCTCAACTTGCAATATCTTTTCTCATCAAGAGGCTTGGTGAATATGTCGGCTAGTTGATCTTCGGTGCCAATGCTTTCAATGCTAATATCACCTTTTTGTTGATGATCTCTAATGAAGTGGTGCCTCACATCAATGTGCTTGGTTCTTGAATGTTGAACCGGATTGTTTGTCATCTTGATTGCACTTTCATTGTCACAAAACAAAGGCACATGCTTGAATTTGATTCCATAGTCCTTCAAGGTAGCTTTCATCCATAGTAATTGTGCACAACAATTTCCCGCACTAATATATTCGGCTTCGGCGGTGGAAAGTGCCACACTATTTTGCTTCTTTGAAGACCATGACACTAAAGATCTTCCTAGCACTTGGCATGTTCCACTTGTGCTCTTTCTATCAATCTTGCAACCGGCATAGTCGGAGTCGGAGTATCCAATCAACTCAAAGCTTGACCCCTTGGGGTACCATAGACCAACATCTTGAGTGCCCTTCAAGTACCTCAACACTCTCTTGGTTGCCGTCAAGTGACTCTCCCTTGGAGAAGCTTGAAACCTTGCACACATGCACACACTAAACATGACATCCGGCCTTGAAGCGGTCACATATAGCAAGCTTCCAATCATTGATCTATATAGCTTTTGCTCAATCATCTTGCCACTATCATCAATATCCAAGCCACCATTGGTTCCCATTGGTGTGCTAATTGCCTTAGCATCTTGCAACCCAAACTTCTTGATCATGTCCTTGATGTACTTGCCTTGACTCACAAAAGTGCCATTCTTCATTTGCTTAATTTGAAGACCAAGGAAGTAGCTTAGCTCTCCAAGCATAGACATTTCAAACTCACTAGCCATCATCTTAGCAAACTCCTCACAAAAGAATTGGTTGGTTGATCCAAAGATGATATCATCCACATAAATTTGCAACACAAACAATTCATCTTCTATCTTCTTGGTGAAGAGAGTGGTGTCAACTTTACCCATTTTGAAGCCTTTGGAGAGAAGAAAGTCCCTCAATCTTTCATACCATGCCCTTGGAGCTTGCTTCAAGCCATACAATGCCTTCTTGAGCTTATAAACATGATTGGGCTTCTTGTCATCTTCAAAACCGGAGGTTGCTCAACATAGACCTCTTCATTGATGAACCCATTGAGAAATGCACTCTTCACATCCATTTGATAGAGCTTGATATTGTGAGCACAAGCATAGGCTAATAGGATTCTAATTGCCTCCAATCTTGCCACCGGTGCATATGTCTCCCCAAAGTCAAGACCCTCAACTTGTGTGTAACCTTGAGCCACTAATCTTGCTTTGTTCCTCACAACTAAGCCATCTTGATCTTGCTTGTTCTTGAAGACCCACTTAGTGCCAATCACATTATGCTTCTTCGGCCTCTCAACAAGTTCCCAAACTTCATTTCTAGTGAAGTTGTTCAATTCCTCATGCATGGCATTTATCCAATCCGGATCCTTCAAAGCTTCATCAATCTTAGTTGGCTCAATGAATGACACAAAAGAGTAGTTCTCACATATGCTAGCCAATCTTGATCTTGTTTGTACACCTCTTTGAATATCACCAATGACATGATCTAGAGGATGATCTCTTGCAATGCTTGAAGGTTGAAGAACTAGTTGAGTTGCATTGCTTGCTTGACCTTGATCTTGATTTTGAACTTCACTTGTGCTTGCCTCATTGGACTCATCAATCACAACTTGAGTGGGCACTTGCACCTCATCACCATCATCCACTTGCCTCGGCCTAATTTCACCAATGTCCATGTGCCTCATTGCATTGTTCAATTGATCTCCACCCACATCATCAAGATTTTGATGTTCACTTTGAGAGCCTTGGGTTTCATCAAATTCAACGTCATGAACCTCTTCAAGTAGCCCACTAGCCAAGTTCCATACTCTATAAGCCTTGCTAGAAGTAGAGTAGCCAAGAAGAAATCCCTCATCACATCTCTTGTCAAACTTGCCAAGTCTTTGCCCCTTCTTGAGTATGTAGCACTTGCAACCAAAGACCCGAAAATAGGCAATATTGGGCTTTCTTCCATTCAAAATCTCATATGGAGTCTTCTCTAACTTCCCATGGCAATAGAGACGGTTGCTATAGTAGCAAGCCGTGTTGATGGCATCACTCCAAAATTTTTCACTCACATTGTACTCAATTAGCATAGTTCTTGCCATCTCAATCAAGGTCCTATTCTTCCTCTCAACGACACCATTGGATTGGGGAGTGTAGGTTGGTGAGAATTGATGCACAATTCCAAGCTCATCACACAACTCTTCAACTCTTGTGTTCTTGAATTCACTCCCATTGTCACTTCTTATCTTCTTGATGGTAGTGTCAAACTCATTTTGCACCCTTTTGACAAAAGACTTGAATAGATCATAGACTTCACTCTTGTCATAGAGGAAGAACACCCAAGTGTACCTTGTGTAGTCATCCACAATCACAAATCCATACTTGTTGCCCCCAATTGATGTGTAGTGAGTTGGGCCAAACAAGTCCATATGCAATAACTCAAACGCTCTTGAAGTTGACATCTCATTCTTCTTGGGATGTGAGTTCCCATGTTGCTTGCCGGCTTGACATGCGCTACAAGGTCTATCCTTCTCAAATGTGACATCATTCAAGCCTCTCACTAGATCATGCTTCACCAACTTGTTCAATTGCTTCATGCCAACATGTCCAAGGCGCCTATGCCATAGCCATCTCTTGCTTGACTTGCCAATCAAACATGATGAAAGTTGAGCTTCACTAGCATTGAAATCAACCAAGTACAAGCTTCCTTGCCTAAACCCCTTGAAGATGATATTTGCTTGATCCTTGCTCACCACCTCAACATGCTTGTCATCAAATATGCACTTGTAGCCAAGATCACACAATTGTGCCACCGACAAAAGATTGAAGTTCAAAGTATCAACTAGCAACACATTGGAGAGATCCTTGTCATTGGAAATTGCAACCTTTCCTAGCCCCATGACATCACCCTTGCTATTGTCACCAAATGTGATGGAATTGAATCCACCATTGTCATTCTTGTCAAGTGTTTTGAACATACTATCTTTACCGGTCATATGATTTGATGCACCACTATCAAGCACCCAATGCCTCCCTCCGGCTTTGTAATTGACCTACAAGAAGACATCAAGCTTTAGGTACCCACTTTTGCTTGGGTCCTTGAAGGTTAGTCACTAGAGTCTTTGGCACCCAAATAGCTTTCTTCTTTGAGCTCATCCATGGTGTACCAATGAATCTAGCACTCACACCACTCTCACTCTTAACAAGCATGTAAGAAGCACTCAACTTGTAAGAGGAGGCACTAGTGTTCTTGTTCTTGCATGCATGCTCTAAATGACCAACTTGCTTGCAACTCTTGCAATAGCTACCATTGTTCTTCACAAAACTAGTCTTGTGAGGAGCAAAAGCGGCCTTGCCTTTCTTGGGGGTATAGCCCAATCCCTCTTTGTAGAGAGAAGCTCTTTGGCTACCCAAGCACATAAGCAAGCGGTCCTCACCACCATAGGCCTTAGCCAAGGTGTGATTGAGCTCCTTGACTTCCTTCTTAAGAGACTCATTCTCAACTACTAGTGTAGAATCACATGCATGACCAACACTACTAGATGAAGTAGAGGCATAAGAACATGAAAGGCCAAGTGATGCAACAACAAATGATTCATCAAGTAAATCACATGATGTGGACACATTTTTCTTTTCTATGTTCACTACTTGTGATTGCACTTTCTCTTGCTTCTCAACTAGAGAGGAATGAGCTTTTTCAAGCTTGGAGTGAGCAATCTCTAGCTTCTCATGGTCTACCTTTAGACTCTCATAAGAAGCCCTCAACTCCTTAAGTTCTTGCTCAAGGTTTTGTTTATCCTTGCGCAAGCCCCTACATTCTTTCCTAGAGTCATTGAAAGCACCCTTGCAATCCTCAAGCATGACAAAGAGTTCTTCTTTTGTTGTCTCATCATCATCATCACTCTCATCATCACTATCGGGTGGAGGTTTTACCTTAGTGGCCTTGGCCATGAAGCAAGTCGATGGAGCACCAAATAGAGAAAGCTTCTCTTGAATGGCAATGCTTGCATGCCCCTTCTTCTTCTTCTTCTTGGAATCATCATCATCATCACTTGAGGAAGATGAATCACTCTCCCAAGTTGCCACATGAGATTCACCCTTCTTCTTCTTGTGAGAGGAGTCTTTCTCCTCCTTCTTCTTCTCTTGCTTCTTCCTCTCCTTTCTCATGGCATCTTCATCATCACTTGCATAGGGACACTTGGCAATGAGATGATCCTTGCCATTGCACCGGAAGCACTTCATGGGACGGTCACTAGACTTGGATGAGCTTCTCTTGCCCTTGGACCGGTACCCCTTCTTCATGAGCTTCCCCATTCTCTTCACAAGAAGTGCCATTTGTTCACTTACTTCATCTTCTTGTCCACTTGAGCTTGAGCATGGTTCATCTTCACTTGAAGACTCTTCTTTCTTCTTCTTGCCCTTGCTTTTGGATGATGTGGCCTTGAATGCCACACTCTTCTTGTCATCATCCTTCTTCTCACTTTCCTTCTTCTTCTTCTTCTTCACCAACTCTTCCTTCTCATGATCTTCTCTAAACTCATCATCGACCATGATCTCTTGAAGAACTTGGTTGGGAGTTGGCTTCTCCTTCATGGTTGTCTTCACCATGACGGTCTTCAACATGTCAAATCTCTTGGGAAGACACCTCATGAACTTGGTGGAGAATTGAGAGTCCTTGATTTCTTCCCCAAGTCCCTTGAGCTCATTGACAATGACTTGGAGCCTATGGAACATCTCCGGCACACTCTCATCCTCCTTCATTGAGAAGCTTGCAAACTTCTCTTGCAACATGTATGCTCTTGCGGTCTTGACACTTTCGGTGCCCTCATAAGCTTCTTCTAGCTTCTTCCAAATGTCATGAGCCACCTCAAGGTTCTTGATGAGCTCAAAAGCTTTATCATCAAGTGCCTCATGGAAAGCACTCACGGCAACATCATTGGCTTGTTGCTTCTTCTCTTCGGCCGGTGTTGGCACCGCACCCTCAACAAGCTCAAACTTGGTTTCCACTACCTTCCACACCTCAAGGTTGATTGACTTGAGATGACTCTTCATCTTAAGCTTCCATTTGCCATAGTCATCACCTCGAAATGATGGTGCCTTCTTGGTGTTGTTGATATGCATAACCAATGCCATTGTTACACCGTAGGATGTTAATCCACCTCAAACAAACGGTGCCCGGCTTTGATACCACGTGAAAGATCACAATGGCTAGAGGGGGGGGTGAATAGCCTAATAAAATTTCTAGCAAGAACACTAGACAATCCGATTAGATAGCAAGGCTGCAAATGTGCAAAGCAAATGCTTCGACTACTCTATGCAAGCCGTCCTACCAAGCAAGACTACTCAATTTAGTTGCACACACAACAACGGTGATCAAGCTACACAATGTCGGTTCACCGAAACCAACCAAGCAATTCTACCCACGGGATTTACTCTACACAATGAGTGGTTCCCGGCCGACCACAACAAGCAAATCTATTATGCGGTAAGTAAAGAGAAGATGGAATGTTATACCGCCGCGAAGAGTAGAAGATATCCAATCACCGGTGTAGAACCCAATCACCTAGAGAAGCTCAAGAACAAACACAATGGAGGTCGAAGCCTCGGCAATCACAAATCAACACAATGATTTTTTACCGAGGTTCACTTGCTTCCCGGCAAGCTACTCCTCGTTGTGGCGATGCACTTGCTTGGTGAGTTGCCCGCTCAATTGGCTCGGTGCCAAAGACCCCAATGGGGAGCCGCAATCTCCACACAAGACAAGGATCCACAAGCCACGAGCAATCCACTAGAGTTGCAATTTGGCCCTCCCGGGGAAGCACAATAACCCCTCACAAAATCACCTTGATTGGGGGCGGACACAATCACCAAATCCCTCACCAATCAATCTTACTCCAACCGTCTAGGTGACGGGAATCACCAAGAGTAATAAGAAAACCACACTTGCAATCACCACCTAGTGCCACGAAATTGAATCACAAATGCAATGCACTAGGGTTCCCTCAACCTCTCATGAGCAAGTACCAACCATGGAGAGGGAGAGGAGAGGGAGGGATCCTCTTGGAGCTCTCAAATCGATCTCTAGATCTTGCTCTCTCACTAGCTTGGGGCTCAAATCAATGGAGTGAGAGAGAGGAGGATGAGAGCTTTCTTCTCTAGGGCTTGAGCAAGAGGAAGAAGAGAGGAGCTGTTTTTCTGTTGAAAAATGAATGAGCGAGCTAAAAGCGAGGCAGCCGGCCATCCTCCCTTTATCCCCCGCCCGGAGCCAAGAACGGATGGATGGAGCGGGCCCTGTCCTTCACGTGCTCCCACGCGCTCTGCAGACAGCAACGGACGGCGGCAACGGCTCCTTCCCGACGAAGCCAGCAGCAGAAATAAATCGCGAGCAGGAAATTGATCAGGGCAGCCCAAACATCCACCGAAGTGGCCCAAGGCGTGCGGTTCCCGCCCGGCAAAGCGGGTGGCGGCACGGCCCCCAGCGGAGCGGCAAGGCCACAGCCCGCGCACGCGTTAGCCGCCCCGAGGCGCGGCGGCGCGGCCCGCGAGCGCGCGCAGCAGCACAGACGCGGCCCGGCTGGCGGCAGCAGCAGGCGGCCCAGCGGTGCACGCGAGCCAGCGGCCCAATGGCGCGCCACCAGCCCAAGAAAGGGGCAGCTGGCTGGCGGGCCAAGCCTGGCAAGGCCAGGAGGCCGGCAGGCAGCCCAACGATCCTTTTCTCCACTTCCAACAGGAGACCGAACAGGCCAGCAACACGAGAACGAAGGAATTTCCGGTCTAAATACCAAGCAGAGCTCTCTGTTCAGATCAGCAACAAGACAGAGAAGGTGGCCAGGAAAATCACTTGGATATTTACGAACAGACCAGGATATTCCAAGTATAACCAGCTCAATCCAACAAGTGTGATATCTCATCCAACGAGATGTCAAACCTTAAATCCAAAAGAGATAGCACTTCACCAAGACTTTCCAAGGGAATTCTCAACCATTTTATCATACCACTAAACCCTGATGCAAATGCAAGTTAAAAACCATTTTTAGTGGCACTAGATGATCAACGCAAATATGGTCTTCCCCTCTTAATAGTACGGTTATCGAACCTAAGTCACTCACACCCTCTATGGTGTCTTGAGTGCAAACAAAAACCGGCTCCTATAAAAATACCTTTGCCTTGAGCCCTTTTTGTTTTTCTCTTTCTTCTTTTTAAGTTGGAGAGCATGATCATCACAACGAGTCCGTCATATCCACACACAAGTGTTGCCAACCTAACTCAATTTCACTCTTAGAGCAAGGAGGTTAGCAACTAGGTTTCATCAATTAGCCAAAACCAAACATGGAGCTTTCACCTGCCCCTACAACCCTCGTGCGCGGCCTCCTGCGACGCGCATCACTCCAAGCCCCTAGCGCTCTAGCCCTCGATGACAGAAGTGCTGACTCCCAGGACCTAGCGCATGTGGAGCCTACTGCAGTGGCCAGACCATCAGCGCACGACGGTGGTGGCTCGACATGCAACCCTCTAGGAGAAGTTGCTGCTTTTCCTTGTCCGCTTTTTTTCTTAGACATGGAAGCTCGATTAGTTTGGTTAGAACTAAAACCAAACTAAACTAATAGAAGCCAAATTTACTCGGTTCTCGTTTTTGAAAAGAATCGAATGGTTCCTATTTTTTGGAGAAGCAAATTTGTTTAGGATCCGAGGAACCGATCTGAACAGTTTGGTTAGAACTGAATGCCCAGGCTGACTGGCATCTTGATGGACCATCTGCAAAAAAAGGGAAGAGAAGGAAGTGAAAGAAAAGAATAAAAAGAAGGGAAGATCAAGACAAGCTCAAGCTAGCACCATCATGTCAAGGAGAAGATGAAGATCTTCATATCCATCTCCAACCTTGGGTGAGCTCAAGAAATCACCTTTTCATTTCGCAAAGAATCAACCCAAACCATAATCTTGATTTCCTCTTACATGAGTGGAAGAAGAAGATCGGGCAACAACTCCCTCACCTCCAGTGTAAGTTCTATGTCTCTCTCACTCAATCATCTCATAACCTCATCACATTTCTCTCTAACAGAAGTTATGTGATTTTGCAAGGAAATCTTGATTTTTTTTCTCAAAACCATCTCTATGACTTACAAAAAGGAGCAAGGCTTAAGCATGATTTTGGTGGCCAAAGTGTCACGTAATTCACAAAGTGAAGTTACCATGATTCAACACATATGAAAATAGTTCTATGATGATCAGATCTATTAGTGATTTCTCCAAAGACCAAAACACCACATCCATTCCTTCTGACAGAGAGACCTCACTTAACAACTCTTGGAGTCTGTCCCACTCATCTCTCAAACTATAATTTATTAGCCATCAATCTAAAAAGGAGTTCACACTGGCCATATACATAAACTTTGGCTGTCGCTATGTCTAGTTGGAATGAGATTTCAAAAAGCATGTGACAACTAACTTTTAAGGGGCATTCCCCTAGCCAGCAAACATGCCAAAACCTGGTTTGACGACCCACTCTAATGTCAATTCCTCAAACTTTTTGGTACCAAACTCTTAAATCTAAAAGTGATCTCAAAAACTAAGAACCTTTCCTATTCTTAGTTTAGAAAAGAAGTTAGGAATTAAAGCTATTTGAAAAGGATTTATAACTATCCCAACAACAACAATTAGTCTGATTATCAGGGTCTTTGTAATGATCTTATAAATGACACTGAGGTGACAAATTGGTCTGAACTATTTGATAGTTGTAGCTAGTTTAACATTTAGGGGGATAACTACTCCATAGAAAAGTCTCCATAGCTCAAGTTAAACTTCATGTAGTTTGTCTAACATCTCTTTAATATCTTCTCTAATTAGAGACTAGAAAGACTTAAAGAACTCAATAGTCACTAGTAGAGATTTCACCTCCCATGAATATTTGTTTTTGTCATGAAAAGTACCAAATTCATAACTATTTCACTTCTATGATGAATCTATAACCATTTTGGAATCATCATAAATCTCTGCTACTACGTGAAGTCATCAAGCTCAGGGGCATTTTTGTTCTTCATTTCTTTCAAAGTCAGATCTAATTTCCCTAGAGTATGGGTTGGTGAGGAACTCATTATCACTTTGGTTAGTTTGCTAACTGACTAACCCTAGATTAGGCATCTACTTCTCCACATAGTTGCTTGTAGTAATTTTCGATGTGTTCCTTCAAGCATTGGTGTCTACTAATGGTTGATCATCATATATATTCTAGCATAGCAATATGCACCTTCCTTTTTCTTCCATTGGCATATTTATGGAAATGACTCATGTTTGAATACCCTTCTAGTAGCCATTTCTCACCACCTCTTCTTTGGCACTATAATTCCTCATCTGACAAAACCTACTGTAGAGCTTTATCTGAATTATATCTCCCTTACCATTCATTCTGAGCTAGATATCTAGTGCCACTCCGTTAATCTAGGATAACAATCATTTTCAAACTTTCATGTTTGAATTTAATCGGCTGGGTGTCCACGTTCTGGCACTAACCCTTAATAGCTCTTTTAAGTTTTCCATATATGACATATCAATGATCCAAGGGGTCAAACTTAAATCTAGAGGGCCATTTACTCTTCACTAAATTTTGAATGCCACTTTGATTAGGTAGTGAACACTAAATCTGAAATAATGCTGATGTACAACCAAACCCTCTCCAATGTCCATGATGAAGGATTATGAGACCACTGAAACTAGATTGAACTTATCTTCCCAAAGAATTTGAAACAAGCACTCTATGCAACACTAGTTCATACCATTAAACCGATGCCCACTATTTGAAACGTATGGTGGTGGTGGTGGTGGTGGTGTGGGGTGGGGGTTTCTATTTATTTGACCAACTTAATCTGCTCCTACATTTCTATAGCTCTCTCAAAGCTGTAACATTGATCATACCATTAAACCGATGCCCACTAGTTCAGGCTTTACAATAAGCCTCAACTCTATAAGGATACTAGCAGCTCGTTGCTGTTGAAATACAATCGTTTCTTGTGAAAATAGGGGGCTTCTATCAGATGTGTACATCTACACAATACAGAAAAAGCAGAATTGACTTCTTGGAATCAGCAGTAAATAAAAAAATTAAAAAGCATCAACAAGATCAAAATTAAGGTTGGACAACCCGGTGACAGCCCTCCTAAGTCCTAATAAACCTTCCTATGATGCATCGACGTCGAGAAGCGCCTCACGTCTATCGATCTCCAGCTGCTCACCTGGCTCCTACTCGTCATGGCCAACTCCATATCTTCCTCGATCGGCCTGTGCTCCACCACCTCCGGGACCATGCGTTGCCGCTTCACGTCAGACATGGGAACGCCAGGAGGCATCTTTTTCGGGTTGGGCCACTCCATGCCTGAGTTCCTGCCGGCGGCTTGCTGCTTGGCATCTGCTGCTTGAACAAGTGTCGTCGCAGCAGCAGGACCGGCACCGCGGACGCATCCGGTGACTGGAGGAGCGCGGGCGGCGGCGACCACATCATGCTCACACGATATCTGCTGCAGCGTGCCCAGGGCGGCTTCCAGGGACGCCCTCCACCCGGTCACGACGGCGCGCGCGAGGCCGCGCACCCTTGCCGACTCGTGCGCCAGCAAGCCGCCGACGGCCTTGGCGACGTCGGTGGTCGTCAGCATGGCCGGCGTCACCGGGACCACCCGCAGCGTCTCAAGCGCCTCGGCCATCGCCACGTCGAGCAGCCGGCAGAGCTCCTCCGCTCGCCCACCGTCGCCGTTGCCCGCGGCGTCACAGAGCATCTCCACGATGTCACCCCTCAGTTGCCGGTACGTGTCCCGGGAGCAGTCATCAGGGGCGGCGGCCTCGATGGAGGCGTCGATGACGCCGAACGCAGGGAAGAACGGCTTCCATCGCCGGAGCGGGCTGTTATCCGCCATCAATGACATACTTCGGCGGCGCTCTTGATATACGGAGTAGGCAATTGATAGCTCAAGGTTGCAAACAATTTCTATTTTTGTTTTTGGGAAACAAACGATTTCTATAAAGAATACTGACAGAAGGAAAGAAAATATAAACATAGTTGAACCATAACACTCGTGTTTTGTTTTGGTAGTCATTGCCGTAAATTATCTATATACCATATATATACTTATTCCAATCTCGCGATTCGTTCTTTTCAACTCTGAACCAAATCCTCATTGCGCGAGAGGGATTGTGGCGTCAGGAGCATGGAGCCCGGCCTGCCAGGAGAGGAGGGGAAATAGAAAAAGAAAAATTAAAAGAAGATAAAATAAATAAAAGATCAATATTGTCATTTCAACCAGCTATCCATACACCGCGGGTGGGCAACACAAGAATAAAATGTTACGTGTGTGTGGATAATGTTAGGGTAGTTTGGTCTTTTCTCGTTTTATGAGACCGTTATCATTTCTAAATATGTGTTATTTTAAATCTCACATCTATTTATGCTAGAAGATGCTTTTTATGAGTCAAAATCACTTTTATATTGCTACTAGTTGAGTGCCCGTGCGTTGCAACGGGATTATGTATATTTGTACAATAGTTCTAATATGTGCTTCCTTACATGAACATCCTTTTTTTAAAAAAAAATCATTATATATGAGCTATTTATTTTCTGACAACTCTAGCTGAGTGGTGATGGCTAAGGTAAACCTGCTATCATGTGCAACCAAGCCTAACAAGTGGTTTTCCAATTGAAAAAACAATTTTAAATATACATGGTGTTCACATGCTGAAGCTGCACCCGTACGAGCAGAAGTGTCAGCACAAAACAGGAACAAAAAGAAACATACATGGTGTGATGCAACAGAGGGCAACCGGAGCAACTCTGTCTTTACCTGTTCATCAGCACTGCCGGCAGCCTTGGCAAATCGCAGAAGGAAGTGGTATGGAGTAGGGACTGTAAGGTTCCACTCCATGCTATTCAGGATAGCCTTCTCGGCGACAAGAAACTGTTGCCGGCTGAACGCCCAATCTAATAGTTCGATGAAGTCATTTACCTGCAACAGAAAACACATTCAGGTTTCGAGCATCCAGACAGAATAAACGACAAGATATGAATGGAGGTTTGGCCTTAACTCCGGTGCCCAGATCTCCTCGTATTTGCAGGCGATCAGCATCGCTGTCATGCCAATGAGTTGAAACTCCGTCCTCAGCACGGGCTGCAGCGACAGGTACCGGTCCACAATGTACATGGTGAGATAAAGCGTTTCTGGCATGAGCTCGAACCTATGGTGTATCAAAATGAGCCAGTCCGTGAGGATGGCACGCATATTGGAGGTGACCTCGGGCTGATTGCCCAAGTAGTCACTGGGACGCCTCTCATGCTGCAAAACAAGAACAGTGGTGGTATGATGAAGACAGATTCAGAACAAACTTTCTTGAACAGACTTGCTAAAGATGAACCCACAGTTACCTGGGCAGTCTTGCAGAATGTGTATATGTCCTCAATGTAATCCACCAAAGCATACTCGTTGTTGCCATCAGCCTTGTCGATGTCCTCAATGAGCGGTGCCTTTGGCTTCTCGGCAAGGCCACAGGCAGCCTGATATCAATGGGAACAGAACAAACAGGTAATACCAATTCTGAACCGATCAGCAACAATGCAAGAGCAGTACAAGTGTTGGGTGCAAGAGCAAGAAGAACAAGTGCTGAACCTTGGAACGCGCGGAAAGCACGGTCGAAAGGGTGGACACGAGCTTCTTCCTCGCATCCTTCTGCACGGGGCGTCTGTTGCCGGCGGCACCCTCCTCCGATGGCTTCTTGATCTGCTCGGGGTGTTTGGAGGCACCCTCTGATGGTGGCTTCCTGTTCTCCTTGGGGGCCTGCTCTGGACGAGTGATGTTCTTGACAGGCACTTTTCTGGCTGGCTTCGTGACGGCGCGCGCCGGTGCAGGCTGAGCAGCAGGAGGTACAGCGTTCTGCAGAACCAGCCATTGGGAGGATCAGATCAGACCAAATCAGATGCTTTTTTTTCTGATGCAAGAATCTGCAGAATCAAATCAAATGCAGTACGAGTGGCTCATCCGCTTACTCGCCAGAGCGGCCTTCAAGAGCTGGGCGCCGAAGCCCCTGGTGATGGGGTGATGGATCCCCTCCGGCAGCTTGATCCTCCTGTAACGGAGCGGCGAGGCAGAAAACAGGTTTCAGTATTATGAAAGAAAAGAGATGGGATGAAGCAGCAGAAGGCCGTGACGGTTTCTGGTTGTCTTACCCGTCGAGGACAGCGGAGGCGCCGACATTGCCGATGTCACCGTGGGCTTGGCGTGCGGCGTCAGGTCTGCCGGCGACGGCGGCGTCTTTCTCTTTCCCGGTGATCCTCGCGGCACCTGACCATCATCGGCGAAGAAGTATTCCATCAGCAATCGCAAGGGATGAGATGAAATTCGTGCGAGTCTAAATCTGCACGACTACATGATTCGTGTCAATTCAATCGATAAAGAAATACAGTAGAAATACAGATTCGTGTCAATTCAATCGATAAACAACTCGAATTAAACAAGCCGGACTACTACATGGTGATCAAATCTGCACGAGTCTATAACAACGGAGCTATCAAGAACCACTATCCAATCATCCTGGAGACATTGTAATTAATCTAAACATGTGAACGGAAACAGACGTCCCCTGGCACAGCACATAGTATGAAAAGAAAATCCGTTCTTGGTGGAGGAGGATCCAAACAAGCAGGCGAACAACGGATCAAGAACCGGAACTAAAGCGCAGCGAGAGGTCCGAGATCCCGGCAGCAGCTCACCTCGGTTCGCCGGCGCGGCGGCGGCGGCGGCGGCGTGGTGGTTCCTTGTCGCCATTGCTGGGTCCTCGTCGCCTCCCCGAAAACGCCGACGCGCCAAGAAATGCTGCGGGCCTGCGGCTGCGCCCCGGAGACCATTCGAAGGACGCGCGCGAGGCAAGGAGAAGCTCGCTTGCCCTCGTCTACGGATTTCTGGGTTCTTGGATTGGATGGATCGGAGAGGGAGGTCGGGAGGGGGAAGGAGGCTTGTGCCTTTGGGTGACGAGGGAAGAAGACGGCGGTGGGGCGGCGGCTTTATCCGGATCGGGGGCGGCGGCGACCTGCGCGTGCGGGCGGCGCCCTTGGAGAGCAGGGAGGGGTGGAAGCTGGGCGGGTGCTCGGCGGGCGGCGGCGAGCCGGCGGGCGGCCGGTCGGCGTGCGAGGCGGACAGGGCGGAGCCGGACGGCGGATGGGGGCGAGGGCGGCGTGCGCGGCGGACGGGGGTGAGGGCGGCGGTTCGGCGCGGTGCGGAGCGGATGGGGCAATTACGGAGACGGGGGAGGGGGTTACGGTGCCGGGTGCGGGACTACGGAGGCAGGCCGAAAGCGGTGGGTACGATACCTTTGGGGGCTTTTTAGTAGTCTATCTATCTATACTATAATTGGATTCTTACCTCGAGGCGTAAGCAAGATGCCCTTACACTGGACCCACAGGTCAGCCTCAAACTCATCCACCCCCACCAACAAACTCACGCCACCGCGGCATCGTAATTTCGAGTTTCACGGAGAGGCGCTCGCCCTACTTAATCACGGAAGAAAAATAGAAACAAAATAATTTGTATCCTGCCGCGCGCAGCCTCTCCTCCGATCGGCAAGGCGTCGCTCCCCGCGAAGCTGCCGCCGGCTGCCAGAGAGATCGCCGCGCCAGGCTGCGCTATCTCCTGCGGCCTCCTACATCACATCTACAGGTACGTGCATCCATCGACCCTACAGCATCGGGCACCTCTTCCTCCTCATCGGTTTCCTGGTCGCCAATCTCATCATCACCGTGATCGCCATGAAGGAGGACTGGAAGGGCGTGGACAGCAACGACTACAAGATCCGCGCCCTCGCGCCCTTGTGCTTGCTCGACGTGGCGCCGGAGCCGTCTCCTCTCCTCCGTGGCCGGACCTTCGCGCCCATGACGGCGCGGCGGCAGGCAGAGAGGCCGGACAGGATCGGTGACTGCCTGCTCCACGCATGTAGATATACATCCATGCATATATATGTTCATCGATCGCTCGGCCAGTTGTCGGAGATTGAGATTTCATACGTGCACGGTGCACCCAACTGCTGGACATTGCCAGAACTGTCATAGATATACATCCATGTTGATGCATATAGCCGAAGTATATATATACATATGTTCGTCGATCTATATTCACCCAGACTAGCTCGGCCAGCTCCCTGAATATCTACCTTTTTGGATGACTAAATGGCTAGCACTGAATGATTCTTGGTATATTTTATTTTTGGATCGGATGACTATAATCTGTTCACTTCATTTTAAACGATCAATCCTTGTCTGGGTACATGGATGCAGGGTCAGATCGACGTTGGCAGCGAGGTGTTGGTGGCGGCGATGAAGCAGGGGCCGGCGACGTGGTCATCTCCTGAGCCTTGCCATCGGATCTTATATACTCCAAATTCTGAAACTTAATATATAATATATTAGCATACTAGCATGATTTCTGCAATATAACTAATAAGATACTAGCATATACTAGCATGATTTATGAAATTACAGGTGCAAGTGAGCTAAACAATTGTAGCACAGAGCTGATTCAGGATGCCATTGATAGTTCGTCAACCACTTCTCCCGCGCACAATGCCGTAATTGCCAATGGGCGAGGCCACTGTGGGGCGCGCCGCCTTTGGCATCTCGGAGGCCATTGTGATGCTCTTCGACTCCGCCACCACGCTCGCTGGATCGGCATCTACGCCATGTTCGCCGTGTCCAACGACCATCTCGCCTCCCTCGCCTGCGATCCCCTCCGTGCGTGCAACTGGATCCGCTGCAATGTCATCGGTGTCGATGTCAGGTACCACGCTACCATAGGCTCTACTGCCCACCACCACTCCGGATCTCCCCAATCTAAGTGAGATGGGGTGCAGGAAGAGGATAGCCTAAAACCCTAGCTAACCCCCGAATCAAATCCCACCGCCGGAGCGCCCTAAATCAGGGTGTGCGGGGCGGCGGTGGCCGGACAAAGACGCTGTTGCCAAGCAATCCACTCGCATCCCCAAGGCGCCCCTCCGAGATCCGTGGCCGCGCCGGCCGACCCGCTCGTGGCCGTGCAAAGACTCCGTGTTGGTGTGAAAAATTGGATACTCGAGTGGAGGACACCGCTACAGCGGTTGAGGAGCAGATCCGGGTCACCTCAACGGGCGGGAGGATGGGAGGATGCCACGACAGCGCTTGGGGAGCAAATGATTGCTGTGAATTTCTTCTGGATTATTATCTTGTTTTTTTTGTCTCTTATAATGCGCAATGGTTTCAACAAACATGCAGGACCATGACTCCATGAGCCACCTGTCGACAGCTAATTACGGCGGCTGAGGGAAATGTGGCTACAACTATGGTGGAAGTGGTTGGAAATTTGGAGAGGTTTCTCACATCCACGATGCCCACGTGGTCTACTAATTGTTGATTGAGAGGCGATGGGTCTATCATCTCTACTATAATTGAATTCTTCTAAAGGTGTCGAAGCCCGACACTCACCCCCGACCCCACAGCCGGCCTCTCACCCTCCACCATCTCAACCAGCGCCCCTCACGTTGAATTCGAATTTAAATCTCCTAAAATCACGGCCACAGCCACCCGAACAAACTCACGTCCCGCAATATCTATCTCGAGATATTTACTCCTCAAATCACGGAACAGTCTCTCCCATCCATCACAAGGTCGTACACATTCACAATTCAATTCAAATTTCAGGGTACGTGCCGAGCGTCCGTCGTCGCCGTCCTCACTCGCGATCCCCGTCCTCCCTCTCGATCTACTCGGCGAGCCGCCGCATGGCGACGCGTGCAGCGAGCAGACGTCGTCCCCGTCCTCCTCGCGATCTCCTCCGCGAGCCGCCGCACGGCCGTCGTCTGCGCCGCCGAGCGGACCAGCGCGTGGTGATTCGCCACCGGCCGTCTCCTCCCGAACACGACGAGATCGTCGATCACCTCCTCCCGACGGAAACAATCCCGCCGCCGGTTGTCTTCGATCTCCTGGAACAGGACAATTACACCGGTTGCCTCTTGCCGATGGCAACGCTCCTCGCGGTGGATGGAAGAGCACGCGGGGGCGATGATCTTGGACGGCCTCGCGAGAGCGGAGGTCGAGTTCGTGGACCATCGGTAGGCTAACGGACTATTTCTCCATCCCTAAAACATCCATCGCCGTCCATATGAGGTAAAGAAATTGCTGTGCGGTTGCATCGACAATGAAAAAGATGCCAATATTCTTCACAATACTATAGTGCTACGATGCTATACTGCTTCATTCATCTGGAGTAGTACGTTGGATTGTTTCTTTCCTCTTCGATAACCTTTTTCTGTAGTATTCACAAATTCGAGAAGCTCAATCACATATCAGTATCGGTCAATGCTTTTTGTAATTTTGTTTGTTTCTTCTCTCTCCTGATTTTGTCCGTGTTTTTTTGACAGGCGAGGGCCGTGATGCCAGAGCACGCTGATGGCGACACGGAGTAGGATGCATCAGCATCGCGCTTCGAGGGCTGCGCAACAAAGACGACTGTTGGAGACGGTGCCTGGGAGCCTGGTACGTGCGAGATGCTCACACCGTATGGTTGGCAGTACATGCTGTAGAAAATAACCAAAATTCTTTGAAACTTCGTGCCTTGATGCAAAAACAGTATTCATAATCTCGGTTACTCACAGAACTTCTGTGGCACTTGATGTCTCCCCTCATCACTGATTATGTCTAACCTTGTGATGCACGGGCGAAGTGGTTAACAATATATAGTTTAGGAAAAACATGCCATATTTCTTGCCGTTTAGTTAGCTTGTGTATGTGTGCTTCATTTTCTGCAATATGTTGTTAGAAGAATGTTGAAGTGACCATTCTTATATTCTAGAAATGACTAAAAGGTGTATAATAACCTTGTGGATGCGCCTATTTTTGTACAAAAATAAAGAATAGTCTCCCAACTAATAGTACAAATTTCTTTAATATTTGTTCAATGCCAAATCTTGGACTTCTGATCAATGGCCGCACCATCGTTAGACTTCGTCACTTTGATTTGGCACTGTATGATTTGGAGTGTACTTCGAGTTCACTTTGATTATCTGTGAACTTGCACAGGTTTTAGTTGCAGATACACACTATTAGATTAGATCTTTGATCATGAAGGCTGGTTTCTATTCTCCTTTGTGAAGCCTATTCCTCAACCAAGGTTAGTTGAAAGAGACAAGAACTCTCAGATTCTCAAGCCAATCACCATGAATTGAAAGGTTATTCAATTGTTTGTGCTAGACCTGAAAGTTTGAGTTCTTGTTCTGATGTTTTTCTTTCTTCCTACAGACTGACAATGTGTCTATGCTTGATGTGAGATGGGTGCTTCTTTTTTAATGTTTTTAATTTGAAGTGAGAGGGAGTTCATTAAGTTGTGGATACCTTTCATTTTCATTTGTTTACAATTTAGTTTAGACCATTACCCCCACCATGTCCAAGATCAATGTCGAGCTTGCATGTTGTTTTGTTTAGTAAAAGCAAGTCCCTGCCTACATGTTGGTTGGTGATTTCAGCCCAAGTACTTGTCAAGATGTATACTTTGTTTAAAACATAAGCTCCTTGTTTAATCTTAGGCGTTTGATAAAAAGATTTAAGCAGAGATGAAATGAGAGTCAACCATTGTCATAAAGGTGAGCTGCATAGAACTCTTTTGTCCTCCTAAATTCTGCATTACTAATGCATTCTTATTTGTTTCCTAATTTGTAGAGGTAAAAAAGTGCAAGAAAAGAATGTCAATGACATGACCAAGGTTGCACAGACAGCAAAATAAAAAGTAGATCAAGTGAAGGAGGATGTTACTTTATTCCCTTTCTGATACCTATTTTTATTACAATATACATGATAAGTACTTTGGATGAGCACTTGTGATTGCTCTGTTTTTGTAAACATGAACATAGGAAAGCTAGAATTTTGCATGGTTTTATGTGAGGACCAACACCGGACAAAAACAATTGTGTTAGTGTTTTCTAACGATTACTTGGGTTTTATTCTCTGGTTAATTTATACATACAGGATTTAGGTGGCTTCAAAAGATATAACAAATGTGATGTTATTTGCAATGTTACTCTAAGCATATTTGCTATGGACTCAACAATAAGATAACTCATTATGGATCACCTTTGGCATGAATCTTAATCTCACTATTTACTTTAAAAAAACATATTGTCTATCTCGCAAACATTTGTTTTTTTCACTGCATCCCTAAGATAAAAGTACATCCTTAAGATAAATCCGTAGCGTTAGCACGGGCATTATACTAGTAAGATGAGTACATGGATATTGCCTTGCTTTGCTAACCTATACCTTCTCACGCAGTGGTTAGATGCATTTTTTTTTCTACATAAGTAACAATGGAAAATGATGATGGTGTCATACTTCATTAAGGGACTTGACAAACACTATTCATGGAGGTAACGGTTGACATACACATGTTTTTGATAAAAACGTTGATACGCATTCAGTATGTATTCATCCACTTGACCTCCTTGCACTTGCAATTCTACTTTGTCCGGCAACTCTTTGACCACGGTGCATAGTGAAGAGGAGAGGGCACGCTAGCGAAGCGGAAAATACGGAGTGGCGATCTGGCGATCTGGCGATCTGAGTGATCTCCCGACGGCGTTCCGGCGGGCCTTCCCCAGGCCGGCATCCGTTCGCTGCCTTCCCCAGGCCAGCGTCCGTTCGCTGCCTCTCCCGGGGATCGCCTCCGAGATCCGGTGGTCGCAGCGCCGCAGCGGATCGGGTCGGGTGGTCGCAACACAGCAGATCGGCAGCCCTCGGGGCGTGCCCCTGACTGCTGTCGCCGATCCCCCTCGATGCCGGAGTCTGCTTCCCGGCGGCCGACGCATCCGATTACAGGTCTACGTCCCTGCCTAGTCCATTGCTTTCTCTTCACGTCTCGGTTTCCTTGTCTGTTGATTGCAGGGGCTCCGTTCATGGAACATGCCCTCAGTGTCTTTGGCGCCCGCGCCGTCAGTACGGAAAGCTTTCCAAAGAATCACAGCTAAAGACGATGCATCGCTTGATCAGGCTTACGGCAGAAAACTAATGGCCGTATCCAATCAAGAATTATGGCTCGGGGCATCCACAAACCTTTGCGAAGGATCGGGCAAGTTCTGGGACTCTGATTCCGATTCAGAGTGCGAGGACTTGGGGGATGCTGAAGCCGGGTCTGTTCAGGTGACCCCAACACCGACGAACTCAGTGGCAACCGTGCAAGTGCAGAGAACTGTGGCAACTTTGCAAGTGAAGAAGAAGACACCACTCCCTTCTCCACGGAAACAACAGGCACCATGGAAGGAGATGTGGAAGGGGCCGCTACCACCGAGGCGCGTCACGCAGACGACGACCCTTGGCGACATTATTTTGCCGGCCTTGCAAAAAACACTTGAGGCCGGCTATGCAAAGGGAGCGCTCGGTCCAGGTGTTAATGGGCCAAACGCCCATGTAAGTGGGCCCACCCGGCAACAGGTCTTGCCAACGCCAGCTGATGAGGTGATCGCGAAACCTAAACGCCGCCTTGTCAACCCCTCCCTCTCGGACTCCATCGTGTCGTATCGAGAGATCCTCATGGCGGGTGGTGGCGGTGGAAGATTTTGGGGGCGAGGTCATGCTCCAGGAAGGACCGATCCCCAATGGGGTCGAGGAGGAGGCGCTGCATCGGGCGCACGCGGTCGTGACGGAGCGATCCGTGGCCATGGCCCTAGCGGGGGCGGCGCTCCACCGGGAGGCGCAGGTGGTCGCGGTGGTGTTCCAGAAGGCGGCGCTGGCGCAGGTGGTCGCGGTGGTGTTCCAGCAAGCGGCGCTGGAGGTCGCGGGGGACCCCAACCAGCGGGCGGCGTTGGGGGTCGAGGAGGGGTGCCAAACCGTGGTGGCCCCCAACTGGCCAGACACGCGGCAGGTAACAGACCTGCGTGTGGAGGCCCCCTACCTGCGGCTGGTGCAATCGAGGCTGCAGCGCAGGTGCAAGATCAATCGCCGGATGCTGCAATTCAAGTTGATGAGGCAAATCCTCATCCACCGCCTGGCAACAACATCGAAGCAGCCCCTGACCATGATGAACAGGGGAAGAAAAGGAAGCGGAAGGTGTACCCGAAGCAGGAATGCACGATCTGCTTTGAGGAACACTTCACCAACCAATGCCCGCTTCTTCGTGCTTCCAAGCCAACGGTGGCATACTGTGGAGCTGCTGATGACGGTGTGGGTTTCTTCCAGATCCAAGCTGCAAGAGGTAATCAGATTGTATTCCCAACACAGTCCTCCGCTGTAGCCCTTATAACAGTGGAGAGAGGCAATGTTTCTGCTGAACGTCTACAGTCTGAATTGGCTAGAATCATCCCGGTGCAATGGGCTTGGGAGGTTCAGGAACTTGGGAATCAAACGTATGCTGTACCATTCCCGAGTAAGGAAGAACTAGACCGAATGATTCTGATCAGTAGTGTCAACACAAAAAACAAAGATGCTACTTTTATTATTGAGGAATTTGTTGATGACATCCAACCTTACAAAATGCTGGATCAGGTTTGGGTGACGGTTACAAGAGTGCCACGGGCACTGCGCTCTTTTCTCTCGTTGTGGGCAGTTGGCACTATTATTGGGGGCAACACAGAGGGTAGATATGTTAGACCTTCGGGCGACTGGGCAGGTTCAGATTCTTGTGGCTGTTATTGATGCAAAAAAGATTCCCCCGCTGGCTGATGTGTGTGTCGGTAATGGCATTTACCGTTTATATTTTCAACCAGACGTGGCTCCGCAGCTTGTTGATGGGAGTCCTAGTAACCAAAGGACAATGGAGACAAGGACAAAAATGTGGATGGGGAAGATAAAGAGATGGAGGATGCTGATGCTGATGATCTTCCAAAGGATCCAAATAATGATCAAAATACATCAAACCAGTCACAAGCACCGCCTCAGTCGGTGAATCAGCAGCAAGCCCCTTTTAATGGATGACCAATATTTGCTTTCTTTGGTGAATGGTGCCCTGGATCAAACTTGTGAAAGTCTGATCGAAGAAATTGTTCACAAAGTAATGCTCGAACCAGTGGACTCCTCACCCCCCCCCCTCCCGATCGAACAAGATGGCGAAGGTTTTCAATCTAACTTGCAGGTCGATGGGGAGTTGTGGGCCGCAGGGGGTATGGATGGCGCGGGAGATACCCTACCCCTGGCACCTACCCCTCCACTACGGGAGGAGGACGACGGCGTCGCCAACATGCCACTGGAGGACGACGACTCCGGCTCTACCTCGGCGACGGCTACCGCTTCACCTCGGCCTGCTCCTCCTGCGGTTGCTGCGGAGCCAGCTCCTGCTGCAGATGGGGTGGTGGCGACCTTCGACACGCCGCCAATGGGCGCGCAAGGGACGGCGACGGCCGGGCAGCTGCCCCCGCTGGAGTCGGCTGGCAGCCATGCAGTTCCAGCGGCCGCGGTCGAAGCCCCATTGGCTCCCGTGGCCGCACCAGCAGCCGCGGTGGAAGCCCCGTTGGCTCCCGTAGCTGCACCAGCAGCACAGGGTGGTCCTCTCCTCACGCCGACGGCTACAGAGCTCGACAGTGCAGCGACTGACCCCATCACTGGGTCGGTGGCTGCTGCACCACAGGAGGCGCTCGAAGATGCAACTAATGAGCCTATAAATGGGTTCATGGTTGCTGCACCAAAGGCGGTGCTCGACGGGGCAGCAACCAACCCAACCAACGGGTTGGTGGCTGCTGCACCACAGGAGACGCTCGACGGGGTGGCTGCCCCGAATTTGCCTCATCGTAGCCCCAGGTTTGCAGCAACAGCGGATGAGCACACCTTATCTAAAGCGGAACGGCTGACTGCGAAGAAGAACTTGGAACTTCAAGGTACTTCATTTACGCAATTTTCGATTTTGCAAATCAATTCCAACCTTGGTAGGATAGGCATCAACCTAGGCTCTTCGGGAGTAACAGTGCTTAAGAATATAGAGGTTGATAGGTTGGTCCTCCATGCTAAACAAAAAACTAGCAACTCTACATCTCATGCCAATAACCTAGGCAGTGATGATGAAAGAGAGGACAGACTCGACACAGTTCTCAGCCAAGTTAATCTAAATGAGAACTCTGTGGATACTGTGATTGATCAAATTCATGATCTCTCTCCTATCCGTCGGAAGAAGAAATACAATAATGCCAAAAAAAATAATAATGGCAATCTTCCAAGGAAACCAAAGACCCCATCAAAAATTATTTTAAAATGAAAGGGGTCTTCTGGAATAGCAGAGGTCTTGCAGACCTGGCTAAACACCGTTTCTTGGCGGAACTAGTTAAGGAGGAGCAAATAAATTTCATTGCTCTCTCCGAAACTGGAAGGGACTCCTTCTCAGATAGCGTCCTCAAAAATATTTGTGGCGGACGTGATTTCCTGTGGCATACAATGGCGCCACATGGGAGATCTGGGGGGTTGCTTCTTGGTGTCGATCTCACGACTTTTGACATTGGAGCTATTAGCGAGGGGGACTTCTATGTTAAATTCACCCTCAGATGCAAAGCTAATGACTTCAAGTTTGTGCTTTACTCCGTCTATGGACCAGCACAAAGTCAAAATAAGAGTGCTTTCCTCTTAGAGCTGGCAAACACATGCTCTAAAGAATCACTCCCTTACATTGTAGGAGGCGATTTCAACATTATGAGGAAGCCAGAGGAAAAAAGCTCAGGGGATTTTGACCCTAAATGGCCTAACCTCTTCAACGCAGTCATTGAATCTCTGGATCTTAAGGAGATAATGATGGCTGGCCGTCAATTTACTTGGGCGGGGGCGGGAGACAACCCAACTTTCGAGAAACTTGATAGAATTCTCGTTAGCACGGAATGGGAAATTCAATTTCCTTTGGCATCAGTTGAGGCCAGAGATAGAAATATATCTGACCATACCCCCCTTGTTTTAAGTACTGGCGGCTCGACACACCAACCTCAAAGCCGACCCTTTAAATTTGAGAGGGGATGGCTTTTACGGGAAGGTTTTCATGAGATGGTTGCAAATATTTGGCAATCCGAAAATGGGGGGTCCTCACCTCTAGAGCGCGGTATAAAATTAGGAGGCGAGGCAACATCTAAGAGGCTGGGCCAAGCATACAGCGGGGTCTTATAAAAAAGAAAAAAAAAGACTTTGCTGGCTCTTTTAGAAAATCTTGATAAACAAGCAGAGGTGTCTGCATTGTTTGAGCAAGATATTAATCTTAAACTATATCTAAAAGAGCGTCTAGTTTCTCTTTTGAGGGAAGAGGAACTAAAGTGGTATGAAAGAGCCAAAGTAAAAACCCTGTTGGAAGGGGATGCAAATACTCGGTTCTTTCATCTTGTGGCTAATGGGAAACATCGCAATCAACACATCTTTAAACTAGAAGATGATCAAGGGACTGTTGTTGGCGATAGTAATCTTAAAAGCCATATTACCACATACTATAAAAATCTATTCGGACCACCGAAAAATTCAGATATCAACCTCGTGGAAGATCAGATTTCAGATATTCCACAGGTTTCCCCAGAGGAAAATGAAACCCTCATCAGCCCTTTCACTGAATCTGAAGTAAAGGAGGCTGTATTCCAAATGGAGCATAATAAAGCTCCAGGTCCAGATGGGTTCCCGGCTGAATTTTATCAGGTTTTTTGGGGTCTAATAAAGAACGATCTCATGCCTCTTTTTGCCAAGCTACATAGCGAGGCTCTAGACTTACATAGTCTGAATTTTGGAATAATTACACTAATTCCTAAGGTTCCTAATGCCACTAAAATTCAGCAATACAGACCAATTTGTGTTCTCAATGTGAGCTTTAAAATATTCACAAAAGTGGGCACAAATAGACTGAACAAAGTTGCTAGAACAGTCGTGAATCCTATGCAAACAGCTTTCATGCCGGGAAGGAATATCATGGAAGGGGTCGTAATCTTACATGAAACCATCCATGAGTTACATACTAAAAAATGAGATGGCATTATAATCAAAATTGATTTTGAAAAAGCCTATGATAAGGTCAAGTGGTCCTTCATACAACAAACCTTACGTATGAAAGGATTTTCCACTAAATGGTGTAGATGGGTACAGAGTATGGTCACGGGTGGAAGTGTAGGGATTAAAGTTAACGATGATATTGGCCCCTACTTCCAAACCAGACGGGGCCTTCGTCAGGGTGACCCTATGTCCCATATCTTATTTAACATCATTGCGGATATGCTAGCTCTCCTAATCAATAGAGCAAAAAACGATGGTCAAATAAGAGGTATCCTCCCTCACCTAGTAGATGATGGTGTCAATTTTACAATATGCGAGACGACACCATCATTTTTATTGATCACGATCCAGAAAGCGAGGCAAAAAATCTAAAACTTTTGCTTTGTGTGCTTTTGAGCGGTTATCGGGCTCAAGATCAATTTCCACAAGAGCGAAATCTTTTGCTATGGTGCAGCCAAAGAGATGGAAAATTTCTATACCACTCTGTTTGATTGTAATACAGGGGATTATCCTTTCAGGTATCTAGGAATCCCAATGCACCATAGACAACTCCTGAATTCTGAATGGAGGAAGGTTGAAGAACGCTTTCAACAAAAACTCTCTTGTTGGAAGGCAAAATACCTATCCTATGGGGGAGACTTGTTCTACTTAACTCTGTTCTGAGCAATCTTCCCATGTTTATGATGTCCTTTTTTGAGATTCCAAAGGGAGTTCTCAAAAACCTAGATCATTTCAGATCCAGGTTTTTTTGGCAAGGGTCTTCGGAAAAACATAAGTATAGACTTGCTAAATGGGACATCTTGTGTCGCCCCAAAGACCAAGGGGGTTTAAATATTCTTAACTTGGACCTGCAAAACAAGTCCTTGCTAGCCAAATGGTTAGTGAACCTAATTGACACTGATGGCATGTGGCAAAGTATGTTACGAAATAAATACCTAACCTCTAAATCACTAACTCAAGTGATAGCCAAACCTAATGACTCCCACTTCTGGAGAGGTCTCATGCGTATCAAAGATGAGGTGTTGGCTAATGGGTCTTTTAGTATTAAAGATGGGACCATGACAAGGTTCTAGGAAGACACATGGGTAGGTAATAAGCCTCTAAAAGTTAAGTATCCATCGTTATATAATATAGTGAGGGATCCACACGCAACAGTGTCAAAGGTGGTGACCTCAAGCCCTCTTAATTTATCCTTTAGAAGGGCTTTGGTGGATAATAAACTTTTAGAGTGGCGTAGCCTAGTAGCTAGAATTTCCAATGTTGAGCTGGTAGATGGATCAGACTATTTTAAATGGGGTCTGACCAGATCTGGGTCTTTTTCTGTCAGATCTATGTATCTCCATCTCATTGATACACAGCCACCCTTTCAACATAGGAAAATTTGGAAAATGAAGATCCCTCTAAAAATAAAAATCTTCCTGTGGCTCCTACAAAGAGGTGTCACTCTAACAAAAGACAATCTTGCTAGGAAAAACTGGAAAGGAAGTCAAAAATGTATCTACTGCAATGGGAACGAGACTATTCAACACCTGTTCCTCGATTGCCCTTGTGCAAAATTGCTTTGAAGGATCATTTTCTTTGCTACTAGTCTACAACAACCTAGATCGATAAGGCATATGTTCGGTACTTGGCTTAGTAATCAATATAAGAAAGTCAAAAATTTGATGCGGGTTGGGGTGGCTGCCTTATCTTTGGGCCATCGGAGATGCCGGAACGATGTTATTTTTAATAAACTAAAAACTAACTCCGTGATGCGAGTTATTTTCGGGGAGCATGCGGCTACGCTTCGGGCACGGCTGCGGCGTGATGAGGAGGCCAAAAACGTACTCTCGGAAATGAGCAAGAAATTGGAGATGATTGATCTAGAAATAACAAACCGAGGGTGGAAACATTTATACCGTCTGCTTTAGCTCCTAGGCTTTTTTAGCCTAAAGACAGTTGGCTTCCTTTTTTTATTCTCTTTGTAAGACTATGTAATAATTGGCTGTGTACATCCTTTGGATGTAGAGGCCGGATGTTTCATCCTTTATCTAAAAAAAAAATGTATTCATCCACTTGGCACTTTAGTTATACTAAGAGCAAACGCAAACTACTCCCCTACTATAGTTCAATGGCTAGACAACTTTGTGTAATCAATCTTTTTTATATCCTTTTATGTTTCTTAATTGTAATCTGTAAGACTGCTAGTTTTTATATTCAATAAATATCAGTAGAGGCTTTTTGCCTCTCCCGTTCCATCAAAAAAAAAGGGCAACCAATTCACAATCACAAGTAAAAGTTGATGATGCTATGCAACAAAAAAGGGAAAGGGAAAGAGCATGGTATGCGACGATGACCGAAGAACAAAGCAATGAAAGAAATAAGAAGCAACATGAAAACAAACTTAAAAGGCTAAAACTACGCTCACCGATTGATCAAGAGGTGATAGCATATATAAACTGAAACCAAGCGTGTGCATCACCTTCTAATTGTTTATGTTGTGTAACACCATAAAAATAGCACTAGAAAAATAACACATTTTTTATGGGCAACAGCGAAAACTCATACGTATCAAGTAGAGATTTCCAAAAGTAGTACTAAGTTTTACTACTCATGTCGTGTCTGATGATTTGTATTCTTGCGCATTAAGCTTTTCTTTTTCTATTATCATGTAGATAGATGACGTACGGCTCAAGTAGTAATTAGCAAATGATTTTTTAGTTTACTTATTATTACCCTTGATTTCGAAAATAATGTGAGGCAGGTAGTAAATTGATTTTTTCTGAACTGTAGTGTTTTAAAATTTGATGTTTGAACAAAATCCAGGATGTGCTAGTGCAGTAGCAACTATTTTAGTATTGTAACAAATATGGGCATGGCTGGTCACAAGTAACAAATTCTCAGATTTTCAGCACCCAGCAGCGAGAAGAATTCTCCCCCAATGTAATAATGTTTCTTTAATGAATTACGTGCACAACCAGAAGCAGAGCAAATCAGGCCTGTGTTCATCCCATCTCAAACAAGAGCATGCGCAGCACAGCCATGAACCCATGATCAGAAAGGCACCAGAGAATATGAGCTGCTTTATTTATTTCTTTCACTTTTTCTCTAGCTCATCGAGGTCACCGCCTCACTGGGGTTTTGACAAACCAAGGCAAGTGAGAAATGCATGCATGATCATGCTCCCGATCCTAACCATGGCACATGGCAGGGTGGGATGTTCTTAAGTGGCGCACAATGATCTGAATTTTCAGCTGTACAACCCATTGCTGCATTGCATACATAAATAATAACATGATGAACAATTGATATGCATAGTTCAGAGTCCACAAATATCTAATATGTACAAAAAAAAAGGCGAGAAATACATGCAGGAAATAGACCAGTACCCAGAAAAATGGTACTAGTAACACTGAACTGCTGCTGCCATCAGATACCATAATACTTCTGTGGTAGAGTTGGAAACACCAAGAACAAGAACAAGAAGACTCATCAGGCTGCTACCAGATAATACCATATACTAGCTCCTAGTATCCTACTGTACGGCAATCTGGTAGAGTTGGAAACACCAAGAACAACAACAAGAAGACTCATCTGGCGGCGGCAGCACTGAGAAGAAGAATAAGACCCAGAGCAAGCAGCGACACGATCAGGCGGCCGGCGGCGACGACGGCGTAGATGAACATGTGGAGTGCGAGGGCGAGGTCGTCGTACGAGATGAAGACGCAGCCCACGCACGCGCCGACGACGAAGGCAAGCACGAGCGCCCAGAGCGCGAGCAACGTGACCCTCGCCCAGCCGTCGGTGATGGTGATGGCCATCGGGGCGGTGGCGGTGGGCCGGTAGCGGTGGCGGTGGCGGGACGACCACAACCGCAGAAGCAGACTCCAGCGCGGCGAAGAGCTAGGGAACGAGTCGAAGAAGAAGCCCTGCCAGTGGTGCGGTGCGCCGAGCTCGCTGCCTTGCACTGCTAGCAGCACTGTGTACTAGTACTGCCGAACGGAGGAGCTCTGCCGGCTGTTCGACGTGTTAAAATGAAGTTTGCAACTTGTTAAGAGAATGCAGGATTGCATAGGTTTGGGTGGTGCTGCTCTTTGCTTTCTGAAGTTTGGTGTTGGAGAACTTTTCTCTTTTCAAGTTTGCTGTTGGAGGACGAGCAACACCTTACCGTTCCTACACGCGTGCTTTTCAGTCTCTTCATCGGTAGAGCAAAGGCGATCAAAGTGTTGTCGTAGTTGTAGGACAGTAGGGACATAGGACTTCAATAGGCCAATAGCCCGCCAAGCTGCAAGCTCATGTTCTTAGGCCGCCTTTGACGGACGGATTGGTGGAATCTTTCCCAATCTGGATTCTGGCCACCGGCCAGAGACAACAAACCCTTTCTTTCGTTTCTCACAGCAATCAATCAGCGGTCCATGACTACGGGTGAAAATTCTGCAGTTGCTAACCTCGGCGTTAAATCATTAAACACTGAGCTGCTTCGGGCCGGATCGACACATTGCCACGTATCTCAACGTAGTGTCATTGTACGCCGAGCTTTTGGTCATGTGCAACAGTGAGAACTCATAATCAAGTAATTTTTTTTTAAAAAAAATAGTGCTATACTACTCATGTGGTGTTTGATGATTTGTATTCTTGCGCA
Source organism: Themeda triandra (assembly GCA_018135685.1). Lineage (NCBI taxonomy): Eukaryota > Viridiplantae > Streptophyta > Magnoliopsida > Poales > Poaceae > Themeda > Themeda triandra. The sequence goes on from JAENPR010000034.1 coordinate 1,735,858, forward strand.
TTAAGCTTTTTTTCTAGCCAAAACAAAAGGTTATCCTATAGATAGATGGCGCTCAACTAGTAATCAGCAAGCAATTTTTTTCTCAAATACATTAGCAAGCAATTTTTAACTGTAGTAAATTGATTTTTTTACTGTAGTATTTGAAAAATTGATGTCAGAACAAAACCCTGGATGTGTTTGTGGAGTAGTAACTATTTAGTATTGTAACAATTATTTGAAAATACGCTCAAATGGTAATTTGTTGATTTTGACAAAATTAATTAGTGATCAAAATATTCAAATGAAGTGGTAATTAGTCGAATTCATATAGACCACGAGCAAAAAGTATTTAAAACAGTGTTCACCAAACGCTAGATGGTAAACAGGTTGACAACTAACCTTTAGCATCTATTCTGATTACACGTGCAACCACTTAAACCTTGTTTAGATGTAGTCGTATTCACCTTAATCCACATGTGTTTTGGGGTGAACTAAGATAAAAATAAACTGTTTTTTACCTCAATGTACTCCCGCAAACATAGATTGAGGAGGATAGGAGTGCATCTAAACAATGCCTAAAACGGGCTACATGGTCGATTAAATGGGATAAACAGTTGCATAAATGGCCATGGGCCCATGGCTGGTCACAAGTAACAAATTCTCAGATTTTTCTGCGACCGAACAGCGAGAATCTATTCTCGCCAATGTGATGATGCGTCCCTAACGATAAATTTCGTGCCACGACCGGAAGCAGAGCAAAGCCGGCCTGTGTTCATCCCATCACAAACAAGATAAAAAAAGAGCATATACCCTTATACATCCATGATCAGAAAGACTCAAAGACACCAGAGCATATGAGCTGCTTTATTTCTTTTCACCTTTTTCTCTAGCTCATTGAGGTCAAGTGAGAAATGCATGCATGATCATGCTCCGATTCTAACCATGGTACATGGCAGGGTGTGGCATGTTCTTGCCTGGCGTACTGATCGATCTGCATTTTCAGCTGAACAAGAACACCCCATTGCTGCATTGCATATATAACATGATGAACGAGCCATTTTCAGGCTGATACTACGCATGATTCATTACAGTCCACATAAATATCTAATCTGTTCAAAAGCGAGAAATACATGTAGGAAATGAATCAGTCCTGCATTGATGATACCACCCAGAAAGATGGTACTAGTAGCAGAAACTACTGTGGTAGAGTTGGAAACACCAAGAACAAGAACACTACTCATCAGGCTGCTACCAGATAACAGATACTCCTACTGTGATAGAGTTGGAAACACTAAGAACAAGAACAAGAACACTCATCATCAGGCTGCTACGTACCAGATACCAGATACTCCTACTGTGGTAGAGCTGGAACACCTAGAACAACAAGAAGAAGAAGACTCATCATCAGGCGGTGACGCCCAAGATAGGGCCAACAAGCAGCGACTTGATCAGCCTGAGGACGACGACGACGGCGGCGACGGCGCGGATGAATAGGCGGTGTGCGAGGACGGGGTCGTACACGGTGAAGAGGGCGCCCGTGCACGCGCCGACGACGAGAGAAATGAGGATCACATAGAGGAACTCCCAGCCGGAGTCGAACGTGACCAACGCCCAGTCGTCGCTGAAGGTCATGGCCATCTGGACGGTGGCGGTGCCGGTGGCGGTGGAAGGGCCACACGGCAGAAGCAGACGCCGGCGCGGCGAAGAGCTAGGGAACGGACGCAAGAAGAAGCCTGCCGGTGGAGCACTGGTGTTGCACTACTGTGTTTGTGTTCTAGGGGCAGCAATGTGTACTAGTACTAGTACTGATGAATGAGTGAGTGCGTTGATTGATTGCTGTGCGAAACGAAAGGGTCTGGCTCTGGCTGGTGGCAAGAATCCAGATTGGGAAAGATGAGCTTGCAGCAGCTTGGCGCTTTCAGTCAATGTGCAGCAGCTTGGCTCTTTCACTCAGTGGGCCATGGCTGCCTATTGGCCTATTGAGACTCTGATGCCCCCTAATGTCCTACGACTACGACACCACTTTGAATCGTCTTTGCTCTACCAATGAAGAGACTGAAAGCCCGCGTGTAGGAACAGTAAGTGCTGCTCGTCCTCCAACAACAAACTTCAAAAGTCACCAAACACCAAACTTCCAAAGGCAAAGAGCCAAAGAGCACTACCCAAACCTTGGCAATCCTGCATTTTCTCAACAAGTTGCAAACTTCATAGTAAAGGGCTGTTTTATACCTAGCTCATTGTCATTGAAGTCTCTGGGGTTTTGACAAACCAAGGCAACTACACGCATGCTCATGCTCCGATCCTAACCATGGCACATGCCAGTGGCAGGGTGTGGGATGTTCTTGACTGGCGCACTGATCTGCATTTTCAGCAGAACAACCCATCGCTGCATTGCATATATATAACGATATAACATGATGAACAAACCATTTTCAGGCTGATACTAATGCATGATTCATTACAGCACACATAATCTAATCTGTTCAAAAATACATGTAGGAAATATATCAGTCCTGCATTGATGATACCACCCAGAAAGATGGCACTAGTATTACTGAACTGCTGCTACCAGATACCAGAAACTACTTTTGGAAACACCAAGAACAAGAACAAGAACACTTATCATCAAGAACAAGAACACTCATCATCACTCTACTACCACATTCCAGATACTCCTACGCTGGTAGAGTTGGAAACACCTAGAACACTCATCATCAGACGCCCAAGGCCGCCGCAGGGCCAACCAGCAGCGACTTGATCAGCCGGACGGTGGCGACGACGGCGACGACAGCGCGGGTGAGCAGGCGGTCCGCGAGGGCAGGGCACACCACGGTGAAGAGGCAGCCCGAGCACACGCCGAAGACGAAAGCAAGCCCGAGCACCCAGACAAGCTCCCAGCCCGAGTCGAACGTGACCCACGCCCAGTCGTCGCTGACGGTTATGGCCATCGGGACGGGTGGCGGGAAGACCACTAGGCAGAAGCAGACGGCGGCGCGGCGAAGAGCTAGGGAACGCAAGAAGAAGCTGCCGGTGGTGCACAGGTGGTGGGATGCTAGCTACTCGCCTACTCCTAGCGAGCTAGCTGTAGAATGAAGTGTGCCGAGCTCGCTGCCTTGCACTGTGTGAAAGGAGCAGCACTGTGTACTAGTACTCCTCGGTAGCGATGAGCGCATTGATTGATTGCTGTGAGAAACGAAAGGGTGGCCTGTGGCCAGAATCCAGATTGGGAAAGATGAGCTTGCAGCAGCTTGCCGCTTTCACTCAATGGGCCATGGCAGCCTATTGGCCTATTGAGACTCTGACCTACGACTACGACACCACTTTGATCGTCTTTGCTCTACCGATGAAGAGACTGAAAGCGCGCGTGTAGGTACAGTAGGTGCTGCTCGTCCTCTAACAGCAAACTTCAAAAGCAAAGAGCCAAAGAGCACCACCCAATCCTTGGGGGTCGCCTTTGCTACTGAAGCAGGCCCGTGAAGCGACTCCAAGTTCGAATTCACAGGGACCAAAGTTCCATTTAGATGTAGGCATCAGCCGTCCTGCATCACTAATGGGCATGGGCATGGGCATGGGCATGGGCAATGTGTTTCCACAAAATGAACAGAAGCAGCAGACAGCCAACAACAAAGAGCATTACACCATTCACATTCCCGATTTCCCGATTATACATTTTCAAGCACAGTGCAAATACTTTTTAATGACAAGGTAACCTAACTGAACAGCATCTGACCAGTGTAAATTTTTATCAGCAAATTCTTTAGCACGACTAGTGTTCACTCTATTTATACGGACATAAACATCTATCATCGGCTCGGCAGTTGGCACACAAAGAACATGAGCTACTACTTCTGATCTGCGGCAGGAGGAAGCTGCTGGAGGCCTTCTGAGGGGCTGAATTGTCCGATTCAGAACGCATAGTAATCTTCAGTTGATACACTCATTCTTCTTCATCGTCGTCGTCTTCATTATCGATCCCCACCCAGTGAGTAAAAGCGAAAAGGAATTCCTTGAATATCATGGTTCCATTCTTGTCCCAGTCCATTTCCTCTGCATTCACCAAAGGAGTGCGAACATATAAACACAGGTAACAACCATGACTGGACCGAGGTAAAGTGTTTTCATCAATCAACGCTGAATCCAAAGCTGACAGTGGGGATTTCCAAACGTAAGAATCAATCTTCAGAGTGGCGGTCTTGGGAATAAAAATGAACATAAGTTGAAATCTCTGAAAGCATGAAACTTGATCGTAGTCCTCTCTTTGATTATCATCACAGGTTAAAAGTAAAAGAAAAAAGAAAAAACTATGAACAGTTGTAGCCTACATAACCAACCAACCCTTGCCCTAAAACAAGAGAGAAATAACTGCTTATCACTGTTTTCTCAAACAAAAGACAACGACGTTCCTAGAAAACAGGACAAAGAAAGAAATGGTGCACCAACATAGGATGATTATGGCAATTAACTGGGAGTAAGTATTTTCATCAATGGACACTGAATCCATATCACAGCTGAAAAAAAGGAAAAAGAACATGCTATGAACAGTTGTAGCCCACATAAGCTACCTTGCTCCCAAAACGAGTACAGAACTATACAGCCACACCAATGAAAAAAAGCCATTCACATCATTGATTTCTCAAGAACAAGCAATGGTGTCTCAAGAAAATGGGACTCACAGGTAGTGGCACACCAACATATGATGGTTGTAGTGAAAACCAACTAACCTTTTTACTGAGAAACCAATAGAGTAGAAATGACATCAGGGGATAACTCACCAAATCTTTTCACCTATGCGCCCAGAAGAGCGCTCTCCTCCAATGGTCTCATTTATTGCTTGTATCATCTCACTCTTACTGACATATCCATCTTTGTTCTTGTCCATGAAGACAAATGACCCGACCAATTGTTGGAGTATAGGCCCATGAGGCAAAGCCCATAAGGCCCATGTATGCAACTATATACCCTTCTAGGGTTACCCTAATGCAATACAGAGAGAATATTCCAATCAACATGGTATCTGCTGGGTAGGAAACCTCCCTCCCGTTCTCCTCCCCGATCCAGGCGCCGCCAGGCGATTTCCGGCCGCCGGCGCGCCGCCGCCCGCCGCCATGGCCGGCCGGCCGAACCCCCCTCCTCCTCCCCACTACTTCCATGCCTTTCCCCGCTCTCCTCGACCTCCACGGGCGCACATCGCGGGCGGAACAGCTCCTCCGCCGGCACCACCGCCGCCGCCGGCGGGGCACGCGCGGAGCCGCCACGGCTCCGGCCGCCGTCGATCCGCACGGCGCGGAGGTCCGCGCGGTCGCTCCCTACCCGCCCGGCTTCGGTCCGCCTCTGCTCGGTGCGGGCGGCCCCTCCCGTCCTGCTCTCGTCTTCGCTGCGGACGCGGAGGGGGCTGGCGGCTCGGGCGACTCGGGTGAGGAAATCCCGGGTGGCCAGGAGCCCTCCCTCGATCCCGACGATGGAGACACCACACCAGCGGGCGAGCTCCCTCCTCAGCCCTCCTCCTCCCGCCCGGATCTTTTGCGGGGGGCGGCGCATACGCCGCGGCGGTCTCTCGAGCCACGGCGGCGGGCCCGGCACCCTGCGGAGGTGGCCGGGTATGCTGCCCCGCAGCCGCGCTGCCCTTGCGGGCGTGGGGATGCCCCCTCCGGCAGCACCAACGGCGTCGTCTACTTCCGGGCGCCCGCCGACGTCCTCCCCTCCGATGCCCGGCCCACCGTGGATCGCGGCGGGGGCACCTTTCTGGTGGCCGGGCAGCGGGTTCATTCACCTTCCCCCCCCCGCCGCCGGTCACCAACTACGCTCCCCGGCCCGACTCCGCCCTCGCTGCTGCCCTTGTCTCCCGCGTGCGCGCGCCGCAGCGGGCAGAGCGGGAGCGTCTCCCGGCTCCGGCCGGGCACAGCGGCGTGAGCGGGGACGCCGCCGCCACCTTGGCTCGCCCAGATTGCCGAGGCGGAGGCGCTCCTCGCTCAGGCCTCCGGCACCTTGCCCGGGGCCCCCTCCACCGGATCGACGGGCCACCGCACCACCTCCACCGTGGTGACCCGGCACGACCCGGCCGACCCCTTCGTCGCGCAACTCCACTACCAGGCTGGGGGTGTCCAGAACATCGGGCAGCTCATCCGGGTCGTCCTGGACCCCGGGTCGACCTCCTACGCCCGCTGGAGGGACCAGGTCATCCTCACCCCGCGCCGCTACGCCTTGGACGACCACGTCCTCGCCGAGCCGCGGCCGGGGACGACGGCTGCGTCGTGGCTACGCCTCGTCGCATCGGCTACGGATCCTCAACACCGTCAACACCGAGCTCCAGGACATGCTCCGCAACACACCCTCCGCTCGTGCCCGGGCCGGCAATTGAAGGCCGGTTCGGGGCAATCCGGGCCCCGCAGGCTCGACGTGCGCTTTCGCACCTTCGAGCGGGGTGACCTCGCGGTTGGGGAACTTGCCGCACGATGAAGGCGATGCCGGACTCCCTCGGCGACCTCGGCTGGCCCGTGGAGGACCGCGCCCTCGTCCTCCAGATCCTCCGCGGGGTCAGCGACCGCTACGCCCACATCCGGTCGTTGATCATTCGCCAGCGGCCGTTCCCTACCTACCTGCAGGTTCGCGACGACCTCCTCATGGAGGAGATCACTCTGGGGGGCCTAGGCGGATCCACCTCCACCGGGTCTCTCTCTACTGCTGCAGGTTCTTCGGCCTCCTCCACAGCTCTCGCCGCCACTCCACCGCCCCGTCCACCTGCCCCGTACACCCCACCTTTGGCCCCCCTTCCCACCGGGCCAAGCGGGGGTGGAGGGGGCCGTGGGCAGGGTACTGGGGGTGGCAATGGTGGGGGTGGCAAGAAGAAGAAGGGCAAGGGCGGGGCTGGTGGGGGGGCAGGCCGTGGCGCTCCACAGCAGCCACGTCCTCCAGCTGCCTGGCCCTCCTACAACAACCCCTGGTCCGGGCGCATCGCCATGTGGCCCTTCCAGGCCCCTGGTGGCGAGCCTCGTCCACCGGCCGCCATGTTCGCTGGTGCCACTCCAGCGTTCGCTCCACCGGCGTTCCACCCGGCGACCCCGTGGGGCACACCTTCCGCGCCTCGCCGGGCCGGCCCGGCGGAGTCGGGGAGGCCCCGGCGCGCTCCTTCTCCACCTTGGGCTTGACACCTCCTGTCGGCCCGGAGTGGATCGCCGACTCGGGTGCCACCTACCACACCACCCCGGACTCCGGTATACTCTCGTCTGCCTCTCCTCCTTCTCCCTCACACCCTTCGTCTATTATGGTTGCCAATGGCTCGTGTCTTCCTGTCACGTCTGTGGGTACCGCCGGTGCCCATGGCTCTTTTCGCCTTCCTGATGTTCTTGTTGCACCCACGATGGTCCACAATCTTCTTTCTATTCGCCGTTTACGGTGACAACTCTTGTTCGTGGAGTTTGACTCTTACGGTCTTACCGTGAAGGATTTGGCTACCGGCGTCCTCGCTCCGATGTGACGGCTCGGGGCCCCTTTACACTCTCCGCTTTCCGGCTTCTTCGCCATCTTCGTCAGCTGCCCTCGCCACCACTACTTCTTCTACTTGGCACCGGCGTCTCGGACACCCTGGACGTGATGCCCTGATGCAGCTTAGTCATAGCTCAGACATTCGTTGTACTCGAGTTCATGATGAGCAGTTGTGTCATGCGTGCCAGTTGGGCCGTCATGTTCGTCTTCCTTTTTCTAGTTCTTCTTCTCATGCGGCTCACCGTTTTGATCTTGTACACTGCGACTTGTGGACATCGCCTGTACTCAGTATTTCTGGCTATAAATACTATCTTGTGGTGGTTGATGATTTTTCTCACTACTTGTGGACTTTTCCCTTGCGTGCGAAGTCTGATGCTTTCCCTGCGATTCACCACTTCTTCGCTTGGGTGTCCACACAGTTCGGCCTCACTATCAAGGCCGTCCAGTGTGACAATGGTCGCGAGTTTGATAACTCCACCTCCCGTGCGTTCTTCCTCTCTCACGGTGTCCAGTTGCGCATGTCTTGCCCGTACACCTCCTCTCAGAACGGCAAGGCTGAGCGCATGATTCGCACCATCAACGACACCATGCGCACGCTTCTTCTCCAGGCCTCACTTCCTGCTCGCTTCTGGGCTGAGTGCCTGCACACCACCACATACCTCCTCAACCGCCTACCTTCCGCTGCCTGTCCAGCTCCTACACCACACCACGCTCTCTTCAGTACCCCTCCTCGGTACGATCACCTTAGGGTCTTCGGGTGTGCGTGCTACCCGAACACCACCGCCACCGCTCCCCACAAGCTGGCTCCTCGGTCCACCTTGTGTGTCTTCCTTGGGTACTCCCCGGATCACAAGGGGTACCGGTGCTATGATCTCACCTCTCGTCGGGTTCTCATCTCTCGCCATGTGGTGTTCGATGAGTCGGTTTTCCCCTTCTTCACCCCTCCTCCCACCACTTCCACTCCACAGGAGCTTGACATTTTCTCTGTGTCTCCCAGTTCGCAGACATCTTCACCAAGGGCCTCCCGTCGTCGACCTTCAACGATTTCCGCTCCAGCCTCAACATCACCAGTGGCTAGTTGTGGCTGTGGGGGGCATGTGTGTGCTCTTTCTTTTAGATGTCCAGTCTTGAAACTCCGCTGCGACGGTAGTTCAGACTGCGGGGGAGTGTTGGAGTATAGGCCCATGAGGCAAAGCCCATAAGGCTCATGTATGCAACTATATACCCTTCTAGGGTTACCCTAATGCAATACAGAGAGAATATTCCAATCAACACCAATGTCTCAAACATTGGTTCAAGGTTACTTAATCCCATTATTTTTCTCTAAACATCAAGGCAAACATATAGACAGGTAATAACCATGACTGAACCGGGGTAAAGTGTTTTCATAAATCAACAATAAATCCTAAGCTGACAGGGGAAGTTTCCAAATTGAAGAATGAAAATTCAGAGTGGGCTGTCTTGGGACTAAAAAACGAAAATAAGTTTAAAATCTCTGAAAGCATGAAACTTGATCGTTGTTCATTTATTTTAATGAAAATGCAATATTTACATCAGAACATGCATATATTAGGATATATGAAAAACATTCAAGCATTCTGCCGGTTACCTTTGGGCCAGATTTCACACACCACAAATTTTTCATGTCTCGTCGATCAATTAAGGAAATGACCCTATTGTGTAACCTGGTAACACTAAAAGAAAGGGTATGTTTCTCCATCAAAGCAATATAGTTGTAAATGAGCAACATGGGTAGGACATACATGATCCAACAATATCTGTTAGAAAACGGAGTCATATACAAAACAATTCATTTGAGGCCAAATGGGGATCACTGGTTAAAACCTCCCTGGAAAATTGTTTTTATCTCGTATGCTAACACAACTAAATCTGAGCAATTCATAATTGAGAAAACAGGTAATGTGGTTATCTAGTCATGGAGCCAGGGCAATGCGTCTCGAGGCCAAATGGCAATGAAAAAACATTAGGATGCACATAACACAATATAACGACTTCTGCTACTAGCAACATTTACATGAAATGTTTGTTGGATATAGAACACATTGACATAGGGGAACCATAGGGGAACCACTGATTGTCGGACACTACATCACAACAAAAGCATCCAGTAGCACTAGTCAGTAGAAAAGCTAGCTACTTAAACAACATGCACCTGAATATATATAGACTAAATAAGGCTGGCACGCCCCGCTCGACGACCTCTCGTGCTCGACATACGTGTGCCCGGGGTGCCCGTGGCCGAGCTGCACTGGCACCGGGCGTGCGCTAACGCGGTCTCGCTTGGGCGCCGCAGGCCACTAGGCACCTCTGCTCGGCTGGGGACGACGGGCAGGCACTGATCTGGGAACTGCCCGAGACGGCGGCGGCTGTGCCTGTGCCTGCCGAGGGGATTGATCCTGTGCTAGATAGTGTACTACGCAGGCGCTGAAATAAACCAACTTCAGTGAGCGGCCGGCCATCGCCTTTGAGAACAAGGTCCAGCTTCTTAGGGTCTAACAAGGTTGTGCAATTTCTGTTGATTTATGTCAATACATTTACAATTAACTAAAGACAGATCGCACACATTAGTTTGAACAAGTGTAATTGTACAACTTAAGTAAAGAATCATACACATTGGTATGAGGTAGTATAATTGTACAACTTTAACTAAAGAATTATACAGAGCTAAATCGGTCAGTGTTACCATATATAGTAATATTTATAAAAGTAGGCTAATTTTTTTGAGTCCTATGAAGCCTGGAAGTTGCTGATTTTTGTGCATCGATGCAGTTTATTATGAACTACCCACAAGGCCACAAGCTGCTTCCATTTTCTCTATGTGCTGATTATAAGTGCTAAATACAGTATATTTAGTAAATGCATATCAGGAATTTAGAATAGGTTCAACTTATTTGAAAATTACCTAGAACTTAAGCCAAATTGATAGTAGATAATTGATCATCTATGTTGTCGTTTTCCGATCCAAAATGCAGTCCTGAATTGAACCCTCCTTTTGTGAACTTAAGAAAAAGGTCCGGTTTTCACCCAGGAAGTCCAGGCTAGTTTTGTGCTAGCTGAAAGATGTTTTGTGCTAGCTGACAGAAGATAAATGGTTCCATCAATAGGTGAACCATAATGTCAATTAACATGAAAGCGCTTCAACAGATACCTGCCTATCCTCATTGCATATTGTAGCTGTTCCCGTGCCAATATCCTCTGCCCCTTCTTCTCCATCTGTCATAACACCGGATAGGATTGTGAAAACCTTTTTTGTGTTAACTTGAAATTCCAGCATCTGCTCATGACCAGATTAGATAAACGACATTAAAACATATTCAAAAATGTACAATTACAGCTCTGGGACTAGTGGAAATTGTAAAGGAAATTCTCAAAAGCAACCATTTCGCTTCGGCCTTCACATCTTCATTTCTGAGTGTCATTCACACTTTCCCAGCAATGAAAATGTTTTACGTCAGGACTGGCCCATTTGAGGCTATAACTTTCCTTCTCTTACAGCAGATTATAATTACAAAATCCTGAGCCTAATCCTCATTTGTCTTACCGAATTCAATCATCTGGCCACTCTTAAGATAAGATTTTTTTTATTCCTAGGTTAGCTTGTTCTTCTCTATTGCACAATATTGTTATATGATATCGGCCTATTGTATTTGCAAACTTATATTGAGCAATGATTGCCTTAGTGCTCCTAAAGAAATGGTGTTGCCGATTGATATCCCATATATTTCACATGAAAAAGCTCCTTCTTGTGATGCAGTTTCTGAAGAAAGCTCGATTATGTGGAGCCCTGGACTTTGGAAACCATCTGCTTGTATTCATCTCGTGTTGACAAAGCTCTTGACACAATTGCTACACCAGAAACCCCAGAAGCAGCCATTCTGCTGAGCTTCAGCCATCTGTTCCAGGGTGCTACCACTTTGTCTAGCGAATGAAGTCGTCATAAATCTCAGCAAAATCTACATTTGCCAGCAGATTTATCTCTGAACTTCCTGTGAATGTAGAAATATACAGAGGTTCTAGCTTTGACTCACTACCGCAATGGCCCAAAATGGGTTAGAACCTCATTTGGCCATTTTGTTTTGGCCTTGTATGTTCTCCAGTAGTCATGTTTGTTCCGTAACTTTCTCAGTTAATAGCCATGAATGAAACTCCTTAAGTTTTAGGGTAGGTACACTGGTCTTGTATCATAGTATTCTCATGTGATGCCATGTAATCTTGATTTAATAGACGATTCCTTCTAACGGAACTGTCATGTACCATAGGCTGTCTGTAAGGTCTTGTTTGAATGTTCCGGATTCAAGTCGATCCACATGTTGGGGGCGGATTGAAGCGGAATTTTCAATGTACCCCAACACATATGGATTGATGTCAATCTCATCATACCCAAACAAGGCCCAAGTTGTTTACTTAGTACACTAGTATGAGAAGTACGCAAGAACTTCCAGTTAAGTTATGAAAGCGTTCAAATTTTTCCAGGAAAAAACGACCTGCTACACCAACTGGCAACAGCCATACGACTTCTCATTATTTTTTTATTTAAAAAAAAAGGAAAAAGAAAAATCCATCCCGAGACGCTTACTCGGCCACCAGCAGCTGCCGCGTCCTCAGCGTTCATGGTCATGGCGCATCGCATCCTCAGCTCCGCCGCCGCCTCCCGCACCGGCCCTTCAATAATCCCCTTCCCCGCGTGCTCCGCGCTACCGCCGCCGCCACAGCCACCGCTTCCGCCTCAGCTCCGGCAGCTCGCCCTCGATTTCGGCGTGGAGGTCAACGCGGAAGGCATAGGGGTGGCCACCGAAGGTGCGTGGAGGGGCCTCCGGTGGCCGATGATGGGACCCCAATGACGAGACGATCTGCCGTGCTGACTGGGCTGCCGCCGAGGATGTTGGACCTGGCCCGGGAAGATTTTGGTAGGTCCCTATATTCTTCCGTCCCTAGTTTTCTACTGTACGTACCTATCTAGCCCAGGACAAAGAATTGTGAGCAAAATTCTTCCTGCACTGCCATCTGCTCAACACCGTGGGTTGGAGGTGTTGGGCCGGAACTCGAATATTCCATAGGGATATATATATATAAACATCGGCTGCCGCAACAATCACCACCCCTCCTCTTCGTCTCAGCCGCCGCACCATCTTCGTCTCAGCCGCCGCCAAAGGGAAAAGATGGTACGCATCTACCGCCATGCCAACCTCCAAGCCCTGGAGAACCGCTCCGATGCGATCATGGTCGTAGAGCTATACTCTCTGGAGTCCGTGCGCATAGCGAGCGACTTGTGTGCACTCCTCTGCTACCTGATTGAGCTGAAGCCCAGGCAATTGCCCCCGGTGGGCAACATTCCGGTCTACTGGACATGCCCCCAGATACATCTCCTCTCGCTCGTGGCAGGCGTGTCGCTGGAGCTCCACAAGATCAAGCATGATCTGTATCCCCGCCTCGTCGTTCAGGAGGCCAGGCTGGAAGGGGGCTTCCTGAAAGCCCTCCTGCTCCTGAACAACTCGGCAGCTGCGCTCGTACGTCTGGCCAAGGACGCTAAGAAAATAGTCGAATGGTGTGTCGAATTGATGGATGACGATGGTGTGCTCGATGAGGAGGATGAGATGCTCTTTTGCAACGAGAATGCGTTCTTAGGCCAAGTAGGCAAAGTTGAAAAGCTGGGCGAAGAGGTAAAGGATACCGCTGATCTGGTACTAGAAGGTACTCAGAACATTGCCTGGCTTCAGCTTCGTCTCCCTTCCGTGCTCGAGGTGGTCGACGTTCTGTTGTCGACCCCAGTTCGTTTTCCTGACCCTCTGCTGTTTATTGGCTACTAGTGATTGTTGTGATGAGTATTTTTTAGAGGCGTGGCAAACAGCTTAGAACTGTAGGGGCAGTTTGCATAGCTCTCAAATGTTGCGATGTTTACTTCTTAGAGTGGCAACACCCTTTATGTTTGGACGATGTTAATGGATTTAAATGGTTTGTATTATGGTGCTGTTTTCTCATTCTGTGCTACGGTATGTTAATGGATTTAAATGGTTTGTATTATGGTGCTGTTTTCTCACTCTGTGCTAGGGTACAACTTACTTTCAGTTAGGATGATTCTGTTGAACGGCAGCTCCACCACCATTCTGTGGAACGGCAGCTCCACAAATATTACAGAAAAATTCATTACGGAAACACGGTTTTACGGTACAGTCACATGGAGGTATTCTCTCTTTTGGGGAATTAACTCTTAACAAAGATCAGAGTTCCCTCGACTTTCACCCCAGCTACGTCATTTCGGCTTCCGGATCCTCCCATGGATGGCCGTGACAGCATCTTGCTACTGTGCTGTGCTGAGTATATAACATAAAAAACGCATCGCTTCCCATCTCTTTCTCTCGGATTCGCCCGACCAGGCCGACGGCACGCCGCCGCCTTTGTGGACAGCGCCCCGCGCCCATGAGTCCCCAATAGCCTCTGCTCTTCCTCTCCTTTCTCTCCCCAATGTATTGCTTCTTCGGATTATGTTTTCTTAGAACTATTTATACTGTAATTTATGCAGGTTTTGAGCTTAGTTTGTTGAATTTAGATATTATGAGACCTTCTAAATATATATGTGTATCATGCTTTTGATTAGTTATTTGTATACTGGTTTCTTTGTCAAATATTGTATCTATATACCAAAATGTGATTATGGATTATACCGAATTGCATATGGTAGTTTTGGCTAGGACTTGTCACTACCATTGTTGAACCTTGCTCGCCAAATGTTCAGTCCACCCCAGAAATTGAGAAAAAGTATGTGCATCGTGTCTATGATGCCATAACTCCCCATATCAGTGCAACAAGATTTGTTAAATGGCCCAAGGTTGCAGGATTCTTGAATTCCTTGAGGCCTGGATGCTGGCTGTGGTAATGGCAAGTATTTGGGCTTCAACCCTGATTGCTTATTCATAGGATGTGATATAAGCCCATCACTCATTGAGATATGTGCTGGGAGAGGACATGAGGTGTTGGTTGCTGATGCTGTCAACCTCCCATACAGGGATGATTTTGGCGATGCAGCAATTTCAATTGCTGTGCTGCATCATTTGAGTTCTGATGATAGGTGGAGGAAGGCCATAGAAGAGCTAATCCATGTTGTTCGAAGAGGTGGTCGGGTGCTTATAACAGTCTGGGCTAGGGAGCAGGAAGACAAGCAGTGGCGGAGAGAGGGAGGGGCTGAGGGGGGCCAGGCCCCCCCTATTCTTGGTAAACTCCTCTTATACACACAAGATTTCACCATGTATTTGAAGAAAAAAAATGATATTGGCCCCCTCCAATAATCTGTCAGTTAGTATTTGGCCCCCCTCATGGTCATTTTCTGGCTCCGCCTCTGAAGACAAGTCATTGCTTAACAAGTGGACTCCCCTCTGTGAGAAATATAATGAAGAGTGGGTTGAACAGAGCAGTCCTCCAGTACGTAGTCAATCTGGAACTCTTCTGGGAAGCATTGCAGAAACTGATGAAGACACTGGTGTAATGAAGCAAACGGATGACCAATTAAAAAAATGTCATGATGGGGTGCAGGATATGATCATTGACTGTAGTAACTCAAAGACTGATGAAAGTGAGGAAAAACAGCAAGAGTACTTTGTTCCATGGCATCTACCATTTCACTGAGCTGAAATTGGTGCTGCATCTGCTGCTCTGGAGAGTGGATTTGCAAAGAAAGATGAGAAGAAGGGTACAGTGGTCTACAATCGTTATTATCATGTTTTTGTTGAAGGAGAACTTCAAAGGTGGAGTATTCTTACTCGCCAACTCTACATTCACACGAAAAGGCTTACTTCCTTCCCCTTTTCTTTCAACTTGTATACCTGTATAAAGTCAAATTCTACATTTGAGTATTTGACCAATAACCCATAGTATTGATGCATCATAGAAGCTTCCTGTTTCATGGGTTTATTCTGATTTTTTCTGTCTTGGTCAATGTTATGTAAGGTCAGAAAATGGAATAACTAAAGATGGTAGCTAGCTGTCTAACGCAGATTGATGCAGTTGAGATTTTACCGGTTCACCAAAAATGTTGCCTTTATACATATAGATATCACTACTTGTCACCTGATTGCCTTTTACAGATTATAGTTGCAAAAAATCTTTTTTTGAATTGTCAAGTTGCAAAAAACCTTGTAACAATAATTATAGAGAGAAGAATATAGTCTGCTGCTTGCACTTCGTAAGCATGTATTGCTTTCTTTTTGCTGAATGTCAGCTCTTTTGATTCGGAATATCTCATATCATTAACTTTCTTAATTTCAGATTGGTTGCTGGCATAAAGAATGCTGCTATTGTTGACCAGTTTTATGACAAATCCAACTGGTGTATTGTTCTCGAGAAGCTTTGAGGTGCAGGCAAGGGATGTCACAAGAAGCCATCTGAAGCTGATATTTGGGAGGATTGAGTGGTAGTCAAGCCAAATGTTTTGATCCTGAAATGTATGTTGCATTGTTAAGGGTTTATGCGTCAGATTGCCCGATATTTTGTGGGCCATCTGGACTTGTAGAAATATTTGCTGTCAATCTGGTCAACATCGTATATTAGCATGATTGCTAGTACTGTTTTTGATATAAGTATGAGCTTTCATTTTTTTTAGTGCAAAATGAAGTGGCCGTTACCTTTGTTTGATCTATCGCATCATGCACATACTAATCCTGCTTGGATTTATTAGTGGCAGCATTAGTTAGGGGGCTCCAACAATTCCATAGTTCATTAGCTGGTGGAGGGATGCTTATAGTTCAATTTGCACCTCTAGCCAGCTATTCAACCACCTATTGGCTGTTCAGGGGATCCGAACAACCTCTTGCTAATATTGGCGAGCTAATAGTTAGCAGGTATTAGCTAGTTAACTAATCGATTCAAACATGGCCTGTTTTACAAAAGCGAACATTTTCTGAAACAACGTGCTGCATCATGCATGCCATTCCAGTTCCCAGTTTTTTTGTATTTGGAGATGCTCAGGAGATAGATGACAGACCTGTCATAACAATCGAAGAGTACATAGAGGAAAGAACTTTTGTGATGCCAACTCTCCATTTCTGAGAGATTCCAGGATTGGAATTCTTCTTGTCAACTTGCAGGTTCAGCCAACACAAACAATCTACATCAAGGCAAAACTGACCGCAGCCAGCTCGGTGCTCATGGCTGAGGCTGCTGGCCTTAGCCTTAGCGGCTGCTACTGCTGAATGCATGAACCTTCAGAGCATCAGCTTCCTCTCTGACTGTGAACAGTTTGTTCAATTCCTCAACACACAAGATCACTCCAATCGTCCCTATTGGAGAAACAAGCACTTCACATAAATCTTCTCCAACCACACAAGATGCAGGGACTCGAAGATATTCAAGATTTTGAGAACACTACACTCTGCGGCTGATGCTTTAGCACGCCAAACTGTTTCAGATACTGTAGCTGAGTTTCAGTCTTCTTGCTCTTATGAGCATCAAGCCAACTTATGCAATGTTATGCAGGCTCTGCGATGTGTAAACTCCTGTTATGTTATGTTACACTTCTCACAGCACGTTGCTGTTGAAATAATTTGTTTGTTGTAAAAAAAAAAAAAAACCGATGACTGGGAACAAAAATACCTACTGCTAATAACAGAGTACATGTACAAGCAGATTTTGCTGAAGCACAAAAGGTCTCAGCATTCTTCAGTAGGGAAAGGAGCCTCCTGTTGGCTGTTGGGAGCAGAGAAACTCCTGTAGCTCCAAGTACACTATATTAAAGTTTCTGGTACAGATCAAATGTATTCTTCCTGATGTCAGGTAATTTGACGAGCTTGTTCAAACCAACAGCCTTATGTAGCAGCTACTTGCCAATGCTTACCTCTGGCTTGTTAGAAGTTCCTGATTCCGAATCACCAGCAGAATCTGCACTTGGTTTGCCTGCAGAGTTTATGGCTGATGATGTCCTGGGTCTCCTCTCAGATGTGCCAAATGCTTCCAACGCGTCCAGGAAGAACTTTTTATTTGGGACAATCCCCTGCTTATTCATTCTCTTGAGCAACTTCTGCACTAGTATCTTATCATTTGCCTTGGTGTAGGCCTTGTAGAGCAGCTTGTAGGTGGAACCGTTGGGCACAACACATTTCCGCAGTGCAGTATCCAGAAGCTGACCTGCTTCTGTGTGCAAGCCATTCATGCAGTAGGCACCAGCATCGAGTTCAATGAAGAAAGTTGCACTTTGTTTTGTGAGCTCACAAGCTCATCAAACACTTGCCGGGCCTTTGAGACACAATCAACCCATCACAAAATAACCAAGAGCTTTGGCCAAAGCCTTACTCTTGTCTCGTGAATGTAGAGGTGCACCAATAAGAGAGATACAGACGTGTCGGGCTTGCACCCGCTGTTCCGCATCTGAGAGAACAGCCACATTGTCATCCGTATCTGGCCTTTCCTTCCTTCCCATCACAGATATTAACTTCGAGTAGATGCCGTTGTCAGCAACACCGTTGTCAGCAACATACCACCGTTGTTTCTGCATCCATCTGAAAACCTAGCAGAACATGAAGACATGGAATGAACAGAAAAATAAAAATACCCAACTGCCAGAAAATCAACTCACTGGGGGACCGAGCGATAGCTCGGTTGGTGAGCGATCCTGGTGCGGACGCCACCGGTCGCGAGTTCGAGCCTGGCTCGGCGCGCGATTTTCCCACCGGGAACGGTAAGTTCCCAAATAATCTGCAGCCTCTCACGCGTGAAGCCACAATGGTACAATGACGTGCCCGTCATCTACGGATTTTTCCGGTGATCTCTTTAAGGACGCGGTTGTTAGTTCCGAGTGTAGTTGTAGGGCTGTTTGTACGCGTATAGTGTGTGTGAGTGGGGTGTGAGTGTGTAGGGTGGTGTGCGTGTACGTGTATGAACAGATTCTACAGCTGTATCCAGACGAGAGGCATAAAAAAAAAAAAACAACTCACTGAACAGTGACTAACAAGCAAATGTATACCAAGTTGGTGCTTATCGATGGCTCTTGTAGCTGTCATGTGGATTTATATAATAATGAAAACTAAAACAAAGTAATGAGAATACTGCATATTGGCTATTGCATATACCAATGTAGGATGCCACAACAAAACTGATAATAGTAGAGAGCAGTGTGTTGGAGTATAGGCCCAAGGTCCATATGTCCCATATATGATACTACTATAGCCACCCTAGGGTTGGCCCAAAAGGCAATACAGTGAACATTCTAGCATGGCGCTGGTGGCAGCGACGGAGCCAGCCGGCTGTAATGGCGGAGCAGGCTCCCGCCGCCGCTGGTAGACGAGGCTGAAGCGCCCGGGAGGAGGTGGAGGCGGAGGACGTGGCGGCGGCGTGCTCGGTCCCGGGGTCGCGACGACGACGTCCCCCACCATGCCAGGGTACTGGTGGAAGGTCCTGGTTGGAGGCCGGCAAAGGCAAGGTAGGACCACCAGGAAAGCGCGCCGGAGCAGTACCTGCAGAGGGGAGTGGGAACGGTGGTTGAACCACCGGGTCAGTGTGAAAAAAAGAATCCTCCGCAGGGTCAGCAGGAGGTATGGAGGTGTAGGTGGTGGAGTAGGGGAATGTCGACTCATCAAACACGACGTGGCGAGAGATGAGGACACGCCAAGAGGTAAGGTCAAAGCATCAGTACCCCTTGTGATCCGGAGAGTATCCGAGAAAGACACAGAGAGTCGACCGGGGAGCCAGCTTATGGGGAGCGGTGGCGGTGGTGTTAGGGTAACACGCGCACCCGAAGACTCGAAGGTGGTCGTACCGAGGAGGTGTACCGACCAGAGCGTGGTGAGGCGTGGGAGCTGGGCAGGCAGTAGAAGGAAGACGGTTGAGGAGATAGGTGGAGGTGTGCAGACACTCAGCCCAGAAGCGAGCGGGTAGGGATGCCTGAAGCAGAAGGGTGTGCATGGTGTCATTGGTGGTGCGGATCATGCGCTCTGCCTTGCCGTTTGGAGAGGAGGTATATGGACAAGACATGCGCAGCCGGACACCATGAGAAAGGAAGAAGGCACGTGAGGTGGAGTTATCGAACTCACGGCCATTGTCGCACTGGACGGCCCTGATGGTGAGGCCGAACTGAGTGGACACCCAAGCAAAGAGGTGGCTGAGAGTGGGGAACGCCTCGGACTTGGCACACAAGGGAAAAGTCCAGGAGTAATGGGAGAAATCATTGACCACCACCAAGTAGTACTTAAAGCCAGACATGCTGAGTACAAGAGATGTCCACAAGTCGCAATGGATAAGATCAAACACACGAGTGGCATGTGATGAAGAAGACTGAAAGGGAAGGCGAACGTGACGGCCTAGTTGGAACGCATGACACAAGTGGTCATCGTGAGCCCGAGGGCACCGAATGTCGGAACTACGACTGAGCTGCATCAGGGCATCCCAGCCAGGATGGCCGAGGCGACGGTGCCACATAGTGGAGGTGGTGGTGGCAAAGGCAGATGCCGAAGGGGTGAAGAAGAAGGCAAAGACGTGCAGCGAAAGTAGGGAAACGAAGGGTGTAGAGAGGCCCAGTGCTGTCACAACGGAGAAGACGACGCCGGGAGGCCAACTCCCGCACGGTGAGGCCACAAGGGTCAAACTCAACCGAGCAAGAGTTGTCAGCCGTGAAGCGATGAATGGAGAGGATGTTGCGAACCATACCGGGAGCCACAAGAACATCAGGAATATGGAAGGAGCCATAGGAACTGGCAGTGCCCACGGAGGAGACAAGAATGCAGGTGCCATTGGCGACCATGATGGAAGAGGGACAGGAGGGGTGGGGAGGGCGGAGAGAGGAGAGAGGAGAGTAGACTCACATCGGGTGTGGTGTGGAACGTGGCACCCGAGTCAGCGATCCAGTAAGGACTGAGGGCTGGCGGCGGTACTGAAGGAGTAGGCCAAAGCCGTCGGGTCCCAAAATGGCAAACTCGGACGAGGGGCCGGGAGAGGTAGCCCACGGAGATGGATTCGCTGGCGCCGGAGTGTGCCCACGGCCACAACCTGCACGACGGCCCCGGCTGCGGCGACTCGTCGAGCTAGCAGCAGGGGGCGGCAGAGAGGGGTTGATGAACGAGGCGGGCCAGCCATAGGCGGCGGCCCACGCGGCGGCGTCGCCGGTCATGGCCTCGGTGGCGCCGGCGACAGGTGGGCGGAAGCCGGTCCCAACCGTGCTGTTGGTGAGGACGGCCGCGCCCACGGGAGGCCACGTGCCTGCGGCAGCCACGCCCATGGCGGTCCAGTTCGCGGCGGCGGCGGCCGAGGCCCCCTGGACAAGCCCCCCACCCGCGACCAGAGCAGCAGTGGCGGCGGCGATGAGGGCGCTGGCGTCTGCAGATGGTGGAGGACGGGCTGGGGGGGCCATGCCTAGCCCAGCCGCGATGGCGGCAGCATCGCCCCTGGCAGCTGCTGCGGAGGTCGGGTCGGGGAAGGGGAAGAGCACACCCGGTGGGGCCTCTACGCCTCTGGCCGCGCCTACTCCAGGGCCACCCACGCCTGCACCAAATCCCGTGGCAACGGTGTACTGGGCGGCGGCCGCCGCCGCGTTCGCGCCGGGGAAAGCCGCACCTGCGCCAACTCCCGCGCTCGCTGCCAGAGCGGCGGCGCCTGCGCCCGCGCCGGCCCCCGCGGCCGGAGAGGCGGCGGCGCCGGGGGCACAGGGGACGACGCCCGAGCCCGCGACAGCGGCGGCTGGGCCCGGATCCCGCGCGATTTGCGGCCAGGAGGAGGAGGGAGGGGGAAGTAGCAAGGGGAGGGGGAGAAGGCCAACCGACCATTGGTGCCGGCTGCGGCGCGCCGGCGGCTGGGGAGGGGAGGGAGGGAGGGGATCGAAACGAGATTGATACCATGTTAGGTTTCATGCACTAATCAAGTGAACCCAAAAGCTTAAGCGATTGGGAAGAGGTGGGCAATCCACTAATACTTCACCGGGACCCTCGTCACACTCACCCGATGGTGACGAGGCAGGCGTCCCGCCCGCAGGTCCTCACCGCCGCTGCCTGCGGGACGGGGATCTCTCCGGTACCCTCTTCCGTCCGTGAGGCCTTGTCGGATCCTCACTGGCGCCGCGCGATGGAAGAGGAGTACGCAGCCCTCCTCGCCAATCAGACGTGGGATCTGGTGCCCCGTCGGCCGGGCTCCAACGTCGTCACCGGCAAGTGGATCTGGACACACAAGCGCTGGGCTGATGGCACTCTCGAGGGGTACAAGGCTCGTTGGGTTCTCAGGGACTTCACTCAGTGGCCTGGTGTTGACTATGACGAGACCTTCGGTCCAGTGGTGAAGCCGACTACTGTCTGCACGGTGCTCTTGCTGGCTTTCACCCGCTCCTGGCCCGTGCACCAATTGGATGTCAAGAATGCCTTCCTGCATGGTCTTCTCACTGAGACAGTTTACTGCAGTCAGCCGGCAGGGTTTGTTGACTCTTCTCGTCCTGACATGGTCTGCCGGCTCAAGTCCCTCTACGGCCTCAAGCAGGCCCCCAGGCGTGGAACCATCAGTTTGCTGCCTTCCTACGGACACTGGGGTTTGTGGAGGCCAAGTCAGAACCATAGGTTTGCTGCCTTCCTACGGACACTGGGGTTTGTGGAGGCCAAGTCAGATACGTCCCTGTTTATCTATCACTATGGAGCTGAGACTGCGTACCTACTGCTCTATGTTGATGATATTGTCCTCACAGCCTCCAGTGAGTCACTACTCCGCCGCATCATCACCTCTCTTCAGCAGGAGTTTGCTATGAAGGATCTAGGTGTGCTTCACCACTTCCTTGGGGTCACTGTTGAGCCTCATCCTGCCGGGCTACTTCTTCACCAGCGGCAGTATACTCTGGATATCCTTGAGCGAGCTGGGATGACAGACTCCAACCCGTGCTCCACTCCAGTTGACACACAGGGCAACCTGTCAGAGGCCGAGGGTACCCGAGTGACAGATCCCACTACGTACCGGAGTCTTGCCGGCACTCTTCAGTACCTCACCTTCACCCGGCCAGACATCACTTATACAGTCCAGCAGCTATGTCTCCATATGCATGATCCGCGGGAGCCCCACCTCACCGCTCTCAAGCGTCTACTCCGCTACCTCCGCGGCACTATCGACTACGGCCTGCTCCTTCACCGGCGGTCCTCCTCCACCGAGATGGTTGTCTACACTGACGCCGACTGGGCCGGCTGTCCGGACACTCGGCGCTCCACCTCCGGCTACGCCGTCTTCTTGGGCGGCAACCTGGTGTCCTGGTCATCCAAGCGCAAGCAGGTGGCCTCCCGCTCCAGTGCCGAGGCGGAGTACCGCGCTGTCGCCAACGGCGTGGCTGAGGTCTCCTGGCTCCGACAGCTCCTTGCAGAGCTCCATAGCCCTCTCCTGCGGAGCACGCTCGTCTACTGCGACAATGTCAGTGCGGTCTACCTCTCCACCAACCCCGTTCAGCACCAGCGGACCAAACATGTGGAGATCGACCTACACTTTGTCCGTGATCGGGTCGCCATCGGCGAGGTGCGGGTCCTTCACGTGCCAACCACCTCCCAGTTCGCCGACATCTTCACCAAGGGCCTCCCGTCCTCGACCTTCACCGAGTTCCGCTCCAGCCTCAACGTCACTAGTGGCTAGTTGCGTCTGTGGGGGGGCTCCTGTGTACTTCTTTTCATGTCCAGTCTGTAACTCTGCTGCGCCGGTAGTTCAGACCGCGGGAGTGTTGGAGTATAGGCCCAAGGCCCATGTGGCCCATGTATGATACTACTATAGCCACCTTAGGGTTGGCCCAAAAGGCAATACAGTGAACATTCTAGCACAGTGCCACATGTCTTAGTATTTCATGAGATGTATTCAGGACTCTGAAGAATGACATAGTCTTGTACAAACATAGTAGATTCATCATCTATCTAATAAGTTAGCAGTGATCCAAAGCTAGATCTTCCTAATTCTTCAGAGATATGAAGGCACAATCATAATAAACAAATGAATAATCAGATTGACCATAAATTTCATTTGTATGTCAACCACCAGAGTATGGCAGACTCGGAATTCTTGATCCGTGACTGATGTCTTGTGAACAGCAGCTGGACAATGGAAATGACAGCAATACAAGCCATTTTATGCTAATATTGAGCTGCATCTTGGAGACGGTACCCCGGTTTTGTTCTGGACAAACTGTGGTTAGGGAGTCACACACCAGCTGACACTGCACCTGACCTGTGCAAGCTCAGTCCTACACGAACCAGGAAGCAAAGGACATCCATCTTCAGATACTCCATAGCGCAACCTAGCTTACTCTTTGAATATGCTAGAATTGTAGGCGCCTTGCCCACCAGTTTGCCCAGCTCAGCCTTAGAGCATCCAATAACATTCTTCAGGAAACTGAGCCTTGCATTCAGCCTCTCTGCATTTAATTTGTAGATGGTGACAAGGGCGCGCTTGAACGCCACAGATTTGCGCGGCACCCCAAGCTCCTCAGCGCGCCCAGCAAATTCCTTCACGCGCTATGGCTCTGCTAGGAGGATCCTCAAGCGCAGCAAACAGTGATGGCCAATATCATAGTTACTTAGGCCACACTGGCGCAGGAATGCTATGTTGGGCCTGACCACAGTCTGAAGATCTTGACGGAGCAGATAGTAGCACTTCTTCAGGGCGGAGTGCACCTTGTCATAGGATCCCAAGAACGAGATGTAAAAGGCGAGACGAGACATCTTGACGGGGCTAGCCAAGACTTCAGGGCAGCGCTAATGAGACGGGAGATCTGGGAAGGTGAGAGACCGATTTCGCGCAACTGGGCAACGTGCGTGGTTAGGGTTTCGTCTACCTTGTAGCAGAGGAGAATGGGGTAGCTCGCGACTGCAGCAACGACATCGGCTTCAGTAAGGCCGATGCTGACGAGGAAGGCGCGCACAGCGTACGGCCTGACGGGGGAACTGAGGTGGCTGATGTACTTGGATGCCTTCCGGACTTGCGCTAGCGTGAGGCCGCAGCTGGTGACGAGGTAGTCCTCGGTGAGGAATCCGGCGGACGGTGTGGCGGAGGCGGTGGTGGAAAGGCAGATGCAGTGGAGGGAAGCGAATGGGAGTGGAACTGCGGCGCGAAGAGCCGAGAGGAGTTGTTTGAAGTGGAGCATTTCGGCGGCGGTGGCGGCGGCGGCGGCGGTGGCGCGATGTAGAGACGTCGCGGCTGGCAGAGCGGCTGCTCCGCGACGACCCAGAGCTCATGCTCATGAACGCAAAGGAGCTGGCCACGTTCGCCGTTGCGGAACGGTACGCCGAGTGGCGGAAGGCGATGCTGGAGAGCGATCGAATGAGGCCAACTAAGACCTGGGATTTGGTCGATCCGCCGGCGGGATGCCGGCCGATTGGACTCAAATGGGTCTTCAAAGTGAAGACGAGCGTGGCGCTGTGGTGAAGCACAAGGCTCGGCTGGTGGCTCAGGGCTTTGTCCAGCGCGAGGGGATTGACTTCGAGGAGGCCTTCACCTCGGTGGCGCGCATGGAGTCGGTGTGACTCCTGCTCGCGCTCGCAGCGGCCAAGGACTGGCCAGTCCATCATCGTGACGTCAAGTTGGCGTTCCTCAACAGCGACTTGGCGGCGGAGGTCTATGTCCGTTAAGCGCTAGGATTTGCGGTGAAGGGAGCAGAGCACAAGGTGCTCCGACTCCACAAGGCACTCTACGGGCTGCACCAGGCTCCACGGGCGTGGAACGCCAAGCTCGATGCCACCAATGGCGGAGCTCGGGTTCACACGGTGCACCACGGAGCATACCCTATACACCCGACGACGAGGGAAGGAGCAGATCATCGTCGGGGTGTACGTCGACGACCTGATTGTCACCGGGGCGCAGGCGAAGGACATCGACGCCTTCATGGAGGAGATGGCGGCCCGGTTCAGAATGAGCGACCTAGGCGCGTTGTCATATTACCTCGGCATCGAGGTGAAGCAGGGGAAGGAGGCGGTCACGTTGGGGCAGCGCGCTTATGCGCTGAAGCTGCTGGAGCGGGCCGGGATGGTAGACTGCAAGCCCATGGCGACTCCAATGGAGGAGCAGGTCAAGCTCTCGAAGCACAGCACGGCGGCGAAGGTGGACGCGACGCGCTACCGGAGTATCGTTGGCGGGCTGCGATGGCTCACTCACACTCGGCCGGACATCTCGTTCGCGGTCGGGTATGTGAGTCGTTTCCTGGAGGATCCGCGGGAGGACCATTGGATGGCGATCAATCAGCTACTGCGCTATGTCTAGGGTTCATTGGACATGGGCATCATCTAACCCAAGCGAGGTGGGCTTCAACTAACGGCGTTCAGCGAAGCGCCGCCCAAGTCCAAGGATGGTGAGCGGGAGCTCACGGTGTTCAGTGATGCGGACATGACCGGTGACGTTGATGGCCGGCGAAGCACGTCGGGCGTGCTTGTCTTCCTCGGCTCGTCGCCGATCGCCTAGCAGTCACTGAAGCAAAAGATGGTGGCGTTGTCGACCTGCGAGGCAGAGTACGTCGCAGCGGCCACCACGGCGTGCTAGGCTTTATGGTTGCGCCGGCTGTTGGGAGAGCTCACCGGCGTTGAGGCTCGCCCACTGGCACTAAGGTTGACAACCAGCCGGCCATTGCGCTGGCAAAGAATCCACTCCTCCACGACCGGAGCAAGCACATCGATTTGAAGTTCCACTTCCTTCGGGATTGTGGCGATCGAGGACAGATCGTCATCGAGTTTGTCGAAACCGGCCGACAGCTCGCTGACATTCTCACCAAGTCGCTTGGGTGCCTCGGGTTCATGGAGCTGCGAGGCATGATCGGCATGGTGGAGTTCAAGGGCTAGCAGCAGGATCTAGGGGAAGAATTGTTAAATATAATCTGCTGCCATCTTCGCCTTGCTCTCCCGTAGTTCCAGGGCAGGTGGAAGGATAGCTCTGGCTGCCCAAGTGCCCATGCCCTGCGGGCCGTAGTAGCATGGCAGAAGGCCATGCTTGTACACTGTAGAAAGTTGGACTTTAGGTCCATCTAGGAATAGTTGGGCTGTAGACAGCCATAACGAGAGTACCATAGTTGGTACTAGTAGCTTGTATAAATAGGAACCCATGGCAATGGAAGAAAGCAGCTCAAGGAGTTCATCTGTCACATTTCCTGAGTTCAGTTTCAGCCAATGCTGAGACCTGAAGTGTGAGTGTGTGCGTACAGAGAGCTTCAGCTCTTCAGCCGAGGCAGGCTCGGCAGGAGTGGGCCGCGGACACACTCCTTCTACCTTGGGTCAAGGGAGAAGGGAGAGCAGTGGTGAGCTTGTCGCTCACCTAGTACTTGGTACAGGTGCCAACAGAGTTCAGATTGCAAACTGAAGATAAGTTCCCTGTAACAGGGTCTAACATTGTCGACTGTTGTTGACAAATATTTGCAGGAACTCACTCAAAGTGAGTCAAATTTCAATACAGTGAGATGATGTACTATTGAAATTATTCGAAGGCAGGTAGCAGATGAAGAATTGAAGACGAGCATTTCCTTTGAATTATCCTCTGAAAAAGTGGTGTACTCATCATGATTGAGATGACTGAATGGACAAAGTTTACACGACAAAAACTGGAGCTTAAGTCAGATCGATGCATGAATTTCTATCCTCAAATTATCCGTACATTTGTTTCTAGAAAGATTATCAGTCGACACAACCAATGTTGATAATTACTATCCTTATCTTTTCTTTAAAAAATCTATTAATTATTCTATGTGTTTATAGTGTAGATCAATCACACTCACTAATCACTTAGTCATCTCATCTCTCAAAGATAAAGACCCCATTTGGCACAGACCCCATTTCTCTCAGGAGGCAGTAAATTGAACTCTAAATGAATTAAAGTTGATTTATTGACCAAATAAATCTTGCACTGCTAAATATATTTCACTAATATGCAGAAAATTTATGCCAATTTCCTCTATTTCTATTGTCAATATGCAGGACCAACAAAGCAGTAGATTCTCTAATATGTTCGGTACAAAAGAGAAGTGTGTAGTTTGCAACAAGACTGTAAACGCTTGACAAGACTAAGTGTTAAAATTTCAATCTCTACACCACAAGCCAAAGTGATGGTGTGCTAAGCCACCTACCTGCATCTGAACTTTCTGGGCATTCAAGAACTCTATTGACTGAACTGGCAGTATAGTTAATCTGTGACAGAGCAAACAGGTTGATAGATATCAGGATGATGTTATACAAATATATGGAAATGGTAGGCGTTTCAACGGAATTGCTATCTACATCATGTGGAATCTGTGGAAGGAGAGAAATAGAAGGATTTTCGAAAATGTGTTTCAGACGGCGCAGCAGGTCGCCTACTCAACCAAAGAGGATATAACGCAAAGATATAGGGCAATGAATTTTGGTGTGGAGGCCAACTAGTGAGGCGGCTTTTTCCTCTTTTTGGTCAAGGACCATAGTGTTAGGCACCTAGGGTGCCATGTGTACATAAAATTCTTTTTCTAACTTAATTGAGCGGCAGAGCTCCTGCCATTTCCTTCAAAAAAAATATATGGAAATGAAAGGTTTTTCCATTGCTCTCTTTATGATTAGGATAACCTGCATGTGTAGTAGTAGAGTTGATATTATAGTCACTGAAGGAAAAATACAAGGATGATATCATATATAGGCATTATTGACTGGCATGATTATTTTACAGGCAGAAGTGAGTATCCGACATAAAAAATGTGCATCATATTCAGTTCAACTGGTCAGTTCAGATAAACTCATGGATGTGCACACCTTCATATCTACCATATGAACACCCACCAAATATAAATTGCTAAAACATTGAACTGTTGAATAGGAACAGCCTATTTTGCAGAGTTAAGAACTCAAAGAAAATGCTCCCCTGTTTAGGAGATCAATGTATCACATTTTGGAGGAAATCAATTGGGCACTTAAGTTACAGTGTGGCACATGTCGTCCAGTACACATTAGCAGTTTGAAAAGATTAACAATCCACCACAATAATAATAATTCATCTAAGGTAAATGAAGGTTCAGATAAACTTGCAGAACTCGAAATTTAGAATGCCAGAGCTTTCACTACAAATCACTAAAAATGACAAGCTTGGTCTTCGATTCTTACCTTCTCATTTAATATTTCAGTGGTCAGCTCAAACAGTCCTAGGCTGGGCTTGAAGAAATCAGGTGTTGTTTGGTTTCAGCAGTGGCAACGGGAACGCTAATACTACAATCCATTACCGGCGCTAGCTGTTACAAGGGAAGATAAACGTTCTTTGTTTGGTTCGCAGCCTGAATGTTACCTGTTCCTCCTGTCCTTGGAGAAAGAGGATGGCGTCTTCTTCTTGGCTGGCGGGGTACCGCCGCACGCTGGAGAGACGGGGTTGCCGCGGTGCCATGGAGGAGGCGTCGCCATGGCCAGTCTGTCGCTCGATTTGGACGGACCACGCAGGTGCGACGAGGAGCGAGGTCGGGGCGGCGGTGTTGATTTCTGCGAGTCCGCGAGGAGATCCAGGAAGAGGGGTTGGGCCGCAACTCGTATATCTGCCCCGGGCCCCCGGCCCAGCTGCCTGTAACGAACATAGGGATATATAAACAGCGGCATATCGCCGCCACAACCCACCACCGCCATCTCCTCCTCGCCGCCGCCAAAAGGAAAAGATGGTGCACGTACGCATCTCCTGCCACGCCGACCTCCAAGCCCTGCAGAACCGCTCCGACGAGATCATGGTCGTGGAGCTACTCTCTCTGGAGTCCGTACGCATAGCGAGCGACTCGTACGAACTCCTCCACAGCCTGATCGAGTGGAGCAACTGGCGGTGCCCCCAGATGGGTCTCCTCTCGCTCGTGGCGAGCGTGGCGCTGGAGCTCGACAAGCTCAAGCATGACTGTCTCCCCTCCTCGTCGTTCAGGAGGCCGCTACGCCGGAAGGGGGCTTCCTGAAAGCCTTCCTACTCCTCAAGAACTCAGCGGCTACGCTCCGATGTCTGGCGAAGGACGCTAAGAAAAGATCACTTGTTGAGAAGAATGAGGTCTTACGCGAAGTTAAAAATCTGGGCGTAATACTTGATGATGCCGTTCGTATGGTGATGAAGGGTACTCGCAACTTTGCCTGGCTTGAGGCACGTGTCCAGGGCTTGCTCAATTTGGTCGATGTTATGTTGTCGACCCCGGTTCATTTCCCTGATCCTAAGTAAACTAGTGGTAGTCTGCACAGCTCTTAAATGTTGCGATGTTTACTTCTCGGAGTGGCAACACCCTTTATGTTTGGATGATGTTAATGGATTTTAAATTATTTGTATTATGGTGTTGTTTTCTCATTCTGTGTGCCAGGGTACAACTTGCATTTACTTTCAGTTAGGATGATTGTGTAGAATGGCAGCTCCACCACCAAATATTACAGAAAAGTTCATTACGGAATGAACAAGTTTAGATAGATGGCCACACTTAACCACACAAAACTATTCACCAACAACCTTGCTACAGGCTTAGGACCAGTCACCAATCTTGCAGAGTCCATATGTCATCGGGCATAATCACATTTGACAGTCATTCATCCAGTGTAGGGGTGGCATGAATGCTTGATGATCTTTTCTACCTTTGCTTAGCTTGTTTTGAGCAGTGTCCTCGACTTCTGTAGAAATGGTATCCAAGAGAACATAGCATTCACTGGCGTACTGATCGATCTGCATTTTCAGTTGAACAAGAACAACCCATTGCTTTTCGCATTGCATATATACCACATTATAACATGATGAACAAACCATTTTCAGGCTGCTACGCATGGTTCACTGCGATCCACAATCTGTTCAAATAAAGCGAGAAATACATGTAGGAAATAGATCAGTACTCCTGCATATAGTAACACTGAACTGGTGGTGCACTGGTGGGTGGTGTTGCACAACTGTGTTCTACAGGCACTCAGGCAGCACTGTGTCCTGGTACTAGTACAGGTGGGTCTGGCTCAGGACCGTCGCCAGAATCCAGATTGGGAAAGATGAGCTCGCAGCAGCTTGGTGCTTTCACTCAATGGGTCATGGCTGCCTATTGGCCTATTGAGACTCTGATGCTCTCCCTAATGTCCTACGACTACGACACCGCTTTGATTGCCTTTGCTCTACTGATGAAGAGACTGAAAGGCCGCGTGTAGGAACAGTAGGTGCTGCTCGCCCTCAAACAGCAAACTTCAAAAGTCCTCCAACACCAA
Source organism: Themeda triandra (assembly GCA_018135685.1). NCBI lineage: Eukaryota > Viridiplantae > Streptophyta > Magnoliopsida > Poales > Poaceae > Themeda > Themeda triandra. The sequence goes on from JAENPR010000034.1 coordinate 1,766,442, forward strand.
ACTTCAAAGGCAAAGAGTACATATGTGGTCCATCATATATCTGCATACTGAAAATTACTATTAGATTAGATGTGTGATTCATCTCATTGTTATGAGAAAGTTGGCACCGCGATGTTATTAAGGACTAAATGTATGCGGGCTTAAAAATTTGGATGACATCATGATTCATGTATGCAATTGCCTCATATAGCATCTTCCAAATGTGTATTATAGCGTTTAAACAAAACGGTACAAGAAATGGTTGACCACACTGTCTTTACCAGATCCATTTTAAGGAAAAAAAATGTTGAATTTGCAAATTATTTTAATGTTAATGTATATCATCATATCATCATGAGAAAATTTGCTACAAGACACCGCTAAAATACATGATATGCTGATACACACCGCAACGAGCTGAATTTGCTGAAAGACACTGCAAATTCGTGGTTGTTTGCCCAGAGACACCGCATGGATTATTTTAATCATTTTTCATATTTACCGAGAGAGACGGTAGGTGTAATGACTTTTTTCCCTCATCTTCAACCTCAGGCTACTCACTCCACCTTTTCTTCTCCGGTGAGATCTTTCATGGCCGGTGAATCGGTGATTTCGTTGTTCGTTTTTCCAGCCAATCTCGTGCAGGGGTGTCTGTGGGCATATATCCGTGTATACCTTTCTTTTTTATATTTCTCTATATGGAAAAACGGCAAGATGGGCCGATGGCATCTCGTATTCTCCCATCGACCGTTGGCAAGCACGGCTTACATTGCGCGCTCGATTTGTCGCAGCAAGTCAGCGCGCTAGCTAGGGAGGGTGCACGGATGCTCGCGCTTGGCTCGGCATGGCCAGGACCTCGCGGTCGCTAGAGCTGGCGCCAGCGGCACGAAGCGTGGCGGAGCTGGCTCCCAGTTCTCACACGGCGTCTGCGGACTCCTGCTCGAGGCCAGGGCCGGAGGATAGGCACGACGTGTGCGGGCCCCGTGGGCGTGGCCTCACCGGAGCCGGGCGGGCGCGGCCTCTCCGGAGCTAGGCAGCGAACTGGGTCGGTGCGGGCGAGATCTGGGCAAGCGTGGCCTCGGTGGGCGCCTGCAAGTGCGTGTACATGACGGCCTCTCCCGCGGCGCGCAGCTGGGGCCGGTGCTCGAAGTGCGACGGGGACATGGGCGGCCCCGTGGCCTCGCGCCCTCGCCGGAGCTGGCGCGTGCGAGCTGGGCAAACGCGTCCATGGCATGGGCCAGAGAGCTCACAGATGCGGCGGCGAGATGGGCATGGGTGGGCCTACGGCATTGCCGGAGCCTACAGGCGTGCGGTCATGGAGCGGTTACTGGTGGCATAGTCAATGGCGCTGCACGAGGTGGCGGCGGGTGCGCCAGTGCTTGGGAGCGGGACAAGACCTCGCCCGAGAAGAAAAAAAAGGCGGTGGCGATGTGTTACAGCAAAAAATAAGTCACTGAGGTTGAAGATGTGGGCAAAAAAGTCCTTTAACCCACCTTCTCTCTCCGCGAATATGAGATATGATTAAAATAATCGGTGCGATGTGTTTGGGCAAAGAACCACAAATTTGTAGTGTCATTCGGCAAATTCGGCTCGTTGCGGTGTGTATCAGCATATCATGTATTTTAGCTGTGTCCTGTGGCAAATTTTCCCCATATCTAAGATGACACAATTGTTAGTAGCTATGGAGAGCATACAAACTTTGTACATTGCTCGTATTCCATTGGCAATATATTTGATTTCAATTGGTTTCATAGATGCAAAATTGCTAATCATGAAACCCCTCACTCAGCTCTAGTAGTAGTTCTGAAGAACCCTGTCACTTATAATTGAAGTGTCTAGTATTTGTATTTCTTATCTAAAAAAAAGAATATATATATACACACATGTGACATGTCTATCCAATATTAAGCAGGCAGATCTCTCTTGAATAGAAGTTTAATTACTCTGGCTGACCTGTTATTGATTGTGGACTGCTGTTAAGGGTTATTGTCACAAATTTTTTAGTTTGTTGCAAAAGTCTAGCATTCATCAAACTATGAGCTGCAGATTAGTAGACTGACATTTTATTTCCATTATGAATCAGCTCTAGATGGCAGTTCCATATTTTGTTGAAGGCCTTCCATCGTCAAGAGTTCCTAAAGGCTAGTAGGAGAATTGAATCCCTAAAGAAGTATATGGTGACTGAACCTACCTACGCCTACCTGGTGTAGATGATCTTTTGGCATGGTGGTGTGGTTACTTTTGGGAGTGCATGTCATCAGTTTGGTATGTTCTTCTCTAGTAGTATGTAGGATATAGGATGAGATTGACTCGTAGTCTTTTGCTTGCGTAGTTTCAAACTGTTTCGTGCTGAACTGGGCAGGGCAACTACATGTGATCCAGGATCAAAGAAAAAACTAGACCATCTTCTCTAGCTAAAATTACTGTAACTTCCCAAACCTTCCCCTGATGATCTAGTTCCATGAAATAAAACTCTGTACCTTGCCTTTATTTGATGATTATGGAAATGGGGTGGAGGATTGGGATGATGAGTGGTGCCTGATCTTGCAACATCTGACTGTGCGTTTCTCCATTTGCTGTGATGGGCACTCGACTGAAACCTGTATAAAATTGAACCTCTTATGTCCTGTTGTCAGATGAAGATGGCTAAGAAAGATTGAACGAGGCCCACCCTTTTAAGCAAATATCACACTGTACTTTTGTTCTCATGCCATTGGAGAGTTTTGTACAGGTGAAACATAATACGAGCTGCTGATTTCTCTTGTCCAATCCTTTGAATGGATCCTTGACTTGTTCGACCATATTTCTAAATCACATATGCAAGTCCAGCTAGAGTTGCTCGGGCATTTTGCAGTGATTGTCACTCTTAATTATGCATCAGGGAAAGCGTTGTCACATGTTCAAGTGCTTCAAGCACATCTATATATCATTCTGCAGGGGATTGTACATTGAAGGCAAATGCTCTGATATCCTTTGCTCTACTGATGAAGAGACTTAAAGCACGCGTGTAGGAAACAGTAGGTGTTGCTCGTCCTCCAACAGCAAACGTCAAAAGTCCTCCAACACCAAACTTCTTCAAAAGCAAAGAGCAACACCCAAACCTTGGCAATCCTGCATTTTCTCAACAAGTTGCAAACTTCATAGTAAAAGAGCTGTTTTTTACCTAGATAACTGAACACATTTACACAAGCTCACATTGCAACTTCTTATCAGTAAATTCTTGTCACAACTACAATCAACTTGCATTGGGTTGGGTTCCTGCATTCGATCGCCTTTGCTACTGAAGCGACTCAAAGTTTGTATTCCCAGGGACCAAAGTTCCATTTGAAGGCAGAGGCATTGTTGTGCGCCCTGTCCAGCCGTCCTGCGTCACTAGTGGGCATGGGCATGTGTTTCCACAAAATGGCCATTCACAATTTTACATTTCTAAGCACAGTGCAAAGACTTTTTAATGACAAGGTAGCCTAACTGAACACCATCTGACCACTGTAACTTTTTATCAGCAAATTCTTAACATAACTAGTGTTCACTCTATTTATACGAACATGAACATCTACCATCAACTCGGCACACAAAGAGCATCAGCTACTACTTCTGATCCACGGCAGGAGGAAGCTGCTGGAGGTCTCATGAGGGGCTGAATTGGCCAGTTCAGAACGCCTGGTAATCTCCAGTTGACACACTCATTCTTCTTCATCTCATCCTCGTCGTCGTCTTCATTATCGATCCCCACCCAGCGTACAAGCGAAAAGGAATTCCTTGAAGGTCACTGTTCCATTCTTGTTCCAATCCATTTCCACTGCATTCACCAAAGGAGTCAATATCAGGTCAAAACATATAAACATGTAACAACGGTGACTGAATGCAGTAAAGTGTTTCCATCAATCAACACTGAATCCTAAGCTGACAGGAAATTTCCATATGTAAGAATCAATGCTCAGAGTGGCAGTCTTGGAACTAAAATAGAAAATAAGTTGAAATCTCTGAAACCATGAAACTTCATTGTAGTTCATTAAAAAAATGAATACCTGTCTATGATTATCATCACAGGTTAAAAGGAAAAGGAAAAAAAAAAGATAAACCAATGAACACTTGTAGCCTGCATAACCAACTTTCCCTTGCCCTCAAAAAGAGAGAAATAACTGCTCATCCATGCCAAGGAAAGAAGGTATGGAATCGTTGTTTTCTCAACCAAAAGACAATGGCATTCCTAGAAAACAGGACAAAGAAATAAATGGTCCACCAACATAGGATGATTATGGCAATTAGTTGGGAGTAAGCATTTTCATCAATGGACACTGAATCCATATCACAGCTGAAAAAAGGAAAAAGAGCATCCTATGAACAGTTGTAGCCTACATAAGCTACTGACCTTGCTCCCAAAACAAGTAAAGAACTATCCAGCCACACCAATGAAAGAAGGTATTCACATCATTGATTTCTCAAGAACAAGCAATGGTGTCTCAAGAAAGGAGGATGGATAGGTACTGGCATACCAACATATGACGACTGTACTGAAAACCAACTGACCTTTTTATTGAGAAACCAATAGAGTAGAAATTAGGGGGTGTGGATGCCATAGGAGATAACTCACCAATTCTTTTGATGCCTATGCGCCCAGAAGAGCGCTCTCCTCCAATGGTCTCATTTATTGCTTGTATCATCTCACTCTTATTGACATATCCATCTTTGTTGTCCATGAAGACAAATGACTCGACCAATGTCTCAAATGTTAGGGTTACCTACTCTATTCTTTTTCTCTAAACATCAGGGCAAACATATAAACAGGTAATAACCATGACTGAACCGGGGTAAAGTGTTTTCATCAATCAACAATAAATCCTAAGCTGACAGGGGAAATTTCCAAATGTAAGAATGAAAATTCAGAGTGGGCGGTCTTGGGACTAAAAAAGGAAAATAAGTTTGAAATCTCTGAAAGCATGAAACTTGATCGTAGTTCATTTTTTTAATCAAAATGCAATATTTACATCAGAACATGCATATATCAGGATATATGAAAAACATTCAGGCATTCTGAACACCAGTTATCTGGCCAGATTTGCCACACCATGAATTTTTCAAGTCTCGTCAATCAATTAAGGAAATGGACCTACTGTGTAACCTGGTAACACTAATAGTAAAAGGGTCCATCAAAGCAATATAGGCCAGTGTAACTAAAAGGTGTTAATGTATTTGGAACTTGTGTAGGAGTATTTTATGAGAACTCATGTACAGAATATGACTTAGTTATTATGCTTTATGTTCTGCAAGGCTGTGATAAAAATCCTTTTATGGAAATTGTTCCTCAAGATTCAATGATTAGATCACTCAAAAACATAAAGGTGTTACCATTATGATCTGCATTATAGGAGTCAACAGTGGACATATAACTCTAATATATGGATGCCTTGATAATTAAGGATGATACATGGTAAGATATTGTAAATTCAAAACCCGAACCCTACTTGAAGCTTTAGTAGTATTCAATAGGTTTTAATTTTGAGCAAAGAAAGTGAAATGATATATTTGATAGGACATGCTAAGCTCGTGTGAAATCAGCTGATAGTTATCAGGTTGCTCCCGATCTTCCTTTGTAGTAGTTCCTAGTATGAGCTTATTGACTGTCAGAAAAAAAAAAGTATCAGTTTATTGACACAAATAAGTTGGGCAATAAAACAGTCACTTTAAAAGTGAATCTATCTTTGCAATATAATGTTGAAAAAGCCTGTTGGAATGTCAAAATGATCATGTAAGCCCTTTGACAGATCGAGACTTAAAAAAGAAGAAATCATATTGAGAGAATGCATGCAGTTGTCAGTGTGTACCATAATCAACAATTGCTTCAGATAAGTCTAACTTCTGGAAGATTGTTACATATAAATTGCATAGCATGGATGTATATGGAAGTAAAGCAGATAAATTAGTACTTTGCTTATTACTTTGATTAATTTTGCCGAAACAAACTACCAGAGTTGCAGCCAGCAGCTGCAACAATTGGAGCCCCTTGTTTGACCATGATCACCACCCAAGACAGCATACAGCAGCATAAGGAAAGTTTCCTCTGTATTAACATCAGCTCACTCTCTATTTGTAGATAAGGGTCTTCCATGCTTGCTCTCTACATACCCTCATGAATCTGCAACGGTGCTTTGGTCATGATAAGAAATATTATTTTAAGATAAAAAATTATATAGAGCTCGAATGGTTGCAAATTTTTTTCTGAAAACGTAAATATAGATCGTTTGTTACACCTTCTAACTGAGGTCAGCAGTAAAAGAAATTTAGATTAACTTATTAGGGACGCTATGCAATCCAAAGATTTGAATCAAGGATCAATAGTAGTCTAAAAGTTAAGCATTATCTATGACTATGAAGCTAGTTTTCCCTCATCGAAAAACAATGCAGAACTCAGGGAATGCAGAATACATTGTTAATCAATACTACTCAAACTGTCAATTATACAAAGAATGGGATTAATTTATTTTTTTGGCCGATCAATATATTACCTCTACAGTTTCGTAGGTGTTGTTAGTAAATACAGTTCTCAGTATTTTGCACTAATAAGAATTCAAGAGACTAAAATGAGATCTGTTAATATTTCAAATTTTGAGTCACCAAAGTCCGTTGATTCACATGAATTTTGTAAAAGCATTGCGGAATGTGAGGAAAATGGCAAGTTAGTTTTTCTAAAGCATATATAATGCAGCAATGGGTTGTTCTTGTTCAACTGAAAATGCAGATCGATCAGTACGCTAGTGAATGCTATGTTCTCTTCGATATCATTTCTACAGAAGTCGAGGACACTGCTCAAATCAAGCTAAGCAAAGGTAGAAAAGATCATCAAGCATTCATGCCACCACTACACTGGATGAATGACTGTCAAATGTGATTATGCCCAATGACATATGGACTATGCGAGATTGGTGACTGGTCCTAAACTTGTTTGATCTGTACCAAGGTTGTTGGTGAATAGTTTTGTGTGGTTATGTGTGGCCATCTACCTAAACTTGTTCATTCCATAATGAACTTTTCCGTAATATTTGTGGAGCTGCCATTCCACAGAATGGTGGTGGAGCTGCCATTCCACAGAATCATCCTAACTGAAAGTAATTGCATGTTGTACCCTAGCACAGAATGAGAAAACAACACCATAATACAAATCATTTAAATCCATTAACATCGTCCAAACATAAAGGGTGTTGCCACTCCAAGAAGTAAACATCGCAACATTTGAGAGCTGTGCAAACTGCCCCTACAGTTCTAAGTTGTTTGCCACGCCTCTAAAAAATACTCATCACAACAGTCACGAGTAGCCAGTAAACAGCTGAGGGTCAGGAAAAAGAACCGGGGTCGACAGCAGAACGTCGACCGCCTCGAGCACGGAAGGGAGACGAAACTGAAGCCAGGCAATGCTCCGAGTACCTTCCAGTACCGGATCAGCGGTATCCTTTACCTCTTTGCCCACCTTTTCAACTTTGGCTACTTGGCCTAAGAGCACATCAGCATCCTTGCATACGAGCACATCATCCTCCTCATCCTCCTCATCGATCACATCATCCTCCTCATAGCGCATAGCATCATCATTCATCAAATCGACACACCATTCGACTATTTTCTTAGTGTCCTTCGCCAGGCGTAAGAGCGAAACTGCTGAGTTCTTGAGGAGTAGGAGGGCTTTCAGGAAGGCCCCTTCCAGCTTGGCCTCCTGGACAACGAGGAGGGGATACAGATCATGCTTGATCTTGTGGAGCTCCAGCGACACGCCCGCCACGAGCGAGAGGAGATCTATCTGGGGGCATGTCCAGTACCTCAACTCAGGAACGTTGCCCACCGGGGCCAAAAAACTGGACCTGCGCTCAATCAGGTAGCGGAGGTGTGCACACGAGTCGCTCGCTATGCGCAGGGACTCGAGAGAGAGTAAATCTACAACCATGGTCCTATCGGAGCGGCTCTCCAGGTCTTGGAGGTCGGCATGGCAGGAGATGCGTACGTAGACCATCTTTTCCTTCTGGCGGCGGCGAGACGGAGATGCGAAGACGAGGAGGGGGTGGTGATTGTTGCGGCGGCGAGCGGCGGCGATATGGATTTAGGCAGCCGCTGTTTATATATATATCCCTATGGATCGGATTCGATTTGAGGTTTGTTCGTTACAGGCAGCTGGGCCGAGGCGGATGGTTTGACCCTGGAATATTCGAGTTCCGGCCCAACCCCTCCAAAACCCTGAAAACTCGGAGTGTACAACCCACCACGGAACGGCAGCCCCAGAATCAGACGGGAAATCAAAGGCGCCTTGGGAAAACGGAGATCCACGGCGAAATTCGGCGAGGGGACGGGGGATAGGAGAAGGATGAAGCGTACACTGGATGGTGGGCGAGGATGGCGCCGCCGAGGACGCCCACCACGTAGCCGACTGCCGACTGGGTTAGTGAGTCTGGCTGCTTCTTCGCCCTGCTCTCGCCGCGCCTCAACTCCTGACGATGCTGCGAGCGGGCGAGGGCGCGGACCGGCGGCGGTGCGGCAGGTACGCGCGGCCGGGCGGGGGCGACAGGAGCGCGGGGAGGGCGAGGCGCGGGGAAGAAGATGGACCCGAGTTCGTTGGATAATAATAAGGCAGGGGTAGAAAAGAGTTTTCCCAAAGCCCTGTCAAGAGTATTATACCGATGATGACCTGTCGTGCCATGTGAGCAAAATAACCCAAAACATAAACTGTATTTTCCATTGCTTTTTTTTTTTTTTGCGGCATATATACCATTGCAAAATTATAGGAATCATTTTAAAACTGGTAAAACTTTTTAAAATAATTAAGTATCTCATCTCTTGTTTCCATGTGATTTGTTCGATGATGTGATCCCTCGATAGTGTCCGACTCGATCCTTCTCCGATGACTACCGAGATTATGAGAGACAGTAACACGTAGCAACAAATATAGGAATAGTATAATACTAGAACTACAGTGTGGCGTTGTTAGACCGTCCACTATGTTGAGTGGCCAAGAAAATCCAAAAGCCTGCAAATAGGCATCGGTGCCTCAAGTTTACAATTTCCACAGCGTGGGCACCGATGGGTGGGCCCGGAGCACAGAAAGATTCTTTCGTCCCCGTCGTTTCGCACGAGAGAAATTTCCCCACTTCCGCCTGTGCCTCGAGCTCTCCATCTCCAACGCAAATCGATCTCTCCTTCCCAAATCCAGCCTCCAAATCGCGAATCCATCGTAGTTCCTTGGTGGATCTGGTCATTGGCGGGTGGACGACGGCGACGAAGATGAAGTCGCGGTCACGGGCGCCTCGCCGCACGGCTGCAGCGCCGCCTCGAGCAGTCGCGGTCATAGGCGCCTCGGCGCACGGTTGCAGCGCCGCCTCGAGCAGTACGGCAAGCGCCGCCGGCTAGTCGAGGAGGCACAAGGCCGGACCGACGAGATTCGCGTGCGCCTCCGCCCGTACCAGGACCGGGATCTGGATGTATGTGTATGTTTGTTCTTCATGTGTAGAGTGTGTGTATATATATGCAGCAAGCTTGCAAGCAGCAAGCTAGCAAGCAGCAACGGCTAGAATCAACGGCCGGTATGATATATTATTTTATTGAAAAGGACCAACGGCTGCCCGGGATACTATTATTTTAAGATTGAGGCACCGGGGCACGGACAGGCACCGGATCACCCAAAACAAAACTTGGCACCGGTAGCCACAATGGCTGGCACCGGTGCCCAAACCTTCTCTCTCCTCTTGGGGCACCGCAAAAAAGCAACATAGTGGACGGTCTTATGGTCTGTGGAGTTTTCGGGAGCCTTTTACCTCTGTGCCCTTATAAAAGATGGACGATCACTGAAGCCCCTCAAAAAAAAAATCATTCTCTCCTCCAGCTCCAACACCTTTTTATTTTTGCCCTCAGTGCCATTCCGTCCACCTTCTGTTAGAATTCCACCCTTTGAGAGCCCTGACATGTGGGGCTGACCAGTCACAATGTCTATAATACCCTTCTCTCAAAAGACTGATCTCTCTCCTCTCCGTCCGGTGGGGCCAAGCTGTCATTGGGATAACATCTTCTTCCTCAAGACGCGCGCCGCCCGCCCCGCCCCGCCCTGCCCGCCGCGGCCTCGCTTGGTGCGCGGGAGCAGCCCCGCCGCGGCCTCGCCTGGCGCGTGCACGAGCAGCCCCGCCGCGGTCTCGCGGGCGCGGGCGTGAGCTGCTTCGCCACGGCCTCGCCCGGTGCGCGGGCAAACTCCGTCCCAGCCGTCACGCGCAGCGCGTCGTCGGCCCTCCTCGATCCGCGACGGCCTCCGTCCCGGCGGCGTCCCGGTAGCCTCCGTACCCGCATGGCTGGGGCGCGCCATACCGGCGGCGGCGGCTCGTGCCCGCGCCATGGCCTGGAACGCCGACGCCCTGAGCGCGAGGGAGGCAGGAAGCAGCGCCGCCGTCCTCTCCTTCGGTATTGCGCTCGCGGACGGTGGCCTGCTGTGCTCGCGACGCCGCGCGCGAGCTCGCCTCGCCGCGCCATCGTGCTCCACGCCCGCCCCTGATGCGACGCGCTGCCCCCACCTCCGCGGCTCGCACGCCGGCGAGGTCTACCAGAGCTGCTCCGGCGTGCCCGCGAGGCCTACACGGAGCTGCTCGAGCTCTGGCAATGGTGGCGAAAACGCCTGATTGGGACTCACCTGCCCAGCCATGGCCAAAGGTTGAAGAAGGAAGGGATAGGAAATGGGCCCACATGCCATTGTGTTTAGTTCTAAGGGCATTTTAGACTTTTTCTCTGCCAGTTTGACACCGTGAGAGTACAAAGTGGACGGAAGGGCACATAGGGCAAAAAGAAAACGGTGTTGGAGTTAGAGGAGAGAATGATTTTTTGAGGGGCTTCACAGACCGGATCATTACTTACAAGGGCACAGGGGTAAAAGTCTCAGTTTTCGGCTGATGACTCATCGGATAACTTGCTTCTGTTATTGCTAAGAGGAAAGCGTGTAGGGAAATTGCTTTTATTGATCAAATTTGAATTTAATCATTGCAGTGAAGATCTTAAGACATGTTCTCCAACATTTATACTTTAAGTGGGATATGGAGGGGCCGTGAGCAGCTAGGATCAATGCTTAATAGAATATAGTAGGTCTGATGCAACAATGTCCTAGAGGTTGATAATTACAGAAGACCGAATGAATGATGTTGGGTTCGAAAAAAACGAAGAATGGTTAGCAACTTAGCATGTCCATCTAATAAATCTGACATTGTTGCAAAAGGGACATTAGATCGATGATTGATGTTACTGACTTTGAAATCATTGCTTGCTCTTTCCTCATCGACATGATTTATTCTATCTCTGCAATCGACTGCATATGAGAGATGAGTATATTAGAGAGAATACTATAGAATATGGATTTAAATTATCATAGTTCACAGAAATGATAAGAGCCGTTGTGCAAAAAGGCCTTTCCCTTCCCAAATCCAGAAAATGTCTAAAAAATATATATCTGATCGTCAGCTGAAAATGTCTAAAAAATCTATCTGATCATCATCTCCTGCCTGCAACGAACATTCAGATAAACATACGAGTACCCAATAGAAGTAAAAATATATGCTAAAATATACATGCTCATGGGCTGAAATAGGAAGTCCATATTATCAGGGAGTCCTCTGGATAAGTATAAATTAGAATAGAGAGTCATAGATGATAATAAATTGACAAAAACTTTGGAAATGATGACATTATTAGATATACTAAAATTAACTACAAATATAATTAGGGGAAGCACACGATATATATCTAATCAGTCCATACATGGCAGTTAACTTAATTTGGAGGGCTCTTTGTCATTTAGGAACATGAAATCCTTTGATCATGCAGTAGGTAGCCGCAGAAGCAATTAGCAAGTTCAGAGATGTTGGGATGTTGAGCTACCATGACATAGAGGAAAAATGGGATAGATATTTGTCTTCGATTAATTCTGAGTATGAAATCCTTCTTCGATGCACATGATTGAGACACAAATATTATGAACTGTAATGCCACACATTTTAGATATAGGCACTAAGAAGAGCATGGACCCAAATTAAGTTATTGGGGATCAGCATTGAGGGTAGCATTGGGGATCACACATTTTAGATGTAATACCACAGTACCACACCAAGTAGTCAAAGCATTGAGGAATTCGGTGACTATGATTTTTGGGATCAGCATCATGCATGATGCAAAGTAATCAAGGGAAAAGTAGAGAAAATCAGGCCCCAGGGGAACCTTCAGGCGCCGTTGCACCCGCTACGAACAGTGCGCAGATGCACGCGGCGGCGGCAGTGACAAAGCTGTTACTCTGTAACGATAAAGATGTGTATGTATAATAAATCATCTAGGAAAATTGAGAGAAAGCGATACACACACACAAAAAAAAAAAGACGACTTGTTTCCGTTTCACGAACACATTGGTTTCATTATCAATTGAAGCGGTGATGCTGACATTGAGTTCATTGGTCGCTGGCAACGGTGAGCGCACAGGAACTATTTTTCGCATATTATTGTTTCTACTATTGTTTTTAAACACAATTACACACATCCGCAGGTTCCTGGTCGATACGAAGCAGTCTGGAAAGAGCTTGATCATGTGGAGCAGCTGTGAAGAACAAAAATGGTCTGAAAATTGAGTATGCCGGTGTTGCGGCACTCTTTGATATCGAGTTGTATATACACCGCAGAACCGTGCATACAGCTCAACACCGGCATGCTCAACTTTTAGATCATTTATGTTCTTCCACAGTTGCTTCACTTGATCAAGTTCTTTCTAGAATGCTAACTATAACTGAAAGTGCTGGTGTAAAGTAATTTCTCATAACTAAAAGAAGGGTCACAACTGACAAATCTAAAAGTTTCCAGTAGGCAGATGATAAACCACATATGTACTCTATGCCAATAATGATCAGAGCTAAATATTTTAGACAAAAGGCACTTGCCCGGCTTTATAGAAAGCTTAACGGTAACAGTAGCTGTTGGGGACACCAGCTTTACATGAATATAAGCACAAACTCCATCTAGCCATATCTCTACAACTACCAGAACTCTCAACTTCGACCAACGCAAACTAAAAAGCAGCACAAAACACTGCCAAAAAGGTTCTGGTTTAAGCGTTTAACCAACAGCTACGCCCTTGCAATAACAGACTGAATTACATCGCAGCATTAGCAGAGAGCAAATGGAACACTTCATCTGTCGCCGGCTTCAGCTTCGGCTTTAACAGTGGACTCCAGGTCTTCATAAGCGATATTGTCTTGTGGATGAGCACCGAGGGAGTCGACACCACCTATGTTGAACACCATGTCATTCCGAGCCTTCCAAAAAGTCCACATCGCACCTGCAGAGATATAGTATCATCACCTGTTTATTACCTCGATGTTGATCAATTATCTCAACAAAACAAGATTCACAGATCGTTGGGGAAGATTGGCACCCCAGGCAGTCCCTCAAGAAAACCCAGAGGAACATCGCCAAAGGGCATTGGAATAAAATATGATCAAAGGTTTCAGGGATATCACAAATCAAACACTTTTCTGTGCCCCCACCCCCCATTTTGTCTTCTTAAGTTGTACACCACACTGAATCCTATCATGGTATGCCATCCACAGAAAGTTTTTTACTTTCAGGGGAATTGAGCTCTTCCATACCATGGACATGTGCCTATCAATCACGCCTCTGAAGTCATCATGTTATACAAAGATTTGGAGGTATATTTAGAAGATTTTTTTAGAATCCACATCACTTCATCTCTTTCTGTAGATAGCCCTATTTCCTCTAATCTGCCTACTAAGCTCCCTGAACTCTTGAGCCTGTCTACCATCTAATTGTCTTCTGAACTCTAATCTCCATTCCCCATCTATCATTGCTTTAGCTACTGCCATCTCTGGATCTCTTGTAATTCTGAACAGATTTGGATAACTAATACTCAGAGGCATTGATCAATCCAACAATCAAGCCAGAATCTGGTTTGTTGTCCACAGTGTACCATCATCTTTCTACCTTTCTGATAACTCTCCCTAATATTCAAAAGTGATTTCCAGAATTGGGATCCAGACCTGCTCTTAATACGAAAGATACTCTTATCTCTTAGGTACTTTTTCCTCAAAACAGAACAGCATAGGCTGCTATCACCCCTCTCTAATTTGTAAATCCATTTGGCTAGCAAACATTCATTCATAACTCTCACATTAAGGAAACCAAGCCCCCATAAATCTTAGGCCTACTCAAAGTGTCCCAATTTACCATATGGTATTTTCTCTTATTAGAAGTTCCTTGCCAAAAAAAATCTAGCTCTAATTGTATCTAGTCTTTGAAAGTTTCCTTCATATAATTGGTAAACCCCCATTGTATACATAGGGATACTTGATGATCAGAGCTAAATATAAAAACCAGAATGCTCTAGAAAAGATTAAACACACAAAAAATGAATAAACATAAGATGTGTGATCACAAATAACTTACTTGTTCATGATTAGATCACAGCAATGAGGCATCCAGGTCTGGGAATAGAGCGAGCGCTATGTCCTTCTTTGCATCCTGCACCATCTTGACTGCCACCTCCTTTGCAGCGTGCTTCACGCGGGCAAGGTCGGCCTGGTGCGCCTGGTTGAGCTTGGCAACTTCATCAGTGTGCTTCTCCTGGAGCTTAGCAATTTCCTGATTGAGCTTGGCGATCTCAGAGACGTGTTTCTCCTTGAGCCGTTCATTCTCAGCTCTGGCTGCAGCCCAGTAGTCCATGAACTTTGCATTCATGGCGTTGGCCTGTCGTTCTCGGTCAGAGGTCTGTTGCAGCTGATGCTTAAGGTAGGCGATGTCCTGGGCTGCCTGCTGATTATCTTGCAACAATCGTGCCTTTTCATCTTCAATTTCCACCAAAGCATCATACATATAGAGGGCGCCACTTGAACGAATCCCTGGTAGCAGGAAGGTCTCGCTGCTGCTGCTGCCCCAGTCTCCATCAAACGATGTCTCACATGGTGTCATTCCCATTCCCTGCAGCGACGGCGGCGGCGCCGAAATGGTAAAGCTTTGAGGCGTCACAGCTGCCGCCGGGCAAGGACCCAAACACATGCGCTTCCGCCGAGTCCAGTCGTCACCAGCGCTGGCCTCTCTGGCTCCCGCTTCCATCGTCGCGTGCAGCGAGGTGAGAGACGGAGCTCGGGCGCTGGCCGCTGCGGACTCCGGTTTCGCCATGGGCGCAAGCTGCAGCAGGTTGAGAGCGCCGACGGGCGGGACATGTTGGCTTAACAAGGACTTGAGCTCGACGCATGGCATCTTCTTGAGCTTTTCCACCGCCGCATCCGTGAGCTTCACTACACCGACGTCCTCCCTCCTGGGCTTGCCCCACGCCACCGGGCACCCCCACTGCATCCCCTCCGGGGGCTCAAGGTAGAGGAACCTCGATTTCCAGCCGCTCTTGGTGGACAGAGTGCCGGAGAAGAGGCTGCGACGGTTCTTGCGAGGGCCGGTGGAGCTGTGTTGGAAATAGTGCCAGCCCAATGGCTTGCCGCCCTTGCGCTTGAGAGCGCACAAGGTGAAGAAGTGCCTGAAGGCCGAGACACGCGGCTCGACGCGGGCGTCCTCGCAGAGCCGCACGAACGCCGCCATGTACGCCCACGCGTTCGGGACCAGCTGGGTGGGCGCCAGGCCGTAGTGCCGGAGGAGCTTCCGGTAGAAGGCCGGCATGGGGAAGCGCAGGCCGGCCTCGAGCGCGTCGGAGTAGATGCACAGCCGGCGGCCCTCGGCCGGCGTGTCGCACGCCGCGGCGCACCCGGCGTCGGCGGCGCGCACCGGCTTGAACTCCTTGGGCACCTCGAACCTGTCGCACAGGGCCACCTGCGATGCCTTGCTGGTCAGTGTGGACTCGATCGCCGCCGCCTCCGGCCAAGACAAGTCGCCGCCTTTGCTGAAGAAGAGCTGTGAGGTTGCGTCGCCGAGGGTCGCTGCCACGGCGAGGTCCACGATCTCGCAGGACGAAGACGGCGAGGAGGGAGCCGCCATTGTAGGTGAGCAGAGGCAGAGCGACGCGGGGACGACCCGAGGATGGCGACGATGGCCGGTTGCGGCGCGGCTGCTGCGGCGGCGGCGGCGGCGGAGTGGAGGCGGTAGGGATCAGTGAAATTTTGCCCCCCTTTTTTCCCCTTTTCTTTCGGCAGTTGGTCGTGGCTGTGGCGTAGTCTCTGGCACTCTACACGTGGCAGTGCGAGTGGAACTGTAGGAGGTTCCTCAATTCACGGAGGTTCGTCTTGATCTTTTGTTTTTTTTTTTTACAAAGGTTTTGATTTTTCTTTTACAAAACACAAAGATTTTGATCTTCTTGAACATGCTTACAATAGTATAAATAATGCAACCAAAACTGAAGTAGTAAGGCGATTTCTAGGTCAGTGCTAAAAAATTAACTTTAGCTACGATCACCTGCAGCGATTCCTCAATACAACCCTTTAATAAAATGTTTTGCATAGATCATTGTTACCTGTTGGATTATCTTGAAAGATGTTGCAACATGTTACCAATAATG
Organism: Themeda triandra; assembly: GCA_018135685.1. NCBI lineage: Eukaryota > Viridiplantae > Streptophyta > Magnoliopsida > Poales > Poaceae > Themeda > Themeda triandra. Next base: position 1,782,928 of record JAENPR010000034.1, read on the forward strand.
ACCCTCAAATATAGGCGTCATTTGCCCGTTATAATGTTTATTTTTATTTATTTATTTTTGTTCCCTTTTCTTTTCTCTCTGCTCCCTTATCTCTCTCAACTTCCCGAGACGTGACCCCAAAGCCGCGACGGTCCATCCATGGCTGTGGTGGGCAGCGTCAAGCGAACTCGACCCATGTTGGCAGATGCCATAGCCCTTTTTTTTAAGGATTATTTATGTTAGTACAAATCGCTTGCAGAAAGAAACATAGGAAATTTTTCTTTGTGTTCAATTTCACATAAAAATAATGAAAAAGACATCCACTTAAATTCTTCTATGTTGTTTCTATAGTTCTCGAAAACATATGTATATATTAGAGGGGAACGCATCCTATGCAAACCAGGCTGTGCAAACTTGTAAACTTTTGATCAAGGCCGCAAGATCTCCATCCGATGGACATAGAGAGTGGTGGACTATTTTTACATAAAAAACCCTCCATTAAACTAACTATTTTGTTTTATTTGCAACTCACCCCTTCCACATCGCAGGTACGTGAGTCCCCCGGCGTCTTCGTATCTCGCGTAGGGAAGTCACTCCGTGGTCGCCGCCGCTGCCGCCGCCCGTGATTTTCGCCATCTGGTCCAGCCGCCCACGGGAGGAGCTGCCTGCAGGAACGCCATGGAGGTCTCTATCGACGACCGCGACTCGTGGATGGCGCCGATGATTCACCGGTCGCCGCCCTCGGTGCATGGGACGTGCCGCAGCCGCATCTCCTCGCCATGGGTGCTCCTCCTGCAGGTGTCTCGAGGCAGCGGCCGGCGAATAGAGGTGACTTGAGGGCCAAAATCACAGGCGGCAGCGACGACGGCTGTTGTGCTCGAAATCGTGGGCGGCGGCGGCGGTCTAGAATTGTTGGCTTCCTACGGATGTGGTTTGGTGGGGGTTGATTTGCAAAAAAAACGGAATTGCTATTGTTGGCTGGCGGGCGGTAAATTGCAAAATGAACTGATCTCGGCTGCTATCCATCGGATGAGGATCATGTGGCCTTGATCAAGAGTTTTCAAGTTTGCACAGCTTACCTAGTTTGTATAGGATACGTTGCCATATTAGAGTAGATATGTTGTAGAAGATCCTTCAATACTAGTTTTTACTAATAGACACTGATATTTAATACTATCTTTGCTATAGGACCCCCTCCAAATGCTCCAATTGGCTCTTAGATACCTTAATTATTAAATATAATATTTTTAAGAATAAATAGGAGTGAAAAATAAAGTAACCATTTATGACCTTAACTATTATATATTACAATCCTTAAGAGTTACTAAAAAGTATTAACATTTGCATATAAAGTGAAACGAAAATAAACTTTGTATCAAAGTGTAGAGCTGAATGGGGTCTACTTTGACAACTTTAATTTCCATTTAAAATTATTTTCAACTGGGTCAAGTAGTGGCAACTTTGTATCAAAGCGTAGAGCTGAATGTGGCAACTTGTATCCTGCCTGTGTGTGGCCGTTTTAGCTAGCGAGTGAGGTGAGTATCAGCAACTGGGTCAAGTAGTGATGGGAGTGTCGTATGTTATCGATTGGATAGTTCGATCAATGTCGTAATTGTGAACTCTTGTGTGTGTTATCATTATAGCAAAATGGGTTGTTCTCTGGGCAGTTCCACACACAGTAGTGCTGATCGTGTTCTGTTAATAGTACAATTCTCCACAGAGAAATGTGTTCTCCTTTCGCCCAATGCCAATAGTTCGGTTGCGTGCGTGAGCGTGGCATGCGCGACAACGGGCACATCGCCAGTCAAGGCGACGGCAAGACGGAGTGACGGGAAACGCGCGCGACGCCGGTGAATGTGCGTTTCGATGCTGACGGCCAGTAGATGACCTACGAGTACAGTATTCCTCATGGCAAAGGCTATGGCCTATGGGTCAGGAGGTCAGTGCAGACTGGTCCCTAGTGGCACGGCACCTTCTATTGGCATTTGGCGTTGTGGAGCTGGAGCATTTCAGAAGAAAACGGGCGGACAGCTAGCCAGCGAGAAAACGGGCCTTTCCAGGAGTGTTTGATCCATTTGACGGTAAAAAATATTAGCACCTAACCTAATTTTTTATGCTAATCTTTAATCCTTGCTTCGATATTTGTATTTGGATACATGGCAAAAAAAACATGAGCTAAAAGAGTAAAATGAGATGTACTCAATAGAATGCATATACAAGTGCGTATTTGAAACCCGTAAAATATTCGGTGCGAACCATATTTTTAGGTGCAATCTATGAAAATCACCATTAAAATATTATTTACAAGTTTTGACAAAAATTAAAACTGTGCACACCAATAGTGCATCTATAGATGTGCATTGTCATAAAATTTGAGATTCAAACTCGTTTTGTAAAAAAAATCATGTAAAAATAGCAAATTGCACTTGCATATGCACTAAGGACAAAGTTTCAGAAATTATGTCCTTTAGTGCATATGCAAATGAAATTTATATTTTATACGAATTTTTATGAAATGAGTTTGAATCTATAATTTTGTGACAATGCACATCTATGATACACTATTTGTGTGCTTAATTTTTCTTAATTCTTAAGTATAGTTTTGCAAAGAGGTTTCACGATTGTACTAAAAATGTAGTTTGCACTGAACATTTTGCCTTTTAAACCGGCCTTGCGGGTCTTAAATTTTGAAAAAGGCCTAGCATATTTCTCTTTGAATTTGCCATATGTGTCATTCTTTGATTGTTTTTCTTCAATTTTCTAGGTTCGTTCCTAATTAATGACATTAGATTTGTGTCGTGAGCTAAAATAATGGATTGGATTGGTGTCTAGAACAATATAACCTACGTACATAGTAACAATCATGTATCTACTGTAAAAAGTAGGAGAACGAGGTTACCCCTTGGGATCCTTGGCTTCGTCTTATATATGCTGAGAACAGCCCTCAGCGTGGCTTGTACATCAAGTTAGGGTTTACAACAAACCTATCAACAAGATATGGAAGGATATCAACAAGATTGACCTCCTCTACAAGTCAAGGTCAAGCCGTGTTTATCATACACACGGCAAATGCCTTGATACACAAAATCTTATCATCTAACATCCCCCCTCAATCTTAGCCACTAACAAGGTTAAGATTGTACCTAAATTGTTTCAATTTCGCAGCACTGATCGCCTTGGTGAAACCATCGGCCAATTGGTCATTGGTGTTGATGAAACGAACATCAAGGAGTTTCTGAGCAACACGCTCACGCACAAAGTAAAAATCTACCTCGATGTGTTTGGTCCTGTTGTTCTAGGCCGAAAGCCTAGAACCTCGAATTCAGAATATAACGAGAGACACGAGAATAACACACGATGGTGGAAAACCAAATGTATTACTCAAGAAGCAGTCCTCTTACACGGTTGCCGCCCGGGCATATTTATAGTCGCCCGTAGGCGTTTACAAGACGATTTTGCCCTTAGGGTTTGCCCCCTAAGGCCCTGCGCAACTACTGGCAAAGGGCTAAATAGTCAAGCTTGTATCTCCAAGCCCTGTCTCCTGGGTGGCCGACCGCCTAAGCCCCACTTGTCATCAGGCGCTCACGCTGTTTTTCCCAGTGTTGCTCCTTTGGAGGTCGTGGACCAGCCATCCATCTGTGCACAGCTAAGACAAAACGTCAGGAACCCGAAATACGGTGATTCGGCGGGTAGATTCGGTGTCACCGCCGAATCCGGCCCGCACGCGCGCTCGCCGTTGTCCTGGCGGCACGCCGAATAATGCTTTTGCCGGGTTCAGTTGGGGGATTCGGGCCGCCTGCCGAATCGCACGATCTCACGCCGATTCGCATGGGCCTTTCGGCTTGCGCCAGGTGCCCAGGCTTCGGCTATCCCCCAACAGTAGCCCCTCGGCGACTGCCGAGTCCCGGCTGCCGCGGGATTCGACAGGGGTCGACAAAGACTAGGATGTCGAATGGTCCTGGGTGCCGAAAGGCCCCTGGCTGCGCTGTTTCGCGCATGGCGCAAGAGCTGCTTTGCATTTGGCGCCCGGGCCGAATTGCCCAACGCCGTCCCCGATTTGCACACGGAAGCCTGTCCTCAGGTTTGAAGTGTGCAAACGGTTTTTTTTTGAAATGCGTGAACCGTCACCACGGGAAGCGCAACCGACGCGACATTTCATCGCGTAACGGCCGCCTCCCCCGCCTATAAAAGAACCCCCCTGGCGGCCGGCGTCATTTTCACGCCTTCTCTTTGCCTCGCGCGTGTGAAGAACCTCCTGAGAGCATTCGGCGAGAACAGCGAAAGGCCTTCGGCGGCTACTGCGAATTCGGTGAGTTCTCTTTCGCACCTTTTGGTACATTCGCAGTTTACCGGGGTTCGGGGGTTTTCTTATTTTGCTTCGGCAGGTGCTGCGAAAAGCATCTTACACTTCCCTTTCTTGTTTTACTCTATAGTTTCGGCGAGACACCCGCACGCTCGCTCCCGCTGACCTCTAACATGGCGAGTTCATCGGCGACCGATAGCCAGAACCCTAATCTCACGGACCCTGGCCTCGGCACTGAATCCGGCGACCCCACCGGAACTGGATCCGGCGGCTCATCCGAATCTAGCTCGGGGTCGTCCGACGAATCCGTCTCAGCCCCGAATCACCGCGCTGCGATTGCGGCTGGGAATCGAGTCGCTCCTTTGCGCGCGGCTGCCCCGATCGTGATCGAGGATGAATCGGGGTCAGAGTCGGAGGGGGAGAATAATATGGATGAGGACGTTGAATGTTTCAAAGCTGGGGAGCTGGACACCCTAGGCGTGGCGCCGCGGCAGCGAGTTGAAATTGCCGATGCGGATTCGGGTCCCGCCGCGAAACGCGTGAAGCTAGTCGGGTGGTCTTGCTTGTTGGGTGAATCCGATGTGGACGACGCGAAACTGGACAGCTACGTCCGGGACGGCTACCTGACCGTTGCCGAGAAAGCCAAATGCCGCGCGCCACCGAAAGGAGAAAAATACCCGGACCCCCGAGACCATGAGGCGTTGGTGTTTCGCGACTATTTCAGGGCTGGCCTCCATTTTCCTTTGGAGTAGGAGTTTTTGGTTTCGGTTCTGGATCGCTTTAAGCTGCAACTTCACCAGCTCACCCCGAATGCCATCTCACGACTTAGTGTCTACGCGATGTGCATGAAGATGATGGGAAGCCCCCTAAGCGTTCCTGTGTTCGTGGAGTTTCACGACTCTCACCGGCACGGGAAATATACAGCCGATAAGGACTATCGAATGGAGATTGGCTCCTTCAATTTCATTGCCTCGAAGAAGAAAGCTGGCGAATGCCTGGTCCCTTACTTCAAAAGCAAGTGGGATAACTGGAAGAAACACTGGTTCTACATCTGCGTCTGTGATGATTCGGCGGTGGCCGAGGCGAAACGGAGGGGACTACCGAAAGCACATGGGTTGGTTTCGCTGATGACTCTCATGGTCGGGCTCACCCAAGGCGAACTCCACGCTGGGGACGAGGTGGGCGGTGATGCTGCCGAAACCTATCGGCTGACTGCGGATCGTCAGATCAGCCGTGACTTGGTGGAAGAAATGCTATCTTTGGGGCAGTGGCCACTTTGCCAAAACATGAGCTTCGCTTGCTTTTCTAGCGCGAAAGGCTACAAAGGTCCGGCGCTGGTGCTGAAACGACTGACCGGGTTTTCCACGGATTCGGCGTTCTTGGCGGATGTTGAGCGCAGAGCCAACCAGATATGTGATCGATATGGCGACAAGGCGCATGAGGCGAAATTACGCAAACTCGGTCAAAAAGGCCGCTTGAACCGAGTGTGGGAATCGATGAGTCTTGAGTACCCCGATCGTCCCGCACCCGTAAAGAGAACTATTTCGGCGGGCGAGCCGGATGCTGGCGCCGGCCCGTCCACAGTTGCTCCCGCATCAGGCGCGGCCGGAGTTGGCCGTGGGCGCGGGCGTGGGCTTGCTGGCGTCCGAGGCACCGGTCGTCATTCGGCATCTGCCCGAAGCACCGCTCAAGCCGAAAACCGCGCTCGAAAAGAGAGGGCCCAAAGGATGCCACCTACCGAAGCTGGAGACATTCAGGTGGGTCGCCGAATGGCTAAGCGCGTCTGGCCTAAGCCGCTGAAAAGAAGCCGCCTCCCAGTACTTCAAGTTGCCGCATCCTCCGAGGAATTAGCCGGGCACACGGTACCGAAACCGCGCACAGCAGCTAGCTTTGCTTGCTTTTTTATGTCTTGACTCTACGGATTTTTTGTTTCAGCTTTCGTATCAGCCGAATTTGACTCTAACTTGTGCCCCTATTCTCGCTTTTTGGTGCAGGAATTCAGGTGCTCCGATGAAAGGAGCAGCAGCATGTCGCGGAAGATCCCGAGCCCCCACGACGTGGACGTGAACTCCCTTCCGGCCGTGAGCGGGTTGGATTTCGGCGGCCGGAAGAGAAAGAAGGCACGGAGTGAGAGCCACCCGCTGGCCCCGGCTAAGCTGCCGAAACCCGCAGCCGCCGACGCCGAAACCAGCCACCGGGAAGTCGTGGCGAGGGATGTTAGCGTCCATGGCGCGGCGCAGAGCGGCTCGCAAGATGATCGTCGACTTGGTAAGTCTCGCTTCTACCTAGAGACAACCCGAATGACACCCGAGGTGGCCGAGAGCGTCCTATTCGGGCATGGGTTTGTCCCGATGGATGTGGCCCGAATTCGGTATGGTGAAATGAGGGTCTATTCGGGGTCGTCTTCTCTGGAGGAAGGGAATTCTAAGCAGGCGGAAACTTACCGAGTTGCTCGTGCTTTAGGGGTCAGGTTAGACTGCCGTTTGGTGGCGAATGTTGACCCCCGCCAATCCGGCGTTTTGCCGCCTCCGGAGGGAGCGGCCTTTGCTCACGAGTGCAGTGGCGCTTTCAACGCCACCAAAACCGAGCAGGGCTTGCTGGCCACCGCTCGCGGCGAGCTGCCTTCCGCCATAAACTTTCACTCAATTTCGGTAAGTCCCGAAACCCATGATTTCAATTGGTCGGTTTCGGGTAGGGCACCGAATAACTCTGTGTTTCATGTTTGTAGACTGTTGTGCTTGTGGACGCCCTGGCGAAACAAGAGTAGGGCACCTTGGTTCATGCCGAAAAGCAGGTCAAGGAGCTCGGGGAGAAACTGACCGTTACCGAGAACCTGCTGGCCAAGGAGGTTGCGGAGAAAGAGAAATTACTTAAGGAGAAACAGCAGGCGCTGGATGATGCCACCGGGAAGCTGGAGAGGTATCGGGCCAACCACCGAAACCTAGGCCTGGTGGTCGATGAGGCCATAGCCCTTGTGCAACGAATGACTTCTGGGGTTAGAGAGGACTTTCCTACTCCGGCTTTGGGAATCTCCACTTTGGAGAAGGTTCGGCTGCTTAACGGCGGACTCGGTGCACTTGAGGGACTCATGGAGCTTGGGCGCGAATATGCTGCCTTTGAGAGCATTCGTGCCCTCTGCAAGTCCCTCAAGGACGCCGAATGCGACCACTATGGCCAGGTGGAGGCTGCCGATGACGCCAATGCCTATTGGGCGCATGATGCCGACGCCGACAAGGCCGCAAGGAAGTGGTTCTTCGACGGGTTTTGGGGTTCCGGCGGCCGAGACTTGAGCCTGCTGCGGGCGGCCCTTACTCGTGCAAAGGTATGAAACTGCGTTTCGGCGTGTCCGCCGAATCTCGATACCCGAATCCACAATCCGAGTGTCCATTGTGACTTGTGCTCTTTGCAAGATGAGGACGAGGGGAAGGCGATCAAGGCCAAGATCGCGGCCTATGTCCAGGCTCGCGACGAAAGGGAAGGGTCGTCCAATATGGGCACCCCTATGCGCGAAGTGATGGAAATCCCCCGTTCAGCCCCTGGCACCTCTGCGGCTACTACTTCGGCTCACCCTGGTCCGGCCCCAGCACCGAATGCGCCTAGCCTTGCACCGAATCCTGCTGCTTCGACTCAAGCTTCGACGCCCCCTGCTCCTGGTACCACCGATGAGGAGAATGCCCCCGCAGCCTGATCGCGGGATGTAATGGACTTGTTGTTCTAGGCCGTTTGATTTAGACATGTGACCGCGCGGATGGCGCGTTTGAACACTTAGTTGGTGATGTGGACTTGGTGTGTTTCGGCATGTATTGCCGAATGCACTTCTGGATGTAATACTTGTCGTATTTCTTTAAGTTGTACGCTTGTGTGTGGTTTGCGCGTTTTGTATTTTGAATGCGTTTCGGATTTGGCGCTGCATTACGTTTTTGAAAACGCCGTCCCCCCCGACTTGCTAAAGTTGAAATGGACGCGCCTTCCGGTTTCGGCTTTGATGCCGAATTAGGTTTTTGAAAACGCCGTCCCCCCCGACTTGTTAAAGTCGAAACGGACGCGCCTTCCGGTTTTGGCTTTGATGCCGAATTAGGTTTTTGAAAACGCCGTCCCCCCCCGACTTATTAAAGTCGAAACGGACGCGCCTTCCGGTTTCGGCTTTGACGCCGAATTACGTTTTTGAAAACGCCGCCCCCGACTTGTTAAAGTCGAAACGGACGCGTTTTCCGGTTTCGGCTTTGACGCCGAATTACGTTTTTGAAGACGCCGTCCCCCCCGACTTGTTAAAGTCGAAACGGACGCGCCTTCTGGTTTCGGCTTTGACGCCGAATTACGTTTTTGAAGACGCCGTCCCCCCCGACTTGTTAAAGTTGAAACGGACGCGCCTTGCGGTTTCGGCTTTGATGCCGAATTACATTTTTGAAAACGCCGTCCCCCCCGACTTGTTAAAGCCGAAATGGACGCGCCTTCCGGTTTTGGCTTTGACGCCGAATTAGTTTCCTGCTTGGAGAAATTTATACAGGGACGCGAGATTTATTCTCTTGATTACAGTGCTGGGGTCACGGCTTTGCAATTTTTACAGAGTTAAACTAGGGCCCAAAGCGCTTGTGGTGCGGCCTTTGGCTTGGGCACTGAGAGTGGCCGTGCGGTTTGTTGGTCACGTGCTATCGTGGAGCTAGGGGAACTAGCGCCGAATGCCTATTGGCTTTCGGTTGACAGAGCCCCTGTGGCTGAAGGTGACGACCAGAATGCGGCCCCCAACGGCCGTTTTACTGTGGATGGTAGAGGGGTTCCTGAAACTGCTGTTGATGAAGCGCTTCTTTGTACCATCATCCGGATTTGTCGTGCTAGATGCCGAGTGTGCCGCCCCCTCTTTCTTGGTGGTGCGGAACAGAACGCGGCATTAGGCATGGTTCTTTCAGTGGTTAGTGAGGACCTGGCGAACGCCGAATGGGCTTTGCCAGGAACACCGAAACCAAATGCAGTAGGTGATGGTTTGGAAGTATCCTTTCTCCCATCTCTTCGAATCCACCTTTTCCCGGTGCATCCTATTCCTAAGTGGTTGGCGACCCCGCCTCCTATTTTGGCGATGTTTTGCTTTGTGGCTGAGACTTGTCGCGATTTTATGGCTTATGAGAAATCTCAGGGCGAGGGCCGTGCTTATATAGGCTCTTTGGCACCCTGGGGGCTGAGAATGCATTGACCTAACCATGCATTGATATTCTGACAGATATCTTTGTCATTATTTGCGCCTGATTGGCTGATTTAATTCTTGGTGGACTCTGCTCGCTTTTTAGAGCTGGAGAACACCGGTGAACCCCCTGTGTTTTAGGGAGTTTACCTGCAGCCGTTATTGGCTGAAGAGGTTGCTTGCAACCTGAGAGATAATGCCGAATATATGGCCAAGCTCGTCAGCTTGGCCGTTTTCGGCGCAAACATTTCATGCAGCAACAACTTTGTGCTAAATAAAACATAGAATGCAGTGGCAATTATTACAAGGGATGCCTCGTTAAAAAACCTCAGTGAGGAAAAAGAGTGCAGAGCCCGGAATGTCTTTAGGTGTCATAGCCAAATGCGGTAATAAAAATAAAATGAAATCGATGATTACAACTCCTTTTTCCGGAGCACGAGATCATAGGTAGAAGCGACGCAGATTGTCTGCGTTCCAGGTGTGAGTTGATTCGGAGCCATCTTCAGTCACCAGGGTGAAAACACCTATTTTGATCATCCGTGCGATGATGTATGGTCCATACCATTGGGGCTGCAACTTGCCCTGCTTGTCTGGCTGCCTGATGAGCACCATGTCCCCCGGAGCGAAACTCCTCCTGCGGACCTTCTTGTCTCTCCAGCTTTTAGTTTTGGCGTGGTAGGCGTCGAGGTTCTGCGCCACCTGGTTCTTTCGGTTGCCGGAGACTTCGACTTCCACCATTCTTTGGATCGGATTCGTCGCGGAAATCTCGGTTCGGAATGAGCCGAGCTTCACCTCTTCAGGGGTTATGGCTTCCTCGCCGAATACCCACCTGAATGGCGTGAATCCTGTTGCTCTGGTTCTGGAAATGTTGTGGCCCCAGACAGCTGTCACAGCTCCTGAGCCCATCTTCCTTTCTTTGCATCTTCCAGTGCTTTGGAGATGGTGCCGAAGATGTCGCCGTTAGCCCTCTCGACTGCTCCATTTGATGCGGGGTGATTCACCGACGCGAAGGAGAGCTTGATTCCGAGCTCCTCACAGAATGTTCGGAACTGTGTTGAGTCGAACTGCTTGCTATTGTCGACGGTGATATAGGCGGGTACGCCGAATCTGCAAACAATTCGCTGCCACACAAAATTGGTCAGTGTACCTGAAGTTATCTTGGCTAAGGGCTTGGCCTCGACCCACTTGGTGAAGTATTCAAGGGCCACCGCGGCGTATTTCAGATTTCCTGGGGCCGGTGGTAGTGCTCCCACTATGTCGACCCCCCACCGCTGTAGTGGCCAAGTGGGGTATACCGGCTTCGTGGGATTCGCCGGAGCGTTCTGGTTCTTCGTGAACATTTGACAGCCCCTGCATGACTTTGTTATATTCTTCGACCACGGTTGGCCAGTAGAAACGCTGCCTCATGGCCCTGTGGGCGATTTCATGTGGACCTCTGTGTGCTCCGCACGAGCCCGAATGTATCTCTATTAACAGCTGAATTCCCTCGTTTCGGCTGATGCATTTGAGTAGCGGGGCAACTACCCCTTCCTTGTACAGGCTTTCTCCGACGATGGAGAATTGCTTTGTTCTGGACGCCATGCGCTGCTCATCTTTTTTAGTCGCTGGCTCATAGGTCCCCTGAAGGTAAGCCCATATTTCAGACCTCCAATCGACGCTTGCGATAGCATGGATGACTGCTGGGTTCTCCTCTTCTTCTTTGACTCGCCTTGGCCATTAAGACCGATAGAATACATCCGGCGGCATCGGTGAAACCCGAGCCGCCGCCTTGGCCAGCCTCATCGGCCTTGTGTTTTTCGACTGGGAATGTATCTCGGGGTGAAACCAGTGAAGAATGTCTCCATTCTCCTTACTGCGGATAGGTACTTAGCCAGCTCAGGCTCCTTGGCCACATAGTCCATCTGAATGTGTCCTACGACCACCTGCGAATCTGATTTGATGATGCAACGATGAACCCCCAGGGCTCTCAGCTTTCTCAGTGCGAGCAGGACTGCCTCGTATTCCGCCGAATTGTTGGTGGATAGGAACTGTAGGCGCGCTGCGTAGCAAATGACTGGGCCAGACGGCGGTGTTAAGATCGCCGAAATGCCCACTCCGGCGCTGCACCAGGAGCCGTCGCAGTGCGCGGTCCATTCGGGCTCAGAGAATTCCCTGGTGGGATCATCCCCGCTTGGGGTCCAGTCTGCGATGAAATCTGCGAGAACCTATGATTTGATTGCAGCTCTGTGCCCGAATTGAATTGCGTACTGGTTCAGCTCGGCAGCCCATTTCTCGATCCGGCCTACTGCTTCGGCATTCCGGAATAGGGCCTCCAGAGGCTGTGCGGACAGGACCCGAATGATGTGGGCCTGAAAGTAGTGTTTCAGCTTCCTTGATGCCATGACGACGGTGTAAGCAATTTTCTCCAGCTCAGAATAATTGAGCTTTGCCCCAGACAGTGCTTCGGAGACGAAATATATTGGGAACTGATGCAGCTTCCCTTCATGCTCCCTTTCCTGAACGAGCACCGCGCTGACCGCGACCGGTGATGCTGCGAGATACAGAATGAGCGTTGCATTTGGCTCGGGCTTCGAAAGTGTGGTGAGCTGAGTCAGGTATGCCTTTAAGGTCCTCAAACGCTTGTTGCTGTTCGGCGCCCCAGCCGAATGCGTCAGCTTCCCATAACACCCTGAAGAAAGGTAACCCTCTTTCGGCTGACCTGGAGATGAAACGGCTCAGAGCTGCAATATGGCCCGTGAGCTTCTGTACATCTTTCTTACTTGCTGGCGGCTTCATGTTCATGATGGCTGCGATCTTTTCGGGGTTGGCTTCGATGCCTCTTGCCGATACCAGACACCCTAATAGCTTTCCCTTGCGTATGCCGAATATGCATTTCTCCGGGTTGAGCTTCAATCCGCTGGCGCGAAGGCTTGCGAATGTTTTTTTGAGGTCCTCAATGTGTGTTTGCTTTTCATCGCTCTTGACAACCAAGTCGTCCACGTAGGCCACGAGGTTGTTTTTCTTTTTCTGCTCTCGAAAGGCTTCATCTATCATGCAGGAGAAAGTAGGCCCAGCATTCCGAAGTCCCTCAGGCATTCGGCGGTAGCAAAATGTTCCAGCGGGCGTGATGAAGCTTGTCTTTTCTTCGACTCCCGGGTTCAGCCATATTTGGTGATACCCCGAAAAACAGTCTAGGAGACTCATCATTTCGCACCCCGCCGCAATGTCTACCAGCTTGTCGATGCGAGGTAACGGGTACGGGTCTTTGGGGCAGTGCTTGTTGAGATCCGTGAAATCCACGCACATGCGCCATTTCCCGCTCTTCTTTTTTACCAGTACCACGTTAGCCAACCATTCCGGGTACTGTACCTTTCGGATGACTCCGGCGTCCAACAGCCTTTGCACTTCTGCTTCAGCTGCCGCCGCTCTCTCATCTGACATTTTCCTTAGCTTCTGCTTCCTTGGCCTTGCTTGCTTGTCGACATTCAAGCTGTACTGCGCTAATTCGCGATTTACTCCCTGCAGATCCCTTGCCGACCACGCGAACACATCTCGATTCTCGAATAAGAACTTCAGCAATTCGACCCTTTCTTCGGCGTTTAGGCCGGATCCGATGTGCACACATTCGTCGGGTCTGCCAGAGCTGAGTGGCAACTGGACTGTGTCTTCACACGGTGCTGCCCTTGGTTCTTTTCTCTGATGATGCTGAAACTCATGGTTTTCGTCGGGCACAGTCTCTTTGACTTCGTAAACCGCGCTGTACCCTGGGATTGGTTTACCGTCGATGTTCCTGGCGGCTACCTGATCACCATGTACTGCGATGATTCCGCCCAGGGAAGGCATTTTCATGCATAGGTACCCCTGGTTGATAATGATGTCGAACTTGTTGATGATACCGCGGCCAAATATGGTCGTGTAAGGATATGGTATGTCGACCACGTTGAAAGTGATCTCTTCAGCCCTGACCTTCTGACCTTCGCTGAAAACCACAGTGAGGGTTTTCTTGCCGATGGCGTCAATTCGCTGGCCGCCGAATCCGAACAAGGCATTGCCGACAGGCTCTAAATCTTTTCTGCTGAGCTTCATTCCGTCAAAGGCCTTGATGAATAGAATATCAGCTGAACTGCCTGTAACATCCTGGATGTTAATCATTCATTAACTCTGCAAATCATGAGCATAATCATACCATTAGCATCTAATCATCATCTTGACATGATTGCTTGGTGCTTGTTTGCATTCTGTTTGGCTTAGTCTATAAGTGTGATTGTTGGCTTGAACTAGAAGTAGTATCTACGTTGCTTATCTCGAGTCGAACCTTTAATAAAGATCGAAGAGGAGAGTATTTCGAGAAAACTTTACGTTTTGACTTTTTCACGAAAATGCCTAGAAGGTGCTCAAAATGAGTGACGAAGTCGATAGGTTTAACGGCGTCGGTCGATTGGCATGCCGCGTTCTCCAAATTCCGTGAAACAACTTTAGTTGGCCCAAATAGGAAAAACATAGCTAACCCATTGGGGCACAACATGCCAAAAGTTGGGATCCATTCGGTCGAGTTTGGCCTTCCAATTGCAAGAAAACCCGAGCCTAGGTCAACCATCGTTAATGTGTTGACATTGCCATGTTGGCAACCGATTATCTCCTAAACCGTAGCTCATTAGACCAAGGTGCGTAAATAGAAAATGATCAGCGACGCATGGGCTTCAAACTTCCTTTTGTGCCCATGACCAAATTTGGCCCATAAGCAGCCCAAACTCGCCCTCCACCGAGTCCACTCCGTCGCGCGCCAGGTGTTCGCTGAAATGACGACGTGGACGCGGTGCATGCCCGCCAACGCGCCGCCACGCGCCGTCGCTCCTCTGTGCCATCCCGACCGTGCTGTCGATCGCCTGGAAGGGGGCAGCGGTCCCTTCTCCATCAATCCTCACTATCCCACTCCCTCTCCTCTCCCCCGTGTCACGGCAGAGCGCCGCGTTCGCCATGCCGCCGCCGCGGGAAATGGCCAACGTCCGGCCACCATGCTCTGCCCGCCCAGCTCATGCACAGCTCCGCCTCCGCACAGCGCCGCCCGTCTTCCTCTACCTTCGTCTCGCCTCGCGGCCGCCGTCTCGCAAGGGCAGGTGCCGAATCGGCTGGTGTCCGCTTTGCCGGCCATGGCCGCTGAGGCCGCCGCCGTGCGCATCTCCCTCCACTGCGCCTTTTTCATCTTTGGCACCGTCATCGCATTCACGCCGCCTTTGTGGGGCCGTAGCTTCCCTCGCATCGCGCCGCCGTGGCCCGGAGCTCCTTCACCGCGGAGCGCCGCCACGGGCCGCCTCGCGCCGCTCTAAAGGCACCGGCGGGTGCGCCTCGCCACCCCTCAGGTCCGCTGCCACGTTCCCACCACCGGCGAGCCCTCCCCGGCGTTCCCCGGCGAGCTCCCCTGCTCCTCCAGCCGCGGGGACCACGGGCTAGAATCAGGTAAATGTGAGATACCTTGATGCAAAAGCGCCAGTGACAGAGAGTTACAGATCCGGCCCTGCGTAAATAGGAGAAACTCTGGGGTCCTTTCTACAAAGGCGCTGTCCTATTCGATTTAGAAAAAGGGATTTCCAGAAAATAGTGAGAAGGTTTAGAAATTCATATCTTGATGAATAATGGTCCAATGAGGGTGATTCAACTTGCAGTATTTTTCTTATTAGATGAGCTATGCATAGAAAATATGATATGCCATGTTTGCTGTACTTTTATATTGAGTTTAGATTTAATTGTGGAAATGCTTTTAATCTTGGGAAATGCCTAGTAAATCATAGGCGCTCTCGAAAAATGTGGTTCTTGCTTTGTTAGTCTTCTTATATGGTGCCCCTGTCCATGATAAATATATCATGCATGCTTGCTGTGTAAAGTTATGGAGTTGTAGTTCAAGTGCCATTTGTTGCCTAGGTCGAAGATAATTCATAAAGTAATTGTATAGATGGAATATGAGGTTGATACTTTTTATGGGCTACTTATATGCCACAATGTAGCTCTGCATGTGCTTAGATTCATGATAGGAGCAAGTTGGTAGTACAAAGTATTTTCAGGTCCAACTTTATGTGCTGCCATGTCATTTTTGTATAGGCCAGTAGGATCATCCAATTGGGGTGAAACTTGGATGATGCACTGGCATTGCCATGTGTTATCTACTTTAATTTTTGTAGGATTTTAGGATGCATGCAGCTATGGGTTGCTGTTCAACCCATGGTTGGTTGAATTTGGGGTTGCTTGCATGATGTCATGCCTAACCCAATTATACATTGGTTTTCTGGCAACTTGCCTTCATGTGATTGGTTTGTAACTAGTAGATGGTTCTACTGTTGAAATTTGGTGGTCATTGGATGATTAGTTTAGGAGCTATGGCTCTTGCAACTTGGCTAGGAAGGCTGTTTAATTGCTGTTTTCCCAGAACCAGTTCTAGTGTTGTCTGTTTTAGGACCAGTTAGGTTGAGGATCATGTCTTGGTGTCTTGAGATGATTGATGGGCAATTTGTTAAGCTTTCCAGATTGTCCTCATTCATGTTCATAGGGTGTATAGAACTCCAGTTATGATTTTATTACTGAACTGCCAGTTGTAGATAGATAATTGGTAGGAATGTATGATTGTGTGAAGTTATGTGTAGAGCTTAACAATGGTGACTCATAGTGATTAGGCTATGTATGATTGGTTATTACTTAGTGTGTGTCTTGATGATTGAGTTAGGATAGTTATGCCTAGGTTTACATCTTTGGCTTTACTGGCTTGTTTGCTAGTGATAAGCATAGCAGTTTAAATAGATTATTCACCTATGAACATCTATCATCCTTGATCATTCATGATCATGCATATACCAATGAACACGCACTCATACATATGCATATGCATCATTCCAGGATCACGAGTAGAACATTCGTCATGAAGTCGAGGATCCAGAAGGACAAGTCGCGAACGGAGATCCGCACGCGAAGTGATTGGGAACCAGACGTGAACCAGCTTGAAGATCGATCCAGATCGTCGAACTAACTCTTCAAGAAAGGCAAGCCCCGGAGCATCCCTCCTATGGTTTGCAAATGTTTTACCTTGTGTTCTTTTATTCTTTATGATGCATTAAGTTATAGGCGTTGCTTGGAACCCTAGTTGCATCAGGATTACCTTGCCACCAGAAATATTCTACTTTTACGTACAGGATCGATCTACATGCTTAGGCCTGCTCTATTAATCGGTAGAAGCCGGATGATCAACCATCTTCCGCGATGATAGGTGGTTACTACCCCTTTTGGATTGAGGACTGTGATATGTTGGATATGAACATAACCATGTGGCCTTCTAAATCACCTCTTAAAGAAATCTGGCTTTGTACATCCTCGATCATGTTGAATGCCGCCTCACAGATAGCTGGAAGGGTGTGTGGTGCCCAACCGCGAAGCCAAGAATCTACTTGGGCCGGGTTTCAACGGCCAGGTATCCATGCCGGCGATGGGGGTGGGGTAAACAAGGTGCCCCGAGCAAGACCACCTTCGGGGAGGTGCGTTCCATGTCTATGAGTTCGCGTGTTCCATGTCTATGAGTTCACTCGTAACCTCGGCGTCCGGGAGCTTCCTTGGTCATGGTGGTGAGCCGTTGATCCCGCGCCTTTTCCCGAGT